>CM038678.1:784980616-785641536 GCA_021605205.1 Aegilops longissima
TGCATGTCTCACTATTTCCATCTTGTTTTTCTACAGCATGCATGTGCATATGGTGGCAGAAAAATTTCAGACGCAATCAACTTAGGGTATTTCAATTACATTGATGCAATACTGACCTTATAAAAGTACGCAGACTTCAACATATACATTCCTATACAAAATGCTATGCTAAATAAAAGCAGAAGGGAATACCTGTAGTGCCTATACTGAAAAAGGGGACGTGCTCGAGGCTGGAATGTATTTGCAGGTACGTTCACCCTGCAGAAAAAGTAAGTGTTGCCACACTTAATACCAATTAGACTAATTATTGATATCAATAATTTAAACAAAAAAAATCTACAAGTTAATATGCTCCAATTACTGGCTTAGCGATAAGTTCTTAATGAAGTATGAAATGTCAGCACAGATACAGAAAGCTGTTTCTCAAAATACCCATCTCAGCGAAACTGGAAAGGGAACAGGGCAGGGGAGAGAAGGAGAATGTGTTCTACGTGAAATACTAAAATGATGCATGAAAGGAAATATATGGTTTCACCACAATGTGGCACTGATATACATGATAACCTAAAGAAGAAGAAAAAACCTACCAAACTTGGCTCGGGCCCGATTTCATGCGTTTTGAGGCAGTTATTGCTTTCAGATGACCCTGAGATGACGCAAAAGTGCTAGCTGTCGAAGTTGAAGGTTGCAATAAATCAATATCAGGAAATTCCTGGATAACAGAATATTTCCATTGTTGATCATTAATCTTTGCCTCCATATCCCCTACTAGAAGAGCCGCAGCACCAACTTCAAGAAAACCATGTGTATGAAAATCTTGAAGGCCTGCAAGATCATTGCTGGTGATAAATGAAACAAACAATGCAGTTAGTGTTTGCACGACTATCAGCATTATACTTTTAAATTCCATTCATTACGGCTAGAATGACTGGAATGCTCCAGTGTGACAAAAAACAGGTAGAGAACACATTGCGTCTTGTACTGACATGACAGTCTGGTCTACCAAAGCAAACTGACAGTAAAAAATAAGCACAAGAGAAATACCTTTCCTTGGCAGATCTTGATGTTTGACGTTCACCATATACATGCCATCGCCAATTTAGAATGTCGAAGGATATATACTTGGTATCATATCCATGCTCTCCACCATCGACCTTTTCACTTGCTGATGATGTTAAATCGGGTGCAGTTTGCAATTCCTTTGATTCAAGATGTTCTCTGTTGGTAACAGCTTCTGGATTCAACTGTAAGGACCTATTCAAAAATGATGAAAGTGAAGGAAGCGACTGTTTTGTAGAGGCTGATGCCAGAGACTGAGGAATTGGTTGGAATGATAACTTTGGAATATGCCTGGCAACTAGTGAGCGGACATAGTTTAAAGATTTCACAAGAGATGCTGAAGCAAAGTTCGATATTGGTGGGGCAACAAGAGAGGAATTTGGCAAAGCTGCAGATGATCCAATGTTCTGGCCAAATGATGATGCTCTGTGACCTGCCACTGGGTCATACTTTGCCATGGTATTTGCACAAAAGATGTCGATTTGACGTAGCGTTTGCACCCTTGGAATATACCTTACCACGCAAAGTTGTACAGTGTATTAGTGTAAGTGCAAGCAAGTTTCAAGAATAAGCATGAGACGCTGACAATTGACACTCAGCTTACCGGATAAGATATCTCTTTAACAATGCCACGCATCTGGGGACAACTGCTGGGCTGGTTGAAAAGATTGTCCACGTTAGGAAATATAATATTCAATTTTGAGGGGCATTATATTCTTATAGATATGGCAGCTCAAAAAATCAAAATGCGGCAAGGAAATTGTGAATAATTTCAAGTATTACAGATCCTTATCGTTACTTGATTAATTATTGTATGCCGTACAGAAACAAGCTAAGGAGTTGTAGCTTATGACACAGGAGCTAGATAAGTTTGTCAAGAAAAACACGAGATACATGAGCACATTATGCTGAATCTTTACCCCTTGTTATGTGAAATGGGGAAAGAGCTTGAAAAGGCGAAATGAAAGGGAAAAGCATACCTCCGATCTCTTTCTGCAAGAGCATGGTCAATCAGGACATTATAAGCCATATCGATGGTTGATAGGTTAGCTATATAATCCTGCCAGCATAAGATCACTCATCAGGAAATGGCATATATGTGCAGAAGTTGAGTTAAAAGAATCTTGCTGCATTACAAAACTTTGTTTGCCAGCAATAGCCCAAATACCAACAGCGGTAACAAGAAAGCAGATAACCAAAATATGCTAGCCAGTGATGAACCATGATGGATATACCAAATAATTTAACAAATAAAGCAATTAACCAAACGGTCAAAAGGATTCAACAATTTTCTATATTTTTAACCAGTCAAAAACTTCACATTAGATGATGTGCATGCAGTTATATATAGCAACTGACAGATAACATGTCCGAATATAACATTCATGTATCTTGCAAGTCATAATGAGCAAAAGAACAGTAGTCAGGTTTTGTTTCTTTGGCAAACACCTTGAATGTATGTCATATAGGGAGCTTGTAAACAGACCAAGCCAGTGTGTCCATGTTTCATGTGCAAAAGGCAACACCGGCGCGCTTTCATTTCAAACGGTGGTCGGTGATCTTAGGCGACACATGTTCCATTCATTAATCATGAAACAATACAAAACCAGAGTATGATCAAATAAATTAAAAACTACGCGGTTATGTCATTCGTGGGCATGAATCTTTTCTCGGCGTCATTGGAAATAAGTGGGAGGCACATTCCAATTCCAATCAACGCTACAGGCACCAATTTTGTATGTCATTCAGTGCATTGCGCCGTGCAGTATTATCATGACATACAAGGCGACAAGCAAACCAGATATAAGCTGCTGGTTTCTCTCCAACTACGTCTTAGAACAGCAGGTAGTGCCAAATGTGTCATTACCGAATCCCATCCGCAAGAGAGAAAGCAGAGAAGCTAAATATGCTGGGCAGTGATGAATCATGACGGATATATGAAACAATTAACAAATCGAGCAACCAAACAGAAAATGCAACAAATGGTCAAAAGGAGAAAGAACTTGACATTAGATTGCAAGTCATAATCTGATAAAACAGTAATTAGGTATTGCTTCTTTGGCAAACACCTTGAATGCGTGTCATAGAGGGGTGCCTGTAAACAGACATAGTCAACGTGTTTGTGCTTTATGTGCAAAAGGCAAGGCGGAAGCGCCCTTTGATTCCAAACGGTGGTCGGTGGTCTTAAATGACACGTGTTCTATTCATTAATCGTGAAAGGTTAGATAACCAAAATATGATCAAATAATGGCATGACAAACTACCCAGTGACATCACTCGTGGACATGAGCCGTTTTTCAGCGTCACTGGAAATAAGTGGGTGGCGCGTTCCAGTTAATACTATAAGCACCAATTATACGCATCATTCAATGCATTGCGCAACGCCACTGGTGCCCTCACATACAAGACGACAATCAAAAAGCTGCTGGCAACTCCGCAACCTGGGGTTCAGAAAAGCAGCCAGCACCGAGTGAGCGCGCCATTGCCAAATCTAGCCGTTGGCAAGTCGCTTAGTGCGAGGGGAGGGGCATATCGCCGTGGTTCCCGGCTAGACTCATATCATTCACGGACATGGAGTCGTTCCTCGGCGTCTGGCGTGTTCCAGTAAGAACTGTAGGCACCAATTATGCGCAACCCTAGTCGTATCGTGAGGTACAAGATGACAACTGAACCAAATGCAAGCTGCTGCCTCCTCTGCAACTGGACTGGGGGTTCAGAGCAGCAGCTAGAGCCGCGCGCCGCCGTTACCAAAGCTAGCCACCGGCGGGTCGCTTGGCGCGTGGGCGGCAAATCGACGTGATTCCTAGGTATAGGCAAGCACGCGAAGGGGTGACTGCTGCGCATGTAGGGCAACCAGCCGAGGAGGGGCCGAGATTTAGGGAAGGGAGATGGGTGGAGGGACTGACCCGGAGGGTGCGGGAGGCCTCGGCGGCGGCGGAGGCGGCGGCGGCGGCGGGGCCGTGCGTGTGCGGGGCCGGCGGGGAGAGGCAGTCGGCGACGGCGCGGCGGAGCGGCTCGGCGGCTTCCGCGCGGACGCGGACGAGGCGGCGGCGGCGGCGGAGAAGGAGGGCGCGGCGGACATGGCCCGCGGCGGGGGCATCCCCACGGCCGCCACGCGCCCGCTCCCGCCCGCCCGCTTGGACGGCGCGTCGTGGGGCCGCATCCCGGCGGGCGCGAGATCCCCCCGATGCGCGCGCGGCGGGCTAACCCTAGGCGCTCGTCGCGGTCGTCGTCGTCGGCCCGCGCGGCGGCAGCGTCCGCGCCCGGCTCCCTCCGCCGGTGAGGGGATTCGAATCGAGGGGGAGGTCTGGTTGGGGGGGTCGGGTCGGGGTTGGGTCGGTCTCGACTCGAGTCTGGAGTCTGGCTGGCCCGCCGTCTGGTCTGAGGAGGAGGAGGAGGAGGAAGGAGAAGGCGACGACCCCTGGCCCTGGCTAGGCTAGCTGGCACCAACACAACACTCACTTGTACTGTACCATCAATGAATGCAGGAAATGATAGGAGTATCTATTTTCCCCATTTTTGGTTGCCCCCCTAATTCATTTTCCCCATTTTCGTCGCCCCGCAGATCCATTTTTAATGGCGACTGCTAGGCGCCCGCGTGTCGGCCGAATGTTACTCTCGGCCGATCGCGTCCCAGCCGTTGGATGTGAGCCGTGTGGCCATTGGATCCGGGCAAAACAAAAGAAGATTTGCCCCGGCTTCTTCTTCCTCGGGCATCCGTGTCTCCCGCTCGCGTCTCTGTTCCCCTCCGGTGGCCGTCCTCGTCTTAGCCTGCGGTTGCAGCTCTCAACTGCGACGGTTGTAGTTCCGCCGCGCGCCCCTTGCCGTTGGTGCTCGCTGCACGGAATTGCGTCGACGACGGCCGCCAGTTAGTCAATGCCGTTGAATGGATGTACCAAAAAAAAACTTCGTCGGTAGGAGCAAAAATCCTAGTATGGTTGCAGCAAATCATTGTCGCCGCCGTCGCGAGGTTGCAGCTCCGCCTTGATGGATGTAGCAAAAAACTTTGCCGGTAGTAGCAAAATCGTACTGTGGTTGCAGCTTTTCCTTGTTGGCGGTGATGATTGAAGCTTTCTCTATCTATGGTTGAAGCTTTTTACAATAATTGTTGAAATTATTTTAGGTGACAGTTGCAACACTTGTATACGCGCTAGGTTTGGCCATGGCAGCAGGCGGCATGGCATCTCATTGTTGGTTACGGCATTCTCCAGCACGTTTGCAGCCCCCCATGGCTTTTGGAGGAAGGAAAAAAACATTTTGTTGTTGTGCGGCGACAGACCCACGTCCTGACCCTCCAGCACCCAGGCTATGTCGAGGCCGCCATTGAATCCTTTTAGCGAGATTTGGCGATTTTATCTGTAGCTCTCATGAACAGGAAGCTCACAGAGGTCGATGCATTTATGCATTAGACATGGCCCGCTTCACCACCATCGTTTTTGCCCTCGGTCAACAATGTTAGGGCATGTACAATGGTCGATAAGGTAGTCTTATCTTAAATATTGCATGTAATTTAGAGATGACAAAAACAATGTCTACAATGGGTCATCTCTTAGCCTTATCTTTAATAACTAGTTATTCCTAAAAACATGATGAGACATATTGTGCTAAGAGATCATCTCTTGCCTTCTCTTAATTAAGAGAAGACAAGCCTTCTCTTATGATTTCTCTCTCCTCCACCTCATCATTTATCCTACGTGGCATTGCTAAGATAGAACCATTGTACATGCCCTTATCCGCTATAGTTTCGCGTGTGGTGGGTTTCATTCCACCTTTGGTAAGACATCGTCCTGCAGCATGGGACACTGGCATGCGTGTGACGCAATCTCGGGTCAGCTACATCAGCGTTTCCGACCTATGTTGTCAACCATGCCCAACCGAGAGCAACACCGATTTATGAGAGGTCTTGGCCCTCTCCCCCAAAAGACTAGCCTACTAGAAGGGGACACCCCTAAGGGAGTCCTGGATTAGGGGGTATCCGGACAGCTGGACTATATACTTTGTCCGGATTATTGGAGCGTGAAGATACAAGACTCAAGACTCCGTTCCGTATCCGGATGGGACTCTCCTTTGCGTGGAAGACAAGCTTGGCAATCCGGATAGTAGATTTCCTTTTTTGTAACCGACTCTGTGTAAACCCTAACCCCCTCCGGTGTCTATATAAACCGGAGAGTTTAGTCCTTAGAGACACAATCATAATCATCATAGGCTAGCTTCTAGGGTTTAGCCTCTACGATCTCATGGTAGATCAACTCTTGTACTACTCGTATCATCAATATCAATCAAGCAGGAAGTAGGGTTTTACCTCCATCGAGAGGGCCCGAACCTGGGTAAAACATCGTGTCCCTTGCCTCCTCTTACCATTAGCCTTAGACGCACAGATCGGGACCCCCTACCCGAGATCCGTCGGTTTTGACACCGACATTGGTGCTTTCATTGAGAGTTTCTCTGTGTCGTCGCTTCAAGGCTTGATGGCTCCTTCAATCATCAACAACAACACGGTCCAGGGTAAGACTTTTCTCCCCGGACAGATCTTCGTGTTCGGCGGCCGCGCAGATCGCGGCCAATTAAGCAGCCATCCGGAGCAGTCGACACCACGCCCGCCATCGTGTCGATTCGGAAACTTGAACTATACGGCCCATGTCCGCGGAGATTTGACCTTCGATGGATTCGGGCCTACGCCAGGAGCGTCGAACAGTCACGATGAGCATGGCTTAGACCTGCTGTCGGACAATACTCGGGATATCGCGCCCGCAGGAGCCCCGGACCTAAATCCGGGGCAGATTGCATCGTCCGGGGACGGGTGGATGGACCCCGCCCCGGAGGCCGCACACTCATCGGCAGAAGAGCCGAACACAGACTTCATCCCCAAGGAGGCCTGTGTCTCCGGACCCCTAGACTTGTGTCCGGTTGTAGGTCCCAGACCGCGCGCCCCCGAGCCCGTCGGTTCTGGCCGGGCTCCGGTAACGGAATTTGCCGATGCGGATATCTTCCAGCACTCGCCCTTTGGCGACATGCTGAACTCACTAAAGTCTCTCTCTTTGTCAGGAGACCCTTGGCCGAACTATGTCCGGCTCAAGGGGGAAGAAAGCGACGAAGAAATTCGTTACCCACCCACCACCCACTTCATAGCCACTGTCGACGACATAACAGACATGCTTGACTTCGAATCGACACCGACGGTATGGACGTCGGCGCAGGAGACGATTCAGAACCACTACCCACGGGGCGCTGGACTGCCACCTCATCATATGACCCGCCTAAGGAGGACGAGTGGCTCGCCAGACACCTCGGCCAAGAAAAGCCGAGGACAATGGCAGCCTTAACAAGCCTTATGACCCGCTTTTGCGCGGGTGAAGACAGCTGGTTGGCCCGTAGAGGCACCAGCGACCCAAGTACATCCGAAATAAGGGATGGCAATGGGAAGCCACGGCGCAATAAAAACAAACGTCGAAACAAGGAAGAAAGTCCGGACAACACAACGGTCAACACCGGATTCAGGAGCTCTCGACCCGGTCAACAAAAGAAGCCATTGAAAGGCAGCAAAGAAGGATCGTCCGACCTAAACAAAGTCCTCGACAGACCGTATGCAAATTCATGGCACCCAGAAAACTCGCGAACCACACTCATAGAGAATGCTGGGTCTTTAAGCAGGCCGGCAAATTAAATGCCGAACACAAGGGAAGGGAAACACCAAGTGAAGACGAAGATGAGCCTCGCCAGCCAAATACTGGGGGACAGAAAAAATTCCCACCAGAGGTAAAAACAGTAAACATGATCTACGCAAATCACATACCCAGAAGAAGGCGCGAACGCGCGCTCAGAGACGCATACGCTATAGAGCCCGTCGCCCCCAAACTTAACCGCTGGTCGGCCTGCCCCATCACCTTCGATCACAGGGACCACCCGACTAGTATGCGGCACGGAGGATCAGCTGCCTTGGTGCTCGACCCAATAATCGACGGATACCATCTCACTCGCATCCTCATGGACGGCGGCAGTAGTCTTAACCTAATATACCAGGACACTGTCCGCAGGATGAGGATAGACCCATCCAGAATCAGCCAAAGTAACACCACCTTTGAAGGGGTGATACCAGGCGTTGAAGCCCGCTGTCGGGGTTCCCTCGTACTAGAGGTGACATTCGGCTCCCCAGGCAACTTCAGAAGCGAAGAACTACTCTTCACAATCGCCCCCCTCCAAAGTGGTTATCATGCCTTGCTCGGGAGAACGGCCTTCGCCCGCTTCAACGCAGTACCGCACTACGCCTACCTTAAACTCAAGATGCCCGGTCCACGTGGCGTCATCACCGTAAACGGAAATACAGAGCGTTCCTTACGCGCGAAAGAGTATGAGGCGGCTCTAGCAGCCGGACTCTAAGCGGCCGCTAATATCAAAACGCATGATTGGTCGTTAAGACCACGGACACGGTTAGACGAGTCCGGCAGCCCAGATAAACCTGAGCTGGGGCGCCATACATGTAATCCCATAGAGGACACCAGGGGCTATAGATATTTAATAAAGCCCCACTGTTGGCTTGACCTTATTAACAGGCCAATGTCTTACACTTTTACTATCCATCGCACGCTTACGTTATACTCTTCTACATGATTTTTTCTTTTTACAGACACCATTCGTGCGATACCCTCCCAGGACACGGCACAACGGACAAAGGAGCAGACGTGCAGCAGGGCCCCGCTCAAAGGTTTCTCTTTAGATTAAGCCCCTGTGTAAACCTTTTTTATTGTCTCTTGTTGTTTACACATCCCATGGGCACTACACCCACAGAGGATACTGCCGTTATTGGCATTTCGCCACGACAGACTAATGCACGTACCTGGAAATACAGGGTTCATAATGAAGGGCGTTATTCAGCCCATTTTATGTTACAAAGTCCGAATACCTTCGGGAGTGTTCGTCGTCGCGAGTTTGGCCTTATATGCATCAGCTCCGAATCATGTCTTTGGTCAAATGTTGGGTTTGCCGCCTTACGTTCTGTTCTTATCGGCTAAGGCGGCCAAAGGAGAACTACTGCGATTGTGCCCTAGTTATTCCGGATGAGCACCTCAGCAGAGAAAGCCGAAAACTGTTTGTCATGATATAGCGAGACACTACTAGGGAAAATCCTAGCAGTAGCGCGGGTTTTAGTTATATTAGTAGCGCGGGTGCCCGCGCTACTGATACGACGCTACAGCTAATAGGTAGTAGTAGCGCGGGTGCCACCCGCGCTACTACTACGTCCGTTAGTAGTAGTGTGGGTAAAAACCCGCGCTATTACTAACCCGTGCTTTGAAAAAAAATTGTTTTTTTTTAATTTTTGCCCGAATTTTCAAATTTCTGAATTATTTTAACCTCTAATCTCTAATCACCCCTCATCGCTGCTCAAATTAATCTCTAATCGCCCCTCATAATTCCTAATTATCTAACTTCCCAGACGGTCACCCATCCTCTCACTACTCCAGCCTGAGCACGCTTAACTTCCGGGTTCTATTCTCCCTCGATTCCAAGTCTGCACTTGTTGTTTTCTTGACAATAGTAAGATGTCAATCCTATTAACCCTCAGGAGTTTAGCTTGAGCATGAAGTCACACATTTCACTGTTTGAGTTTAAAACTATTGTTCTAAAAAACAATAATTATTCAGTAACACTAATATTTCTTGAATAAGTAGTTTGACCACATTTTGATCACAGTTTGACCAGATTTGACCAAAATTCCAAAAAACTGAAATAATTATTTAGTAACACTAATATTCTTGAATAATTATTTAGTAACACTAATACTTCTTGAATAAGTAGTTTGACCACAGTTTGACCAGATTTGACCAAAATAAAAAAAAACAGAATTTTGAGCATAACTTTTTTTCCTTTTAGAATTTGAGGATTCTAAAAATTTGCAAACAGGCCGTAGGCTGTCAAAATCGGATGCGGATTTTCATGCCGAACATTTTGGTATATTATACTTTTTTTCTGACATCGTATGCAAAAGTTATAGCCATTTTACATTTTCCCTACACTTTTTGCAAAATATGTCCAAATTTAAGTTTTTAAATTTTCCTAACTAGTAGATGTAGTAACATAACTACATCTCGAAGGATTTTAATTTTTGAAGTTTTTATCATTTTCTTTTGCTTTTTACAAAACTGAAAAGGCGATCCACCCGGGGGGGGGGTAGAGTTTCAAAATGGGACCTTTAGTAGTAGCGAGGTTTTACCTCGCTACTACTATGGCATGTCCCAAGGGGCACAGTTGAGACCTCTTAGTAGTAGCGAGGGTAAAACTTAGTAGTAGCGCAGGTTTATAACCTCGCTACTACTATGGCATGGCCAATGACACGGTAGAGACCGCTTAGTAGTAGCGAGGGTTAAAACCAGCGCTCTCGCTATCAACTTAGTAGTAGCGAGGTTAAAACCCGCTACTCGTGGCATGTCCCGGGGCACGGTAGAGACCGCTTAGTAGTAGCGAGGGTTAAAACCAGCGCCATCATTATCAACTTAGTAGTAGCGAGGTTAAAACCCGCTACTAGTAAGTAGCAGTAGCGAGGGGTATAAACTCACGCTGCTAGTAAGCGTCTGTGTATAAGCTTTTCCCTAGTAGTGAGAGACTGTTCAACCACTCGAAGACTTATCGGAATCTTTAGGATTCCTCCGCATTAACGAAGGACCGCTCCCCGGTCATGTACACACGCGCCCGTATTCGGATGCACGCGAAGGTAACAGGGGCTACATAGTAGCCCCGCCGTCAAACTCCTATGGCTAAGTGAAAGTGTTAAAGCTATATAGTCTGGTTGCCTAGTTCGACGTGCGATCACCTCCTTAATGGACCAAGACGTTGGATCAAGTGTGATTATGCATATTTTCGCGAACACCCCCGCATTGCATGCGTGGGGGCTGAAGCCAACGACTGCTAACTTTCAGATTACATTTATACATAAAACGGCCGCACAGGAGGCAAATAACACTTTCGGGCAAAAAGTATAAACATAGCCTTCATAATTAAAATAGCATTGTTTTTACAATGAAACGATTTGTCACTCGAACATGACATTCTTCGAGCACTGAGCCTCTATTAAGCGAGCACCTTCTGTTACCTGCTCCAAGTAGTGCTCGGCCAGATCCTGGCCTCCCGCCGGATTCTGGGTCGCAATGATGGTGGCCTCCATATCTGTCCAAAATGCTTTAACGCGGGCAAGAGCCATCCGAGCACCTTCTATGCACGCCGACCTCTTCATGGCATCGATCCGCGACACGGCACCGAGGAATTGTTGCACTAAACCAAAATAACTGTCCGGCTTAGGCCCCTTCGGCCATAGATGGTCTACTACAGACCGCATTGCAAGACTGGACAACTTATGAAGCTCAGCCACAGCATCCATCCTCTCACTCAATGCCAATGGCGCGTGGGAGCACTGAATTGCGACCAGAACAACTTCTCCACTTCATTATCATTTTGATCCTCGAAAAACTTGGCTGCATCAACCGTATTCTTCGCCAAATCTACATACGCGTCTTCAGGGCTCCAGCGTCGATCCAGGGGAGCATACTTCGGATCTAAAAACTTCATCCGCAATAAATAAGGGTTTCCAGCCGTGATTTCTCCCGCCTGTTGAAGCTCCTCCCGCGCATCCCTGATCTCGGACCGCGTCTCCTTGGCCGCATCAAGTGCCTTCTTCAGGTCAGACGAATTAGACTGATTCTCTTTTTCAAGGAGCTCATACCGGTCGGCGGCATTTTTCAGCTCCACAGCCATCTCGGCTATTTTGTCTTCGCTTCGGCGATGAGCAGCCTGTTCGGCTCTCAACTCTTCGGCCGCCTTTAGGGCAGCTGCATTGCTAGCTCGGGCTTGTTCCTTGGCCAAGGCAAGTTCCACCCTCAGGGCTTCCACGACAGCAGCACCGTCTGCAGTCCAAGCATATCACATTAATATTATGCTCCTTTTAACTTTTCCTATAAAAAATAAGGAAAGCGGAGCACATACCTTGTGACTCGTTAAGCCGCTCGTTCACAAGCGTGATGTCGGCATCATTAACTCCATTCTGCCTCCTCAGTTCGGCAACTTCAATGGACCGGTCGGCTGCCGGATCCTTAGACACCTGCGCATAAATACAGCGCGATCATTACTTAACAATGTGATCCTCCATTTGCCGCCTAGGGCTGGCAACCAGAGTCTCAGGGGCTACTATCCATATGGAGCACACCTAGCACGCGCGTCACAGTAAAAAATTATGTATTTTCATAGTTCAAAGCCTTTGAGCAGGCTCGTAAAGGCTTCATTCAACCCGCTTGTGGCGGATGAAATATTCTCAAGCACCGTGCTCATTATTAAACGGTGCTCCTCCGAGAGAGCAGCTCGCTCCAGAAGGCCCGTCAGTGTGTCCGGCCGGACGCCGGACTGTGCAGGACCCTTCTTATCGCCCCCCGTGGGACCCTGATACGTCTCCAACGTATCTATAATTTTTGATTGCTCCATGCTACTTTATCTATTGTTTTGGACAATAATGGGCTTTATTTTCCACTTTTATATTACTTTTAGGACTAACCTATTAACCGGAGGCCCAGCCCAGAATTGCTGTTTTTTGCCTATTTCAGTGTTTCGAATAAACGGAATATCAAACAGAGTCCAAACGGAATGAAACCTTCGGGAACGTGATCTTCTCACCGAACGTGATCCAGGAGACTTGGACCCTACTCCAAGAAGTGCCAGAGGCGGTCGAGGTGGGCGCGCGCCTGGCGCGCCCCTCGTGGCCCCCCTGACGCTCCACCCATGTACTCCTTCCTCCTATATATACCTACGTATCCCCAAACGATCAAAAAAGGAGCCAAAAACCTAATTCCACCGCCGCAACTTTCTGTATCCACGAGATCCCATCTTAGGGCCTGTTACGGAGCTCAGCCGGAGGGGGCATCCACCACGGAGGGCTTCTACATCAACACCATAGCCCCTCCGATGAAGTGTGAGTAGTTTACTTCAGACCTTCGGGTCCATAGCTAGTAGCTAGATGGCTTCTTCTCTCTTTTTGGATCTCAATACAATGTTCTCCCCCTCTCTTGTGGAGATCTATTCGATGTAATCTTCTTTTTGCAGTGTGTTTGTTGAGACCGATGAATTGTGGGTTTATGATCCAGCTTATCTATGGAAAATATTTGATTCTTCTCTGAATTCTTTTATGTATGGTTGAGTTATCTTTGCAAGTCTCTTCGAATTATCCGTTTGGTTTGGCCAACTAGATTGGTAGTTCTTGCAATGGGAGAAGTGCTTAGCTTTGGGTTCAATCTTGCGTGTCCTTACCCGGTGATGTAAAGGGTTGCAAGGCACGATTGTATTGTTGCCATCAAGGATAACAAGATGGGGTATTTATCATATTGCATGAATTTATTCCTCTACATCATGTCATCTTGCTTAAGGCGTTACTCTGTTTTTAACTTAATACTCTAGATGCATGCTGGATAGCAGTCGATGAGTGGACTAATAGTAGTAGATGCAGAATCGTTTCGATCTACTTGTCACGGACGTGATGCCTATATACATGATCATTGCCTAGATATACTCATAACTATGCTCAATTATGTCAATTGCTCAACAGTAATTTGTTCACCCACCGTAGAATATCTATGCTCTTGAGAGAAGCCACTAGTGAAACCTATGGCCCTCTGGTCTATTCTCATCATATCAATCTCCATCACTTTATTTACTTGCTTTGCTTTTACTTTTCACTTTGCATCTTTATACCAAAAATACCAAAAATATTATCTCTATCAGATCTCACTCTCGTAAGTGACCGTGAAGGATTGACAACCCTAATCGCGTTGGTTGCGAGTAGCTATCGCTTTGTGCAGGTACGAGGGACTTGCGCGTGGCCTCCTCTGGATTGATACCTTGGTTCTCAAAACTGAGGGAAATACTTACGCTAATGTGCTGCATCATCCTCTCCTCTTCGGGAAAACCAACGCAAGCTCGAGACGTAGCAAGAAGGATTCTGGCGCCGCTGTCGGGAGGTCTACGCAAAGTCAACATACCAAGTACCCATCACAATCCCTATCTCTCGATTACATTATTTGCCATTTGCCTCTCGTTTTCCTCTCCCCCACTTCACCCTTGCCGTTTTATTTGCCCTCTCTTTCCCAATCTCCTCCTCTTTTTTTCCTTTGCCTTTTGTTTGCTCGTGTGTTTGTTTGCTTGTTTGTCGTAATGGCCCTACCTAAATCTGGTGATCTTCACCTTAAAAGGCTAGAGGAGATCAAAAACAATGTCAGGAAGTTTATGGTTTTGCAATTTGAGCATAATAATTTCTTTAGAAACGAGCTTAAGGAACAAAAGAGTTTTATGAGTTATATGAATAAAGAGCTCGATGATATGTCCAAAGAATTTGATGGTATAAGAGCCCAAATCGCTCGTCTTGAAAAGATGACCGCTGAAATTTCGGATATGCAAGCTACCTTAGTCAATAAGATGGCCGCTAAACCGAATTCCTATGAAAATCAAGATGAAGATCTAAAAGTTATTGATGTGTCCCCTATTAAATATTTGTTTTGCAATATGAATCTTGATGAAACTAAATATGATCTTCCTTTACCTAGAAGGCGTTCTAAGAATTCGGAGTTTTTAGATCTTGATGATGAAATTTATAAAAGTGGGATTGAAAGAAATAGAAATCTAGGTATTGCTAAACCCACTATATTGGATCACAAGGAATTTAATTATGAAAATTTCTCTTTAATTGATTGTATTTCCTTGTTGCAATCCGTGCTAAATTCTCCTCATGCTTATAGTCAAAATAAGGCTTTTACCGAACACATTGTTGATGCCTTGATGCAATCTTATGAAGAAAAGCTTGAGTTGAAAATTTCTATCCCTAGGAAACTCCATGATGAGTGGGAACCTACTATCAAAATTAAAATTAAAAATTATGAGTGTGATTTGGGTGCTAGTGTCTCTACTATTCCCAAAACTTTGTGTGATTTGCTAGATTTCCGTGATTTTGCTGATTGCTCTCTAAACTTGCATCTTGCGGATTCCACTATTAAAAAGCCTATGGAAATAATTAATGATGTTCTTATTGTTGCAAATAGTAATTATGTGCCCGTAGATTTTATCGTTCTTGATATAGATTGCAATCCTTCATGTCCTATTATTCTTGGTAGACCTTTCCTTAGAACGATTGGTGCAATTATTGATATGAAGGAAGGAAATATTAGATTCCAATTCCCTTTAAATAAGGGCATGGAACACTTTCCTAGAAAGAAAATAAAATTACCATATGAATCTATTATGAGAGCCACTTATGGATTGCCTACCAAAGATGGCAATACCTAGATCTATGCTTGCTTTTATGCCTAGCTAGGGGCGTTAAATGATAGCGCTTGTTGGGAGGCAACCCAATTTTATTTTTTAGTTTTTGTTTTTGCTTCTGTTTAGGAATAAATAATCCATCTAGCCTCTGTTTATATGTGGTTTTGTCTTTTAATTAGTGTTTGTGCCAAGTTGAACCTATTGGATCTTCTTAGATGATAGTTATTTGATCTTGCTGTAATTTCCAGAATCTTTGTGCTCAGTACCCGAATTGTTAAAAATCACCAGAACGTGATAAAATACTGATTCCAATTGCTGCTGATCAATAAACAAATTTTCCAGGTCGTCTAATTTTGGTAGAATTTTTTGGGTTCCAGAAGTTTGCGTTAGTTACAGATCACTACAGACTGTTCTATTTTTGACAGATTCTGTTTTGCGTGTGGTGTTTGCTTATTTTGATGAATCTTTGGTTAGTAAAATAGTTTACAACCATAGATAAGTTGGAATACAGTAGGTTTAACACCAATATAAATAAAGAATGAGTTCACTACAGTACCTTAAAGTAGTCTTTTATTTTCTTTCTCTAACGGAGCTCACGAGATTTCTATTGAGTTTTGTGTTGTGAAGTTTTCAAGTTTTGGGTGAATTCTTTTGATGGATTATGGAACAAGGAGTGGCAAGAGCCTAAGCTTGGGGATGCCCATGGCACCCCCAAGATAATCCAAGTACACCAAAAAGTCAAAGCTTGGGGATGCCCCGGAAGGCATCCCCTCTTTCGTCTACTTCCATCGGTAATTTACTTGGAGCTATATTTTTATTCACCAACATGATATGTGTTTTGCTTGGAGCGTCTTGTATTATTTGAGTCTTTGCTTGTTAGTTTACCACAATCATCCTTGCTGTACACACCTTTTGAGAGAGCCATACATGAATTGAAATTTGATAGAATACTCTATGTGCTTCACTTATATCTTTTGAGCTTGATAGTTTTGCTCATAGTGCTTCACTTATATCTTTTTGAGCATGATAATTTTTGCTCTAGTGCTTCACTTAGATCTTCTAGAGCATGGTGGTGCATTTGTTTTAAAGAAACCTGATCTCTCATGCTTCACTTAGATTATTTTGAGAGTCGTAATAGCATGGTAATTTGCTTAATGTTAATATACTTGGTATTCAAGATATGTGAAATTTTCTTTTGAGTGCGTTGAATACTAAGATAAGTTTGATGCTTGATCATTGTTTTGAGATATGGAGGTGATAATATCAAAGTCATGCTAGTTGAGTATTTGTGAATTTGAGAAATTCTTGTGTTGAAGTTAGCAAATCCCGTAGCATGCACGTATGGTTAAAGTTGTGTAACAAATTTGAAACATGAAGTGTACCGGCTTGTGCATCCTTATGAGTGGCGGTCGGGGACGAGCGATGGTCTTTTCCTACCAATCTATCCCCTAGGAGCATGCGCGTAGTACTTGATTTTTGATGACTTCTAAATTTTTGCAATAAGTATATGAGTTCTTTTGACTAATGTTGAGTCCATGGATTATACGCACTTTTACCTTTCCGCCTTTGCTAGCCTCTTCGGTACCGTGCATTGCCCTTTCTCACCTCGAAAGTTGGTGCAAACTTCGCCGGTGCATCCAAACCCCGTGATATGATACACTCTTTCACACATAAACCTCCTTATATCTTCCTTAAAACAGCCACCATACCTACCTATTATGGCATTTCCATAGCCATTCCGAGATACATTGCCATGCAACTTTCCACCGTTCCGTTCATCATCATCATGACATACACTACTTTTGTCATATTGCCATTGCATGATCATGTAGTTGACATCGTATTTGTGGCAAAGCCACCATGCATTATTTTCATACATGTCACTCTTGATTCATTGCACCATCCCGGTACACCGCCGGAGGCATTCATATAGAGTCATATCTTGTTCTAGGTTTCGAGTTGTAATCCTTATGTTGTAATCAATAGAAGTGTGATGATCATCATTATTAGAGCATTGCCCCCCCCCCCAAAAAAAAGGCAAAAAAAAAGGGAAAGGCCCAAAAAAAAAGAAAAGAAAAGGGCAATGCTACTATCTCTTTTTCCACACTTGTGCTTCAAAGTAGCACCTAGTTCTTCATGTAGTGAGTCTCATATATTGTGCTTCAAAGTAGCACCTTGTTTTTCATATAGTGAGTCTCATAAGTTGTCTTTTTCATACTAGTGGGAATTTTTCATAATAGAACTTGGTTTGTATATTCCTACGATGGGCTTCCTCAAATGCCCTAGGTCTTCATGAGCAAGCAAGTTGGATGCACACCCACTAGTTTTCTTTTGTTGAGCATTCATAGCTCTAGTGCATCCGTTGCATGGCAATCCCTACTCCTCATGTTGACATCAATTGATGGGCATCTCCATAGCCCGTTGATTATCCTCGTCAATGTGAGACTTTCTCCTTTTTTGTCTTCTCCACACAATCCCCATCATCATATTCTATTCCACCCATAGTGCTATATCCATGGCTGACGCTCATGTATTGCGTGAAGGTTGAAAAAGTTTGAGATTATTTAAGTATGAAACAATTGCTTGGCTTTTCATCAGGGGTATAGAAGTTGGGAACATCTTTGTGTGACGAAAATGAAGCATAGCTTAACTATATGATTTTGTAGGGATGAACTTTCTTTTGCCATGCTATTTTGAGAAGACATGATTATTTTGAATAGTATGCTTGAAGTATTATTATTTTTATGTCAATATGAACTTTTGTCTTGAATCTTTCGGATCTGAATATTCATATCACAATTAAGAAGTTTTACATTGAAATTATGCCAAAGTATCACTCCGCATAAAAATTCTCTTTTATCATTTACCTACCGAGGACGAGCAGGAATTAAGCTTAGATGCCCGATACGTCTCCAACGTATCTATAATTTTGATTGCTCCATGCTACTTTATCTATTGTTTTGGACTATAATGGGCTTTATTTTCCACTTTTATATTACTTTTGGGACTAATCTATTAACCGGAGGCCCAGCCTGTAATTGTTGTTTTTGCCTATTTCAGTGTTTCAAGAAACGGAATATCAAACGGAGTCCAAACGGAATAAAACCTTCGGGAACGTGATCTTCTCACAGAACGTGATCCAGGAGACTTGGACCCTACTCCAAGAAGTGCCAGAGGCGGTCACGAGGGTGGAGGGCGCGCCCCCCTGGGCGCGTCCCCCTGCCTCGTGGGCCCCCTGACGCTCCACCGACGTACTCCTTCCTCCTATATATACCGACGTATCCCCAAACGATCAGAAAGGGAGCCAAAAACCTAATTCCACAACCGCAACTTTCTATATCCACGAGATCCCATCTTGGGGCCTGTTCCGGAGCTCCGCCGGAGGGGGCATCCACCACGGAGGGCTTCTACATCAACACCATAGCCCCTCCGATGAAGTGTGAGTAGTTTACTTCAGACCTTCGGGTCCATAGCTAGTATCTAGATGGCTTCTTCTCTCTTTTTGGATCTCAATACAATGTTCTCCCCCTCTCTTGTGGAGATCTATTCGATGTAATCTTATTTTTGCGGTGTGTTTGTTGAGACCGATGAATTGTGGGTTTATGATCCAGCTTATCTATGGAAAATATTTGATTCTTCTCTGAATTCTTTTATGTATGATTGAGTTATCTTTGCAAGTCTCTTTGAATTATCCGTTTGGTTTGGCCAACTAGATTGGTAGTTTTTGCAATGGGAGAAGTGCTTAGCTTTGGGTTCAATCTTACGGTGTCCTTACCAAAGGATGTAAAGGGTTGCAAGGCACGATTGTATTGTTGCCATCAAGGATAACAAGATGGGGTATTTATCATATTGCATGAATTTATTCCTCTACATCATGTCATCTTGCTTAAGGCGCTACTCTTTTTAACTTAATACTCTAGATGCATGCCGGATAGCAATCGATGAGTGGACTAATAGTAGTAGATGCGTAATCGTTTGATCTACTTGTCACGGACGTGATGCCTATATACATGATCATTGCCTAGATATACTCATAACTATGCTCAATTCTGTCAATTGCTCAACAGAATTTGTTCACCCACCGAGAATATCTATGCTCTTGAGAGAAGCCACTAGTGAAACCTATGCCCCGGTCTATTCTCGCCATATCAATCTCCATCACTTTATTTACTTGCTTTGCTTTTACTTTTCACTTTGCATCTTTATACCAAAAATACCAAAATATTATCTCTATCGATCTCACTCTCCGTAAGTGACCGTGAAGGGATTGACAACCCCTAATCGCGTTGGCTGCGAGTAGCTATCGTTTTGTGCAGGTACGAGGGACTTGCGCGTGGCCTCCTACTGGATTGATACCTTGGTTCTCAAAAAATGAGGGAAATACTTACGCTACTGTGCTGCATCATCCTCTCCTCTTCAGGGAAAACCAACGCAAGCTCGAGACGTAGCAGAGCCGAACGCTCCGGGATCAGGGCGGCCGAAGTATTAGCTTCTGGCTTCGGCAAGTCTGGACTCCTCCGTGATGACACCTCGGGGTCGCCCGCCTCATGAGGCGGAGAGGTTGGTGGGGTCTCACTCTCCATCATCTCCGGAAGGAGATCCCTTGAAGACGAACTCTGTCGAGAAGAGCTGCTAGCCGGACTGCAAAGAATGGATCCTGGTTATTGTTCTCGGAGAAGGAAGCAGTACCTTCATATTTACGATTAGCTTATAGCTCGGCTGAGGGCTGGCCCGTTGGCGGGCATGGCGCGGTGAGGACGCCCTTCGGGGCAGGGCCCCCTGGTGAAGCTTTCTTCCCTTGTCTGGGCACCTCCGTCTCCAAGTCTTCAGAGGCGGCCCTCTTCTTCCCGCGAGGGGAGGAGGCCTTAGATTCCCCTCCCCGACTATCCTCCTTTGGGGAGGTAGCAATTCCCCCGGTTTGGATGTGCAAAATGTGAAGTTCTGCTTCTCTGTTCTTCCCTTCGTCTTTCCCCGAGGGCACTTTCCTTAGCACACGCCCAAGCATCTTGGCTATGGTGGGGCTAGGCGAGCCTTCGGGAAGTGGCGCCGGACACCTGATTCTCTCCGCCTTGCTGAGCCACTCCTGGCCAGGGAGGGTTTTCAGAATAATGTTATGATAAAAATAAACAAAGTGTTCGGTTTCTGGGTTGCTTACTTGGGTATCTGGGCGGTTGCAGCTCAGGCCCGCATCCTCGGTGGTGTCCGAACACTTTACTTGTGGTCCGAAGAATAACTTACACATTCCTTCGAGCGTGACGGCGAAGAAGTGCTGAATAGTCCGTGAACCTTCCGGATTGAACTCCCACATCCGGAGAGGCCGGCGTTTGCACGGCAAGATCCGTCGGATTAGCATTACCTGAATTACGCTTACAAGGCTGATGTCCCTCTCAAGAAGCTCCCGTATGCGGCTCTGCAACGTGGGTACATCATTAGCAGGCCCCCAATCCCGTCCTACGTTGGCCCATGACGCCAGTTGAGGCGGAGGGCCAAAACGGAAGTCAGGGGCAGCCACCCACTTTGTGCCTCTGGGAGCCGTGACGTAAAACCACCTCCGCTGCCATAGATCGAACACCTCCGGGAAGGAACCCTCTGGCCATAGAACATCGGCGTTCATGCTTATTACAGCATCTCCGCACTCCGCGTGTCGCCCCTCAATCATCTTCGGCTTCACATTGAAGGTCTTGAGCCATAAGCCGAAGTGCGGGGTGACGTGGAGAAAAGCTTCGCACACAACGATGAACGACGAGATATGAAGGATGGCGTCCAGAGCCAGATCATGAAAATCTAGCCCGTAGTGGAACATGAGCCCTCTCACAAAGGGATCAAGAGTAAATCCTAAGCCGCGAAGGAAGTGAGAAACAAATACGACGCTCTCATTGGGCTCGGGAGTAGGGATGATCTGCCCTGGAGCAGGGAGCCTGTGCCTGATGTCGGCAGTCAGGTATCCGACCTCCCTAAGCTTCGCGATATCCTCCTCTGAAACAGAGGAAGCCACCCACCAACCTTGAAGGTTGGGTTCGGACATGATTGAAGATCCGGAGGGCTTAAGCTTGGGCTTCGGGTGTTGGAACTCGAGATGTGAAAAGGTGCAAGCATGGTAGAAAAGAGGGATAGGCCTCGGCCCCTCTATAAAGGGGGTGAATATCAAGCGTCCTCAGCGTAACACGGAGTCATACCAACAGTCGTCGTGGGGTTGCGCACGCCCGTATCGATGGAAGATCCCGCGATAAGGGGAACACGATCTCTGCTTTGGCAGGGCATGCCAATAAAACCGCCTCGCAACGCGTATCAAGGCAGGCTAAGAAAAACAGGTTCGTGTTGGACCAGACTACGGCGTAAGAGCACACCATGCAAAAATTACCAGCAGATCAGATTTATGAAGTACTATGCTCTCTATGGAGGTGTGCGGAAATTATCTCGCAAAGCTGGACACAATCCGTAAATCTGCTTCGGAGTATTCGGAGATGGAACCCGCCTTGCAATGCCGAAGACAATCTACGCGCCGGACTCATCGTCATTGAAACTTGGTTCAGGGGCTACTGAGGGAGTCCTGGATTAGGGGGTATCCGGACAGCCGAACTATACACTTTGTGTGGATTATTGGAGCATGAAGATACAAGACTCAAGACTCCGTCCCGTGTCCGGATGGGACTCTCTTTTGCGTGGAAGACAAGCTTGGCGATCCGGATAGTAGATTTCCATCTTTGTAACCGACTCTATGTAAACCCTAGCCCCCTCTGGTGTCTATATAAACCGGAGAGTTTAGTCCTTAGAGACACAATCATAATCATCATACGCTAGCTTCTAGGGTTTAGCCTCTACGATCTCGTGGTAGATCAACTCTTGTACTACTCGTATCATCAATATCAATCAAGCAGGAAGTAGGGTTTTACCTCCATCGAGAGGGCCCGAACTGTTGGGGAACGTAGTAATTTCAAAAAAATTCCTACGCACACGCAAGATCATGGTGATGCATAGCAACGAGAGGGGAGAGTGTTCTCCACGCACTGTGAGACCGGCGCGAATCGTTAGCACAACGCGGTTGATGTAGTCGTACGTCTTCATGATCCGACCGATCAAGTACCGAACGTACGGCACCTCCGAGTTCAGCACACGTTCAGCCCAATGACGACCCTCGAACTCCGATCCAGCCGGGTTTTGAGGGAGAGTTTCTTCAGCACGACGGCGTGGTGACGATGTTGATGTTCTACCGATGCAGGGCTTCGTCTAAGCACCGCTACAGTATTATCGAGGTGGACTATGGTGGAGGGGGGCACCGCACACGGTCGGGAGAGATCAACTGATCAACTAGTGTGTCTAGAGGTGCCCCCTGCCCCCTTATATAAAGGAGCCAAGGGGGAGGGGGCGGCCGGCCAAGGAGGGGCGCGCCAAGGGGAGTCCTACTCCCACCGGGAGTAGGACTCCCTCCTTTCCTTGTTGGACTAGGAGAAGGGGGGAGGAGGAGGGAGAGAGGAAGGAAAGGGGGGCGCCGCCCCCCTCTCTTTGTCCTATTCGGACTAGGGGGGAGGGGCGCGCGGCCCAGCCCTTGCCTCCTCTCCTCTTCTCCACTAAGGCCCATGTAGGCCCAATAAGCCCCCGGGGGGGTTCCATAACCCCTCGGTACTCCGGTAAAATCCCGATTTCACCCGGAACACTTCCGACATCCAAATATAGGCTTCCAATATATCAATCTTCATGTCTCGACCATTTTGAGACTCCTCGTCATGTCCGTAATCACATCCGGGACTCCGAACAAACTTCGGTACATCAAAACTCATAAACTCATAATATAACTGTCATCGAAACCTTAAGCGTGCGGACCCTACGGGTTCGAGAACTATGTAGACATGACCGAGACTCGTTTCCGGTCAATAACCAATAGCAGAACCTGGATGCTCATATTGGCTCCTGTTGGGGAACGTTGCAGAAAATTAAAAATTTTCCTACGGTTTCACCAAGATCCATCTATGAGTTCATCTAAGCAACGAGTCAAGGGAGTGAGTTTGCATCTACATACCACTTGTAGATCGAAAAGGAAGCGTTCAAGGGATGGTGATGATGGAGTCGTACTCGGATCACCGATGACCAAGTGCTGAACGGACAGCACCTCCGCGTTCAACACACGTACGGTACGGACGACGTCTCCTCCGTCTTGATCCAGCAAGGAGTAAGGAGAGGTTGAGGAAGATTGCTCCAATGACAGCACGACGGTGTGGTGTTGTTGGTGCAACAGTACTCCGACAGGGCTTCGCCAAGCACGTACGGAGGAGGAGAGGTGTTGGGGAGGGGAGGGGCTGCGCCTTGAGTTGTGTCTGCAGCCCTCCCCTCACCCCTCTATTTATAGGGGGAAGGGGCAAGGGGGCCGGCCCCTCTAGATGGGAATCTAGAGGGGGCGGCGGCGTGGAGGGGTGGCTTGCCCCCAAGGCGGCGCCCCTTCTAGGGTTCCCCAAACCCTAGGCGCAAGGGCCTGTGGGGGGGCCCAGCCACCAGGCTGGCTCCTTCCCCACGCAGCCCATGTGGCCCCCGAGGGGTGGCCCCTCCCGTGGACCTCCGGAACCCTTCCGGTGGCCCCAGACAATACCGATATGCCCCAAACTTTTCCGTGTCCGCTTGACTACTTCCCATATATAAATCTTTACCTCCGGACCCTTCCGAACTCCTCGTGACGTCCGGGATCTCATCCGGACTCAACAACATTCGTAATCACATACAAGTCTTCCTAATAACCCTAGCGCCATCGAACCTTAAGTGTAGACCCTACGGGTTCGGAGACATGCGATATGACCGAGACGCTCTCGTGTCAATAACCAACAGCGGATCTGGATACCCATGTTGGCTCCCACATGCTCCTCGATGATGTCATCGGATGAACCACGATGTCGAGGATTCAAGCAACCCGTATACTATTCCTTTGTCGACGGTATGTTACTTGCCCGAGACTCGATCGTCGGTATCCCAATACCTCGCTCAGTCTCGTTACCGGCAAGTCACTTTACTCGCATCAGAATGCATGGTCCCGTGACCGCACACTTGATCACTTTGAGCTCATTATGATGATGCACTACCGAGTGGGCCCAAGGATACCTCTCCGTCATACGGAGTGACAAATCCTCAGACGATCCATGTCAACCCAATGTACACTTTCGGAGATACCAGTGCACCTTTATAGTCACCCGATTACGCCAGGACGCTTTGGTACACCCAAAGCACTCCTACGGTATCCGGAGTTACACGATCTCATGGTCTAAGGAAGAGATACTTGACATTGGAAAAGCTCTAGCAAAACGAACTACATGATCTTGTGCTATGCTTAGGATTGTCTCTTGTCCATCACGCCATTCTCCTAATGACGTGATCCCGTTGTCAATGACATCGATGTCCATAGTCGAAACCATGACTATCTGTTGACCAACGAGCTAGTCAACTAGAGGCTTACTAGGGACGTATTGTAGTCTATGTATTCACACATGTATTACGATTTTCGGATAATACAATTATAGCATGAATAAAAGACAATTATCATGAACAAGGAAATATAATAATAACGCTTTTATTATTGCCTCTAGGGCATATTTCCAACAGTCTCCCACTTGCACTAGAGTCAATAATCTAGTTACATTGTGATGAATCGAACACCCATAGAGCTCTTCGTCACCTCCATAAACGAGAAACATGTCCTTCGTCCTTTTCAGGTACTTTAGGATATTCTTGACCGCTGTCCAGTGTTCCTTGCCGGGATTACTTTGGTACCTTCCTACCAAACTTACGGCAAGGTTTACATCAGGTCTGGTACACAACATGGCATACATAATAAATCCTATGGCTGAAGCATAGGGATGACACTCATCTCTTCTTTATCTTTTGTCGTGGTCGGGCATTGAGCCGAGCTCAATCTCACACCTTGCAATACAGCAAGAACCCTTCTTGGATTGATCCATTTTGAACTTCTTCAAAATCTTATCAAGGTATGTGCTTTGTGAAAGACCTATGAGGCGCCTCGATCTATCTCTATAGATCTTGATGCCTAATATATAAGCAGCTTCTCCAAGGTCCTTCATTGAAAACACTTATTCAAGTAGGCCTTAATGCTGTCCAAGAATTCTATATCATTTCCCATCAAAAGTATGTCATCCACATATAATATGAGAAATGCTACAGAGCTCCCACTCACTTTCTTGTAAACGCAGGCTTCTCCATAAGTCTCAAGATAAACCCAAACGCTTTGATCATCTCATCAAAGCGAATGTTCCAACTCGAGATGCTTGCACCAGCCCATAAATGGATCGCTGGAGCTTGCATACTTTGTCAAGATTCTTAGGATCGACAAAACCCTCCGGCTGCATCATATACAGCTCTTCCTTAAGATAACCGTTAAGGAATGCTGTTTTGACGTCCATCTGCCATATCTCATAATCATAGTATGCGGCAATTGCTAACATGATTCGGACGGACTTAAGCTTCGCTACGGAGAGAAAGTCTCATCGTAGTCAATCCCTTGAACTTGCCGATAACCCTTAGCGACAAGTCGAGCTTTATAGATGGTGACATTACCATCTGCGTCCGTCTTCTTCTTAAAGATCCATTTGTTTTCTATCGCTCACGATCATCGGGCAAGTCACCAAAGTCCATACTTTGTTTTCATACATGGATTCTATCTCGGATTTCATGGCTTCTAGCCATTTGTTGGAATCTGGGCTCGCCATCGCTTCTTCATAGTTCAAGGTTCACCGTTGTCTAACAACATGATTTCCGTGACAGGGTTGCCGTACCACTGCAGTGCGGAACGTGTCCTTGTGGACCTCTGGTTCAAGAGCAACTTGATCCAAGTACCTTGATCATCATCATTATTTTCCTCTTCAAGAGGTGTAGGCATCACAGAACATTTTCCCGAGCTGCACTACTATCCTGCTCAAGAGGTAGTACTTCATCGAGTTCTACTTTCCTCCCACTTACTTCTTTCGAGAGAAACTCCTTTTCCGTAAAGGATCCGTTCTTGGCAACAAAGATCTTGCCCTCGGATCTTAAGTAGAAGGTATACCCTATGGTTTCCTTAGGGTATCCTATGAAAACGCATTTTTCCGACTTGGGTTCGAGCTTTTCAGGTTGAAGTTTCTTGACATAAGCATCGCATCCCCAAACTTTTAGAAACGACAGCTTAGGTTTCTTCCCAAACCATAATTCATACGGTGTCGTCTCAACGGATTTAGACGGTGCCCTATTTAAAGAGAATGTAGCTGTCTCTAGAGCGTATCCCCAAAATGATAGCAGTAAATCGATAAGAGACATCATGGATCGCACCATATCCAATAGAGTGCGATTACGACGTTCGGACACACCGTTACACTGAGGTGTTCCAGGCGGCGTGAGTTGTGAAACGATTCCACATTTTCTTAAGTGTGTACCAAATTCGTGACTTAAATATTCTCCTCCACGATCCGATCGTAAGAATTTTATCTTTCGGTCACGTTGATTCTCTACTTCATTCTGAAATTCCTTGAATTTTTCAAAGGTCTCAGACTTGTGTTTCATCAAGTAGACATACCCATATCTACTCAAGTCATCTGTGAGAGTGAGAACATAACGATATCCTCCGCGAGCCTCAACACTCATTGGACCGCACACATCGGTATGTATGATTTCCAACAAGTTGGTTGCTCGCTCCATTGTTCCGGAGAACGGAGTCTCGGTCATTTTGCCCATGAGGCATGGTTCGCATGTGTCAAATGATTCATAATCGAGAGACTCTAAAAGTCCATCAGCATGGAGCTTCTTCATGCGCTTGACACCAATGTGACCAAGGCGGCAGTGCCACAAGTATGTGGGACTATCGTTATCAACTTTACATCTTTTGGTATTCACGCTATGAATATGTGTAACATTATGCTTGAGATTCATTAAGAATAAACCATTTACCATCGGAGCATGACCATAAAACATATCTCTCATATAAATAGAACAACCATTATTCTCGGATTTAAATGAGTAGACATCTCGCATTAAACGAGATCCAGATACAATGTTCATGCTCAAACTTGGCACCAAATAACAATTATTAAGGTTCAAAACTAATCCCAGTAGGTAAATGTAGAGGTAGCGTGCGACGGCGATCACATCGACTGAACCATTCCCGACGCCATCATCACCTCGCCCTTCGCCAGCCTCCGCTTATTCCGCAGCTCCTGCTGTGAGTTACAAATATGAGCAACGGCACCGTATCAAATACCCGTGAGTTACTACGAGTAATCGGTAAGGTACACATCAATTACATGTATATCAAATATACCTTTGGTGTTGCCGGCCTTCTTATCCGCTAAGTATTTGGGGCAGTTCCGCTTCAAAGGACCCTTCCCTTGCAATAAAAGCACTCTGTCTCGGCTTGGGTCCATTCTTTGACTTCTTCCCGCAACTTGCTTACCGGGCGCGGCAACCTCCTTGCCGTCCTTCTTGAAGTTCTTCTTGCCCTTGCCCTTCTTGAACTTAGTGGTTTTATTGACCATAAACACTTGATGTTCTTTCTTGATTTCAACCTCTCACGACTTCAGATTGAGAATACTTCGGAATGGTCTTCACCATCCCTACATATTGTAGTTCATCACAAAGCTCTTGTAGCTTGGTGGGAGCGATCAAGGATTCTGTCAATGACCGCCTCGTCAGGAGGTTTATGTCCAGTGGGACAAAGGGTTGTGCAACCCATACATTTTGAGTATGTGCTCACCGACAAAACTGTTTTCCTCCATCTTACAACTATAGAACTTGTCGGAGACTTCATATCTCTCGACCCGGCGTGAGCTTGGAAAACTAGTTTCAGCTCCTCGAACATCTCATATGCTCCGTGTTGCTCAAAACGCTTTTGGAGCCCCGGTTCTAAGTCTGTAAAGCATGCCGCATCGAACGAGGGAGTAATCATCAAGACGAGACTGCCAAGCATTCATAATGTCTTGGTTCTCTCGGGACGGAGCGCCACCTAGCGGTCCTTCTAGGACATATTGTTCCCTAGCAGCTATGAGGATGATCTCGTGTTCCGGACCCAGTCCGTATAGTTGCTGCCGTCATCTTTCAGCTTGGTTTTCTAGGAACGCGCTGAAGTTCAAGTTGACATGAGCGCTGGCCATTTGATCTACAAGACATATTATGCAAAAGTTTTAGACTAAGTTCATGATAACTAAGTTCATCTAATCAAATTATTTAAATGAACTCCCACCAGATTAGACATCCTCTAGTCATCTAAGTGTTACACGATCCGAGTCGACTAGGCCGTGTCCGATCATCACGTGAGACGGACTAGTCATCGTCGGTGAACATTCTCATGTTGATCGATCTTCCATACGACTCGTGTTCGACCTTTCGGTCTCCGTGTTCCGAGGCCATGTCTGTACATGCTAGGCTCGCAAGTTAACCCTAAGTGTTTTGCATGTGTAAAATTGTCTTACACCGCTGTATGTGAACGTAAGGATCTATCACACTCGATCATCACGTGGTGCTTGAAACCATTTAACTTTAGCAACGGTGCACGCTTAGGGAGAACACTTCTTGAAATTTTTGTAAGGGATCATCTTATTTACTACCGTCGTTCTAAGTAAACAAGATGCATAAACATAATAAACATCACATGCAATTATATAATAGTGACATGATATGGCCAATATCATAAAACTCCATTGATCTCCATCTTCGGGGTTCCATGATCATCTTGTCACCGCATGACACCATGATCTCCATCATCATGATCTCCATCATCGTGTCTTCATGAAGTTGTCACGCCAACGACTACTTCTACTTCTATGGCTAACGTGTTTAGCAATAAAGTAAAGTAATTTACATGGCGTTCTTCAATGACACGCAGGTCATACAAAATAAAGACAACTCCTATGGCTCCTGCCGTTGTCATACTCATCGACATGCAAGTCGTGATCCCTATTACAAGAACATGATCTCATACATCACAATATGTCATTCATCATTCATCACAACTTGGCCATATCACATCACATGACAATTGCTGCAAAAACAAGTTAGACGCCCTCTAAATGTTGTTGCATCTTTTACGTGGCTGCAATTGGGTTCTAGCAAGAACGCTTTCTTACTCTCGAATAACCACAACGTGATCTTGTCAACTTCTATTTACCCTTCATAAGGACCCTTTTCATCGAATCCGCCCAACTAAAGTGGAGAGAGACACCCGCCAGCCACCTTATGCAACTAGTGCATGTTAGTCGGTGGAACCGGTCTCACGTAAGCGCACGTAAGGTTGGTCCGGCCGCTTCATCCCACAATACCGCGGAAGCAAGATAAGACTAGTAGCGGCAAGCAAGTTGACAAGTTCTACGCCCACAACCAAATTGTGTTCTACTCGTGCAATAGAGAACTACGATAGACCTAGCTCGATACCACTGCTGGGGAACGCTGCAGAAAATTAAAATTTTTCCTACGGTTTCACCAAGATCCATCTATGAGTTCATCTAAGCAACGAGTCAAGGGAGTGAGTTTGCATCTACATACCACTTGTAGATCGAAAAGGAAGCGCTCAAGGGGATGGTGATGATGGAGTCGCACTCGGATCACCGATGACCAAGTGCTGAACGGACAGCACCTCCGCTTCAACACACGACGGTGACGGACGACGATCCTCCGCCTTGATCCAGCAAGGAGGAAGGAGAGGTTGAGGAAGATTGCTCCAACGGCAGCACGACGGCGTGGTGTTGTTGGTGCGAAGATTCGGCAGGGCTTCGCCAAGCACGCACGGGAGGAGGAGAGGTGTTGGGGAGGGAGGGTTGCGGCTTGAGTTGTGTTCGCAGCCCTCCCTCACCCCTCTATTTATAGGGGAAGGGCAGGGGGCGGCCCCTCTAGATGGGAATCTAGAGGGGGCGGCGTCAGGAGGGTGGCTTGCCCCCAAGCAAGGCGGGCGCCTTCTAGGGTTCCCCCCAAACCCTAGGCGCAAGGGCCCAAGGGGGGGGGGGCGCTCCCAGCCCACCAGGGGCTGGCTCCTTCCCCCACGCAGCCCATGTGCCCCCCCGGGAGGTGTGGCCCCTCGGTGGACCTCCTGAACCCTTCCGTGGCCCCTGACAATACCGATATGCCCCAAAACTTTTCCTGTCCGTTTGACTACTTCCCATATATAAATCTTTACCTCCGGACCCTTCCGAACTCCTCGTGACGTCCGGGATCTCATCCGGACTCCTAACAACATTCAGTAATCACATACAAGTCTTCCTAATAACCCTAGCGCCACCGAACCTTATGTGTAGACCCTACGGGTTCGGAGACATGCGAACATGACCGAGACGCTCTCAGTCAATAACCAACAGCGGATCTGGATACCCATGTTGGCTCCTACATGCTCCTCGATGATGTCATCGGATGAACCACGATGTCGAGGATTCAAGCAACCCGTATACTATTCCCTTTGTCGACGGTATAGTACTTGCCCGAGACTCGATCGTCGGTATCCCAATACCTCGCTCAGTCTCAACATCGCAAGTCACTTTACTCGCATCAGTAATGCATGATCCCGTGACTGCACACTTGATCACTTTGAGCTCATTATGATGATGCACTACCGAGTGGGCCAAGTGATACCTCTCCGTCATACATGAGTGACAAATCCTCGCCTCGATCCGTGTCAACCCAATGACACTTTCGGAGATACCGTAGTGCACCTTTATAGTCACCCGATTCGCCAGGACGCTTGGTACACCCAAAGCACTCCTACGGTATCCGGAGTTACACAATCTCATGGTCTAAGGAAGAGATACTTGACATTGGAAAAGCTCTAGCAAAACGAACTACACGATCTTGTGCTATGCTTAGGATTGTCTTGTCCATCACGCCATTCTCCTAATGACGTGATCCCGTTGTCAATGACATCGATGTCCATAGTCGAAACCATGACTATCTGTTGACCAACGAGCTAGTCAACTAGAGGCTTACTAGGGACGATTGTAGTCTATGTATTCACACATGTATTACGATTTCGGATAATACAATTATAGCATGAATAAAAGACAATTATCATGAACAAGGAAATATAATAATAACGCTTTTATTATTGCCTCTAGGGCATATTTCCAACAGCTCCTAGATATTCTACGAATATCTTGATCGGTCAAACCGCATAACAACATACATAGTTCCCTTTGTCATCGGTATGTTACTTGCCCGAGATTCGATCGTCGGTATCCAATACCTAGTTCAATCTCGTTACCGGCAAGTCTCTTTACTCGTTTACGTAATGCATCATTCCGTAACTAACTCATTAGCTACATTGCTTGCAAGGCTTATATTGATGTGCATTACCGAGAGGGCCCAGAGATACCTCTTCGACAACCGGAGTGACAAAACCTAATCTCGAAATACGCCAACTCAACATGTACCTTTGGAGACACGTGTAGAGCTCCTTTATTATCACCCAGTTACGTTGTGACGTTTGGTAGCACACAAAGTGTTCCTCCAGTAAACGGGAGTTGCATAATCTCATAGTTACAGGAACTTGTATAAGTCATGAAGAAAGCAATATAGCAACATACTAAACGATCAAGTGCTAAGCTAACGGAATGGGTCAAGTCAATCACATCATTCTCCTAATGATGTGATCCCATTAATCAAATGACAACACATGTCTATGGTTAGGAAACATAACCATCATTGATTAATGAGCTAGTCAAGTAGAGGCATACTAGTGACATTAAGTTTGTCTATGTATTCACACATGTATTATGTTTCCGGTTAATACAATTCTAGCATGAATAATAAACATTTATCATGATATGAGGAAATAAATAATAACTTTATTATTGCCTCTAGGGCATATTTCCTTCAGTCTCCCACTTGCACTAGAGTCAATAATCTAGTTCACATCGCCATGTGATTTAACATCAATAGTTCACATCTTTATGTGGTTAACACCCATAGTTCACATCGACATGTGACCAACACCCAAAGGGTTTACTAGAGTCAGTAATCTAGTTCACATCGCTATGTGATTAACACCCAAAGAGTACTAAGGTGTGATCATGTTTTGCTTGTGAGATAATTTTAGTCAACGGGTCTGTCACATTCAGATCCGCAAGTATTTTGCAAATTTCTATGTCTACAATGCTCTGCACGGAGCTACTCTAGCTAATTGCTCCCACTTTCAATATGTATCTAGACCGAGACAGGTCATCAAGATTAGTGTCAAAACTTGCATCGACGTAACCCTTTACGACGAACCTTTTGTCAATTCCATAATCGAGAAACATATCCTTATTCCACTAAGGATAATTTTGACCGTTGTCCATTGATCTACTCCTAGATCACTATTGCACTCCCTTGCCAAACTTAGTGGTAGGGTATGCAATAGATCTGGTACACAGCATGGCATACTTTATAGAACCTATGGCTGAGGCATAGGGAATGACTTTCATTCTCTTTCTATCTTATGCCGTGGTCGGGTTTTGAGTCTTACTCAATCTCACACCTTGTAACACAGGCAAGAACTCTTTCTTTGACTGTTCCATTTTGAACTACTTCAAAATCTTGTCAAGGTATGTACTCATTAAAAAAACTTATCAAGCGTCTTGATCTATCTCTATAGATCTTGATGCACAATATGTAAGCAGCTCCACCGAGGTCTTTCTTTCAAAAAATCCTTTCAAATACTCCTTTATGCTTTTCAGAAAATTCTACATTATTTCCGATCAACAATATGTCATTCACATATACTTATCAGAAAGATTGTAGTGCTCCCACTCACTTTCTTGTATATACAGGCTTCACTGTAAGTCTGTATAAAACTATATGCTTTGATCAACTCATCAAAGCGTATATTCCAACTCCGAGAGGCTTGCACCAGTCCATAGATGGATCGTTGGAGCTTGCATATTTTGTTAGCACCTTTAGGATTGACAAAACCTTCTGGTTGCATCATATACAACTCTTCTTTAATAAATCCATTAAGGAATGCAGTTTTGTTTATCCATTTGCCAGATTTCATAAAATGCGGCAATTGCTAACATGATTCGGACAGACTTAAGCATAGATACGAGTGAGAAACTCTCATCGTAGTCAACACCTTGAACTTGTCGAAAACCTTTTGCGACAATTCTAGCTTTGTAGATAGTAACACTACTATCAGCGTCCGCCTTCCTCTTGAAGATCCATTTAATCTCAATGGCTCGCCGATCATTGGGCAAGTAAATCAAAGTCCGTACTTTGTTCTCATACATGGATCTCATCTCAGATTTCACGGCCTCAAGCCATTTCGCGGAATCTGGGATCACCATCGCTTCTTCATAGTTCGTAGGTTCATCATGGTCAAGTAACATGACCTCCAGAACAGGATTACCGTACTACTCTGGTGCGGATCGTGCTCTGGTTGATCTACGAAGTTCTGTAGTAACTTGATCCGAAGTTTCATGATCATCATCATTAACTTCCTCTCTTGTTGGTATAGACATCACTGGAACTGATTTCTGTGATGAACTATTTTCCAATTCGGGAGAAGGAACAATTACCTTATCAAGTTCCACTTTCCTCCCACTCACTTCTTTCGAGAGAAACTCCTTCTCTAGAAAGGATCCATTCTTAGCAACGAATTTGCCTTCGGATCTGTGATAGAAGGTGTACCCAACAGTCTCATTTGGGTATCCTATGAAGACGCATTTCTCCAATTTGGGTTCGAGCTTATCAGGATGAAACTTTTTCACATAAGCATCGCAACTCCAAACTTTAAGAAAGGACAACTTAGGTTTATTGCTAAACCATAGTTCATACGATGTCGTCTCAACAGATTTAGATGGTGCCCTATTTAACGTGAATGCAGCTGTCTCTAATGCATAATCCCAAAATGATAGTGGTAAATCGGTAAGAGACATCATAGATCGCACCATATCTAATAAAGTGCAGTTATGATGTTCGGACACACCATTACACTGTGGTGTTCCAGGTGGCGTGAGTAGTGAAACTATTTCACATTGTTTTAACTGAAGGCCAAACTCGTAACTCAAATATTTTACCTCTACGATCATATTGTAGGAACTTTTATTTTCTTGTTACGATGATTCTCCACTTCACTCCGAAATTCTTTCAACTTTTCAAATGTTTCAGACTTGTGTTTCATCAAGTAGATATACCCATATCTGCTCAAATCATTTGTGAAGGTCAGAAAATAATGGTACCTGCCGCGAGCATCAACACTCATCGGACTGCATACATCAGTATGTATTATTTCTAACAAATCTGTTGCTCGCTCCATTGTTCTGGAGAACGGAGTTTTAGTCATCTTGCCCATAAGGCATGGTTCGCAAGCATCAAGTGATTCCAAAATCCCATCAGCTTGGAGTTTCTTCATGCGCTTTACACCAATATGACCTAAACGGCAGTGCCACAAATAAGTTGCACTATCATTATTAACTTTGCATCTTTTGGCTTCAATATTATGAATATGTGTATCACTACGATCGAGATCCAACAAACCATTTTCGTTGGTGTGTATGACCATAGAAGGTTTTTATTCATGTAAACAAAACAACAATTGTTCTCTAACTTAAATGAATAACCGTATTGCAATAAACATGATCAAATCATATTCATGCTCAATGCAAACACCAAATAACACTTATTTAGGTTCAATACTAATCCCGAAAGTATAGGGAGTCTGCGATGATGATCATATCAATCTTGGAACCACTTCCAACACACATCGTCACTTCACCCTTAACTAGTCTCTGTTTATTCTGCAACTCCCATTTCGAGTTACTAATCTTAGCAACTGAACTAGTATCAAATACTGAGGGGTTGCTATAAACACTAGTAAAGTACACATCAATAACATGTATATAAAATATACCTTTGTTCACTTTGCCATCCTTCTTATCCGCCAAATACTTGGGGCAGTTCCGCTTCCAGTGACCAATTCCTTTGCAATAGAAGCACTCAGTCTCAGGCTTAGGTCCAGACTTGGGCTTCTCCACTTGAGCAGCAACTCGCTTTCCGTTCTTCTTGAAGTTCCCTTTCTTCCCTTTGCCCTTTTCTTGAAACTAGTGGTCTTGTCAACCATCAACACTTGATATTTTTCTTGATTTCTACCTTCGTCGATTTCAACATCACAAAGAGCTTGGGAATCATTTCCGTTATCCCTTGCATATTATAGTTCATCACGAAGTTCTAGTAACTTGGTGATAGTGACTAGAGAACTCTGTCAATCACTATCTTATCTGGAAGATTAACTCCCACTTGATTCAAGTGATTGTAGTACCCAGACAATCTGAGCACATGCTCACTGCTTGAGCTATTCTCCTCCATCTTTTTTAGCTATAGAACTTGTTGGAGACTTCATATCTCTCAACTCGGGTATTTGCTTGAAATATTAACTTCAACTCCTGGAACATCTCATATGGTCCATGACATTCAAAACGTCTTTGAAGTCCCGATTCTAAGCTGTTAAGCATGGCACACTAAACTATCAAGTAGTCATCATATTGAGCTAGCCAAACGCTCATAACGCCGCATCCGCTTCCCCTGCAATAGGTCTGTCACCTAGCGGTGCATCAAGGACATAATTCTTCTGTGCAGCAATGAGGTTTATCCTTAGATCACGGACCAAGTCCGCATCATTGCTACTTAACATTTTTCAACTTATTTTTCTCTAGGAACATATCAAAATATAAACGGGGAGCAACAACGCGAGCTATTGATCTACAACATAGATATGCTAATACTACCAGGACTAAGTTCATGATAAATTAAAGTTCAATTAATCATATTACTTAAGAACTCCCACTTAGATAGACATCCCTCTAATCCTCTAAGTGATCACGTGATCCATATCAACTAAACCATGTCCGATCATCACGTGAGATGGAGTAGTTTCAACGGTGAACATCACTATGTTGATCATATCTACTATATGATTCACGCTCGACCTTTCGGTCTCCGTGTTCCGAGGCCATATCTGTTATATGCTAGGCTCATCAAGTTTAACCTGAGTATTCCGCGTGTGCAACTGTTTTGCACCCGTTGTATTTGAACGTAGAGCCTATCACACCCAATCATCACGTGGTGTCTCAGCACAAAGAACTTTCGCAACGGTGCATTCTCATGGAGAACACTTATACTTTGATAATTTAGTGAGGGATCATCTTATAATGCTACCGTCAATCAAAGCAAGATAAGATGCATAAAAGATAAACATCACATGCAATCAATATAAGTGATATGATATGGCCATCATCATCTTGTGCTTGTGATCTGTTGGAAATATGCCCTAGAGGCAATAATAAATTAGTTATTATTATATTTCCTTGTTCATGATAATCGTTTATTATCCATGCTATAATTGTATTGATAGGAAACTCAGATACATGTGTGGGTACATAGACAAAACCATGTCCCTAGTAAGCCTCTAGTTGACTAGCTCGTTGATCAATAGATGGTTACATTTTCCTGACCATGGACATTGGATGTCGTTGATAAAGGGATCACATCATTAGCAGAATGATGTGATGGACAAGACCCAATCCTAAGCCTAGCAAAAATATCGTGTAGTTCGTTTGCTAAAGCTTTTCTAATGTCAAATATCTTTTCCTTAGACCATGAGATTGTGCAACTCCCGAATACCGTAGGAATGCTTTGGGTGTACCAAACGTCACAACGAATCGGGTGGCTATAAAGGTACACTACGGTATCTCCGAAAGTGTCTGCGGTTGGCACGAATCGAGATCGATTTGTCACTCCGTAAACGGAGAGGTATCTCTGCCCACTCGGTAGGACATCATCATAATGTGCACAATGTGACCAAGGGGTTGATCACGGGATGATGTGTTACGGAACGAGTAAAGAGACTTGCCGGTAACGAGATTGAACAAGGTATCGGGATACCGACGATCGAATCTCGGGCAAGTACAATACCGCTAGACAAAGGGAATTGAATACGGGATCTATTGAGTCCTTGACATCGTGGTTCATCCGATGAGATCATCGTGGAACATGTGGGAGCCAACATGGGTATCCAGATCCGCTGTTGGTTATTGACCGGAGAACGCCTCGGTCATGTTCAGATGGTTCCCGAACCCGTAGGGTCTACACACTTAAGGTTCGATGACGCTAGGGTTATAAAGGAAGTTTGTATGTGGTTACCGAATGTTGTTCGGAGTCCTGGATGAGATCTTGGACGTCACGAGGAGTTCTGGAATGGTCCGGAGGTAAATATTTATATATGGAAAGTTGTTGTTGGGTTCCGGAAAAGTTCGGTTTTTCGGTATTGTACCGAAGCTTCGGAAGGTTCCGGAGGATTCGGAGGGGTCCGGAGGTCCGGAAAATGTTCCACCACGCCCAATACAGCAGCATGGGCTGTAAGGGGCGCCCTAGCCTTAATGGGCCAGGGCACCAGCCCCCATGCGCATGGGAGAGGGAAACCCTACGGGAGGGCCTCCACTTGACTTGGGAGGCACCTCCCCCTTGGCCGCCCCTAGATGGGATCTAGGGCTGGCCGCCCCCCCTAGGGGTGGAACCCTAGGTGGGGCGCAGCCCCCTCTCCCCTATATAGTGGAGGCAAGGGGCAGCCCAACACACGAAGTTCTTCTCCTGTTGGCGCAGCCCTACCTCTCTTTCTCCTCCTCTCCCGTGGTGCTTGGCGGCCTGCAGGATTGCCACGCCCTCCACCATCACCACGCCTGCTCTGCTGCTGCTGGACGGAGTCTTCCACAACCTCTCCCTCTCTCCTTGCTGGATCAAGGCATGGGAGACGCCACCGGCTGTACGTGTGTTGAACGCGAGGTGCCGTCCGCTCGCACTAGAATCTCCGGTGATTTGGATCACAACGAGTACGACTCCTTCAACCCCGCTCTCTTGAATGCTTCCTCTTAGCGATCTACAAGGGTATGTAGATGCACTCTCCTTCCCTCGTTGCTGGTTTCTCCATAGATAGATCTTGGTGACACGAGGGAAAATTTTGAATTTCTGCTCGCTCCCCAACAAAGGCATCATGAGCTAGGTCTATTGTAGATTCTTTGCACGAGTAGAACACAAAGTAGTTGTGGGCGTTGATTTTGTTCAATATGCTTACCGTTACTAGTCCAATCTTGTTTCGACGGTATTGTGGGATGAAGCGGCCGGACCGACCTTACACGCATTCTTACGTGAGACAGTTCCACCGATCGACATGCACTTGGGGCATAAGGTGGCTAGCGGTGCCGCCTCTCCCACTTTAGTCGAAACAGATTCGATGAAAAGGGTCCTTATGAAGGGTAAATAGCAATTGGCATATCACGTTGTGGTTTTATGAGGTAGGAAACGTTTTGCTAGAAACCCATAGCAGCCACGTCAAACATGCAAACAACAATTAGAGGATGTCTAACTTGTTTTTGCAGGATATGCTATGTGATGTGATATGGCCAAAAAGAATGTGATGAATGATATGTGATGTATGAGATTGATCATGTTCTTGTAATAGGAATGACGACTTGCATGTCGATGAGTATGACAACCGGCAGAGCCATAGGAGTTGTCTTTATTTATTGTATGACCTGCGTGTCATTGAACAACGCCATGTAATTACTTTACTTTATTGCTAACCGGTAGCCATAGTAGTAGAAGTAATAAGTTGGCAAGACAACTTCATGGAGACACGATGATGGAGATCATGGTGTCATGCCGGTGATTTATGATGATCATGGAGCCCTCAAGATGGAGATCAAAGGAGCAATATGATATTGGCCATATCATGTCACCATTTGATTGCATGTGATGTTTATCATGTTTATGCATCTTCTTTGCTTAGAACGACGGTAGTAAATAAGATGATCCTCATTAAAATTTCAAGAAAGTGTCCCCCTAACGTGCACCGCTGCGAAAGTTCGTTGCTTTGAAGCACCACGTGATGATCGGGTGTGATAGATTCTTACGTTCACATACAACGGGTGTAAGCCAGATTTACACACGCGAAACACTTAGGTTAACTTGACGAGCCTAGCATGTACAGACATGGCCTCGGAACACAAGAGACCGAAGGTCGAGCATGAGTCGTATGGAGGATACGATCAACATGAAGATGTTCACCGATGATGACTAGTCCGTCTCACGTGATGATCGGACACGACCTAGTTGACTCGGATCATGTAATCACTTAGATGACTAGAGGATGTCTATCTCGAGTGGGAGTTCATGAGATGAACTTAATTATCCTGAACATAATCAAAAGATCTTTGCAAATTATGTCGAAGCTCGCGCTTTAGTTCCACTGTTTAGATATGTTCCTAGAGAAAATATAGTTGAGAGTTGATAGTAGCGATTATGCGGACGTAAGAAAGCTTATGTCCTTAATGCACCGCTCGGTGTGCTGAACCCCAAACGTCGCCCTGTGGATGTTGCGAACATCGGATATACACGTTTTGATAACTACGTGATAGTTCAGTTAAACGGTTTAGAGTTGAGGCACCAAACACGTTTTTCGAAACATCACGGAACATATGAGATGTTTCGAGGGCTGACATTGGGATTTCAGGCTCGTGCCCACGTCAAGAGGTGTAAGACCTCCGACGATTATCTTAGCCTGCAAACTAAGGGAGAAAAGCTCAATCGTTGAGCTTGTGCTCAGATTGTCTGAGTGCAACAATCACTTGAATCGAGTGGGAGTTGATCTTCCTAATGAGATAGTGATGTTTCTCCAAAGTCATTGTCACCAAGCTGCTAGAGCTTCGTGATGAACTATAACATATCAGGGATAGATATGATGATCCTTGAGCTATTCGCAATGTTCGACACCGCGAATGTAGAAATCAAGAAGGAGCATCAATTGTTGAGTGCTCAGAAACTCGTGGCGAGAGGAGGAAGAGATTCTGCGCGCCTCCGAGAGGAGCCTCCCTTTATAGGCGCAAGAGAAGGAGGCAGAGGTTGCGCCTGGAGCCAAGGGACTACATCGCTCGGCTTATTCTCGAACCACAAGGCGCTGGCGCGGCATGCCGGGCGGCCGTGACGAGGCGTGGCGAGGCGGGCGGAGGAGGAGCGCAGCGTGGATGTCCCTTGTTCTCATGCTCATACAAGTGGGGAAAGAACCCCTTATAAGGAGGTCCAACTCCCACTAAACTAGCAATGTGGGACTAAACTTTTAGTAGTATCCTTGCCTTGCACAAATGGGCTAAGTGGGCCTCTATGATTTATTAGGAATTTCTGAAATAGTTATTGGGCTGCCCAAATAGACTAAATTCCAGCAATCCCCACCAGATCCCAGAGGCACAGAAATTTGCCTTTGGTTCCAAAACACTGCTTTATATACCGCATCTGCAGTGGAGACTGTTGTTGAACTTCCACCTAGAACTCTATGCTACACTAGTAAGCAACTTGAACAGTGGATCAGGCCTGAACTGCAAGTTTTGTGCTAATCTAGCTTCACATAAAGCTGACCGATACGCGGGCTACCGTGGGTCTTCCCGTGGGTGGAGCTTATGCCATATTCGTGACCTTTCATGAGTTTACTAGAGAGAACCCCACCTCATAGATTGCGACGACAATCGACTCATATAGGTGTGTTCTTCAGAAGATGTTCTCGCAGGATAACATCTCTCGCTTAAATAAGCCACTTAGAACACATTAAGATATACATCAACCTGCCATGCAGATTAGAGAGTATTGCATCTTCATGGAGTGGTATTTTAAAGAAGGATACTCTCCTCTAGCCTGACCAACAACTTGTCTTCCACATCTAATTCACGGGATCTCCGATCACAAAGAATAGGTTACCACTGTGAACAACTCATATTGTGGGTCTCATACCCATCTCCTCGACGCATTATCTATCACATTACGCGATAGACCCTTAGTAAAAGGATCCGCCAGATTTTTAGACGCTTGATATAATCCAACGCAATAACCCGGAGTTTTTCATTTTCCTGACAGACTTTAACCTTCTCTCGAACGTGTCTTGATGACTTCATGTTATCCTTTGAGCTGCTCACCTTCGTGATCACAGTTTGATTGTCACAGTTCATAAGGACACCTTTACAGGTTTCTCAACAAACGGCAAAGTCATTCAAGAGCCGATGGCCAATCTGCTTCTCGACCGTAGCTGTATCTAGTGCTGTGAGTTCTACTTCCATTGTTGACCTCGTTAAGATGGTCTGCTTGCAAGACTTCCAAGAAACAGCGCCACCTCCATGAGTGAATACATAACCGCCGTGGCCTTTATCTCATCAAAGATCCGAGATCCAGCTTGAGTCACTATACCCTTCAAGCACCTTTTGGATGCCAAAGTAGTGAATTCCATAATTTGCGGTTTTCAAATAACGCAAAACTCTCTAGAGCTTTCCAATGCACATCTCTGGTTTTGAGACAAATGACTCAGTTTGCTAACAAAAGAAAAGAGATGTCGTGTCTTGTAGCACTTGCTAAGTACATAAGCGAGCCAATAATCTGAGAATACTTTAATTGATCTCTAGCAATTCTTCGATTCTTTCAAGCAGCACGCTAGCATCATATGGTGTTGAGAGGGCTTGCAGTCACTATAGCCAAAGCGACTCAAGATCTTTTCTACATAGTGAGATTGAAGCAATGTAATCCCACCATCATCATCTCTCAACAACTTGATGTTCGTAATGACATCAGCCACCCTAAATCCTTCATCTCAAACACATAGATAGGAAATCCTTGACCTCCTTAATAACATTCAGATTTGTTCCAAAATCAGTATGTCATCAACATACAAGCAAAGCATAACTCCCTCGCCCCCACCATGACGATAGTATACACATTTATCAGCTTCTGCTCACAACAAAGCCTGCAGCTGTTAAAGTTCTTTCAACTTCTCATGCCACTGTTTGGGTGCTTGCTTGAGTCCATACAAAGACTTCAAGAATTGCACACTTTCCTTCCCGACCATCTACTACAAACCCATCCGGTTGTTCCATATAAATTTCTCATCCAACTCTCCATTTAGGAAAGCAGTCTTAACATCCATCCGGTGAACAGAAGACCATGTGAGGCAGCTAGTGAAAGTAGAACTCAATAGTGGTCACGAGCCACAGTGAGTAAGTATCAAAGAAGTCTTCACCTTCCTTTGGGTATAACCTTAGCCACGAAAGCAGAGCCTTGTACTTTTCGATAGTACCATCGTGCCTAAGCTTCTTCTTGAATACCCATTTGCATCCTATAGGTTTGCACCCATAGGACGATCAGCTATTCCAAGTTTCATTCGCCAAGATGGAATCCATCTCACTACGAAACTGCTTCCTTCCAAGAGCAAGATCTTCGATGCATAGGCCTCAAATAGAACTGGAGGTCATCTATGAGATACACAAGAAAATCATCACCAAAGGACTTTGCAGTCCTCTCTCTCTTGCTCCTAGTAGGAACTTCATTGTTCTCTCCACAGACTTTCAAAATGTTACATCGAAATGCCAGGTTCGGAATTGTAACTGGTTCCATCGATGAACTAGGCATCTCCTGATTAGATGAGGTATCCATATCCTTCATGGAAAGATATCTTCAAAGAAAGTCGCATCATTCGACTCCATGATCGCATTTACATGCATGTCGTGTACCTCAGATTTTACAACCAAGAATCTATAGCCAATGCTATGGAAAGCATATCCCGGAAAACACAGTCCACCTTTTGGTCCAAGCTTCCGCTTCTTTGAATTGGAACATTGACTTCGCCAAACAACCCCATGTTCGCAGATAAGAGAGTTTTAACCTTTTCTTCTCCCATTCCTCGAATGGAGTTATCTCTTTGTTCTTTGTGGGGACTCGATGACATGACATGTTGTCAATATCGCCTCCCCCACCATGCCTTGAGAGACCCGATGTGTCGGAGAGGTATCTCTGGGCCCACTCGGTAGGACATCATAATAATGTGCACAATGTGACCAAGGGGTTGATCATGGGATGATGTGTTACGGAGCGAGTAAAGAGACTTGCCGGTAACGAGATTGAACAAGGTATCGGGATACCGACGATCGAATCTCGGGCAAGTACAATACCGCTAGACAAAGGGAATTGAATACGGGATCTATTGAGTCCTTGACATCGTGGTTCATCCGATGAGATCATCGTGGAACATGTAGGAGCCAACATGGGTATCCAGATCCGTTGTTGGTTATTGACGGAGAACGTCTCGGTCATATTCGCATGGTTCCCGAACCCGTAGGGTCTACACATAAGGTTCGATGACGGTAGGGTTATAAAGGAAGTTTGTATGTGGTTACGAATGTTGTTTGGAGTCCCGGATGAGATCCCGGACGTCACGAGGAGTTCGGAATGGTCCGGAGGTAAAGATTTATATATGGAAAGTTGTTGTTGGGTTTGGGAAAAGTTCGGGTTTTCGGTATTGTACAGGGAAGCTTCGAAGGTTCGGAGGATTCGGAGGGTCGGAGGTCGGAAAATGTTCCACCACGTCCAATACAGCAGCATGGGCTGTAGGGGCGCTAGCCTTAATGGGCCAGGGGCACCAGCCCCCAAGGCCCATGCACATGGGAGAGGGAAACCCTAAGGGGAGGGCCTCCACTTGACTTGGGAGGCATTCCTCCCCTTGGCCACCCCTAGATGGGATCTAGGGCTGGCCGCCCCCTAGGGGTGGAACCCTAGGTGGGGCGCAGCCCCCTCCCCCTATATATAGTGGAGGCAAGGGGCAGCCCAACACACGAAGTTCTTCTCTGTTGGCGCCTTCCTCTCTTTCTCCTCCTCTCCCGTGGTGCTTGGCGAAGCCCTGCAGGATTGCCATGCTCCTCCACCATCACCACGCCGTTCTGCTGCTGCTGGACGGAGTCTTCCTCAACCTCTCCCTCTCTCCTTGCTGGATCAAGGCATGGGAGACGTCACCGGGCTGTACGTGTGTTGAACGCGGAGGTGCCGTCCGTTCGGCACTAGGATCTCCGGTGATTTGGATCTCGACGAGTACGTCTCCTTCAACCCCGTTCTCTTGAACGCTTCCGCTTAGCGATCTACAAGGGTATGTAGATGTGCTCTCCTTCCCCTCGTTGCTGGTTTCTCCATAGATAGATGTTGGTGACACGTAGGAAAATTTTGAATTTCTGCTACGTTTCCCAACATGATATGCATCTCCGAAGCACCGTCATGATCACCATCGTCACCGGCGCGACACCTTGATCTCCATCGTAGCATCGTTGTCGTCTCGCCAATCTTATTCTTCTACGACTATTGCTTCCGCTTAGTGATAAAGTAAAGCATTACAGGGCAATTGCATTGCATACAATAAAACGACAACCATATGGCTCCTGCCAGTTGCCGATAACTCGGTTACAAAACATGATCATCTCATACAATAAAATATAGCATCACGTCTTGACCATATCACATCACAACATGCCCTGCAAAAACAAGTTAGACGTCCTCTGCTTTGTTGTTGCAAGTTTTACGTGGCTGCTACGGGTTTAGCAAGAACCCTTCTTACCTACGCATCAAAACCACAACGATAGTTTGTCAAGTTGGTGCTATTTTAACCTTCGCAAGGACCGGGCGTAGCCACACTCGGTTCAACTAAAGTTGGAGAAACTGACACCCGCTAGCCACCTTTGTGCAAAGCACGTTGGGAGAACCGGTCTCGCGTAAGCATACGCCTAATGTCGGTCTGGGCCGCTTCGTCCAACAATACTGCTGTCGGTGTCAAAACCGGCGGATCTCGGGTAGGGGGTCCCGAACTGTGCGTCTAGGCGGATGGTAACATGAGACAAGGGACACGATGTTTTTACCCAGGTTCGGCCCCTCTCGATGGAGGTAAAACCCTACTCCTGCTTGATTAAAATAGATGATATGGGTAGTACAAGAGTAGATCTACCACGAGATCAGAGAGGCTAAACCCTAGAAGCTAGCCTATGGTATGATTGTTGTTCGTCCTACGGACTAAAACCCTGCGGTTTATATAGACACCGGAGAGGGCTAGGGTTACACAGAGTCGTTTACAATGGAGGAGATCTACATATCTGTATCGCCAAGCTTGCCTTCCACGCCAAGGAAAATCCCATCCGGACAAGGGACGAAGTCTTCAATCTTGTATCTTCATAGTCCAGGAGTCCGGCTATACGGACACCCCCTAATCCAGGACTCCCTCAGTAGCCCCTGAACCAGGCTTCAATGACGACGAGTCCGGCGCGCAGATTGTCTTTGGCATTGTAAGGCGGGTTCCTCCTCCGAATACTTCATAGAAGATTTTGAACACAAGGAGGGGGTTTAAAACATCGTGTCCCTTGCCTCCTGTTACCATTAGCCTTAGACGCACAGATCGGAACCCCCTACCTGAGATCCGCCGGTTTTGACACCGACAACCCCCGCCCTTAGAAATCGTGTTCTACCTCCTCCCACAACCGATGTGGGACTAAACCGGAGTTCACCGAGATTTATTCCAGGCGCCCAGGCTTTGATACCAATTATTACGCAATCCCGGGTCCGCTACACTAGTGTTTCCGACCCATATGCGTCAATCAGGCCCAACCGGAGAGCAATACCGACTTATAAGAGGCCTTGGCCCTCTCCCCCCAAAAGACTAGCCTGTTAGAAGGGGACACATCCGCCATCATAAATCGTGTTCTGCCTTGTCCCACAATCAATGTGGGGCTAAACCCAACAATACGAGGCGGCTCATGGCTAAGTTTTCGGGTTTTGCGCAACCAACTTTTTTTATTCCATGTTGATCGGGTCTAGAATGCCAACATACTATTCGCCCCAAAACTTGAAACAACTTAATTTAGCTTATGTTGATCCACCAAATAACGCAAGGGTTGTGAAAAAAGATCGAAATAACCTATGAGTTGGTAAATCATGGTCGGAGATTAGAGGAAATTAGTTGTAGTTATATTTTTTTCGTGAATATGTAAAGCTTGTATATCATTCCGTTGATGGAAGAGTTTGAACAAGTACAAAAGGGTGGTATCACAGGTGGTACAACTCCTATAGTGATAAGCACATGTGCTTGAGAAAAACATCTCCTTCCTGTTCTTTAGAAAAAATAGTTATCCAAAAACCCTCCATTTTTCTACGAGAGAAGCGGGCCACTGGCCAAGAGCGGCCCGGCCCGGCCCGAGCAGACATGATAGGTCTGTCAGCAGCCCCCCACCCTCGCTAGAATGACCGAACACTCTCTCATTCTCTCTGTCTCGCCACAGCCACCGGAGCATCGACCCCGACCGGATCGACCTCGACGAGCGGCGGCGGAGATGGCGCGGTTCGACCTGTGGCCGGTGTTCTTCCGGAGGGAGTGGGCTCGCACCTGGCCTTCCTGGCGGGCTTCGCCGTCACTGGCGCCCTCGTCACCAAGCTCACCGCCGGGTTCATCGAGGAGGACCTCAAGGCCTCCAAGTTTGTCCAGGTGCACAAGCGCTGACCCCCTCACCTCAGCTCAGGTCACGCCACCCCCACCCCTCACTACTAGGGAAAAGATTATAGACAGGCGCTTACTAGTAGCGCGGGTTTATACCCCTCGCTGTTGCTACTTACTAGTAGCGCGGTTTTTTACCCCTCGCTGCTACTAAGTTGATAGTAGTAGCGGGTTTTAACCTCGCTACTACTAAGCGATCTCTATCGTGCCCCCCCGGACATGCCATAGTAGTAGCGTGGGGTATGAACCCGCGGTACTACTAAGTTGATAGTAGTAGCGCAGATTTATACCCCTCGCTACTACTAAGTACAAGCAGGTGAAATCTCCATATCCTCGGTCGAATCCCTTCTCTCTCCCTCACTCTCCCCCCTCTCTCCATAGGCTCTCCCATTCCGCTTCTCCCTCCCACGCGTGATTCCCTCATCCACCACCACCGTCGGCCTCGCACCTCATGCCTCCCCCAAATCCGGCGGCCTCCACACTCACCGCAGCCCCCTCCCCCTCCTTCCTCCTCCTTCTCTGATGTTGGAAGGAGAGGCAGATCCAGCAGAGCGCCATCCATGGCGGCGGCCAGATCCGCCATGGACACAACCACAGGTGAGTTGTTCTTCCTACTCTCTCTCTCTCTCTCTCTCTCTCTCTCTCTCTCTCTCCATCTTCCAGATCGAGCAGAGCGCCATCCATGGCGTCATCTAGGGTTTCGGCTCCAATTCCGACGACCACACCTGAGTTGCTGCACCTACTCCTCTCTATCTCTCTCTTCCTTTTCTAATCCTTGTCTCTTTTTTTGTAGCAACAGCAAAGGAGAGGTGTATCACCATGGACGACTTTATCCCCTCTAGGATCAACATCGACCATGGATGAAGAGGATGATGACGCCTAGCTAGCAGCAGCAGCCATGACTGGAATTTATTTTTTTAATTCCTAATTAGTTAGCAGTAGCGAGGGTACAGACTCACGCTACTACTAGTTAGTAGTAGCGCAGGTGGTACCCACGCTACTACTAACGGCACCCACACTACTACTATCAGTTAGCTGTAGCGTCGTATCAGTAGCGTAGGCACCCGCGCTACTAATGTACATAAAACCCGCGCTGCTGTTAGGCTTTTCCCTAGTAGCGCCTCCCCGTCTCATCGTATGATCAGCCCTGATTCGGCGTCTAGTTAGGTCTTCACGATCATCCCATCGGATCTGATCGGATTCAGCGCTGCTTGGCAAGGCCGCGTGTAGATGCCTGCGCCCGCGTTGTGCGGATTTAGATGCCGTGCATTTTATCCATTCGCGTGGATAGGCATAGCAATTCGGTGGGCCTGCAGGTCGTGTCATTGAAATGCCGTACATTTTATTCTTTGGAAAAATATATTTTTCGTCTCTGAATTCTTTTAAGAGTATAAAAAATGGTCCCTCAACTCTGAAATCAGCAAAACTCAGTCCCTCAACTTATTAAACCGGATTAGTTTAGTCCCTCGCGTGGTTTTCATGGAATCCTGCTGATGTGGACCTGGTTTTGGCTTGACACGTCGTACATGTTTGACCGTGGTATAACTTGTCCACAAACTCGCCAGGACGTGCAGTGGTGCGCCAATGCAATGTCCGATGCATGTGTCGTTGCCAAACCTGCGAAGAACACACATGCGATCACCTGGACTGGAAGACGAACGATCTTAAAAACAGCTGAAGAACAAGTGAAGGAATTTGTGCCGCGCAACTTGACTGTGGCTTTTCTGTTTTCTCCTCTCTTTATTCCTTGGTAACAGATCGTGCCCGATCTACTCGCCTCGCCCGCCCAGGATGTGCCATCCCACGTCAAGCGGTTCAAGGCCACACATGCCCGCTACTGGCCGTCGTGTACGCAGCACGACTCAGAAAAAAAAAACCACTATGCAAGATTGTCACCTATATGAAATAACAGAAAAAATAAACTAGACTCATGGGCTAACACGACACAAGTAAATCCTAACAGGCGAATCAACCTATAGTTGAGATGGTTAGGTAGACAGTGGTACCCCTCGTCGTCGACGCCTCCGTTCGGTAGGCCCTGACCTCCTCGTGTAGCGCGGGTTGGCGGTGAGGAGCCAGAAGAACCAGGTGAGGGCGGAGGATGTCGTGTCTTTCACGGCTAGCATGAAGCTCACCACGACAGCAGGTGCTGCCCTTGCTCGCCATCCTCGGCTGAGCTCCGATGGCAGTTGGCCGTTCTGTGGCGACCGAGCTCGGCCCGCTGCTGCGTCATGCTCACCGCCTAGCTCCGGTACGGGCACCACGAGGACGAGTTCGACCCCGATGCAGCTGCCACTCGATCCATGCCACCCGACGACCTCGCTCCTCAAACCTCAATACACCGCGGCGACCTTCGTCGCTATCTTCTGCACATCATGCACTTGCTCAACTACCTGCTCGCCACCGCCACAAGCTCCGAATTGCTCGACCTCAGGACGGAGGTAGGAGCGGCAGACATCGCACGCCATGTGCTTGACAGAACGCCTCAAGACGAAAGGATAAAGTAACGGACGAAGACCCGGTCAAAACCGCGCCACGTCAATTCAAAACCACTTCAAGCCAGCAAAGGGACTAAACTAATCCGGTTTAATAAGTTAAGGGCCAAGTTTTGCTGGATTTAAAGTTGAGGGACCTTTTCTATACCCTCGACAGTATTCAGGGATGAAAAATATACTTTTTCCTTTATCCTGGGAAGGAAAATCATCATGGACGGCCGGATCATTCCATTTTACTTCATCGTAGTCACATGCTACATGCCATTTCGCCTTCCCCTCTGCACATGTGTGCTCGGGTTACATCGGTTGTTTTGTTCGACATGGAACAGTAGCTCAACTCAAACCCATGGCGATGGCGATGTCACAAAATGGCTATTACCGGTAATACGTGTATGTTACCTGCATTTGCTGGTCTGGCGGTGCATAGAGTTCTCGTCGCCTATTGGCTTAGCTATTTTCCTACAGATAACGGGTCAAGGTGGACACGGTCCGGACAGGTCCAAGCCATTGTTTGGACCGGCCGCCGGTGGACTGGACCAGACCATGTGGGCGAGCGGTCCTGTTTTGAGGGACCGGACCGGCGCCAACAAAGCCCGAGCCTGATTGAATGGGCTGGCCAGCAACCACCGGCAGCGATGTGTGCGGGTGCAGCGGCGAGGTGGGCTACGTGCACGAGTGACGTGACGAAGTGGAAGACGTGCGAGAGCGCCGACGTGTGCAAGAAATTAGCTACCAACTGAAACTTCGGCGGAACCAACAAACTGAATTTTTTTTTTCGAGGGACAAACTGAATTTTCTGAACCTGATGAAACTGAACTAACGTAGCTTTCTCTCTCTAACTACTAGTCCTAGTCTCTAGTGCATGATCGCACGAGCTTATCTAGATGAGGTTGTTAGGGAGGTTCTTAACGTAGTGGCCGCACCGGCGTGCTCCTCTTATCTGTACATTTGTAACACTCGATAGATACATGACCATACGAGCTGTTTCTCTCCTTTTGCTCCTTCTTACACTTACAAATCTGATGCACGCAAGAAATCTCGACGAGCACAGAGGGGTTCCTCGAACAGCAGCGGCGGGTCACCTTCAGAGCGTTTGGATGGTGTCCAGTTATTCCTGGTGGTGCCGGCGAGTCGTTCGCCTACCCGGGGCAGCTGGTGGCCGATGTACGTGATGTCTCCATGGCAGGAATTGGTGCCAGGTTTGGGGTCGAATCCATGGTCGAGAACTTCAGATCAGCGGCGGTGCACGCATGGCAACGACGGCGAGCACCAACAAGAGGCTATGGCGCACTGGGAGGTGAGGAAGGGATGAGATGGGAAGCGCGGGGACATGATGCTTCACGCTGGGGCTGACGATCGCCACAACGACGAGGAATGACGGCGGTGGTGACTATGTTTTCTCGGTTTGACCGAGCGGCTCGGTTAAAGACCGGACCGGACTGACATTTTCTCGAGCCGAAAATTGCAGCCCGGACCGACCACTTTTCCTTCCTGTCCTCGACCATATGGTCCAGTCCTTAACAGGCCACGAGCGGGCCGAAAAGCTTACTCGTGTTGTCCACCCGGACTCAGCACCACACATCTCAGGAGACCTTTTATGGGGATCTGTGCCTGCTGTGTATAGCAAATGATGGCGGGAATTATCAAGAGAAGATTAAATGGACTAGGCGCACTAATAAACCTACAGAAGGCTAACGATCTTAGGGAATAAATCAATGCACTTGCCTCGGCCCTCGGGTAGCGCGAACACTGTCATGCAACTGCACTGTTCACAATTCTTTATTGCGGGTTCCTGCAATAGACTTCCACTGCTGGAACATGACGACGGCCACTGATCTGACACCTTGACTTATGTATATTTTTCTTCACAATGAAGACGCGAGCAAACTTTACTGAATGCAGGAATTTTGTATTAAATCTAATGGATTCTCAGAGGACCAAGCATACCATACAATCTGCAGGAATGCAGAGAGGTGTAAAAAAAATATTGGTTCATATATTTTCGTGGATTTTCTTCACCAATGATGGAGTAGGGGACTGATCACCGAATATTCATTTCTGAGCCACTCATCACTTTCTTGTTCAGGGCACTTGCACACTGCATCTACTACCCTTATAAAAGGAAGAGAGGGCGGAGAACCAAACAATCAGATTCATCCATCAACAAGATCTAATGGCCCTTAATCCTTCGATGTTTGACGCAAACAAACCACGCATTAAGTCCATCGCTAACCCTGCCCCGCGGTTAAAAAAAAATCTACACACAACGCACGCACGGCCTCTCGCCCCCGCCGGAGCCACCCCCTTCGCCGCCATCCAGTAGCTGGCAACCGGCGCGCTCCCACGTCGCCGCAGGTGGGCCGCCGCAAGACCACCGTCGGCCGCGTCCATACCCTCATCCATCTGCATAGCCCCGGCTTCGTCTCCTCCGCGCCAAGGCCGTACGCGCCCTTGATCTGGACGGCAGTACCACCGGGGCGCATCACCTTCTTGCGCCTCCCACATCGGCCTCCATCTCCATGGTTGTCCTGCTCTGTACCCAATGCTTGTTGCAGCAGCAATTTATGACTGGCGCCAGGCAGAACAATCTCTCAGATGGACCGGGGACCTCTCTTATTGACAACATAGATGTTGATCAGATTGATATTCCTGAGGTATGACACATATGCTTCATAGTTCTTGATTTGTTTTGAAAAAAGAAAGAAAATATATCACCATGGCATGCAGCTAATTTCAGGGTTATCAGTTAGGCCCACTCTTTCCTCCTACAAGATAGTTCTTGCATGTGCGCTCATGTACTGATGTGTATAGAATTTGCATGCGACATTCCTGCAGGTAATAAAATGTGTACACTTGACCTTCTGCAACATATGTTACATTTAAACCTGAATTACCGAACTACCTGGATTCAGTAATTTAGTCGTTTAGTGATGTTGCAGATGTTGTGATACTATAAAGCAAATATAATTTGAAATATTAGTTTGTGCTAGGGAAACTGTCCGTTAAAGTTGTAATTTTATCTAACCAGCTTCGGTGGTTGCTTATTCGTTTTAGTAATTGGAGCTGCTTTTGCTTTGAACATGCGCTTCAGAATTCTGATATGGTGTGGTGTTCTCATAAGTGGGCTCGGCACTCTGATGCTCCCGTTCCCGCAACAATACAGGGTAAGAACATGTCCTGTTTACTTTCACACTAATTTTCACCAGTTAGTATTTTTTTTTATTAAGTTCTGATTACAAACATAATTTATTTTCTTTGAAGGGATGATGTGTTTGCTGTCACTTGTGATATAACAAAACTAGATCAAGAGTGATACCTAAGAAGTGGAGATGCAAGTCTCTGATTCCACGAAGATAACTCCTTTGGACTTGTATTGTTTCCTTTTACTGAAGGGCCTTGATACAAGATATACTTGACGTATTTTTCAGTTTTATCAGTTGGTGTTACCTCATTCATTATTACTAAACCACATCAGTAGTTCCGTCTTGTAGAAAACTACCTTGAGCATGTTTAGAACATGATGTGTCAATGTGTCATATTCATGCAATTTGTCTGCTTGTTTTGCAGCTGAAAAATCATGTGGTAACAATCGATGGCTATAAGGAAGGCCTGTCAGCAACCTATTAGCGTAACAATATGTGGCAGCACAAGAGCATTTCAGCTATACTCCCAGGTTTGAATGCAATTGTGTTCTCACTAACTTATTCAATATAATTTTACCACACCTTGTACTTGACTTCCATTATTTCCTTCGATGGTCCATGCCCAACGTCTCTTGATCACTCAGTTCTAATAGGGCTATATGGGTCTGAAGGTGGCAGTAATTATTGTATTGTGAAAAATTCTTGGGGGAAATATGGGTCTGAAACACTGGCACGTTTCAGGTATCTGTGGTACAAACATGATGGCATCGCTCCCTACGTCATTGCTTGAAGTCTTATTTGAGGTTTCATCATGTTTTTGTGATTTAGAAGCTGACTTGCCTGAAAGCTTGATAAGGTTACACTTGACAAATGCTCTAGAATTCTTTTCCGTCCATCTTTATTTTTGTTCATTCCCATTTTAGCTTCTGTATGTACAGGCTATGATATAGCTTTGTAAGTTAATCAGGTTACCAACGCGTAAACATATATGAAACCGGATAAATACTTTGTACGTGATGATTATTAGATTTATTTTAGCACTTTTATCTGAAACCGGAAAAATACTTTGTATCATCGGATTTCTTTTAGCCCTTTTCCGAAACCAGATAAATACTTTGTATCATAATGATTATTGGATTTCAAGTATCTTTTAGCCCTTTTACATAATCTTCTATTTCTGCACATATATAAGTCACTGTAGTCACATATCATTTTCTATTTTCTATTATCCATAATAAGAAGCTATATAATGCTAATCCGAATTAGTACTAATATACAATTTTGGTAGTCCACATAACCAAAATTAGTACTAATATATATTTTGTTACGCAGATGTAGAATTGGCTTTCGTAGAATAAAATAAGATTCAAGAGGAAAGGATCTTGAACAAAGCAACTGCACTGTAAGGCAGTTTATACTTCTTTTTCCTGGCTACACTCGAAGACAAGACTGCAGTACATGCCTATATTACTACTCCCTCTCTCTCAGTTTACAGGGCGTGCGCGTATCCCTAGGTCGTCAATTTGACCAACCTAATACAAGTCATTATATTATAAAAAATATATCAATATAAACTTCAGATGTTCTATTTTTAAAAGGTATAATTTTTGTGTTAGATAGTTTATATTAAGATGATAAAATTGGCAACCTAGGTATACGCGTAGGACTTGTAAACTGAAATGGAGGAAGTGCATTATTAAATAATAATTGCTGATTTCATTTAAATAAGAGTATTTTTCCTGCGATTACTCTATGCAGCAATCTAACTACTATGGTGTCTCACTTTGAAAATAGAATTTGAGCGACATCAAACATTGTGTAATTGATTTGATTTATATACTTCTGCAACATCTATTTGTATTCTACACTATGTAAAACTCACATGTTTTACGATTGAGACATGCGTTGCACATGCACACTAACTGGTCTTTACAGGGTTACGTGTGACTATTCCGCAATGTTTATAGATAAACATTGTCAATCACACTAGCACTCGTACCTGGAAGTGAAAGTTATCTTTTTTTTCTAGTGATATAAGAGGGACAGTGTCAGGCGAACAAGTTATTTTTTAATTCTCAGCATTGGGTTCCTATTCTACAGTTACATTGGGAGGTGAGCCAGCACACATGTTTGAAATAAGGAATAAGTATATTTTTAGTCCCTTGACTACATCGGAAGTATAGAAATGGTCCTTGAACTTCAAAACAAATAAAACTTAGTCTCTTAACTTTTTAAACCGGATAACTTTTGTTCTTGATACCGCTTTGTGTGGTTTTACTGATGATCGTGACATGGTTTTGACTGATTCGGATGGTTTTGTTGATGAAGTGAAGGCCAACCACCGCCTCGGCAGTTGCACAGGCTAGGCAATGTGCACCGCGTAGTCCAATGTATGCTGCAGCGTGTGCATGGCCGGGTAATGCCGGCGACATGCTTCTCCTACTGTGCCGCCAAGGTGAGCTTGGCGTTGCTGGGATCCCCGAAAGCTGACACGGACGCAGCTGCCTGTGAACGACGCCAGCTTGCTCGCCTCCATTATCAACGTCTTGGGCACCCCGGCGCGGATGGAGAGCATCTGCATCACCGACCACCACCACCACCACCTCGACTTTGGCGCATATGACAGGTAGTGCTTCGCCTGTTGCGCAGGCGGCGTGTCACTGACGCTAGGGCAGTACATCAGGCATAACGGCGATGCCGGCGGCAGCGTGAATATCGCATTCGACGGTTGTCCGGGCAGCACGACACAAGCTCGGTAGATGCGGCAACCATCGGACAATGGAGCGGGCGGGGGTACACTTGGGTTGGTAATGGTGGTAGGACGGCTACAGCCAGCTGGGCATGGCTGCTCGGCGTACTCAAAGAGAGCTCGGCCAGAGTAGTAGCACACCGGTGCTGGTGAACATGGTTTTCAGCATCCCATGACCGGCAGCCTCCACTTCATCAACAAAACCATTCGAATCAGTCAAAACCATGCCACGATCATCACTAAAACCACCCAAAGAGGTAGCAGGGACAAAAGTTGTCCGGTTTAAAAAGTTAAGGGACTAAATTTTGCTGGTTTTAAAGTTGAGGGATCATTTCTATACTTTCGATATAGTTGAGGGACGAAAATAGAGCCTGCACAAGCCTAGGCAACCATGACAGAGAGAGGGATTAAAGCAAACCGTACAAGATCAAAGAAATTTGAATATTGATATGGCCCGGATCTACATGTGAGACATACTAGATCGGACGATGTTGAGTGTAGGTTCAAGGGAGCCATGGTCCCAAACCTCCCCTCTCTAAAATTCTGGATAATAGAACTGCAAATTTGGACAATATACTTCAGAGGAAGCTTGTATGCTTTACATGGTGAGCTCCAAATTTCCGTGAACGAGCGTTTCCAATAGTTCAGAGCTGCTACTTTACTACTAGTATTTAGGTGTTTGGTCTGTGTTTCAAATTTCTAATAATGTAGGTGTTTGGTCTGTGTTTCAAATTTCTAATACATGTAATGCACTTCTGGAAGTTCTATGTGTTGGAAATATGAGCAATTTACCGAATAATTTTATTAACAGAAAAACTAGATAAAGCATGACTAAAATAGCAAATATAGAGCAAGTCATGCAATCTGACAGAGAGAAGGTAAACATCGTCTGCTTATATGAACTTGAGGTAAACACATCTAGAACAGACACTAGATGAAGATGCTTATACAAAACAGAACCTAACATACGTAGGACAGAAACTAGAGCCAAGAACTGTAGGAGGACTTCTAACAGGAAGGAGAAGAACACGTACGGCACAGCAGCAGCAGAAGCGCTGGACTTGGGATCGGTGTCCTCGCCTGCCATGTCGTCGAGGAGGTCGTGGACGTCGGGGAAGTAGTCGTCGGCGACCGGATCGTCCGTGATGATGAAACAGCCAGTAGTCGCGCTCCCAAAAACCTTATCACCCTTCTCCCGTACAGGACTCAAAAGGTGCGGTCTCGGAGGCCTACTGTCCTGACGTGCGGTGCACGCCGCAAGCCGGGATGAGGAAGATCGTAGCAGCAGCGCAGTGCTCAGGAACTCGTGGCGAGAGGAGGAAGAGATTCTGGTGCGTCTCTCTGAGAGGAGCGACCTCCCTTTTATAGGCGCAAGAGAAGGAGGCGAGAGGTTGCGCTGGGAGCTGAAGGGACGACATCGGCTCGGCTCATTCCACAAGAACCAGCGGCCTGGCGCTGGCCGGGCGCGCGCGTCGTGACGTGGCGTGGCGAGGCGGGCGGCGGAGGAGGAGCGCGCGTGGATGTCCCTCTTGTTCTCATGCTCATACAAGTGGGGAAAGAACCCCCCTTATAAGGAGGTCCAACTCCCACTAAACTAGCAATGTGGGACTAAACTTTTAGTAGTATCCCTTGCCTTGCACAAATGGGCTAAGTGGGCCTCTATGATTTATTAGGAATTTCTGAAATAGTTATTGGGCTGCCCAAAATAGACTAAATTCCAGCAATCCCCCACCAGATCCCAGAGGCACACAGAAATTTGCCTTTGGTTCCAAAACACTGTTTTATATACCGGTACTGCAGTGGAGACTGTTAAGTTGAACTTCCACCTAGAACTCTATGCTACACTAGTAAGCAACTTGAACAGTGGATGGGCCTTGAACTGCAAGTTTTGTGCGAATCTAGCTTCACATAAAGCCTTGACCGATCGTGGCTACCGTGGGTCTTCCCGTGGGTGGAGCTTATCGTCATACTCCGTGACCTTTCATGAGTTTACTAGAGAGAACCCCACTCTCATAGATTGCGGCGTTTGACAATCAGACTCATATAGGTGTGTTCTTGAGAAGATGTTCTGCAGGATAACATCTCTGCTTAAATAAGCCACTTAGAACACATTAAGATATACATCAACCTGCCATGCAGATTAGGAGAGTATTGCATCTTCATGGGTGGTATTTTAACAGTGAGGATACTCTCCTCTCGGTTGACCAACAACTTGTCTTCCACATCTAATTCACGGGATCTCCGATCACAAAGAATAGGTTACCACTGTGAACAACTCATATTGTGGGTCTCATACCCATCTCCTCGACGCATTATCTATCACATTCGCGATAGACCCTTAGTAAAAGGATCCGCCAGATTTTTAGGCGTTTGGATATAATCCAACGCAATAACTCGGAGTTTTCATTTTCTGACAGACTTTAACCTTCTCTGAACGTGTCTTGATGACTTCATGTTATCCTTTGAGCTGCTCACCTTCGTGATCACAGTTTGATTGTCACAGTTCATAAGGACACCCGGTACAGGTTTCTCAACAACCGGCAAGTCATTCAAGAGCCGGCGAAGCCAATCTGCTTCGACCGTAGCTGTATCTAGTGCTGTGAGTTCTACTTCCATTGTTGACCTCGTTAAGATGGTCTGCTTGCAAGACTTCCAAGAAACAGCGCCACCTCCATGAGTGAATACATAACCGCTCGTGGCCTTTATCTCATCAGCATCTGAGATCCAGTTTGAGTCACTATACCCTTCAAGCACCTTTGGATGCCCAGTGTAGTGAATTCCATAATTTGCAGTGCCTTTCAAATAACGCAAAACTCTCTCTAGAGCTTTCCAATGCACATCTCCTGGTTTTGAGACAAACTGACTCAGTTTGCTAACAGCAAAAGAGATGTCAGGTCTTGTAGCACTTGCTAAGTACATAAGCGAGCCAATAATCTGAGAATACTTTAATTGATCTCTAGCAATTCTTCGATTCTTTCGAAGCAGCACGCTAGCATCATATGGTGTTGGAGAGGGCTTGCAGTCACTATAGCCAAAGCGACTCAAGATCTTTTCTACATAGTGAGATTGAAGCAATGTAATCCCACCATCATCATCTCTCAACAACTTGATGTTCGTAATGACATCAGCCACTCCTAAATCCTTCATCTCAAAACAGCGAGATAGGAAATCCTTGACCTCCTTAATAACATTCAGATTTGTTCCAAAATCAGTATGTCATCAACATACAAGCAAAGCATAACTCCCTCGCCCCCACCATGGCGATAGTACACATTTATCAGCCGTTCACAACAAAGCCTGCAGCTGTTAAAGTTCTTTCAACTTCTCATGCCACTGTTTGGGTGCTTGCTTGAGTCCATACAAAGACTTCAAAGAACTTGCACACTTTCCTTCCCGACCATCTACTACAAACCCATCTGGTTGTTCCATATAAATTTCCTCATCCAACTCTCCATTTAGGAAAGCAGTCTTAACATCCATCCGGTGAGCGAGAAGACCATGTGAGGCAGCTAGTGAAAGTAGAACTCGAATAGTGGTCGATCGAGCCACGGTGAGTAAGTATCAAAGAAGTCTTCACCTTCCTTTTGGGTATAACCCTTAGCCACGAGCGAGCCTTGTACTTTTCGATAGTACCATCAGGCCTAAGCTTCTTCTTGAATACCCATTTGCATCCTATAGGTTTGCACCCATAAGGACGATCAGTTATCTCCCAAGTTTCATTCGCCAAGATGGAATCCATCTCACTACGAACTGCTTCCTTCCAAGAGCCAAGATCTTCAGATGCATAGGCCTCTGAAATAGAACTGGGAGTGTCATCTATGAGATACACAAGAAAATCATCACCAAAGGACTTTGCAGTCCTCTGTCTCTTGCTCCTAGTAGGAACTTCATTGTTCTCCTCCACAGGACTTTCAAAATGTTACATCGAAATGCCAGGTTCGGTAATTGTAACTGGTTCCTGATTCGATGAACTAGGCATCTCCTGATTAGATGAGGTATCCATATCCTTCATGGGAAAGATATCTTCAAAGAAAGTCGCATCATTCGACTCCATGATCGTACCTACATGCATGTCAGGTACCTCAGATTTTACAACCAAGAATCTATAGCCAATGCTATGGAAAGCATATCCCAGGAAAACACAATCCACAGTCTTTGGTCCAAGCTTCCGCTTCTTTGGAATTGGAACATTGACTTTCGCCAAACAACCCCATGTTCGCAGATAAGAGAGTTTTAACCTTTTCTTCTCCCATTCCTCGAATGGAGTTATCTCTTTGTTCTTTGTGGGGACTCGATTTAGGACATGACATGCTGTCAATATCGCCTCCCCCCACCATGCCTTGGAGAGACCCGATGTGTCTAACATGGCGTTAACCAAATCAGTTAGAGTACGGTTCTTTCTTTCGGCCACCCCATTTGACCGAGGTGAGTAGGGAGGCGTCCTCTCATGGATTATACCATGTTCCGCACAAAAAGCATCAAATTCATTGGAAAAATACTCTCCACCACGGTCGGACCTAAGCCTCTTGATTTTCCGATCAAGTTGGTTTTCCACTTCAGCTTTATAGATCTTGAAAAAGTTCAAAGCCTCATCCTTAGATTTCAGAAGATACACACGACAGTATCTAGTGGAGTCGTCAATTAACGTCATGAAATATTTCTTTCCACCTTTTGTCAAAACACCATTCATTTCACATAGATCTGAATGTATAAGTTCTAGTGGTGCAAGATTTCTCATCTCCGCAGTCACGTGAGACTTACGAGGTTGCTTAGCTTGCACACACACTTGACACTTAGATCCCTTGGCGGTGGTGAAACTAGGGATTAAGTTCAACTTCGCTAGTCGCGACATGCAACCAAAGTTAACATGACAAAGACGTGAATGCCACACATTTGATTCACTATTGTTGCAAATATGATTAACAACTTTATTGCAAACGTCTGATAAGGATAAACGAAACAGGCCTCCTGACTCATAGCCTTTACCGACAAAGGTTCCATACTTGGATATTACAAATTTATTCGACTCAAAGACAAGCTTGTAGCCATCTCTACACGAAGAGATCCGCTAACAAGATTTTTATTGACGGAGGGACATAATGCACGTTCTTGACCAAGACGATCTTCCCGAAGTAAACTTCAGATCGACCGTGCCAACACCACGAATAGAAGCACTTGAACCGTTGCCCATCATCACGGTTGAAGTCCTGCGATCGATAAGACGAAAACATAGAAATATCACCGCATACATGCACATTAGCACCCGTGTCAATAAACCAGTCAGGAGAATGACATACTGAAAGAATAGTGGGAAATATACCATACCCAGCATCCTTAACGTCAGTGTCTCCAATGACAACATTAGCGGTCTTGCCGCCTTTCCCAGGATGACGCTTGTCATAGCGATTAGGGCAACTGGGAGCCCAATGATCAGGATCTCCACACACATGACAAGCACCTTTCTTCTTGCCATTCTTCTTCTTGAAGTTCGTGTGTTGCACAGCCTTGTTCTTTCCATCAAACTTTGCTTTACCATCAAACTTGCCCTTGTTCTTGAACTTGTGGGATGGAAGTTCTGCTTCATACCACATTGGCACTAGATCCTCCTCAATACCTCGAGCACGTGTGTCCTTTGCTCTCGCCTTTTCTTCCACATCAAGAGTACCAATGAGATCCGGAACGGAAAACTCCTGTCTCTTATGCTTGATGAAGGTAGCAAAGTTCCTCCATGAAGGAGGGAGCTTAGTGATGATTCCCGACAACAAACTTGTCCGTAGCATGCAATTGAAGTGCTCAAGTTCTCTAGCAAATGATCTGTATCTCATGAGCCTGCTCAACCACGGAGCGCTCTTGGTCATCCTGTCATCATAGAATTGCTCCATGATGTACAGCTCAAGTGCCGCATCCGAGACCCCAAACTTGGCCTCGAAAAGTCCCCACATATCTTTTCCATTATCAATTGGCGATAAGCATCAACTATGTTCTCACCAAGAACACTCAAGAGAGCAGCCTTAAACAAGGTATCCATTTTCTGAAAAGCTTGTGCTGTTGGGCATCTTGCTCTCCTTCAGTTTGCCAAGAGTGGCGTCATAACAACTCATGGTCTGAAACCATAAGACTGCTCTCACGCGCCACCTCTTATAGTGGATACCCTCAAACATAGGAGGTCTCATGGAAGCAGCAAAACCACTTGGGGTAAATTGCCTATAATAAGGTTTTTGGATTGTTGGAAATATGAGCAATTTACGAATAATTTTATTAACAGAAAAACTAGATAAAGCATGACTAAAATAGCAAATATAGAGCAAGTCATGCAATCGATGAGAGAAGGTAAACATCGTGCTTATATGAACTTGAGGTAAACACATCTAGAACAGACACTAGATGAAGATGCTTATACAAAACAGAACCTAACATCGTGGGGCGAAAACTAGAGCCAAGAACTGTAGGAGGACTTCTAACAGGAAGGAGAAGAACACGTCGGCACAAAGCAGCAGCAGGCGCTGGACTTGGGATCGGTGTCCTCGCCGCCATGTCGCCGAGGAGGTCGTGGGCGTCGGGAAGAAGTCGCTCGTCGGGAAGTAGTCGTCGGCGACGGATCGTCGTGATGATGAAACAGCCAGATGGTCGCTGGCGCCCCAAAACCTTATCACCCTTCTCCGTCACAGACTCAAAAGGTGCGGTCTCGGAGGCCTCTCGTCCCGACGTGCGGTGCACGCCGCAAGCCGGGATGAGGAAGATCGTAGCAGCAGCGCAGTGCTCAGGAACTCGTGGCGAGAGGAGGAAGAGATTCTGGTGCGTCTCTCTGAGAGGAGCGACCTCCCTTTTATAGGCGCAAGAGAAGGAGGCGAGAGGTTGCGCTGGGAGCTGAAGGGACCGGAAGGGTGCAGCGTTCGCATTTAATCTCCACTACAGCAAAACTTTCCATCTCCCGAGTGACCTTTCGTATACCCGTAGTGCGTGGCAAAAATTTAGACATCGGCTCGGCTCATTCCCGCAACCCGCGGCGCGACGCGTCGTGACGAGGCGTGGCGTGGCAAGGCGGGCGGCGGAGGAGGAGCGCGCGTGGATGTCCCTCTTGTTCTCATGCTCATACAAGTGGGGAAAGAACCCCCCTTATAAGGAGGTCCAACTCCCACTAAACTAGCAATGTGGGACTAAACTTTTTAGTAGTATCCCTTGCCTTGCACAAATGGGCTAAGTGGGCCTCTATGATTTATTAGGAATTTCTGAAATAGTTATTGGGCTGCCCAAAATAGACTAAATTCCAGCAATCCCCCACCAGATCCCAGAGGCACACAGAAATTTGCCTTTGGTTCCAAAACACTGTTTTATATACCGGTACTGCAGTGGAGACTGTTAAGTTGAACTTCCACCTAGAACTCTATGCTACACTAGTAAGCAACTTGAACAGTGGACTGGGCCTTGAACTGCAAGTTTTGTGCGAATCTAGCTTCACATAAAGCCTTGACCGATACGTGGCTACCGTGGGTCTTCCCCGTGGGTGGAGCTTATGCGTCATACTCCGTGACCTTTCATGAGTTTACTAGAGAGAACCCCACTCTCATAGATTGCGACGTTTGACAATCAGACTCATATAGGTGTGTTCTTCAGAAGATGTTCTGCAGGATAACATCTCTGCTTAAATAAGCCACTTAGAACACATTAAGATATACATCAACCTGCCATGCAGATTAGGAGAGTATTGCATCTTCATGGAGTGGTATTTTAACAGTAAGGATACTCTCCTCTCAGTTGACCAACAACTTGTCTTCCACATCTAATTCACGGGATCTCCGATCACAAAGAATAGGTTACCACTGTGAACAACTCATATTGTGGGTCTCATACCCATCTCCCTCGACGCATTATCTATCACATTACGCGATAGACCCTTAGTAAAAGGATCCGCCAGATTTTTAGACGTTTGGATATAATCCAACGCAATAACTCCGGAGTTTTTCATTTTCCTGACAGACTTTAACCTTCTCTGAACGTGTCTTGATGACTTCATGTTATCCTTTGAGCTGCTCACCTTCGTGATCACAGTTTGATTGTCACAGTTCATAAGGACACCCGGTACAGGTTTCTCAACAAACGGCAAGTCATTCAAGAGCCGGCGAAGCCAATCTGCTTCGACCGTAGCTGTATCTAGTGCTGTGAGTTCTACTTCCATTGTTGACCTCGTTAAGATGGTCTGCTTGCAAGACTTCCAAGAAACAGCGCCACCTCCATGAGTGAATACATAACCGCTCGTGGCCTTTATCTCATCAAGATCGAGATCCAGTTTGAGTCACTATACCCTTCAAGCACCTTTGGATGCCCAAAGTAGTGAATTCCATAATTTGCAGTGCCTTTCAAATAACGCAAAACTCTCTCTAGAGCTTTCAATGCACATCTCCTGGTTTTGAGACAAACCGACTCAGTTTGCTAACAGCAAAAGAGATGTCAGTCTTGTAGCACTTGCTAAGTACATAAGCGAGCCAATAATCTGAGAATACTTTAATTGATCTCTAGCAATTCTTCGATTCTTTCAAAGCAGCACGCTAGCATCATATGGTGTTGGAGAGGGCTTGCAGTCACTATAGCCAAAGCGACTCAAGATCTTTTCCACATAGTGAGATTGAAGCAATGTAATCCCAGCATCATCATCTCTCAACAACTTGATGTTCGAATGACATCAGCCACTCCTAAATCCTTCATCTCAAAACAGCGAGATAGGAAATCCTTGACCTCCTTAATAACATTCAGATTTGTTCCGAAAATCAGTATGTCATCAACATACAAGCAAAGCATAACTCCCTCGCCCCACCATGGCGATAGTACACACATTTATCAACCGTTCACAACAAAGCCTGCAGCTGTTAAAGTTCTTTCGAACTTCTCATGCCACTGTTTGGGTGCTTGCTTGAGTCCATACAAAGACTTCAGAACTTGCACACTTTCCTTCCTGACCATCTACTACAAACCCATCTGGTTGTTCCATATAAATTTCCTCATCCAACTCTCCATTTAGGAAAGCAGTCTTAACATCCATCCGTGAGCGAGAAGACCATGTGAGGCAGCTAGTGAAAGTAGAACTCGAATAGTGGTCAATCGAGCCACGGTGAGTAAGTATCAAAGAAGTCTTCACCTTCCTTTTGGGTATAACCCTTAGCCACGAGCCGAGCCTTGTACTTTTCGATAGTACCATCAGGCCTAAGCTTCTTCTTGAATACCCATTTGCATCCTATAGGTTTGCACCCATAAAGACGATCAGTTATCTCCCAAGTTTCATTCGCCAAGATGGAATCCATCTCACTCTGAACTGCTTCCTTCCATGAGTCAGCATCTTGGATGCATAGGCCTCTGAAATAGAACTGGGAGTGTCATCTATGAGATACACAAGAAAATCATCACCAAAGGACTTTGCAGTCCTCATCTCTTGCTCCTAGTAGGAACTTCATTGTTCTCCTCCACAGACTTTCAAAATGTTCCATCGAAATGCCAGGTTCGGTAATTGTAACGGTTCTGATTCGATGAACTAGGCATCTCTGATTAGATGAGGTATCCATATCCTTCATGGGAAAGATATCTTCAAAGAAAGTCGCATTATTCGACTCCATGATCGTGCCGACATGCATGTCGGTACCTCAGATTTACAACCAAGAATCTATAGCCAATGCTATGAAAAGCATATCCCAGAAAACACAGTCCACGCCTTTTGGTCCAAGCTTCCGCTTCTTTGGAATTGGAACATTGACTTTCGCCAAACAACCCCATGTTCGCAGATAAGAGAGTTTTAACCTTTTCTTCTCCCATTCCTCGAATGGAGTTATCTCTTTGTTCTTTGTGGGGACTCGATTTAGGACATGACATGCTGTCAATATCGCCTCCCCCCACCATGCCTTGGAGAGACCCGATGTGTCTAACATGGCGTTAACCAAATCAGTTAGAGTACGGTTCTTTCTTTCGGCCACCCCATTTGACTGAGGTGAGTAGGGAGGCGTCCTCTCATGGATTATACAATGTTCTGCACGAAAAGCATCAAATTCATTGGAAAAATACTCTCCACCACGGTCGGACCTAAGCCTCTTGATTTTCCGATCAAGTTGGTTTTCCACTTCAGCTTTATAGATCTTGAAAAAGTTCAAAGCCTCATCCTTAGATTTCAGAAGATACACACGACAGTATCTAGTGGAGTCGTCAATTAACGTCATGAAATATTTCTTTCCACCTTTTGTCAAAACACCATTCATTTCACATAGATCTGAATGTATAAGTTCTAGTGGTGCAAGATTTCTCATCTCCGCAGTCACGTGAGACTTACGAGGTTGCTTAGCTTGCACACACACTTGACACTTAGATCCCTTGACAGTGGTGAAACTAGGGATTAAGTTCAACTTCGCTAGTCGCGACATGCAACCAAAGTTAACATGACAAAGACGTGAATGCCACACATTTGATTCACTATTGTTGCAAATATGATTAACAACTTTATTGCAAACGTCTGATAAGGATAAACGAAACAGGCCTCGACTCATAGCCTTTACCGACAAAGGTTCCATACTTGGATATTACAAATTTATTCGACTCAAAGACAAGCTTGTAGCCATCTCTACAGAAGAGATCCGCTAACAAGATTTTTATTGACGGAGGGACATAATGCACGTTCTTGACCGCACGATCTTCCCGAAGTAAACTTCAGATCGACCGTGCCAACACCACGAACGAAGCACTTGAACCGTTGCCCATCAGCACGGTTGAAGTCCCTATGATCCGATAAGGCGAAAACATAGAAATATCACCGCATACATGCACATTAGCACCGTGTCAATAAACCAGTCGGAGAATGACATACTGAAAGAATAGTGGAAATATACCATACCCAGCATCCTTAACGTCGGTGTCTCCAATGACAACATTAGCGGTCTTGCCGCCTTTCCCGAGATGACGCTTGTCATAGCGATTAGGGCAACTGGGAGCCCAATGATCAGGATCCACACACATGACAAGCACCTTTCTTCTTGCCATTCTTCTTCTTGAAGTTCGTGTGTTGCACAGCCTTGTTCTTTCCATCAAACTTTGCTTTACCATCAAACTTGCCCTTGTTCTTGAACTTGTGGGACTGGAAGTTCTGCTTACGTACCACATTGGCACTAGATCCTCCCTCAATACCTCGAGCACGTGTGTCCTTTGCTCTCGCCTTTTCTTCCACATCAAGAGTACCAATGAGATCCGGACGGAAAACTCCTGTCTCTTATGCTTGATGAAGGTAGCAAAGTTCCTCCATGAAGGAGGGAGCTTAGTGATGATTCCCCGCAACAAACTTGTCCGGTAGCATGCAATTGAAGTGCTCAAGTTCTCTAGCAAATGACTGTATCTCATGAGCCTGCTCAACCACGGGCGCTCTTGGTCATCCTGTAATCATAGAATTGCTCCATGATGTACAGCTCGGTGCGGCATCCGAGACCCCAAACTTGGCCTCGAAAAGTCCCACATATCTTTTCCATTATCAATTGGCGCATAAGCATCAACTATGTTCTCACCAAGAACACTCAAGAGAGCAGCCTTAAACAAGGTATCCATTTTCTGAAAAGCTTGTGCTGTTGGGCATCTTGCTCTCCTTCAGTTTGCCAAGAGTGGCGTCATAACAACTCATGGTCTGAAACCATAAGACTGCTCTCACGCCACCTCTTATAGTGGATACCCTCAAACATAGGAGGTCTCATGGAAGCAGCAAAACCACTTGGGGTAAATTGCCTATAATAAGGTTTTTGGATTGTTGGAAATATGAGCAATTTACCGAATAATTTTATTAACAGAAAAACTAGATAAAGCATGACTAAAATAGCAAATATAGAGCAAGTCATGCAATCTGACAGAGAGAAGGTAAACATCGTTTGCTTATATGAACTTGAGGTAAACACATCTAGAACAGACACTAGATGAAGACGCCGCGCCGCGCCGCGCCGGAGGAGGAGCGCGCGTGGATGTCCCTCTTGTTCTCATGCTCATACAAGTGGGGAAAGAACCCCCCTTATAAGGAGGTCCAACTCCCACTAAACTAGCAATGTGGGACTAAACTTTTTAGTAGTATCCCTTGCCTTGCACAAATGGGCTAAGTGGGCCTCTAGGATTTATTAGGAATTTCTGAAATAGTTATTGGGCTGCTCAAAATAGACTAAATTCCAGCACTATGTATCTTGTCCATGTTGCCAATATCTGATATAGTTTCATCGCGGGCACCCAAGAACTGCAGCTCTATCACGGTTCATGATTGTTGGGATATGCCTCACACAGAGAGTAATTAGTGTTTGCCTCATGCATTTTGTGCCATATTGTAGTTGTGGCGTATGCTCTGTATTCTTTTCGCTGATAACATATGTAGCTAGCAGATTATTATTACAAATTGGTGTGGCTAAAATGTTGTCTTATTAATACCGCATTCCTCCTTTTTTGGAAGTGTTACTTCTATGTCAGTTATATCTTACTCTATGTTCATTTCTTCTTCTGACTTCCGATTGTGCATATATGCAGATGCATGTTTGATTGCCCTCGGGTTCAGAACCATATTATCATGCAACGCCCGATAGTTGAAGTCTCTGCACCCCACAATTTTTTCTGCAATCTGATCATCATGCGGTGTAGTGTTTTCAGGGGATAGGGAATCGTAGATGCAACTATCCAGTATCTTCACTTCTTGATTATATCAAGAAAACTTAAACTAAGTATTTCTTATCTGGGTAGTCAAATAATTACCATCCAAAAGATAGGATAGGCTCATTACTTAAAAAAAGATATGGAAATAGCTATAGAAAAAAAAAGGAGCGTGAGAGCCAAATGAATCGAAAGATTCATGTTTGGTTCGGGAAGAGATCATAAAAGTTGTAAACTTACAAAATAATCTACTTTCATTAAAAGATTTATTAGATAATCGAAAACAGAGGATCTTGAGTACTATTCGAAATTCAGAAGAATTGCGTAGAGGGACCATTGAGCAACTCGAAAAAGCTCGGATTCGATTACAGAAAGTCGAACTAGAAGCGGATGAGTATCGAATGAATGGATACTCTGAGATAGAACGAGAAAAAGCAACCTTTATTTAGATAAAGATAGGGGTAGCTCACTATATGATGTGATATATTCTAAACATGTCCTTTCTAGCATGTGCAATAATTTTTTAATTTTTTATTTCTCTTACTGATCATTGGATCTTTATATGTTTGCTTGATTGTATATGTCACTGCTATTGCCAGTTTACTTCTTATGATGATAATTTCATGATACATGGCATACATGTTAGACAGACTTAATTTCTAGAGAAGATAAATAAGTGATTGCTAATTTTGGTATATGAACTTGAGGCTCGGGTCATAGTCACTTGCTTGTGTAAACCAAGGAAATATTCTCTATAAAAACGCTAATGTAACGTCTTCCTGTTTCTACTAGCAAGAATTTGACCATTAAATTATCATTTTCTGATTCAAAGGTTAATCATGTTGCCAAAGATCACTACGAGCCCATCACATAATGTGAACTGCAAATGGAAAGGGAACGGGAGAGTCATGTTGCCTATCCATATATTGGCAAAACATATTGCAAGAACAACAAACTGTGTTGGCAATTGGAATATTGATAGACTAATAAATATAGCCAGTTGTTGAATTTCCCTTGTTGCTTGTGATTCGTGGTACTAGGATACTATCAATGGTTATCGTATTTGATTAAAACAAGCCGTGATGAAAAACTGTGTGCTAGAGTGGAGAGACCTGAAGTGGGGCCAAGTTGGGTGATGGGTCGAGATAAGAGAGGTAGGAAGAAAGACAAACAAGTGACATGACACAATTTAAATTGGCATGTGTTTCTCCATGTGTATGCACTTTGTAACCGAACATCCCTTGATTATATAATTTATTGTTCCATAACAGTGCACGACCAGCTAACTAGTTATAAATAACATTGATTTTTTTTTCAAACGCACAATGTATAACAAATATATTTATTAATACAAGATGAATATTTCATTTAATTGTGTGAACATTTTATCTGAAAATATCATCTGCAAACACTTGTTTTACATTTCTTTTTAATGAACAAGAAAAATAAAATGAAATAAAACTTAAACAACCATGAAATTTGAGAGGATTCATGATTATTTCCAAAATGTTTTACACCTTTTTAAAACTGCTCACCTATTTTTGAAATGTCCATCTATTTTTCAATAGATATTGGTATATCATTTAACAGGTATTTCTTGAAAGAAAGAAAACAGAAACAAGAAAATAGAAAAGAAAAGCCAAGGCGGAAGTTAAAAGGAACGTAGAAAACAGTGTAAATATTAGAAAATCGAGAAACAAAAGGAAAACCAAAAATAAAATAAAAATACACCAAAAATATGTGCATGTTCTAACTATGTAAGAAAATATTTTTTAGCAGGCCACATGTTGAGCATTTGGAAAAGGAATGGCCCAGAGTATTTCGTAGCCCAATTTGGGTAATTTAATTTTGCACAAGATGGGACAAGCAAACTAAGCCCAACTAAAGCCCAGGCAATGTTCACAACAACACTAGCTAGAAAACACATGCGAATGACAGAAATACACAAGAAAACACGTACTTTAATGTAGGATGACGTCAGGCGGCTAAGTCTTAGTCGACTGAATTCTAGCCAGGCCCTTTATATCATACATCTCATATATTAATAATTTTATTACTGGTCAATGTCAACACTGAAAAATATATGCCCTATATATTTGGATATGGGTGGAGGGCGAGCACCTGACAATATCGAATGGATCTATTTGCTGAACTCGATGGCCCATGCGTTGGCATATATGTAGGTAGCCTTGATGCTGCCAAATCCGGCACTCCTTGCCAACTCTTCGAACTCCCTCTTGCACCTCTCTTTTCCGCTAGGGGTGTGTGCTAGTGTCATCATGTCGAATTCGAATGCCACCTGTGCTTTGAGCGTCGTATCCGGTTTCACTGGAATGATACATTCCACGACGACCACCTTGCCATGCGCGGGCAGCACGTTGTAACAGTTCCTCAGAACCGTCGTGCAACGCTCGTCGGTCCAGTCGTGGAGAATCCACTTCATGAGGATAGCATCGCCGGTAGGCACCTTGTGGAACATGTCACCGCTGATGTGTTGTACACGTGGGTATGGCGGGGCCTCAGAGATGACATGGGGAAGGTCAAAGTTGACCCCCTTGATGTGTGGGTACTTGGAGGTGATGGTGTGGATGGTGGCACCGATGCCGCCGCCGACATCCACGATGGTGCTAACACCGTTGAAGCCCGTGTAGGACTCCAGAAGCTTCTTGGTGATGATTGTGGAGTGGTTCTTCATGGCCTCATTGAACATGTGGTTAAAGCGTCGGTCCATGCCCTGGTACTCGAATGCTGTCATGCCATGCGCCTTTTCGAATGGGACGCCACCGTCCTGGACCGCACCCTTCAAATGGTACCTGCAAGTAATTTACTAATTTAAAGTTATAATTTACGTATTGCCTACTGATAACATAGGGCATTGGCGGAGCCGTGGAGGAGCTAGGATTTGATCGATCAAACAAGGGCCATTGTGAGGTAAACGATTGCTTGGAGGAAGAGCTGTTGAGAGATGCAATCTGGAAATCGCTTTGCCAAGGAAAATAAATAAATAGGAGAACATCTTTGCACCCCGGGCCTGAGACCGCGTGCCTGGGGCTGTCTTTGTAGCTGGGTGGTAACATACAAGTTCCACAAAGTCAACGTATGGAATGATATCAACAAGTGCACCTGGAAAACACTTTTGTACTAGTACTTAAATTATCTATTATATAACGACATAATACGGCAGAAACTATGACGTCATCCCAAAAATATCACACAAAATATGGGAGAAATGATGGCATACCGATTGATCTATGTGTATATGTATAAGTACCACAGTACCAAAAATAGATAGGCTCGCAACCCAGACTTTAGTTTCAATATATTGATTTAATTCCGGGCACAAACAACTGCAACCTATGTTTGAAAATAGCTAGCGTATAAGATTTATTAGGACATGCTTTGATCAACAATCAAACTAATACTACATAAATTTTGGGATACAAAATCGTAACTATATATAATGACATTGAAAGACGAATTTAATAACATCAGTTTTATGTCACATAAAGCCATAAAGTAATAGATTAATTGTTCGTCAAACACTTGTCCTTACGCTAGGTAGTATACTGGCTCGATACAAATGATCTGGTGCACGATGGAGAATCATGTACCTTTTTTTTTGCGAGATCTATTGTAAAAGTTCACCGGAAGTACAAAAGCACGTCAAACATAATACCTTAAGTACTTAGCTTTAAGACTCACCTATTGATCTAACATAACTTCAAAATATTTGCAAGCTCACAACCCCAACTTTAATTTCACATACCGTGTACTGATCTATGTCTTGCAAGAACAGACCATCGGTATGTGGACATTGAAGACTCACAAGAACAGACTCGTTGTGACGGCCACAACAATGCAGACATGAAACCACAAAGTGCTCTTCTGCGTGCGATTGACCTCACATGCACCATTTGCTACAGTAAAATCCAAAAATTACCGAAAAATTAAATGAAAACCTGATTTTTTTTTGCCAACAAACATTGATGTGTGTTTCACATGTGTTCAAAATTTTGCGATGGAATGACAATCATGCAGGTCTCAGCAACTACAAAAAAAATTTGATGCTCCAAAATGCTTGCAAAGCAGTTTTCCTGGAGCATTGAATTTTTTCGCACGCATGTGAAAAACTTATAAATGTTTTGTTGCCAAAACAATTCAGATTTTTCAAATATTTTTTGTATTTATTCAGATTTTACTGTAACAATGGTGTGTAACAAAGGGTGCATGTGCGCTCGAGGTCACAAACTCCATATGATACCTGCTTTCACACACATCTCTAAGCATTGATCCGGTGTTCCTCACATCTCTGCTCCAGATCGACCACCTAAGGTCTCGAGAAGTGCTGGAGAGATCTGCATCGGGGCCCTTGAGTAAATACTAATACTTGGTGGAAGTTAGACATAGAAACCATCCAAGTATAAAGCCGTGTACGTATGCGAAGAAACTGAGAACAAGAAGTGTTTATGGAGAGAGGAGCAATTTTAACATGGTCCCTCTTATCCGAGCCGTTAATGCAATCAACGCCTCATATCTATCTTATACTCTTATTTCTCATGTAAAAAGAGGAGGTAAGAGGGATCATGTTAAAACATCCTGGGAGAGAAAAGAAAATAAAAATACTTCAACTGATCTGCAAAACGTTTCAATTGCCTAGAAAAAAAACCTGATTGAGATTGCACAAAATTCCAGTTACCTGAGAATTTGCAAAAGCAGTTGAGATTTATTTCACGTAACTTTAATTTTGGTGTAACTAGAGTGTAATGTCGACAGTTAAAAAAAGAGTAATGACGTAGACATGGAAAAATACGAAGGATATTTTTTTTGGCATCAAAATACGAAGGATCTGTGCCGCCTACTTTTTGTTATAGGATTATGTAGATAATACCAGTAAATTACTCTGAAAAAAAGATACTCCATTCGATTATGTAGGAAATCTTATGAAATAATACTCCATTCGATTCATATTACTTCTCGCTGATTTAGTACAACTCTATTTTAAAATTGCACTAAATCAGGGACAAGTAATATAGATAGAAGGGAGTACTAATATATCTAATTGCGCAGTTCAGTCCACTAGTTAGTGAAAAGAAGTCGATCAAGCTCATTATTGGCTCACCAGCTCTCCATAATGACCTTGTCGTTGCTCAGGAGGAGCAGCGCGGCCATGGAGACGCCCTCCTCGTTGGGGGTGAGCCACTTGCACACGGGGGCGGGGCCGTACCGGCGGGCAAGGAGGCCGTCCTTACCCTCATCCACCTGGCACGACACGACGTTGTACGATGCCAGCAGCCGCAGCATACGGTCCACCATGGCCGGGTTGGGCTTGGACGGTAGCTGTGCGGCCACCTCCGATGGCGACAGCGCCTTCTCGCCGGCGCCCACCAGGGTCTCCAGCATGCGCAGCTCGACGGCGTTCTTGAGCGTCATCGGCAGGATAGACGCCGCTGCCAACTGCATCGCGTGCATGCACGCCTCCTCCTCACCGTTTGTGGTCGGGATCATTTCTGTGGCGGTAGATCCCATTGCCTGTTAGCAGTGCACAGCCGAGCGTTTGAGCAAGCAATGGCGGAATTGTAACTAGGGTCCAACTCATACTTATAGCTTTTAAGGGATTGAACTACTCATCCTATATATTCCGATCCAACTTAGTTGGAAAGCATGTACACCTTCCGTCTCAAAATTTAGTATAAAGTTGCACTAAGCTTGAGATATTCCGACCGAGAAAGTATAATTTACGGGAATGTTATTTACAGTCGGCCACCTGGATATTCTCAGTGGTCGATTTCTTTTTAACAAAGTACAATCGTAGATGCTCAGATACATTCATATACACTCATCCCATGAACACGCGCATACACTCTATCCCTATGAGCATCTTCAAGATACTATGGCACATCATTTTGAAATTGATGAACTCATGATAGACACCTAATAGTTGACTGAAATGTCTTCTCTCACTTTTCTTTTTTGCGAATAAGAAAGTTTTCTCTCACTAAACGAATATCATGCGAATGCCTGAAATGAATTTAGAAAAATAAGAACACTAGTGGTAAATCTATAACTTAAACTCTGATGGATTGGTTCCACCGTAAGGAAAACTAACCATCAAAACGCTGCTCAGTCCACTGACTGTCAAGCGTGATTGCGGGTAATTTTTCTCACCTATTGCATGTATTTCTTTCCCATTTTTCTCACCTATTCTGTCTAAGTCAGTTTTCATCGCCCTTTCAACACGCCGATTTCGCGATCTCTATGTTCCTAATTGATTACCACCATTTTGCCAGTTTAAAATTATGGGGTATATCATTGTACTATTCACCCCCTAGTGTACTCATATTAGTATCACATGCAAAAAAGATAAGTTCTTCCGAACATTAACACGATCTCATGAATATCTTGTCAGGAAAGTCCAAAAACGTTTTAGCCCTAGCTTTTCTTCAAAAGGGGGCGATTCCATCTACACTATCCTATTTCTATGTGTTACAAGTTATTACAGGTCTACGAGAAAATCCCTATGAGCTACAAACTTGGTCCGAACTTAGAGTGTCGGTCCCCTCACTTCGTGCCAGCGAAAGGGAATCTTATTTATGCACGCGCTCAAACTTGGTCTGACATGTCAACATGACCTATCATATAACACAGACCAAGTGGCATCCACCATGGTCAACACGCTCTTGATGTCGGTCAAAGCCCTAGACCGCGCGGCTCGACGGCTGGGCGTGTCGTCGAAAACTACACGAGGGAGGGTCCGAACACCACCCCTACCTACATGTGGCCCAGATATATCTATTAAAGGGTAGTGCAATGTTTATAAAGACCCAATACACAGCTTTGATGTGACACCTGCCTCACAAACCATATAGTCCACCAGAAAGGTTCAGGACGTAGGGTGCCGATCCCCCCACTTCGAGCCAGTGGGAGGGAATCCTGTGAATGAATGTGCTCAAACTTGTTCTGGCATATCACCATGACCTACCATTACACAAACCTAGAAGAGTCCACCCGGTGAAACCACTCTAGCTGCCAGTCAAAGGAAAAGACCACACGGGCCCACAGATGGGCACATCGTTGATAACCATGGCAGGGTGGGTCAGAATACCAAGACCACCTAAATGTGGACCAAATATATGTATGAAAAGGTGGTGTGATGTTTAACTACCTAATATGCAACTTTGGTGTGGCACCAGCCTCACAAATTGGACAGTCTCGCACAAGGTTCAGGACGTAGGGTGTCGGTCCCCCCACTTCGAGTCAGCGTGAGAGAAACCTCAAACGCATGTGCTCAAACTTGGTTTGGAATGTCAACATAACCTACCATAACACAAACCAAGAGGAATCCACCATGGCCAAACCTCTTTCACTGCCAGTCAAAGGGGTAGATCGCGCGGGCCCATAGATGGCGCGTTGTTGATAACCCCGCGAGGGAGGGTGTGAAGACCACCACCACCTCCATGTGGCCCAAATACATGTATGAAAGGGTGGTGTGAGGCTTAAATACCCAATGCACAACTTTGACGTGGAAGCTGCCTCACAAACCGGACAATCTCGCAGGAAGGTTCACGTGTAGGGACCAGTCCCCCAGTTCGAGCCGAGGAGAGGGAATCCTGTGAACGCATGCACTCAAACTTGTTCTGGCATATCACGATGACCTATCATAACACAGCCCAACAGGAATCCACCATGGTCAAACCTGTCTCGCTGTCGGTCAAGGGGATTGACCGCATGCATGGGCCACGGATGGTACGTGATCAGATTACTGAAAACGAAGGTGCTGGGTGGAACACGGCATCTCATGTTCAGCCGTTCCACGCACGCAAAAGAAGAAGAAGAAAAATCAACGCATGTATCCAACTCTGAGGTCCATCCACCTCTAACTCACGTCACCAGGTTTGGAGAAGGAGAGTTTTGGCCAGTCTTCACCAAGATTGGGACGTCTACATGCGAAAGGGGCTCGACCCTTGGATGTGGCCCACGGTTCTTCTGGCCGTGTCTCGTGGAAATACGTGACTCAAGAAACGCCAACGTCTAAAACGACACAAGCTGGAGAAATATTTACACAAACGGTCCATGTCTTCTAGCTAGTCAAGCCACGTGCTTCACACACTATAGATATATACCAGTTGTAAGGTGTCGCAGCTGGTCCACGTAGACAAGTGGCTACCAATGGAAAATTGAGAGATTCTCGCTCTGATCACTGCCCGTTAGACCGTTCACAAGTCTAATTAATAATACTAGTGTTCTCATAATAAGTAAAATAAGAATGTATTGACTAATTACGTAGAGAGAGAGAGAGAGAGAGAGAGAGAGAGAGAGAGAGAGAGAGAGAGAGACCCATATGGCTAACTCCTCTGGCTAATACATCCTTTTATAATCGAACTCCTCTCGCTAATACATCCAGTACAGAGTATCGTACTAACAGCTAACCAAGCTAACAATCTTGTTCATATACAAGGCAACCAAATCTAGCTATCAAAGGCAAGCATATATAGAGGTTTACATACATATATAACTTGTTACGCTCAAGCTTGGTTACACTTACAATAAAACAATCCTTAGTGCCAACATGACAAATATACCATCAAACACCCCGCCCATGTGGAATCATCTTCCTCCTGAGAAACTGGACATCGTGCCAGCGGTTGATGAAGGATACGCCATGATATAGGGGTCGAAACCTTCGGCTTGCATATGGGACAGAGCTTTGAAGTTTAGGTGTCCAGGCATTAGCTCTGGTGGTGCAATATCGCCATCTAGGTATTGCATGACTTGCCGCATGCTAGGCCTTGCGCTTGCAAATGGGTGCGAGCATAGTAGTCCTAGCTTGAGTGCCAAGCACGCCTCGGCAACATTGTACCTCCCTTTAAGCCTAACATCCATTGCAGCAGGGAGAGATCCTTGGTTTGCATGCTCCAACACCCAATCCACCAACATGATCTGGCTATCTTGTGTGTATTGCTTGATAGGCCTTTCCCCACAAGTGACCTCGAGAACAAAGATACCAAATGCGAATACGTCTGAAAGCGGAGTGGCCTTGCCTGTGCGCGCTAACTCTGGTGCTAGATAGCCTATGGTGCCAACCACATGAGTAGTCTGTTGATCGGTGCCATGGTCATACAACCTTGCAAGGCCAAAATCACCCAGTCGTCCATTCATCCCATCATCAAGGAGCACATTGCTTGCCTTGATGTCTCGGTGGACAACTACTTTCTCCCACTCCTCATGGAGATATAGCAAACTAGATGCAATACCCTTGATGATCCGAAACCTTTGTGTCCAGCTCAATCTGGTGCTCTCCTCTTGACCATACAGGTACTTGTCCAGGCTGCCATTGGGCATGTACTCGTACACTAAGAGGAGCTCACCCTTACGTCGGCAATAGCCAAGTAATGGCACGAGATTCCGGTTCTGAAGGCGGCCAATGCTAACAATTTCCGCGACGAACTCCTTGATGCCTTGCTTGGAGTCATGTGACACCCTCTTCACGGCTATCTTTAATTGGGACCCCGGCAGCACACCTTTGTATACTGCCCCAAACCCTCCGACCCCTAGCAGGTTATTGTTCTCAAATCCTTGAGTCGCACAAAACAAATCCTTGTATGAGAACCGGTGTGGGCCAAACTCGACCTCCCAATCTTCCCGTAACTCTGCGTATCTCCAACGCCTCTGCTTAAGGTAAACAACAATGGCACCGGCAGACAAGAGGAGTGCTGCTATTGCTAATGGCAGAACAATCTCCAATACCTGGCGGGAAGGGTGATCCTCGGGATGAGGGCCAGGAGGAAGCTTGGGGACCATAGTGACATTGATTGCTGGCGCAGGACTGTTCATGCCAAAGCTCCAGCCAAGTATATAGTGCCGTGTATGTATCTTGCCCGTTGAAGCTGAGAAGCCGATGTATGCTAGATCAGTGAGCACAGTTGAGAGGTCATAGTTCGCCGACATTGTTGGTTTTGTGGGTTTGGCCATGTCGAGAGGAGCCAAGGTGACCTTGATCTGCGTCTTGTCCATGTCGTAGTCCACCCAAGCCTGCATTGCCTCTTGGCCATCGAGAGACAAGTTCTCGAATGTGCCATTCTCGTCATGGTAGAAGCCAGCACTTGAGGACTGCATGGAGTGGAGACTGTTGATGTCGACGCCGACATGGTTGTCGTTGATGTCTTGGAACTCGCTGTTCTGGTATGTGTCGAGCTCCACTCCGAATATGTGGTTGCTTCCATTGCCGTTGTTCTGACTGTTGAAGAGACCCATGTACTGTACCGGCAACGCTGCTGAGAAATCCTTGCTCGGTGCAATGAACACGACAATGCCACTGCTGCTAAGGTCGCCGTAGCTGGAAATGATTCCAAATACGAATGAGATGGAGAAAGACAGCACGGTGCCATGGGGTGACTTGCGGAAGCGCAACGGAGTTGGGTACAAGGCGTGGCCCATGCACATGGCCGTGCCATTTGTGAGCTCAAGCAAACCGCTTGGCATGACCGAGGCCGCGCCATCAAGGATGAGGTTTGAGTTGGAAAAGCCGGAGTAGATAAACCGGTGGTTGTCACCACCCACAAAGAAGGGTGCAATGCTAAGGCCAAGAAAGAGGATGAGTTCCAGAGGCAATAAAGACACAGGCTTCATGTTGGGCATGAGTGCTCCAAACCATGAACATGGCAAGTGCAAAAGCAGGTTCATGCTAGGATATAATCACCGCTTCAGCAACACCGGCCTTTTTCACTCTTCTCAGCGTTGATTCTCAAATCATTCAAGGCCTCAAATCGCTGGGTTTTTTCTCCCACAAGCGTCTTGGTCACTGTTTCTTTCGATTGGAAAATGGGAATAAGAGTCGTCCCAGTCTGCATCAAGCCATCAATTATCGAAGACTAGGAAGGCCGCGCATGACAGCTCCTTGGTTAGGTTTCTCTAGAACAATTCGCAAAAAAAAAGGGTTTCTCTAGAACAAAGCTATAGGACCCACCTTCCTCTAATTACACGGTGGCCCTCGGAAAAAAATTATATGGGACCAGGTCTTTTTGCCCATCACGTGAGACCCTACTCAGAATACGCCACGTGGCAATCTGAATCTTAAAACAGTTGTCTTCTTCCTCGTGCTTCTTCCCTGATTTCCATCTCGTCAAAAGAAGTGTTGTACTGGGAGGCACTCCAACTATCAACTCAATCGAAAATTCAAACCAATCACGAACCCCTTGTCATGTAAATCACCAGGAAGAATAGAATTTTTTTAGCTACTCCTCCGTAAAGAAATATAAGAGCGTTTATATCACTAAAGTACTTCCTTCGTCCGGAAATACTTGTCATCAAAATGAATAAAAGGGGATGTATCTAGATGTATTTTAGTTCTAAATACATTTATTTGGGTCCATTTTGATGACAAGTATTTTCGGACGGAGGGAGTAGTGATCTAAACGCTTTTATATTTGTTTACGGAGGAAGTATTTGTTAAGGGTCGTGCAGGCAACAGTTTTCATTTTTTATGTTAGTATCACGCATTTATAAATTGGCTATTATAAAAGCATAAAAATGTGTAATGGGTTTTCCTTATTTTGAACGTAATATGTCCTTTTACTTTCGGAAATATGTTAAAAACATCTACCCACAATAAAGAAATCTCATCAAATCAAGTGTTAATCCCTCAACTCTTTTTGGACATGATAAAACCTTCAACTTGAACGTCAATTTCCATGCTAATACATTGCTTTATGTAAAAATAAGAATTATATATACCTACTAATAAAAGAAATAGGTATTCTTAGTCCGTCATGCTACTTTTTAGAAACCCCCCTGATGTTTCTGACATTAAACCTGCAGTACATATCAAATGTTTTTTAAAATACTCATATCTTTTAAACCGTAACTCCAAATTCAACATATTATATATGAAATTTGATTAGAAAAATATGTAGAATCTAAATATGATGTTATTTTACCTGTTAACAATTTAAGAAATACTATCTAGGCTGCAATGTTAATCAACGATGCATTATCCGTCTCATACAGGTACTGATTCAGATTAGGGATGAACGCCTCAGCAAAATCAGGATTGGACATCAAATTGAAGATAAATTTATTAGAGACACCAATAAATAAGGACATGCATGACAAGAAATAAAAGGACTAAATAAAGATGGGATGTCCGCTATAAAATAAATAAAAGAGAAAATGCAGAGGAGATCCGATGAAGATGAGATGTTGCGCTATTCTCCTATATATAAGAAGAAGAAAAAGAGGACATGTATGAAAAAAGTAAAAAGGAGGCATGCATGACAAAAAGTAAAATGAAAGACAACTTTGATAAAAAATAAATAGTGATGAAACATGGACCAATACCTATGACATGTATGGCAAGAAATAGTGATGAAATAGGGGCGCATGTACCTGCGTCAACATGAGACCATAAAAAAATGTTCTTTTCTAGACAAAAAAATCTCTTTTTATGATTAAAAAATCATGTATCTTTTTAACAACCTTTTTAACTCTTCGTGTAGTTAAGAAATAGCTACAAATTCTCAGATTATAGAATATTTTTTGTAAATTAAGAGCGTGTGGTATTTTTTTCTCCCGTTGCAACGCACATGCCTTTTTGCTATACATTATAAAACATGCTATTTCATAATAAATTTTGTAATAACAATTAGATCATCTGCATGCTAGCTATTTGTTTTTTTATAGATGGTCAAACTTAAAAAATTGTGTCATTGGTAAATTAAAAAAAACTTGCATTCTGGATTGAAGGTAGTACACTGCACAACAAAGCATAACATGTTCCACCTCTACTTTACTTGAGCTAAAGAACCTAAATGTTTCTTCGTGCGCGTGCAGGATTCAGTGAAACGGAGCGGCCACTCCGTGACCGCTTGATGCGTCGAAATCCAGCGGTCCACGGCGCCAGGACTTACCTGGTCAGGAGATAATGTGGAGCACACACGTGGCTCGACCCGCCGCTCACCTGGCCCGCGTTCCTCGCAACACTCGCAGCTTACCCATTTGGTGGGTCCCAGTTGATGCAGTCGAATCAGGCAGACCTCAGATAGGGGGTCCCGAGCTGGTATCCTTGGCACGATGGTAACAAGACATAGAGGGGACATGGTGTCTTACCCAGGATCAGGCCGCTCGAAAAGGTAAAATCCTACGTCGTGCTTGTGTTTTATTGATGAAAGGCGTATACGGACTACGTCTTCAGCTTTTATAGATGTCGGGGGTACCTACGGCTACACGTAGGTTGGTTACTTGGTGACAGGAGGACTCGCAAGGCACGTATTGTATTGTGGCAACTAAGGGTAAAACGATGGGGTTCGAACATTTTATTTGATCTTATTCTATATGCATTATGTCATCATGCTTCAACCATTTCTCTGTTTATTATGAACTTAATACCTTAAGATGCATATGCCGCATAGCGGTTGAGGGGTGGTGTAATAGTAGTAGATGCAGATGGATTGTGGTCTACTTGTCTTGGATGTAATGCCTATATTGTTGGGTAACGTAGTAATTTAAAAAAAATTCCTACGCACACGCCAGATCATGGTGATGCATAGCAACGAGAGGGAAGAGTGTTGTCCACGTACCCTCGTAGACCGTAAGCGGAAGCGTTATGACAACGTGGTTGATGTAGTCGTACGTCTTCACGATCCGACCGATCCAAGTACCGAACGTACGGCACCTCCGAGTTCAGCACACGTTCAGCTCGATGACGATCCCCGGACTCCGATCCAGCAGGGTGTCGGGGATGAGTTCTGTCAGCACGACGGCTTGGTGACGATGATGATGTTCTACCGACGCAGGGCTTCGCCTAAGCACCGCAACGATATGACCGAGGTGGAATATGGTGAAGGGGGGCACCGCACACGGCTAAGGAACGATCACGAAGATCAACTTGTCTGTCCTAGGGTGCCCCCCTGCCCCGTATATAAAGGAGCAAGGGGAGGCCGGCCGCCCTTGGGCGCGCCAGGAGGAGGAGTCCTCCTCCTAGTAGGAGTAGGACTCCTCTTCCTACTCCTACTAGGAGGGAAAGGAAGGGGAGAGGGAGAGGGAAGAGGGGCGCCGCCTCTCCTAGTCCAATTCGGACCAGAGGGGAGGGCGCGTGGCCCATCCTGGCTGCCCTCTCTCTCTCAACTAAAGCCCATAAGGCCCATTACTTCTCCCGGGGGTTCAGTAACCTCCGGCACTCCGGTTTTCTCCGAAATCATCCGGAACACTTCCGATGTTCGAATATAGTCGTTCAATATATCAATCTTTATGTCTCGACCATTTCGAGACTCCTCGTCATGTCCGTGATCATATCCGGGACTCCGAACAACCTTTGGTACATCAAAACTTATAAACTCATAATAAAACTGTCATCGTAACGTTAAGCGTGCGGACCCTACGGTTCGAGAACTATGTAGACATGACCTAGAATTGTTTCCGGTCAATAACCAATAGCGGAACCTGGATGCTCATATTGGCTCCTACATATTCTACGAAGATCTTTATCGGTCAAACCGCATAACAACATACGTTGTTCCCTTTGTCATCGGTATGTTACTTGCTCGAGATTCGATCGTCGGTATCCAATACCTAGTTCAATCTCGTTACCGGCAAGTCTCTTTACTCGTTCCGTAATGCATCATTCCATAACCAACTCATTGGCCACATTTCTTGCACGACTTATAGTGATGTGCATTACCGAGAGGGCCCAGAGATACCTCTCCGACAATCGGAGTGACAAAACCTAATCTTGAAATACGCCAACCCAACATGTACCTTCAGAGACACCTGTAGAGCACCTTTATAATCACCCGATTCGTTGTGACGTTTGGTAGCACACAAAGTGTTCCTCCGGTAAACGGGAGTTGCATAATCTCATAGTTGTAGGAACTTTGTATAAGTCATGAAGAAAGCAATAGCAACATACTAAACGATCAAGTGCTAGGCTAACGGAATGGGTCAAGTCAATCACATCATTCTCCTAATGATGTGATCCCGTTAATCAAATGACAACACATGTCTATGGTTAGGAAACATAACCATCTTTGATTAATGAGCTAGTCAAGTAGAGGCATACTAGTGACATTATGTTTGTCTATGTATTCACACATGTATCATGTTTCCGGGTAATACAATTCTAGCATGAATAATAAACATTTATCATGATATGAGGAAATAAATAATAACTTTATTATTGCCTCTATGGCATATTTCCTTCAGTCTCCCACTTGCCCTAGAGTCAATAATCTAGATTACACAGTAATGATTCTAACACCCATGGAGTCTTGGTGCTGATCATGTTTTGCTCGTGGAAGAGGCTTAGTCAACGGGTCTGCAACATTCAGATTCGTATGTATCTTGCAAATCTCTATGTCTCCCACCTGGACTTGGTCCCAGATGGAATTGAAGCGTCTTTTGATGTGCTTGGTCCTCTTGTGAAATCTGGATTCCTTTGCCAAGGCAATTGCACCAGTATTGTCACAGAAGATCTTCATTGGTCCCGATGCACTAGGTATGACACCTAGATCGGAAATGAACTCCTTCATCGAGACTCCTTCATTTGTTGCTTCCGAAGCAGCTATGTACTCCGCTTCGCATGTAGATCCCGCTACGACGCTTTGTTTAGAACTGCACCAACTGACAACTCCACCGTTTAATATAAACACGTATCCGGTTCGCGATTTAGAATCGTCCGGATCAGTATCAAAGCTCGCATCAACGTAACCATTTACGACAAGCTCTTTGTCACCTCCATAAACGAGAAACATATCCTTAGTCCTTTTCAGGTATTTCAGGATGTTCTTGACCAATGTCTAGTGATCCACTCCTGGATTACTTGGTACCTCCCTGCTAAACTAATAGCAAGGCACACATCAAATCTGGTACACAACATTGCATACATGATAGAGCCTATGGCTGAAGCATAGGGAACTCCTTTCATTTTCTCTCTATCTTTTGCAGTGGTCGGACATTGAGTCTGACTCAACTTCACACCTTGTAATACAGGCAATAATCCTTTCTTTGCCTGATCCATTTTGAACTTTTACAAAACTTTATCAAGGTATGTGCTTTGTGAAAGTCCAATCAAGCGTCTTGATCTATCTCTATAGATCTTGATGCCCAATATGTAAGCAGCTTCACCGAGGTCTTTCATTGAAAAACTTTTGTTCAAGTATCCTTTTATGCTATCCAGAAATTCTATATCATTTCCAATCAACAATATGTCGTCCACATATAATATCAGAAATGTTACAGAGCTCCCACTCACTTTCTTGTAAATACAGGCTTCTCCAAAAGTCTGTACAAAATCATATGCTTTGATCACACTATTAAAGCGTTTATTCCAACTCCGAGAGGCTTGCACCAGACCATAAATGGATCGCTGGAGCTTGCACACTTTGTTAGCTCCCTTAGGATCGACAAAACCTTCCGGTTGCATCATATACAACTCTTCTTCCAGAAATCCATTCAGCAATGCAGTTTTGACATCCATCTGCCATATTTCATAATCATAAAATGCGGCAATCGCTAACATGATTCGGACAGACTTAAGCATCGCTACGGGTGAGAAGGTCTCATCGTAGTCAACCCCTTGAACTTGTCCAAAACCTTTTGCAACAAGTCGAGCTTTGTAAACAGTAACATTACCGTCAGCATCAGTCTTCTTCTTCAAGATCCATTTATTCTTTATTGCTTGCAGATCATCGGGCAAGTCAACCAAAGTCCACACTTTGTTCTCATACATGGATCCCATATCAGATTTCATGGCTTCAAGCCATTTTGCGGAATCTGGGATCACCATCGCTTCTTCATAGTTCGTAGGTTCACCATGATCTAGTAGCATGACTTCCAGAATAGGATTACCTTACCACTCTGGTGCGGATCTTACTCCGGTTGATCTACGAAGTTCAGTAACAACTTGATCTGAAGTTTCATGATCATCATCATTAACTTCCTCACTAATTGGTGTAGGTGTCACAGGAACCGATTTCTGTGATGAACTACTTTCCAATAAGGGAGCTGGTACTGTTACCTCATCAAGTTCTACTTTCCTCCCACTCACTTCTTTCGAGAGAAACTCCTTCTCTAGAAAGGATCCATTCTTAGCAACGAATGTCTTGCCTTCGGATCTGTGATAGAAGATGTACCCAACTGTCTCCTTTGGGTATCCTATGAAGACACATTTTTCCGATTTGGGTTCGAGCTTATCAGGTTGAAGCTTTTTCACATAAGCATCGCAGCCCCAAACTTTCAGAAATGACAACTTTGGTTTCTTGCCAAACCATAGTTCATAAGGGGTCGTCTCAACGGATTTTGATGGTGCCCTATTTAACGTGAATGTGGCCGTCTCTAAAGCATAACCCCAAAACGATAGCGGTAAATCAGTAAGAGACATCATAGATCGTACCATATCTAGTAAAGTACGATTACGATGTTCGGACACACCATTACGCTGTGGTGTTCCAGGTGACGTGAGTTGGGAAACTATTCCGCATTGTTTCAAATGTAGACCAAACTCGTAACTCAAATATTCTCCTCCACGATCAGATCGTAAAAACTTTATTTTCTTGTTACGATGATTTTCAACTTCACTCTGAAATTCTTTGAACTTTTCAAATGTTTCAGATTTATGCTTCATTAAGTAGATATACCCATATCTGCTTAAATCATCTGTGAAGGTGAGAAAATAACGATATCCGCCACGAGCTTCAACATTCATTGGACCATATACATCTGTATGTATGATTTCTAACAAATCTGTTGCTCTCTCCATAGTACCGGAGAACGGAGTTTTAGTCATCTTGCCCATGAGGCACGGTTCGCAAGTACCAAGTGATTCATAATCAAGTGGTTCCTAAAGTCCATCAGTATGGAGTTTCTTCATGCGTTTTACACCGATATGACCTAAACGGCAGTGCCACAAATAAGTTGCACTATCATTATCAACTCTGCATTTTTTGGCTTCAACATTATGAATATGTGTATCACTACTATCGAGATTCATCAAAAATAGACCACTCTTTAAGGGTGCATGACCATAAAAGATATTACTCATATAAATAGAACAACCATTATTCTCTGATTTAAATGAATAACCGTCTCGCATCAAACAAGATCCAGATATAATGTTCATGCTCAACGCTGGCACCAAATAACAATTATTCAGGTCTAAAACTAATCCCGAAGGTAGATGTAGAGGTAGCGTGCCGACCGCGATCACATCGACTTTGGAACCATTTCCCACGCGCATCGTCACCTCGTCCTTGGCCAGTGTTCGCTTATTCCGTAGTCCCTGTTTCGAGTTGCAAATATTAGCAACAGAACCAGTATCAAATACCCAGGTGCTACTGCGAGCTCTAGTAAGGTACACATCAATAACATGTATATCACATATACCTTTGTTCACCTTGCCATCCTTCTTATCCGCCAAATACTTGGGGCAGTTCCGCTTCCAGTGACCAGTTTGCTTGCAGTAGAAGCACTCAGTTTCAGGCTTAGGTCCAGACTTGGGTTTCTTCTCTTGAGCAGCAACTTGCTTGCTGTTCTTCTTGAAGTTCCCCTTCTTCTTCCCTTTGCCCTTTTTCTTGAAACTAGTGGTCTTGTTGACCATCAACACTTGATGCTCCTTCTTGATTTCTACCTCCGCAGCTTTTAGCATTGCGAAGAGCTCGGGAATTGTCTTTTCCATCCCTTGCATATTATAGTTCATCACGAAGCTCTTGTAGCTTGGTGGCAGTGATTGGAGAATTCTGTTAATGACGCTATCATCCGGAAGATTAACTCCCAGTTGAATCAAGTGATTATTATACCCAGACATTTTGAGTATATGCTCACTGACAGAACTATTCTCCTCCATCTTGCAGCTATAGAACTTATTGGAGACTTCATATCTCTCAATCCGGGCATTTGCTTGAAATATTAACTTCAACTCCTGGAACATCTCATATGCTCCATGTCGTTCAAAACTTCGTTGAAGACCCGGTTCTAAGCCGTAAAGCATGGCACACTGAACTATTGAGTAGTCATCAGCTTTGCTCTGCCAGACGTTCATAACATCTGGCGTTGCTCCTGCAGCAGGCCTGGCACCCAGCGGCGCTTCCAGGACGTAATTCTTCTGTGCAGCAATGAGGATAATCCTCAAGTTACGGACTCAGTCCGTGTAATTGCTACCATCATCTTTCAACTTTGCTTTCTCAAGGAACGCATTAAAATTCAACGTAACAATAACACGAGCCATCTATCCACAACAAACATAGATAAGCAAAATACTATCATGTACTAAGTTCATGATAAATTTAAGTTCAATTAATCATATTACTTAAGAACTCCCACTTAGACAGACATCTCTCTAGTCATCTAAGTGATCACTTGATCCAAATCAACTAAACCATAACCGATCATCACATGAGATGGAGTAGTTTTCAATGGTAAACATCACTATGTTGATCATATCTACTATATGATTCACGCTCGACCTTTCGGTCTCCGTGTTCCGAGGCCATATCTGCATATGCTAGGCTCGTCAAGTTTAACCTGAGTATTTCGCGTGTGCAAAACTGGCTTGCACCCGTTGTAGATGGACGTAGAGCTTATCACACCCGATCATCACGTGGTGTCTGGGCACGACGAACTTTGGCAACGGTGCATACTCAGGGAGAACACTTCTTGATAATTAGTGAGAGATCATCTTAAGATGCTACCGTCAATCAAAGCAAGATAAGATGCATAAAGGATAAACATCACATGCAATGAATATAAGTGACATGATATGGCCATCATCATCTTGTGCTTGTGATCTCCATCTCCAAAGCACCGTCATGATCACCATCATCACCGGCGCGACACCTTGATCTCCATCGTAGCATCGTTGTCGTCTCGCCAACTATTGCTTCTACGACTATCGCTACCGCTTAGTGATAAAGTAAAGCAATTACAGGGCGTTTGCATTTCATACAATAAAGCGACAACCATATGGCTCCTTCCAGTTGCCGATAACTCGGTTACAAAACATGATCATCTCATACAATAAAATATAGCATCACGTCTTGACCATATCACATCACAACATGTCCTAGTAGGAGTAGGACTCCCTTTTTCCTACTCCTACTAGGAGGGGGAAAGGAAGGGGGAGAGGGAGAGGGAAAGAGGGGGGCGCCGCCGCCCCCTCTCCTAGTCCAATTCGGACAAGAGGGGGAGGGGGCGCGTGGCCCATCCTGGCTGCCCCCCTCTCTCTCCATTAAAGCCCATAAGGCCCATTACTTCTCCCGGGGGTTCCGGTAACCCTCCGGCACTCCGGTTTTCTCCGAAATCACCCGGAACACTTCCGGTGTCCGAATATAGTCGTCCAGTATATCAATCTTTATGTATCGACCATTTCGAGACTCCTCTTCATGTCCGTGATCATATCCGGGACTCCGAACAACCTTCAGTACATCAAAACTTATAAACTCATAATAAAACTGTCATCGTAACGTTAAGCGTGCGGACCCTACGGGTTCGAGAACTATGTAGACATGACCTAGAATTGTTTCCGGTCAATAACCAATAGCGGAACCTGGATGCTCATATTGGCTCCTACATATTCTACGAAGATCTTTATCGGTCAAACCGCATAACAACATACGTTGTTCCCTTTGTCATCGGTATGTTACTTGCCCGAGATTCGATCGTCGGTATCCAATACCTAGTTCAATCTCGTTACCGGCAAGTCTCTTTACTCGTTCCGTAATGCATCATTCCGTAACCAACTCATTGGCCACATTGCTTGCAAGGCTTATAGTGATGTGCATTACCGAGAGGGCCCAGAGATACCTCTCCGACAATCGGAGTGACAAAACCTAATCTTGAAATACGCCAACCCAACATGTACCTTCGGAGACACCTGTAGAGCACCTTTATAATCACCCAGTTACGTTGTGACGTTTGGTAGCACACAAAGTGTTCCTTCGGTAAACGGGAGTTGCATAATCTCATAGTTGTAGGAACTTTGTATAAGTCATGAAGAAAGCAATAGCAACATACTAAACGATCAAGTGCTAGGCTAACGGAATGGGTCAAGTCAATCACATCATTCTCCTAATGATGTGATCCCGTTAATCAAATGACAACACATGTCTATGGTTAGGAAACATAACCATCTTTGATTAATGAGCTAGTCAAGTAGAGGCTTACTAGTGACATTATGTTTGTCTATGTATTCACACATGTATCATGTTTCCGGGTAATACAATTCTAGCATGAATAATAAACATTTATCATGATATGAGGAAATAAATAATAACTTTATTATTGCCTCTAGGGCATATTTCCTTCATATATAATGATCATGCCATGAAAAATCATCATAAGTATGCGCTATTCTTTCAATTGTCCAACATTAATTTGTTTACCCATCATATTATGTTCACGAGAGAGATGCCACAAGTGCCCTGGGTCCATTCACTTCATATTTACTAAAACCCTAAAATACTTGATGCAATTTATTTACTTGTAGTTTATATTTTATTTTATATATCTATAACTACCAGATTTAATCCTTACAATTGGTGAGAACGAAGGATTGACAACCCCTTTGCTGTCGTTGGGTGCAAGCATTGGTTTGTGTTTGTGCATTTATCATTTTATCTTGTCTATGTGGCGTCTCCTCTTGGTTTAATAAACCTTGGTTCTTTAGTGAGGGAAATACTTTTTGCTACTACACTGCTTCGCCTTCCTCTTTAGATAAATCCCGACGATACCACAAGTAGCAGTAAGCTGCCCTCTCTCTCCCTCACTATATATAGGGGGAAGGGGGGAGGAGGAGGCGCCCTAGGGTTTCCCCTAGGGGGGCGGTGGCTAGGGCAGATTGGATCTCCCTAGGGAAACCCTAGGGAGACTTGCCCCCCAAGCCAAGCAGGTGGAGACTTGCCTCCCAAGCCAGGTGGAGGCGCCCCACCTCCCGAAGCAATGTGGGAAAGGGTGTGGGGGCGCACAGCCCCTTAGTGGGCTGGTTTGCCCCCTCCCCTTTGCCCATGAGGCCCTGCAACACTTGTCAGGGCCCCCGAAAACACCTTTCCGTCATGGTGGCCATAGCCCGGTACCTCCGGAACACTTCTGGACTCCAATACCCTTTGTCCAATATATCGATCATCACCTCCCGACCATTCTGGAGTTCCTTGTCACGTCTGGGATCTCATTCGGGACTCCGAACAACCTTCGATAACCACATACTATTTCCATTACAACTCTAGCGTCACTGAACCTTAAGTGTGTAGACCCTACGGGTTCGGAAACCATGCAGACATGACCGAGATACCTCTCCGGCCAATAACCAATAGCAGGATCTGGATACCCATATTGGCTCCCACATGTTCCACGATGATCTCATCGGATGAACCACTATGTTGGGGATTCAATCAATCCCGTATACAATTATCTTTGTCCATCGGTATGTTACTTCCCGAGATTCGATCGTCGGTATCCCCGTACCTCGTTCAATCTCGTTACCGGCAAGTCTCTTTACTCGGTCCGTAACGCGTGATCCCGTGGCTAACTCCTTAGTCACATTGAGCTCATTATGATGATGCATTACCGAGTGGGCCCAGAGATACCTCTCTGTCATACGGAGTGAAAAATCTCAGTCTCGATTCGTGCCAACCCAACAGACACTTTCGGAGATTCCTGTAGTGCACCTTTATAGTCACCCAATTACGTTGTGACGTTAGATACACCCAAAGCATTCCTACGGTATCCGGGATTTGCACAATCTCATGGTCTAAGGAAAGATGCTTGACATTATAAAAGCTCTAGCAAACGAACTACACGATCTTATGCTATGCTTAGGATTGGGTCTTGTCCATCACATCATTCTCCTAATGATGTGATCCCATTATCAACGACATCCAATGTCCATGGTCAGGAAACCGCAACCATCTATTGATCAACGAGCTAGTCAACTAGAGGCTCACTAGAGACATATTGTGGTCCATGTATTCACACATGTATTACGATTTCCGGTTAATATAATTATAGCATGAATAATAGACAATTATCATGAACAAGAAAATATAATAATAATTAATTTATTATTGCCTCTAGGGCATATTTCCAACACAGGGTATTTCACTGTAGACTTTATGTATCGTGCGCTCACACATTCTGAAGTATCAGTGAATAATAACAAGAAAATTTTGAGGTTCAAGATTCCATTAGAAGTGAAAATTTTCATGTGGTATCTTTGTAAGGGAGTTATGTTAACCAAAGACAACCTCGCACGACGCAACGGGCAAAGGAGTAGAAGTGTTGTTTTGTACTCATGACGAGGCAAGCAAACACCTCTTTTTTCACTGCAAGTTTGCACGTTCTACTGGTCAGTCATCCAAATAGCGTCAATTTGCTTCTTCCCACAAGTGTTGCTAATATTTTTGGTCACTGGTTGGACGGTATTCCAAATAGTTTTAAAACGCTAATATAAGGATGGGAGCGTATGCTATAATTTGGTCACTTTGGCTACGTAGAAATGATTTGGTTTTTGTATGAAAAAATTGTTTCTCGTCTACAGGCTATTTTCCGGTGTACGCACTCGCTGTGTACGAGGTCTATGCTACAACGACAGGAGTACCAACCGTTGTTCAATGCGGTATGTACGCGATTGGAGCAGGTGGTTACAGAGATTTTTTCCCGACACGGATGGCAGCATAACCTTTGGATCGATCCACCACCTCTTTCGGCATATGTATAGTGTCGGTCTATAGGACTATTGTTGCCGATTTGTCGGTTTTTATTTGATGAATTTTTGTTCGACTTTCAGATGTGTTGTGTACATCCTAATTATGCAGAGGCGGAGTGTTACTCATAATGCTTTGTATCCGTTTGATCGTACATTTTGAGATAATAAAATCGCCCTTTATTGAATAAAATCATTCTTCAGTCATTGAGGCCATTCCACTGTAGAATCGTGGCCACAAATCTCCCAGGCGACTAATAATGGTGACCAAATCCTCTTGGAGAAGTAGCATTTGAACATGATGTGGACAACCAACTCATCTTCTTATTTGCAAGTCGATAAAGACCGCCATGTCGACAGCCACAGTGTTGGAGGTACTCGTCAGCTAAGGTTCCATTCTCGTGGAGGATGTGGAATTGAAGTGGACTTTTCGAACGAAAAGTTGCACTGAAGGACAAAGTAGCCCCTTGAATTTCTCGTCATAGGCGGAGCCACCGAGTATTCGTCGTTGGCCTCGTGAATTTCCAACTGATATTGTCTGCCGTGAGTGGGCCAATCTGTGCTGTGTTCATCTCCTTGCACATAGGCGGAGCCACAGATTGTAGAATTCTTGAATGGTCTGCAAGGAGATGAATGGACGTGACTGACCCATTCAAGCTTATGAAGGGATTCGTAACCATTTATCTTTTTTTCTCTTGGACAAGGTCTGACCGGTGAGGCAGACCGTTCTCCAAATTTTTCAGTGGGTCCTTCTCTGATAGGGATCATCTATAGCATAGCGTATTGCGTACAATTCACATGTTTCGTTTTCTTTATACTTTTTGTGTGGTAAATGTTTGATCTTGTTTTCGAAAAGCCAAGTGCAAAAGAGACGTATACACGCACGCGTGCATATTATCATAGGTACCAGACAATAACAATGCATGCGACCACCTAGGTATCAGGTAAGTAAAATCAAGATAGTCGTTTATGCTAGCCATTGGACTGATATCTAACGGCTGCCGTGTTGGCTTAGGTGGGATTACCTTCAGCAGTAACATCGAGTCCTAACTCAATAATTTTGCTTAGGTGGCAATGATTTAATGAGAAGAAAGATGATTTGAGTAACATAGCTAGTTACTCAGACTATAAGAAAGATGAGGCTATAAGCTACTCCCTCCGTCATAAAATAAGTGTCTTGAACTTAGTATAAATTTGTAGAGTTAGTAATAAATAAAGTGTTGCATCACACCACACATATGTTACTAGTCCAAGTTACTCCCCACTATGAGTAGTCTTATATGAATATTCACAAAAAAAGAGTAGTCTTATATGAAAGGATTTTTAACCTTCCATGTTTTTTTTTGTTGGAGAAGGCATATTTTTCGTTGATTGCAATTTTTTGTTGGTAGCTTACCAAGTTGGAGAAGGCATATTAATGGCTGGCACCAAGATTTCTGCCATCTGACCGGTCAGCCAGGCCGCATCCCAAAATCTTTTAGTTGGCCCTTCTCCGATTGGGATCATTACAGCATAAGGTATTGCGTACGTTTCACATGTTTCTTTTTCTTTTTTCTTTTTTATGAAAAATGTTTCATCTTCCTTATGAAGCACCAAGTGCAAAATTGACGTATACACGCATACACATATCATCACAGGTGCCACACAATAACACCGAAAGTACTAAAAGTCTAGAGTTGCGGAGCTGCCGGATCATCGCCGTCTTCCACATTGAAATGTATCATCTGACCAAATCTAAACAGCTTTATTTTAAGATGGACAGGAACTAGAAACGAAACTTCATGGAAAATTGCCAGTGCTGAAAGAGAATGTTCCTAGACATTTTGTATTGCTCTCTGACTGTGACAGTGTGACATCGAGGAACTTGGCAGTTGAGACTTCAGTGCCAAGCCCAAAAGTAGCATTCGTAGTGAGAAAGGGGAAGATTAATCTGGTCCAAGGGAGAACTTCAAGATTACTGAAAACGAACGTCCTGAGTGGAACACGGCTGTCAGGTTCAGCCGGTCCACTCACGCAAAATAAGAAAAATCACGCACGCCAGGTTTGGAGAAGGTTGGGGCTCTCACCGCTGGCTAGTCTTCACCAAGCTTGCGACGTCTACACGCCAGAAGCGCTCAACCCTTCGACGTGCCCCATGGTCCTCCTCCTAGCCGTCTTTTGGAAATATGTGACTCAAGAAACGCAAGTCTTTTGATTTGTGGAAATATGTGACTCAGGAAACTCCAAAGTCTTTCAAAACTACACCCACCCCACTCACATTACTTTGTGTAACGTGGAGATCCAATGTACCACATTCATTCAATCGTGTCTATCCATTGGTCTATGTTTCCTCAGTTTTTTAGCACTAAACATGTTGAGCAGTAAACAAGTTTAGTAACCTCCCCTAATTAATAGCATACCTAAGGCTAGCCATAGTGGGAGTAACTTAGTAACATAGCGCATCCCAAGGCCAATTTGCTTATGTGACAAATAATTAATAAGGGGAGAGATATTTGTGGTAATATAACAGGTTACTACCATAACATAGCGCTTCCCAAGAGAAAGCAAGCCTACAAGCTAATAAATGAAGCTATACGACACTACTAGTATGATAGTTTGCACTATAAAGATGGTAACTTAGATTTATGTCGCATGCATATTAGTATAAGTTACTACCACTATGACCACCCTAATATCAACATCAACATCAATTAATTAATAATATGCTACTCCCTCCCTTCAAAACTATTTAAGATGAACATTGCCTAATATTGAGTAATATGTACTCGTGGGGCATTTTGGAGGAGTCCGAAGATCTATGACGCACATGCATTTGCGGGCATTGTCGAGAATTCCAACCCTTGCATGTTTTTGAGGGCAGTCCAACCCTTGCATTAAGTGGGAGGCAGCCGATATAAAAGAGACGGGGACATGAAAAAAAAACATCCCTAACCTCCATGTTGTCCTCCCGCACACGAATCGGGTGGACGCGGCACTGCCTTGTCCCTCAACCCGTCTACCTCTCTCCCCCACAACCGCCGCATGGAGCCGCCTGGCCGAAGCCAGTCACGGTTGCTTGTGGCAAGGCACTTCTATTCGTAATGCAAGGATGGCTGGCATGAGGTGGCATGTCCGGGAGGGGCACCGAGCTAGGTCAGGGCCCGGGGGTGCGGCATGAGCTGTCATGCAGCCGGCGTGCATGACAACAGTGGGGGCGACTGGTGATGGTGCCTCGGCTGCGTCGTCCTACCCGGTGGATCTAGTGTAGCTTGTTCACAGAGGTGCACCATAGTGACCCGACATGCATACTAGGGGTAGTGCGGTGACGGGGTTGGGCTAGATGACATCGACAGACTACAGGGTCCCTGGAGGTGGTGTTCCATAGTCAAGCTCCAGCGTGCTCCTACTAGGGCGGCGTCAGATCTGCAACGACCTCCCCTCCGGTGGCGTTGTGGCTCCCGATCTAGTTTGTTGGCATAGCCAGTCGGCGCACGACAACTCTCCTCCCCGATTCGGAGAAGGTGTACTCGGGCAAGCCTATGGTCGGCGAGAACTATTGGGGCCTGCAGGGTTTCCCGTGGCCAGTGATGTGGTGGATCTAGGGTGAGCTTGTCACAGGCATTGTAGGCTGGGCCGATTCCAGTCCATGTAGGTGAGCTACTCCGGTGGCCCGCCTTCGAGGGCTGCCCTGGCGATGATGTCGGTTGGCCTAAATAGTCCATGCTCCTGACCCAAGTGGGGTTCCTGACACGTGGGCCAGCATCAAGGATGTCCGGCCGACTGATGGGGGTTCCGCTACGTCTTTGTCCATTTCCTGGTGCCTGGTTCTCGGACATCTTTTTATTCTTGTGCTGGTGGACAGTTCGTCTTGGATGCTCGGGTCACCGCCTTGGATGGTGAGGCTGGAAGGGTGGCCCTACGGCAGCAATAATGCTACGTCTACGAATGGACTAGGAAGACCTACGTAACCTTTCAAACAAATCCTCTTGGCCCCCCTGATTTTCACCGGGGGTGGGCCCCAGCTGCTAATTCTGGCCCAATTAATCTTCTCCACATCAGCTTTTACGTAAAACTCTTACGTTATTTTTCGTAGGTGTAGCATTGTCCGGGGTGGGGTTGGCCCTGATGCAGTTGTGGCTTCGATAGTGGCGATCCAGTAGTCTGGATTTATTGGAGGCCTGGAACGGTGGCTGCGATCCCCCTTGTTGGTTGGGTTGGCAACCTTTTGACCTGTGGCTGGCACTTGTATGTGTCCGAGTGCAAGCTCTGCTCTCCAACGCCGGAAGAGGCGACACCTGCGGGTGTCACTGCCCTATGGGGGCGTTGCTTTGGGTCCCACACAGTGGCAGGGGTCAAGTGTTGTGGCGCTTGATGTGGTGCTGGTTGGCTCATGTAGCTTTGTTTCACATAGCTTCTTCATGGGGCATGCCGCAAGTGGTACGCATTTAGGTGGCGACTCAGTTTGTGTCTCATTTGGGCACTGGTCTGGAGGAGCGGGTGTCGTTCCCCTTTCTGGCGGAGCTGTAGGGGTCCGTCGGCTGCAGATCTAGCGGTGGCTGCAGGGGCGGCCGGTGCAGTTGGCGCGGTGGTGGATGCGGCCGCCTTTCTCCTCGCGATGGGGGACGGTCGGCGACGTGTGGCAGTGGTGGTACGTGCCCAGTGGCTCCGGTGCTTGGAGCTCGCCGGGCGACACGGGTAGGTCAGTGGCCATTCCTCCGGCCATGGACGGCGGCATGGGGAGGTCCGGGGGTGATGGTGGCCTTCCAGTGTCGTGGCGGTTTCATGGTGGCTCGGCGGATCTGTCTGCGGCGGCGGCCAGCTTCTCTGGCATCGGCTCGTCTGCGATTGGACTGTTTCGACCTTCGTTCCATCTACTCGTCGCCTGAGCGCTACTCCCATCGAAGGGCTGTCCCTCTCCCAGCTATGGTCCACCGCTCGTCTCGCGCCCCGTGCTGCAGGACCGAGCTCGTCTCGCACACAGTGCAGCAGGACCGAGCTCGTCTCGCGCATGGTGCAGCAGGACTGACCTCGTCCCCCTCAAGGTGCTGCAGGACTGAGCTCGTCTCGCGCTCGAGGCAGCAGGACGGGTCGTTGGATGCCAGCTCTGGCCGGCCTATTGGGTCTCGACGCTGGGGGTCACCTCGGGGGGCGACAGGTGGGACCTTTTCATTCGTCTCTTTGGTTGGGGTTGCGGCGGGTCTCGGGTGAGGTGGTGTCAAGGTCTTGGATACCAGGGCGGCGACCCTGGTGGTGGTGGCGCGGTGCTCTTGGGCAGAGCCCGTGGCTTGGTGCTACCCGATCACCATGACCGTGTGGGCGACGTGGTTGCCCGGGTGTGACGTTCGGTGGCGGTGAGTGTTGGCCGAGGTGAAAACCTGTTCTAGCTTCGGACGGACCGGCGGCGGCGAAGATCTTCCCTTCTTGAAGGCGTCGTCGCGACTCTCATTGTCCGTCATGTGACTCCAGGGGAAACTCTGATCCCTGGATCGGGTGGTGGCGGCGCTCTGGTGCCGTACCCTTCCTGAAGGCGACGCCTTGGAGCACATGGTTTGCCATATGTAGCTGCATCTCTTAGTGATGGTAGTGCTAGGGATGGTGTTGCTGCGCTCAGCGCCTATGTATCCTGTCCTGGGTGTGTGCGTGTGTTACGGTGGTGTGCGTTCGTACTGGGTGCTTGATGATCGGTGTTTTATAAATAAAGCGGGACGAAAGCCTTTTTGGGTAATAAGGCCCTCTCGAATGCATACACCATTTTTTAGGGAACGAATACATACAACTTATGATCGAGCTCATATGTAAGCAGATAGTGGACACTATACATGGAACTTCTTATACCCATTTGTAAATTCCTAGATCTCATTGACATATTTAATCTCTCAAAACAATGACAAACACAATGAATATATACATCGATCATCGCCCTCCTGAGAGGTCAGACATTGTGCCAAAGCTTGACATAAGTTGTGGATATGACATGACGGATGGGTCGAAACCATTGTTCTGCGTCATGACTAGCATGTTTAAGCTCAACTGCGTCGACTTTAGCTCAGGTAGTGGCATGTCACCATCGAGGTACTGCATAACTTGTCGCAGTCTAGGCCTTGAACTAGGGAATGGATGCATGCACAGAAGTCCTAGCTTTAGCACGAGGCATGCTTCATCGATGTTGTAGTTGCCTTGGAGCCTTATATCCACTGATTCGGAGAGCGATCCATTATTCCAATGCTCAAGTACCCAATCCACCAAGAAAACTTGATTTCCCTCTGTATTTTGCTGGATAGGTCTTTGCCCGCAAGTAACCTCGAGAAGGAACATGCCGAAGGCAAATATATCTATCTGTGGGGATGCCTTGCCCGTCCGAAGTAGCTCGGGGGCTAGGTACCCGACGGTGCCTACCATACGTGTGGTATGTGGCTCGGTGCCATGATCATATAGCCTTGCAAGACCAAAGTCACCAAGCCTTCCATTCATTTCACTATCCAGGAGTACGTTGCTAGCCTTGATGTCTCGGTGGATCACAATTTTCTCCCACTTCTCATGGAGGTACAGCAAACCGGTAGCAATGCCTTTCATGATCCGAAACCTCTGGTTCCAATTCAATGTTGGCTTGTCCTCTCCACAATGTATATATTTATCAAGGCTACCATTTGGCATATAATCATACACCAAAAGCAGTTCACCTTTTCTCCTACAATATCCAAGTAGCTGCACAAGGTTGCGGTGTCGGAGTCGGCCGATGCTAACAACCTCGGTGATGAACTCCTTCATTCCTTGTCTCGACTCATGAGAGAGCCTCTTCACAGCAATCTGCAACTTAGATACCGGAAGTAGTCCTTTATATACCTTTCCAAAACCTCCTGCTCCAAGTAGATGTTTGTTCTTAAATCCCTGTGTGGCTTGGAACAAATCCTTGTACGAGAACCGGTGAGGACCAAACTCGACCTCCCAATCCTCGTGCAACTCCATGTGACCTAGTCTCCTATGCATGACTCGAATGACTAGGACGATGGCAGCGAGGATCAGAGCCGCAGTGGCTGCTGTTGGTAAAATTATCTCAAAGATGAGATCAGACTGAGCCTTGGACCCATCAACATGCAACTTAGGAAGCTTGGAGTTGTCAATGGATGGAGCTTGTATGTTCATTCCAAAGCTCCATCCAATGATGTAATGACGGGTGTTCATAGGTTCAGCTGATGACGAGAAACCAATGTATGCCGTGTCTGTGAGAACAGTTGAGAGGTCATAGGTTGCAGACAGTAATGGGCGCAAGGGTTTACCCACATGAAGTGGAGCCAAGGTCAGTTTGATCTCTGTGTCCCTCTCCTCGTACTCCACCCACAATTGCATCTCCTTGTCGCTATTCAGTGTCAAGTTCTTGAAGACACCGCTCTTGTCTTCATAGAAGCCAGCCATGCTTGATTTGAAGGATGAGATACTGTTGATGCCGATGCCGATGTGGTTGTCATTGATGTCTCGGATCTCAAGGTTCTGGAAGGTATCGAACTCGATGAGGAAGATGTGGTTGCTTGTGTTGCCATCATTGTTTTCATTTAGGAGACCAAAGTACCTCCCTGGCATTCCATCTGAGATATTGTTGGTTGGGGCGATGAAGAAGGCCATGCCATCAGCACTCAAGTCGGGGTAAGCATTGGCAATGCCAAAAATGATGCTCACTGAAAAGGATTGCACTTTACCAATGGGTGACTTGCGGAAGTGTAATGGAGTGGGGTAAAATGCATGACCTCGGAGAGTAGCAGATCCATTGGACAGATCGAGGAGGCCGTCCTGTGTGACCATGGCGCTGCCTTCGAGGGTTAGGCTGGATTGAGTGAAACCAGAGAAGACAAATTGCTCGTCACTTGTGCCCAAGGTTGGAACTATAAGCCCGAATAGGAGGAGAAGGTATGGAAGGAAGGAAGAAACATGCTTCATTATTCGACCCATGTCTATCACTCAATTGGAAGTATCAACAACTAAATAAGAGTCCATATGCAAGAAGCAGTCTTTCATTGGCTATGCATCGACGCTCGTCTGTGTTGCCCTCAGCACCGCCCGCGATTTATAAGTAGTTGTTTGTGCACTACTCCCAGCCATCTCTACCCTAAGTTTTTCAACGGCCATCCTTGTCTGTAAGTGCTAGTAATCAATGCATACAGTGATATTTGCCCACTCGAGCAACTAGATTTTCTCAAACGTATCTTGGAATATCTTTTAAGGCTTGACCAACATCATTGTCTGAAAGTTTCCTACTTCCATATTTCAAAGTTTAACTTTGACCACCATTTTGAAAAATAAATTGTGGGTTGTGTGCCTCAAAAAAATTTAACGTTGAGTCTGCATACTAGAGAAGTTTCCTGTGGTATGGTTTTTGTGCCATATCATAATAATAATAATTATTATTATTTAGGAGGATATAATTGATATATTAAGGTTTAAATGATGGTCAAAGTTAAATATCAAAATAGTGGTTACATCGATTAGATTGACCTGCTTAAAAAGTAAGGAGATGGTCTGAAAGGAGTCTCCAATAATATCATAATATAAGATGTTCTCATTCTTATTGGTTATGTTGCTAGTTGATTATATTTTATAGATAATATAAGAAAATTTCAACAAACATAAATAAGCACTCAGAACGCGCACGCGCGCCCACACACACACACACAAGATGATATTTCAACTATCATGTCAATATATCTTCTGGTTGTATGGTTTTGAGCCGCAACAAATTAGAATCTATCAATTTACAGATATCCTATTCTTTATCTTTATCTTTACCTAATATGGGAGTAACCTTTCATAGTTCTCCATACGTCACCTGTTTATATCCGTCGATTTTATGTTAATCATAAAAGATTGACGGATGAGATTTAAAAGTGGATGTATGTTTCTTCCTGACTTAACAAAGTTCCTGATCACGCTTAGATCAGCCACCTGGGCCTTGGCCCGTGCTACATTTGATGGGCCTACCATTTTTATGGGATGGACAAGCAACGAAATAATCATTAGGATGCAAGAGGGATCGAACCTGGGACATGCAGTTCTTATGTTGAAAGACAATCCAACTGAGCTAGCTAGCAGTTGCATTAGCAATTGTCCACCTCAGTTCAAATGATATGTGTGAGCACGTACGTGCCAAAATAAAAAAAAGATATCTTGGCTAAAAAAAAGGAAAATGCGGGCTCGTGTAAAGAAAAGAGAGCCTTAAAAAGAGAGGAATACTCTGGGTAGAGAAAGTTGTGGGATTCTCTAAAGGAAAGAGAGCCTTCAAAGAGAGAGCTTTGCATGCGGCATTCATTTGTACTCCCTTCGTTTCTTTTTAGTCTACATATAAGATTTGGTCAAAGTCAAACTTTGTAAAGTTTGACCAACTTTGTTGGAAAAAATATCAATATCTACAATACTAAAGCTATATGGTATGAAAATTAATTTTATGATGCATCTAAATATATTGATTTCATGTTATGAATCTTGATATATTTTTTTATAAACTTAGTCAAAGTTGATAGAGTTTGACTTTGACTAAATCTTATATGCAGACTAAATGGAAACGATGGAAGTACATGACTAATTGGCTCTCTAATGTGGGATGGTGCATGGCGGGTTAATTAACTCTTAAAAATGGAATATGCTGGATTATATGCTGCAATTAATTCATCCGGGTGTCCAACAATTAACGGGACTGCGTGTTCATCCATGGATGGATGGATGGATGGATTGATCATAATTGTGGTACAAAAATCATACCAAAACTATCTTAGGCAAACAACAGGACTGTGGGTTCATGGATGGATGGATTTAAAAAAAACGCATATTAATTGCATAGAGCAAATGTAGCGCATACACTCAAACGTCGACAAAAGGATCCGGAAACACAAGTGTGTTAGAAACTTTGTAGAAAAGACCTACGAAAAAACAAAATAATAAGTAATAAATTCTATGAACGCCCTGCACACATCTTCTTCGAAGCTCGACATTCAATACAGGGAAGACAAGCAACCCAACACACCATGTCCCCCAAACCACCATAGTTGAAGCAGCGTTTTGAGCCGATTGAGTGGCTCGTCACAGATCGACGAGGCCGAAGCTCTATGAATCGTCGGCCCAGGATCATCTCCATGCTCGTCGGACTGCAAACTGGAAGTCTTCGCCCAACGCCATCGGAGAAGAGAGTCGGACCTGCTCAACATCTTCCACAAAACCTAGCTCGAACCACCGTGCCCCGAAGGTCACCGGCGCTATGACCAAATGAGGAGGCGACCACAACCGGCCGGATCACCACCATACAACCTACCGGATCCCCGAGCAGCAACATAGGGAACACCGCCGAGATGGAGGCAGACTCGTAGGAAAAAAGCTAGGCACAAGTTTAGTGTCTGTTGCCAAGTTGACCATTTCCAAAACCACCAAGAACTTGTCGGCCACATATGACTTGCGAGAAGACCGCGGCTCCTCGCTCTGTCGTCCCCCGTTGAGGAGGCCTTTTTTTGGACACACCAATTGTCTCTTCCGTTGCAACGTACGGGCATATGTGCTAGTTCTCATCTAAATAAGAAATACTTATGTCACATCTAAGCCCTGAACCCTACGATTATTGAGCTAAGATTTGTTTCCCTGAATATAGCGCTTGCGGGGAGCTCCTAATTCGCGCTTTATGCGCCAGTTACGAGAACTGGCGCCCGCAACGCTCGTAGTTAATTGCGAGTAGCGGGACTCGAACTCCTCTCGCCAGCAACAGCAGGAAGCTGCAATAACCACTAGACCAAGCTCCCCCTAACGACTAGTATAAGGAAAGCGCACTATTTTTGGACGCGGAGGGATTGATCCCGGGCACCAGTCATCCCGGATGAACAGTAAAATCCGAAAAAATAATAAAAAAATTCAAAAAAAAATCTGAAATTTTTTGTCAAGAAACTTTGATGTTTTTTCTACATGCGTGCCAATTTTCGTGATGAAATGACATTTGTGGAGGTGTCAGCAAAAAAACAAAATCATGCTCCAAAAAAACTGTTTTTGGAAGCATTTTGGAGCATCGATTTTTTTTTTTTTTGCTGAGACCTGCATGAATGTCATTTTGTCATGAAAATTTGTACGCATGTGAAAAATATATCAATGTTTGTTACCAAAAAAATTCAGATTTTTTTGAACTTTTTAAATATTTTTTTCGTTTTTACTGTAGCAAAGGGTGCCTGTGAGCTCGAGCTCACAATAGCACTTTCGACTATTTTTTACCTACTTCTAGTATAGCATAAAGAGTGCTATTATATACCTTATATGAATTATATGAAAAGAAACCTAAACTTTGAAAAGGAATTCAAGACACTTTTTGAAACCACGATTTTTCAAAACAATTCAAAAAATTTAAAAGGTTCAAACAAATTAAAAAAAATCATGAAATTTCGGAATGAGTTCACAAATTTGAAAAAGTTCATTGAATTTTAAAAAAGTTCATCCAAATTAAAAAAGAGTTCATGCAATCAAAAAAAGTTAATCGGATTTGGAAAAAGGTTCGTCAATTTTTAAAAAAGTTCATTGAATCTGAAAAAAGTTCATCGAATTTGGTTCGAATTTGGAAACATGAAAAAAGTTTTTTGATTATGAAAAGAAGTGCAAGAATTTGAAAACAAATCATCGATTATGAAAAAAAGTTCACAAATTTAAAAATAAGTTCATCAGATTTGACAAATCATCGATTATGAAAAAAAGTTCACAAATTTAAAAATAAGTTCATCAAATTGAAAAAAAATTCATTGATTTTGAAAAAAAGTTCATAGATTTTGAAAAAAGATTCACGAATGTGCAAAAAAAGTTCATCAAATTTGAAAAGAAATCATCTAATTCTAAAAAAGTTCATCAATTTAGGAAAAGGTTCCCGAATTTTTGAAAAAACCACGCACTAAAAAAACACAAAAGAATAAGAAAAAAAGAACCGACCTGGAATACCAAATATAAAAGAAGAAAGCCAGGTAACATTCCAAATGTGGGGTGACGTCCTGGTAGTTATGGCGTAGCCTTGGCAACAAAGGAGTCGCAGGTTCAAACCCTTGCTTTTTTTTTCGAGGGGTGTTCGAACCCTTGCTACTGCACCTTTTTTTTACGTTCCAAGATGACAGAAAGATTAAAACATCGTAATGGGCCAGCCCGGCTGGGAGTGCCGCAGACGTCCGCTTGCAAAATACACATTAGCGGGCCCCTGGAGCACCAAATAGGATTCCCCGCGCTCGCGTCGCCCTGTCGTCCCGAGCGTGCTGTTTCATGGGCTGTTTTTATTTGTTGGGCTGCTAGTACGTTCTATCCTTTTCATATTCCCCAATCTCTTTTTTCAACACCTCAAAAAAAATCTCTTTTTTCATTTCCTCAATCTATTTTCCCTAGGCCTCTTCTATACGTTCTAATTTTTTTTTACCTTGAGTGCAAGTGTGAACAACGTTGTGTAAGGTATCTGAATACACATTTTGTATGTTTCATGTGTCAAGCTATGGCCAGGGGACATCTGTTTGTCAACATATGATTCATTTTTGTCCCGTTTGTATGTTCACCCTCCACACGCATTTGCAACTCCACTCTTGACATGCAACTGGGGGCCGTCTTTTTTTATCCTAGTTGCAAGGTCATCTTTGACACGTAACTGGGGCTCAACCCATGTTTGTTGTCCTAGTTGGAAGTTCAACTACATCCTAACATATAATATGAGGGGCTACCATTTTTTGTCCCAACTGCAAGTCCATACTCGATACACGATTAAGGCCCAACCAATTCAGTTGCAACTCCACCATCGATACGCAATGGGGACCCGACCTATTTTGTCACAGTTGCAAGTCCACTCTCAACACGCAAATCCACTTGGTCGATTTTTGTCCTGGTTGCAAGTCCATCCTTAACAAGACTAGGGGCAAGAGAGTGTTGCATCTCCACATTTCAAAAAACGTCATGTCTTTTTATTTTATTTTTCATTTTCATCTTTTTATAAAAATTAAGAACACTTTCTTAGAATTATTTAATTTTTAAAAATCATGTTATTTTTCAAATTCGTGGTTTAGTTGCCAATTCATCCTTAGCTTGTGATTGTGCTTCATCTTTCTTTCCTAGTTGCAAGTCCACCGTTATCGCAACTAAGTCCGGAAGTTTTTTTGTCCTAGTTGTGAGTCCGCTATGAGCTCACAATTGGCCTCGATCTGGGCCAACTTTTTTTATGTTCAGTTGCAAGTATTGCAATTGGACACACCTTTTTATTTTGCTCAATTTGTAATCCACACTCGACGCGCAAATGGGCATGTAGCTGTTTTTCCTAGTTGCCAATCGACCGTCGGCTCACAACTAGTCTCAGCTTGGGGCCTGAGCTTCTTTTGCCTTAGTTGCAAATTCACTGTCAACTCGCTACCGAGCAATACCTCTTCCTTATGCTTCAGTTGTAAGTCCACTAGCGCCACGCAACTAGCCCCGATATATTTTTGTTGCAGTTGCAGGTCCACCTTCATCGACTCGCAACCGGCTCGATTTAGGCCCGACTCTTATTTTTTGACATAGTCGCAAGTTTATCCTTGTCTCGTCTCTCCCACGGCCAAAAGAGTCGTCGTGGTTGGATTACTGAAAACGCGCGTTCCACTGCTCTCGAGCAGCAGTTGGCCACCAACGCGTTCGTCTGCTTCGTTGCCAAGCTCCTCCATGACCTTGAGCTGGCCTACGAGCTCCTCGATTGTCATTGTGGAGAGATCCATCAAGCTCTTGCTGGACCAGGCTAGCTGCTTGTACTGCATGGGGACGAGGCGAGGAGCTTTAGAAGCATCCTCTTGTCGTCGATGGGATCGCCAAGCATTGCGAGCTCGTTGACATGTCCCTGCGGCCGCATGGCAAAGTCATTGACTTGTTCACCGGCTTGAACCGAATCCCCTCATATTGGAGGCACAAGGTCTGTGGCGTCACACGCTTCCTTGGCCGTTGAGGGAGTCCTGGATTAGGGGGTATCCGGACAGCCGGACTATATACTTTGGCCGGACTGTTGGACCGTGAAGATACAAGACTCAAGACTTCGTCCCATGACCGGATGGGACTCTCCTTTTCGTGGAAGACAAGCTTGGCGATCCGGATATTATATTTCCTTCTTTGTAACCGACTCCATGTAAACCCTAGCCCCCTCCGGTGTCTATATAAACCGGAGGGTTTAGTCCTTAGGGACATAATCATAATCATCATAGGCTAGCTCCTAGGGTTTAGCCTCTATGATCTCGTGGTAGATCAACTCTTGTAACACTCATATCATCAATATCAATCAAGCAGGAAGTAGGGTTTTACCTACATCGAGAGGGCCCGAACCTGGGTAAAACATCGTGTCCCTTGCCTCCTGTTACCATTGGCCTTAGACGCACAGATCGGGACCCCCTACCCGAGACCCGCCGGTTTTGACACCGACATTGATGCTTCCATTGAGAGTTCCTCTGTGTCGTCGCGACAAGGCTTGATGGCTCCTTTGATCAACAACGACATGGTCCAGGGCGAGACTTTTCTCCCCGGACAAATCTTCGTGTTCGGCGGATTCGTACTGCGGGCCAATTCGCTTGGCCATCTGTAGCAGATCGACAGCTACGCCCCTGGCCACCAGGTCAGGTTCGGAAACTTGAACTACACGACCAATATCCGCGGAGACTTGATCTTCAACGGGTTCGGGCCTGCGCCAGGAGCGCCAGACAGTCACGATGAGCACGGCTTAGACCTGCTGTCGGACAATGCTCGGGATATCGCCCCTGCAGAAGCCAAAGACCTAAATCCGGAGCAGATTGCGTCGCCCAAGGACGGATGGACGAACCCCTCCCCGGAGGCCGCACACTCATCGGCGGTAGAGCCGAACACAGGCTTCACCCCCAAGGAAACCTGTGACACCGGACCCCCGGACTCGTATCCGGCTGTAGGTTCCAGTCCGCGCACTCCCGAGCCCGCCGAATCTGGTTGGGCTCCGGTAATGGAGTTCACCGCTGCGGATATCTTCCAGCACTCTGTTGGGGAACGTAGTAATTTCAAAAAATTTCCTACGATCACGCAAGACCATGGTGATGGCATAGCAACGAGAGGGAGAGTGTCCGTCCCACGCACCCTCGTGAGACCGAAAGCGAAGCGTTATAACAATGCGGTTGATGTAGTCGACGTCTTCACGATCCGACCGATCCAAGCACCGAACGTCGGCACCTCCGAGTTCTGCACACGTTCAGCTCGATGGCGATCCCGGACTCCGATCCAGCAAAGTGTCGGGGATGAGTTCCGTCAGCACGACGGCGTGGTGACGATGTTGATGCTCCACCGACGCAGGGCTTCGCCTAAACCCCGCGACAATATGACTTCTCCGGCGCAGGGCTTCGCCTAAGCTCCGCGACAATATGACCTAAGTGGAATATGGTGGAAGGGGGCACCGCACACGGCTAAGGAAAGATCCGTAGATCAACTTGTGTGTCATGGGGTGCCCCCTGCCCCCGTATATAAAGGAGACAAGGGGGGGTGCGGCCGGCCTAGGAGAGGCGCGCCTGGAGGAGTCCTACTCCCACCGGGAGTAGGACTCCCCCCCCTTGTCCTAGTTGGAGTAGGATTGGGGAGGGGGAAGAGGGAAGGCGCCCCCTCTTCTTGTCCTATTCGGACTAGAGGGGAGGGGGCGCAGCCCACCTGGCCGGCCCTTCCTCTTCTCCCTTGTGGCCCATGAAGGCCCATATACCCCGGGGTTCCGTAACCCCGGTGTTCCGATAACTTCCTGTTTTCACTCGGAACCCTTCCAAGTCCAAACATAGGCTTCCAATATATCAATCTTTATGTCTCGACCATTTGAGACTCCTCGTCATGTCCGTGGTCACATCCGGACTCGAACAAACTTGGTGCATCAATACTTATAAACTCATAATGAACTGTCATCGAAGCGTTAAGCGTGCGGACCCTACGGGTTCAAGAACTATGTAGACATGACCTAGAACCATTCTCGGTCAATAACCAATAGCGGAACCTGGATGCCCATATTGGTTCCTACATATTCTACGAAGATCTTTATCGGTCAAACCGCATAACGACATACTTTGTTCCCTTTGTCATCGGTATGTTACTTACCCGAGATTCGATCGTCGGTATCCAATACCTAGTTCAATCTCGTTACTGGTAAGTCTCTTTACTCGTTCCGTAATACATCATCTCACAACTAACTCATTAGTTGTAATGCTTGCAAGGCTTATGTGATGTGTATTACCGAGAAGGCCTAGAGATACCTCTCCGACAATCGGAGTGACAAAACCTAATCTCAAATCGCCAACCCAACAAGTACCTTTGGAGACACCTGTAGTACTCCTTTATAATCACCCGATTCGTTGTGACGTTTGGTAGTACCAAAGTGTTCCTCCGTAAACAGGAGTTGCATAATCTCATAGTTATAGGAACATGTATGGGTCATGAAGAAAGCATTAACATACTAAGCGATCAAGTGTTAAGCTAACGGAATGGGTCATGTCAATCAGATCATTCAACTAATGATGTGACCTTGTTAATCAAATAACAACTCCTTGTTCATGGTTAGGAAACATAACCATCTTTGATTAACAAGCTAGTCAAGTAGAGGCATACTAGTGACATCTGTTTGTCTATATATTCACACATGTATTATGTTTCCGGTTAATACAATTCTAGCATGAATAATAAACATTTATCATGATATAAGGAAATAAATAATAACTTTATTATTGCCTCTAGGGCATATTTCCTTCAGTCTCCCACTTGCACTAGAGTCAATAATCTAGATTACAAAGTAATGATCCTTACACCCATGGAGTCTTGGTGCTGATCATGTTTTGCTCGTGGAAGAGGCTTAGTCAGCGGTCTGCAACATTCAGATCCGTATGTATTTTGCAAATCTCTATGTCTCCCACTTGGACTTGGTCCCGAATGGAATTGAAGCGTCTCTTGATATGCTTGGTCCTCTTGTGAAATCTGGATTCCTTTGCCAAGGCAATTGCACCAGATTGTCACGGAAGATCTTCATCGGTCCCGATGCACTAGGTATGACACCTAGATCGGAAATGAACTCTTTCATCCAGACTCCTTCATTTGCTGCTTCAAGCAGCTATGTACTCCTCTTCACATGTAGATCCCGCCACGACGCTTTGTTTAGAACTGCACCAACCGACAGCTCCACCGTTTAATAAAAACACGATCCGGTTTGCGATTTAGAATCGTCCGGATCAGTGTCAAAGCTTGCATCGGCGTAACCATTTACGACTAGCTCTTTGTCACCTCCATATCGAGAAACATATCCTTAGTCCTTTTCGGTATTTTAGGATGTTCTTGACCGCTGTCCATGATCCATTCCTGGATTACTTTGGTACCTTCCTGCCAAGCTTACAGCTAAGCATCGTCAGTCTGGTACACAGCATTGCATACATGATAGAGCCTATGGCTGAAGCATAGGAACATCTTTCATTTTCTCTCTATCTTCTGCTGTGGTCGGGCATTGAGTCTGACTCAATCTTACACCTTGCAGCACAGGTAAAAAACCTTTCTTTGCCTGATCCATTTTGAACTTTTTCAAAACTTTATCAAGGTATGTGCTTTGCGAAAGTCCAATTAAGCGTCTTGATCTATCTCTATAGATCTTGATGCCCAATATGTAAGCAGCTTCACCGAGGTCTTTCATTGAAAAACTTTTATTCAAGTATCCTTTTATGCTATCCAGAAATTCTATATCATTTCCAATCAATAATATGTCGTCCACATATAATATCGAAATGCTACTGAGCTCCCACTCACTTTCTTGTAAATACAGGCTTCTCCAAAAGTCTGTACAAACCCATATGCTTTGATCACACTATCAAAACGTTTATTCCAACTCCGAGAGGCTTGCACCAGACCATAAATTGATCGTTGGAGCTTGCACACTTTGTTAGCACCCTTTGGATCGACAAAACCTTCTGGTTGCATCATATACAACTCTTCTTCTAGAAATCCATTCAAGAATGCAGTTTTACATCCATTTGCCAAATTTCATAATCATAAAATCGGCAATTGCTAACATGATTCGGACAGACTTAAGCATCGCTTCTGGTGAGAAAGTCTCATCGTAGTCAACCCCTTGAACTTGTCGAAAACCTTTCGCAACAAGTCGAGCTTTGTAGACAGTTATATTACCATCAGCGTCGGTCTTCTTCTTAAAGATCCATTTATTTTCAATGGCTTGCCGATCATCGGGCAAGTCAACCAAAGTCCATACTTTGTTCTCATACATGGATCCCATCTCAGATTTCATGGCTTCCAGCCATTTTGCGAATCTGGGCTCACCATCGCTTCTTCATATTTTGTAGGTTCGCCATGGTCAAGTAACATGACTTCGAATAGGATTACCGTACCACTCAGTGCGTATTTTACTCTGGTTGACCTCGAGGTTCAGTAGTAACTTGATCTCAAGCTTCATGATCATCATCATTAGTTTCTTCACTAATTGGTGTAGTTGTCACAGAACCATTTCTTGTGATGAACTACTTTCCAATAAGGGAGCAGATACAGATTATCTCATCAAGTTCTACTTTCCTCCCACTCACTTCTTTCGAGAGAAACTCCTTCTCTAGAAAGGATCCGAATTTAGCAACGAAAATCTTGCCTTCAGATCTGTGATAGAAGGTGTACCCAACAGTCTCCTTTGGGTATCCTATGAAGACACATTTTTCCGATTTGGGTTCGAGCTTATCTGGTTGAAGTTTCTTTACATAAGCATCGCAGCCCCAAACTTTAAGAAACGACAACTTTGGTTTCTTGCCAAACCACAGTTCATAAGGCGTCGTCTCAGCGGATTTTGACGGTGTCCTATTCAACGTGAATGCGGCCGTCTCTAAAGCATAACCCCAAAACGATAGCGGTAAATCGAAATAGACATCATAGATCGCACCATATCTAGTAAAGTACGATTCGACGTTCGGACACACCATTTCTCTGTGGTGTTCGGGTGGCGTGAGTTGCTAAACTATTCCACATTGTCTCAAATGTAAACCAAACTCGTAACTCAAATATTCTCCTCCACGATCAGATTGTAGAAACTTTATTTTCTTGTTACGATGATTTTCCACTTCACTCTGAAATTCTTTGAACTTTTCAAATGTTTCAGATTTGTGTTTCATTAAGTAGATATACCCATATCTGCTCAAATCATCTGTGAAGGTGAGAAAATAACGATACCCGCCGCGTGCCTCAACATTCATTGGACCACAAACATCAGTATGTATGATTTCCAACAAATCAGTTGCTCGCTCCATAGTTCCGGAGAACGGCGTTTTGGTCATCTTGCCCATGAGGCATGGTTCGCAAGTACCAAGTGATTCATAATCAAGTGATTCCAGAAGCCCATCAGTATGGAGTTTCTTCATGCGTTTTACACCGATATGACCTAAACGGCAGTGCCACAAATAAGTTGCACTATCATTATCAACTCTGCATCTTTTGGCTTCAACATTATGAATATGTGTATCACTACTGTCGAGATTCAACAAGAATAGACCATTCTTCAAGGGTGCATGACCATAAAAGATATTACTCATATAAATAGAACAACCATTATTCTCTGATTTAAATGAATAACCGTCTCGCATTAAACAAGATCCAGATATAATGTTCATGCTCAACGCCGCACCAAATAACAATTATTTAGGTCTAAAACTAATCCGAAGGTAGATGTAGAGGTAGCGTGCCGACCGCGATCACATCGACTTTGGAACCATTTCCAACGCGCGATCGTCACCTCGTCCTTAGCCAATCTTCGCAATCCGTAGTTCCTGTTTGAGTTGCAAATATTAGCAACAGAACCAGTATCAAATACCAGTGTACTACTGCGAGTATTAGTAAGGTACACATCAATAACATGTATATCACATATACCTTTGATCACCTTGCCATCCTTTTTATCCGCCAAATACTTGGGGCAGTTCCGCTTCGAAGTCGATCGCTTGCAGTAAAACACTCGATTTCAGGCTTAGGTCCAGACTTGGGTTTCTTCTCTTGAGCAGCAACTTGCTTGCTGTTCTTTTGAAGTTTCCTTCTTCTTCCCTTTGCCCTTTTCTTGAAACTAGTGGTCTTGTTGACCATCAACACTTGATGCTCTTTCTTGATTTCTACCTCCATGACTTTTAGCATCGCGAAGAGCTCAGGAATTGTCTTGGTCATCCCTTGCATATTATAGTTCATCACGAAGCTCTTGTAGCTTGGTGGCGATGATTAGAGAATTCTGTCAATGACACTATCATCCGGAAGATTAACTCCCAGCTGAATTAAGTGATTGTTATACCCGGACATTTTGAGTATGTGCTCACCGACGAACTATTCTCCTCCATCTTGCAGCTATAGAACTTATTGGAGACTTCATATCTCTCAATCCGGGCATTTGCTTGAAATATTAACTTCAACTCCTGGAACATCTCATATGCTCCATGACGTTCAAAACGTCGTTGAAGACCCGGTTCTAAGCCGTAAAGCATGGCACACTGAACTATAGAGTAGTCATCAGCTCTGCTTTGCCGACGTTCATAACTTCGACTCAAGATCTGCAGCAGGCCTGTCACCCAGCGGTGCTTCCAGGCGTAATTTTTCTGTGCAGCAATGAGGATAATCCTCAAATTACGGACCCAGTCCGTGTAATTGCTACCATCATCTTTCAACTTTGCTTTCTCAAGGAACGCATTAAAATTCAACGGAACAACAGACGAGCCATCTATCTACAAGAAACATAGACAAGCAAAATACTATCGGTACTAAGTTCATGATAAATTTAAGTTTAATTAATCATATTAAAACCTCCCACTTAGACAGACATCTCTCTAGTCATCTAAGTGATTACGTGATCCAAATCAACTAAACCATGTCCGATCATCACGTGAGATGGAGTAGTTTCAATGGTGAACATCACTATGTTGATCATATCTACTATATGATTCACGCCGACCTTTCGGTCTCTCGTGTTCCGAGGCCATATCTGTTATATGCTAGGCTCGTCAAGTTTAACCTGAGTATTCGCGTGCGCAACTGTTTTGCACCCGTTGTATTTGAGCGTAGAGCCTATCACACCCGATCATCACGTGGTGTCTCAAAGACGAAGAACTTTCGCAACGGTGCATACTCGGGAGAACACTTCTTGATAATTTTGGTGAGAGATCATCTTATAATGCTACCGTCAATCAAAGCAAGATAAGATGCATAAAGGATAAACATCACATGCAATCAATATAAGTGATATGATATGGCCATCATCATCTTGTGCTTGTGATCTCCATCGCCGAAGCAACGTCATGATCACCATCGTCACCGGCGCGACACCTTGATCTCCATCGTAGCATCGTTGTCGTCTCGCCAACTATTGCTTCTACGACTATCGCTACTCCTTAGTGATAAAGTAAAGCAATTATATGGCGTTTGCATTTCATACAATAAAGTGACAACCATATGGCTCCTGCCAGTTGCCGATAACTCGGTTACAAAACATGATCATCTCATACAATAAAATATAGCATCACGTCTTGACCATATCACATCACAACATGCCCTGCAAAAACAAGTTAGACGTCCTCTACTTTGTTGTTGCAAGTTTTACGTGGCTGCTACGGGCTGAGCAAGAACCGTTCTTACCTACGCATCAAAACCACAACGATATTTCGTCAAATAGACTCCGCTTTAACCTTCTCAAGGACCGGCGTAGCCACACTCGATTCAACTAAAGTGAGAGAGCAGACACCGCCGGTCACCTTTAAGCAACGAGTGCTCGGGCGGTGAAACCAGTCTCGCGTAAGCGTCTGGCGTAATGTCGGTCCGGGCGCTTCATCTCACAATACCGCTGAACCAAAGTATGACATGCTGGTAGGCAGTATGACTTGTATCGTCCACAACTCACTTGTGTTCTACTCGTGCACATGACATCAACGCATAAAACCTGGCTCGATACCACTTGTTGGGGAACGTAGTAATTTCAAAAATTTTCCTACGATCACGCAAGACCATGGTGATGGCATAGCAACGAGAGGGAGAGGTCCGTCCACGTACCCTCGTGACCGAAAGCGGAAGCGTTATAACAACGCGGTTGATGTAGTCGTACGTCTTCACGATCCGACCGATCCAAGCACCGAACGTACGGCACATCCGAGTTCTGCACACGTTCAGCTCGATGGCGATCCCGGACTCGATCCAGCAAAGTGTCGGGATGAGTTCCGTCAAGACGACGGCGTGGTGGCGATGTTGATGCTCCACCGACGCGGGGCTTCGCCTAAACCCCGCGACGATATGACTTCTCCGGCGCAGGGCTTCGCCTAAGCTCCGCGACAATATGACCGAAGTGGAATATGGTGGAAGGGGGCACCACACACGGCTAAGGAAAGATCCGTAGATCAACTTGTGTGTCATGGGGTGCCCCCTGCCCCCGTATATAAAGGAGACAAGGGGGTGCGGCCGGCCTAGGAGAGGCGCTGCTGAGGAGTCCTACTCCCACCGGAGTAGGACTCCCCTGTCCTAGTTGGAGTAGGATTGGGGAGGGAAGAGGAAGGCGCGCCGCCCCCCCTCTTCTTGTCCTATTCGGACTAGAGGGGGGAGGGGGGCGCGCAGCCCACCTGGCCGGTCCTTCCTCTTCTCCTTGTGGCCCATGAAGGCCCATATACCCCGGGGTTCCGTAACCCCGGTGTTCCGGTAACTTCCTGTTTTCACTCGGAACCCTTCCGAAGTCCAAACATAGGCTTCCAATATATCAATCGTTATGTCTCGACCATTTCGAGACTCCTCGTCATGTCCGTGATCACATCCGGGACTCCGAACAAACTTGTGCATCAATACTTATAAACTCATAATGAACTCGCATCAAACGTTAAGCGTGCGGACCCTACGGGTTCGAGAACTATGTAGACATGACCTAGAACCATTCTCGGTCAATAACCAATAGCGGAACCTGGATGCCCATATTGGTTCCTACATATTCTACGAAGATCTTTATCGGTCAAACCGCATAACGACATACTTTGTTCCCTTTGTCATCGGTATGTTACTTACCCGAGATTCGATCGTCGGTATCCAATACCTAGTTCAATCTCGTTACCGATAAGTCTCTTTACTCGTTCCGTAATACATCATCTCACAACTAACTCATTAGTTGTAATGCTTGCAAGGCTTATGTGATGTGTATTACCGAGAAGGCCTAGAGATACCTCTCCGACAATCGGAGTGACAAAACCTAATCTCGAAATACGCCAACCCAACAAGTACCTTTGGAGACACCTGTAGTACTCCTTTATAATCACCCGATTACGTTGTGACGTTTGGTAGTACCAAAGTGTTCCTCCGTAAACGGAGTTGCATAATCTCATAGTTATAGGAACATGTATGGGTCATGAAGAAAGCATTAACATACTAAACGATCAAGTGTTAAGCTAACGGAATGGGTCATGTCAATCAGATCATTCAACTAATGATGTGACCTTGTTAATCAAATAACAACTCCTTGTTCATGGTTAGGAAACATAACCATCTTTGATTAACAAGCTAGTCAAGTAGAGGCATACTAGTGACATACTGTTTGTCTATATATTCACACATGTATTATGTTTCCGGTTAATACAATTCTAGCATGAATAATAAACATTTATCATGATATAAGGAAATAAATAATAACTTTATTATTGCCTCTAGGGCATATTTCCTTCACACTCGCCCTTTGGCGACATGCTGAACTCGTTAAAATCTCTCTCTTTGTCAGGAGACTCTTCGCCGAACTATGTCCGGCTCGAGTGGGAAGCAGGCGACGAAGGAATTCGTTGCCCACCCACCACCCATTTCATGCCACGGTCGATGAATTATTATTCCCATAAGTTGTTTGCTCACAAAATCCCTATGCATAGGAAGTGGGTTAGACTTAAATGTGCTAGTCATATGCTTCATGACGCTCCCGTTATGTTTGAATTCTTATCTTTTATGTGAGCATCATTGCCATCATCATGCCTAGCTAGAAAGGCATTAAAGAAAAGCGCTTGTTGGGAGACAACCCAATATTTACCTTTACTGTTTTTGTGTGTCCACATGATTATGCTACTATAGTAATCATGTTTTATAGCTTTTGTTTCAATAAAGTGCCAAGTAAGACCTTTAGGATAGCTTACGGTGATAGTGTGTTGATCCTGCTGAAAATCAGAAATTTTTGCACCCAGTAAATTAGTTTTGTTAATTCACAGAAACGTGCTTCTGATCTGATTATTTTTTCTCTAGATTGGTACACAAATTTCATAGGACTTCCTAATTTGGTAGGATTTTTGGAGTTCCATAAGTATACGTTTGATACAGATTACTACAGACTGTTCTGTTTTTGACAGATTCTGTTTTCTATGTGTTGTTTGCTTACTTTGATGAATCTATGGCTAGTATTAAGTGGTATGAACCATAGATAAGTTGGAGTACAGTATATATTACACAAATATGAATTTAGAATGAGTTCATTACAGTATCTAAGTGGTAGTTTTATTTTCTTATACTAACGGAGCTTACGAGTTTTCTGTTGAGTTTTGTGTTGTGAAGTTTTCAAGTTTTGGGAGATTCGATGGACTATGGAATAATAAGTGGAAAGAGCCTAAGCTTGGGGATTCCCAAGGAACCCCAAGGCAATATTCAAGGACAACAAAGAGCCTAAGCTTGGGGATGCCCCGGATGCATCCCCTCTTTCGTCTTCGTTCATCGGTAACTTTACTTGAAGCTATATTTTTATTCACCACATGATATGTGTTTTGCTTGGAGCGTAATTTTGTCTTGTTAGTATTTGCTTGCTGTTATTTATAATAATGTTTTTCATCTTTATTTTCAATAAAAAAGTCAAGGATAGCCTTTACCATGCTTATTTTGCTAGTATACATGTTGCTGTTTGAAAACAAAAAGTTTACCGCTGTTGCAAAAATTCCCTAGAAAAGTCAGAGCATGATATAATGTTGAAACTTTTTTCATAATGAGCTCTGATAAATTTACTACAGTGGGAATTTTATTTCATAATTTTTGGAGTTAGGTAAGTATGATGAATCTTGCATTCTTTACAGACTGTACTGTTTTGACAGATTGCTGTTATGTTTGCATTGTTTATGTTTGCTTGTTTAATGATTCTATTTAAGGATAGGAGTATTAAATATGCAGAGGCATTTAGTATGCGATGTTTAATAATAATTTTTTTGTGATTTGTTATAGTAGAAAATGATAAGGTTTTGCATTAGTTTATACTAACCTATCTCACGAGTTCTTGTTGAGTTTGTTGTGGATGAAACTTTTGATAAAAAGAGAAACCATGATATGAGAGGAATTAAGGAGACACAAAAGTTCAAGCTTGAGGATGCCCAAAGCACCCCAAGATAATATTTCAAGAAGTCTCAAGCATCTAAGCTTGGGGATGCCCCGGTAGGCATCCCACCTTTCTTCTTCAACAACTATCGGTTAGTATCGGTTGAGCCTAAGGTTTTGCTTCTTCACATGAGTTGTGCTATCCTTGCAGTGTCATTTTTTTTTGCTTGTTGTTTGAATACAATACCAAGATCTGAAATTCTTAAATGAGAGAGAGGCTTCACATAGTTACATAATTATTTAGCTACTCATTGATCTTCACTTATATCTTTCGGAGTAGTTTGTCATTTGCTCTAGTGCATCACTTATATCTTTTAGAGCATGGCGGTGGTTATATTTTGTAGAAATTGCTAGTCTCTCATGCTTCACTTATATTATTTTGAGAGTCTTTTAGAATAGCATGGTATTTGCTATGGTTATAAAGTTGGTCCTAGAATGATGAGCATCCAAGTTGGGTATAATAAAAACTATCATAGAAAGTGAATTGGATGCTATGATCGATTTGATACTTGATAATTGTTTTGAGATATGGAGGTAGTGATATTAAAGTCATGCTAGTTGAGGTGATTATGAAAAATGCTTGTGTTGAGGGTTGTGATTCCCGTAGCATGCACGTATGGTGAACCGCTTTGTGATGAAGTTGGAGCACAATTTTATTTATTGATTGTCTTCCTTATGAGTGGTGGTCGGGGACGAGCGATGGTCTTTTCCTACCAATCTATCCCCCTAGGAGCATGCGCGTAATAATTTGTTTTTGATGACTTGTAGATTTTTACAAGTATATGAGGTCTTCATTATTAGAGCATTGTCCCAGTGAGGAAAGGATGATGGAGACTATGATTCCCCCACAAGTCGGGATGAGACTTCGGACTTTACAAAAAAAAGAGAAAGTCCAAAAAGAAAAAGAAAAAAAAGAAAGGCCAAAGAAAAAAAAGGGAAAAAGAATAAAAAGAATAAAAAAGAAAAAAAATAAAATGAGAGAAAAAGAGAGAAGGGACAATGCTACTATCTCTTTTTCCACACTTGTGCTTCAAAGTAGCACCATGATCTTCATGATAGAGAGTCTCCTATGTTCTCACTTGCATATACTAGTGGAAATTTTTCATTATAGAACTTGGCTTGTATATTCTAATGATGGGCTTCCTGAAAATGCCCTAGGTCTTCGTGAGCAAGCAAGTTGGATGCACACCCACTTAGTTTCTTTTGTTGAGCTTTCATATATTTATAGCTCTAGTGCATCCGTTGCATGACAATCCCTACTCACTCACATTGATATCTATTAATGGGCATCTCCATAGCCCGTTGATACGCCTAGTTGATGTGAGACTATCTTCTCCTTTTTGTCTTCTCCACAACCACCATTCTATCCCACATATAGTGCTATGTCCATGGCTCACGCTCATGTATTGCGTGAAAGTTGAAAAGTTTGAGATTACTAAAGTATGAAACAATTGCTTGGCTTGTCATCGGGGTTGTGCATGATTAAATACTTTGTGTGATGAAGATAGAGCAACAGCCAGACTATATGATTTTGTAGGGATAACTTTCTTTAGCCATGTTATTTTGAGAAGACATGATTACTTTGAGTAGTATGCTTGAAGTATCACTATTTCTTATGTCAATATTAACTTTTATTTTGAATTATTTGGATCTAAACATTCATGCCACAATAAAGAAAATTACATTGAGAATTATGCTAGGTAGCATTCCACATCAAAAATTCTGTTTTTATCATTTACCTACTCGAGGACGAGCAGGAATTAAGCTTGGGGATGCTTGATACGTCTCCAACGTATCTATAATTTTTGATTGTTCCATGCTATAATATTACCCCTTTAGGATGTTTATGTGCTTTATTTTACATATTTATATCATTTTTGGGACTAACCTACTAACCGGAGGCCCGACCCATATTGCTGTTTTATTGCCTGTTTCAGTATTTTGAAGAAAAGGAATATCAAACGGAGTCCAAACGGAATGAAACCTTCGGCAGCGTGATTTTTGGGAAGATTATGATCCAGGAGACTTGGAGTGCAAGCCAGGAGAGCATCCAGGGAGCCACGAGACAGGGGGGCGCGCCCACCCCCTGGGCGCGCTCTACCCTCTCGTGGGCCCCTCGAGGCTCCCCCGACCGACTTCTTTCGCCTATATAAGCCTACGTACCCTAAAAACATCGAATATCAAGATAGATCGGGAGTTCCGCTGCCGCAAGCCTCTGGAGCCACCAAAAACCTCTCGGGAGCCCGTTCAGGCACCCTGCCAGAGGGGGAACCGATCACCGGTGGCCATCTTCATCATCCCGGCGCTAACCATGACGAGGAGGGAGTAGTTCACCCTCGGGGCTGAGGGTATGTACCAGTAGCTATGTGTTTGATCTCTCTCTCTTGTGTTCTCTCTATGGCACGATCTTGATGTATCGCGAGCTTTGCTATTATAGTTGGATCTTATGATGTTTCTCCTGAAGGAAATATGCCCTAGAGGCAATAATAAAGTTATTATTTATTTCCTTATATCATGATAAATGTTTATTATTCATGCTGGAATTGTATTAACCGGAAACATAATACATGTGTGAATACATAGACAAACAGAGTGTCACTAGTATGCCTCTACTTGACTAGCTCGTTGATCAAAGATGGTTAAGTTTCCTAGCCATAGACATGAGTTGTCATTTGATTAACGGGATCACATCATTAGGAGAATGATGTGATTGACATGGCCCATTCCGTTAGCTTAGCACTCGATCGTTTAGTATGTTGCTATTGCTTTCTTCATGACTTATACATGTTCCTATGACTATGAGATTATGCAACTCCCGTTTACCGGAGGAACACTTTGTGTGCTACCAAACGTCGCAACGTAACTGGGTGATTATAAAGGTACTCTACAGGTGTCTTCGAAGGTACTTGTTGGGTTGGCGTATTTTGAGATTAGGATTTGTCACTCCGAATGTCGGAGAGGTATCTCTGGGCCCTCTCGGTAATGCACATCACATAAGCCTTGCAAGCATTGCAACTAATGAGTTAGTTGTGAGATGATGTATTACGGAACGAGTAAAGAAACTCGAGATTGAACTAGGTTGAGATACCGACGATCGAATCTCGGGCAAGTAACATACCGATGACAAAGGGAACAACGTATGTTGTTATGCGGTCTGACCGATAAAGATCTTCGTAGAATATGTGGGAGCCAATATGAGCATCCAGGTTCCGCTGTTGGTTTTTGACCGGAGACGTGTCTCGATCATGTCTACATTGTTCTCGAACCCGTAGGGTCCGCACACTTAAGGTTTCAATGACAGTTATATTATGAGTTTATGAGTTTTGATGTACCGAAGGAGTTCGGAATCCCGGATGAGATCGGGGACATGACGAGGAGTCTCGAAATGGTCGAGACGTAAAGATCGATATATTGGACGACTATATTCGGAGTTCGGAAAGGTTCCGAGTGATTCGGGTAGTTTCGGAGGTACCGGGGAGTTACGGGAATACGAGGAAGAAGCAATGGGCCTTAGTGGGAAGGACCAGGAGGTGGCGCGCGCCCCTCCCAAGCCCAGTCCGAATTGGACAAGGGGTTTGGGGCGCGGCCCCTCTCTCCTTTCCTTCCCCTCTTCCCCCCTTTCCCCCCTTCTCCTAGTTGGACTAGGAAAGGAGGAAACCTACTCCAACTAGGAGCAGGAATCCTACTCCCCTGGCGCGCCCCTCCTAGGGCCGGCCTCCTCCCCCCTTGCTCCTTTATATACAGGGGCAGGGGGCACTCCATAGACACACAAGTTGATCTTCGTGATCGTTCTCTTAGCCGTGTGCGGTGCCCCCCTCCACGATACTCCTCGATAATATTGTAGCGGTGCTTAGGCGAAGCCCTGCGACGGTAGAACATCAAGATCGTCACCACGCCGTCGTGCTGACGAAACTCCTCCCCGACGCTTTGCTGGATCGAAGCCCGGGGATCGTCATCGAGCTGAACGTGTGCTAGAACTCGGAGGTGCCGTAGTTTCGGTGCTTGGATCGGTCGGATCGGGAAGACGTACGACTACTTCCTCTACGTTGCGTCAACACTTCCGCTTCGGTCTACGAGGGTACGTAGACAACACTCTCCCCTCTCGTTGCTATGCATCACCATGATCTTGCGTGTGCGTAGGATTTTTTTTTGAAATTACTACGTTCCCCAACATCTCCCCCTCTACTCTCTTGTAATGGATTGAGTTTTCCCTTTGAAGTTATCTTATCGGATTGAGTCTTTAAGGATTTGAGAACACTTGATGTGTATGTCTTGCCGTGTTTATCTGTGGTGACAATGGGATATCACGTGCCGCTTGATGTATGTTTTGGTGATCAACTTGCGGGTTCCGCCCATGAACCTATGCATAGGGGTTGGCACACGTTTTTGTCTTGACTTTCCGGTAGAAACTTTGGGGCACTCTTTGAAGTATTTTTGTGTTGGTTGGATGAATCTGAGATTGTGTGATGCATATCGTATAATCATGCCCACGGATACTTGAGGTGACAACGGAGTATCTAGGTGACATTGGGGTTTTGGTTGATTTGTGTCTTAAGGTGTTATTCTAGTATGAACTCTTGAATAGATTGATCCGAAAGAATAACTTTGAGGTGGTTTTGTACCCTACGATAATCTCTTCGTTTGTTCTCCGCTATTAGTGGCTTTGGAGTGACTCTTTGTTGCATGTTGAGGGATTGTTATATGATCTATCTATGTTATTATTGTTGAGAGAACTTGCACTAGTGAAAGTATGAACCCTATGCCTTGTTTCCTATCATTGCAATACCGTTTACGCTCACTTTTATCATTAGTTACCTTGCTGTTTTTATATTTTCAGATTACAATTACCCATATCTACTATCCATATTGCACTTGTATCACCATCTCTTCGCCGAACTAGTACACCTATACAATTTACCATTGTATTGGGTGTGTTGGGGACACAAGAGACTCTTTGTTATTTGGTTGCAGGGTTGTTTGAGAGAGACCATCTTCATCCTACGCCTCCTACGGATTGATAAACCTTAGGTCATCCACTTGAGGGAAATTTGCTACTGTCCTACAAACCTGTGCACTTGCAGGCCCAACAACGTCTACAAGAAGAAGGTTGTGTAGTAGACATTAATAAGAGTAGCGACAGTTGTTGCATAGACGGTGGCTTTAGTCTTATTGTTGTACCACTTTGTAAGGTCTTATGAGAATAATTAATAAAGTGGCCGTATGCATCGCCTAGATGCAGAGGCCGGGGGTCCTCCTCCTTTTTTTTAAAAAAAAGCTGAAGAACAACAAGAGTAGCAGCTACATGCAGATCCATCTCTGTGAAGTAGTAAACAAAATGCCCAAAAAAATCACCTTCAGAGGACATCTCCGAGGAGCATCAAGTCACCATCCTTGTCTCCGTTCTGCTCACCGTCTCCACGAGACTCATCTCCTTGTTCCCACACTTGCCTGCATCCAAGAGTCAAATTGTCAGAAACCCACCAGAAGAGGAACGCATTGCGTGCTCGTCTTTGCGGAGCAGCGACGCGAGCAGCGGCCTGCAGTCTTCCCGGCAATGGCAAGGGCCAAGCCCGACGGGGAGAGCAGCAACGTCGGTGGGCCCGACGATGGGAGAAAAAGGGAAGGAGAGGGCGGTGGGAGCGCGACGGATCAGGGTTTGTCTTCTTCCCAGAGGAGCATGAATGACTCCTGTGCTCCTCCCGTTGATGGCGAAGTAGGAGGACGGGCGGCAGCGGCTGGTCATGAATCTCCTCTTCCACTGCTGCCTGTTGCCCCTCCAGGTGATGAGGGGTGAGCTAGATGGGGAGAGCAGCGCAGCGGCAACCATCTCGGTGATCGGAGATGAACCGGGAGGAGGGGGAACATGAGCGCGACGACGGCGGTGGAGTGAAGAAGCGGGCTGCAGCACGCCGGCGGCTACAGTAGAGAAGGGGAGGGCGCGGCGGGGAGAATCAGCTAGGGTTCTCACCACTTGGGCACCCTCCTCACCCATACGTGAAATGCCACCGCCCACAAGACGCCACGCACGACCACCCACGTGAATTCCCGCAAATGCCCTCGGCGAGGTGTGAAAACTACAGGTGGTGGCACGATATTTTGATCGCAAAAGACATCACTTGGCGCCTCCCCAGACACAGTGACTGACAAACACGGCCCACCCATGAAGGGCCCCACACGTCAGTGAGACACGGTCAAAAGCGCGTAGACGGGCACTATTCATTGTTTTTTTTATAAAGGGCGCTTTTATTATCTCAAAATGTAGCATCAAAGTGATACAAAGCATTAAGAGTATCACCCGGCCTCTGCATAACTAGGATGCACACAACCAAACACCAGTAGTCTGATAAGTAGAAAAATAAAAGACCGACAATTCGGCAACAGTAGGGTCCATAGACCGACACTATGCCTATGTCGAAAGAGATGGTGGACCGAGCCGGAGATTATGCTGCCATCCATGTTAAACCTCCGTAGCCACCTGCTCCAACAGCGTACACACCGCCTTGAACAGCGGTTGGTACTCCGCTCGTTGTAGCATACACTACGTACGAAGCGAGTGCGTATAACGAAAAATAACCCGCAAAGGAGAAACAGTTTTGTCATTGATACAATGATAGTTTTTGATCCGGTGACTTAGATCGTTCGGGAGCTCGATCCAGTGGTTAGAATCGCATCAAGTAAACGAATCTAATGGCCAGAATAGCCTGAACTTTGAGGTGGTCTGGGCTCTCCCATCTTTCTTGTTTCTCGATAATAGAATAGTACCCTAAAAAATACAAAAGAAAAACGAAAAACTACAGGCACACATGGGCCCAGAGAGACATGCGCATATGTCCGGTGACCACACCCGGTGCAAGAGGCTCAGCACAATCACGTTTCGTGAGCCCGCAGTAATAAAAAGCACAAATCTTGGAACAATATATCCTATGGTTGAAAACTTAGATGTGACATACTTATTTCTCATCTAGTTATAATTTAGCAAATCTGTATCTAGTATTCTTGCGATATTAATATATTCCCCTTGTCGAAAAATGTTGCAATGGTTTTTACCTCTTAGGCGCTTCGGCGAGATCTATTTTCAGATGGTTAGGTTATTTTTTGTGTTGCAATCAACCCACCAAGTTTCAAGTCCTAGACTTGGCATTGGTGCTCGGATTTTCCTGAATTTTGGCGATGTCGGCTCAATATCTCGAAGGTGCTTGTAAGGATAGGGTATACATGCGTGTGTTCGTAGTGTATGTGCATGTATGTGATCATCTACGTTTGTACTATGTTCAAAAAAAGTAATTTTGCGAGCAAAAAGCTGAGGACAGTAAAAAAATTATATTAGTAAAATTAATGAGTTTACGAAAAATATGCTCGTTGCAGTTGAAAATGGTGCCTCTATTCGTCCCTTAGAATGTTTCCGTGGCAACTTCAAAAAAAAAAAAAGAATGTTTCCGTGGCACAAAGAAAAGTTACCAACACGAAAAAACCAAACTGGACAAGAAAAACATTTCTACACGTATTTGTTCCTAACAAATCCAACAAAAATGCAAAACTATTTCCAAGAAACATGGGATCGGACGTGAGATATTGGGAAACAAATCAAAGCCAACAACCAAGGAGAGAAAAACGAATCTGGTAGATCACCTTATCTTTTAGAACCTAGAAGAAGACCATCAGAAGGATATTGGCGAGAGCTCTATAGATCAATCCGGTCCGATCGATCACCGAGCAGCTGGACCAGTCGATCAATGGCGTCGTCGAGTCCGCCATGGTCTCGATGGTCCGAGCTCCCGCATGACGTCCCAGACCTCATCATCGACCGCCTCCAATCCGCCGCCGGCCGCCGCAGCGACTTCTGGTCGGCGGCCTGCTCTTGGCTGCTCTTCTGGTCTGCGTGCTATTGGCTGCTACGGGCGCTCCTAGGCAGCCTGGCTCGCCTCCGGGCGGCGCGCTCTTCCCACCACCACCACACGGCGGACTCCGTCGATCACACGGCGGACTTCGGTGCGATGTACCGTTCCTGGCGCATGGCGGACTCCGTCGACCGCGCTCGCTTCCGGGCGGCGTTCCATGGATACTGCATGGTCGAGGCAGCGTGCCGTTCCTGGCCTGCCGCCGGGTATGAGCACATCCCCGGCCTACGCCAACGCCCTCCGTGGATCGTACCCTTATTTCATAACGAGCTCCGACGACAGCAGCTTGTGCCGCCGCCGCCTCCTCTACTTGCGGGAGACCACGGCGCGCCTTGATTCCACCGACGGCTGGATCGCCCTCCGCCGCCTTCTTGTCGATGATGTGCATAGCTACCTCTTGCAGAATCATTTCGCCGACATGACGGTGCCGCCCCCCGAGCTGGATGCTCTTACAGCCGATGCCTCGAGGCTTTTCGAGGTCCGCGAGGTGCTCATGTGGTCCACCAATCCATGGCGCCATCTAGTCTGGCCGCCGTGGTCTGACATCCTAGGCCTCGTCATCGACCGCGTCGCATCCTCCATGGCCGGCAGCCTGCCTCACTTCCGCGCGGCGGCCCCTTCCGAGCAGCACGCCGCCAACTCCGCCGACCACACCACGGACTCTGTCGATCGAGCTCAATTCCGTGCAGCGTATCGTTCTTGGTGCACGACAGACTCAGTCGACCATGCTCGCTTCAAGGTGGCGTACCGTGCCCATTGCACGATCGAGGCAGTTTGCCGTTCTTGGCGCGCCATAGGGCGTGAGCGCCTCCCATGCCCACCCCGACGCCTGCCATGGTTCGTTCTCTCATACGGCTATTTTGGAAGAAGCTCCGATACCCATGCCCGCCCGCTTCCCTCCTTGCCCAAGAACTCAAGTTGCATTGGTTCAACTAATGACTGGATCGCCATCCGTTGCACCATTGTTGACAATGCCCACGAAACACATAGCTACCTCTTGCACAATCCTTTCTCTGACACCACCGTGCCGCTCCCCGAGCTAGATGCTCTTATCGGTAATAATGTATCCCTACTTTTCACGGTCCACAAGGTGCTCATGCGGTCAAGCCCGCCTGACATCCTCGCTCTTATGACCAACAACTACAATTATCCTATCATCTTGGTCCGTCCAGGGAAGGGTGTGTGGCTACCCCGGCCACGATCAGCTCCCTTCATTTACATCATCGACATTGTCTTCATTGGAGATAGACTCTACGGGATCACCCAGGCCGAGGACCTTATCTCCCTCGACATTGTTTTTGGTTTCGATGGCACGCCCATCATTACTAGAGCCAAGCGTGTCATAAGGCACCCGTCCAAGGCCAAGGCTGGTGATTATTCTAAAGTGTGGAGTAATGTCGATATTCTCCGTGTGAGGTCATACCCATTCAAGCTCGACGATGGTTATGACCTGTGGAGTGATGTCGATGAGAAATACCACAAATATGTTGCCAAAGATAAGTGCAAGCAAGATGGTGAAACCCTAAACGGAGAGCATGACAAAGACCGTGCACGATATGTGATGACAAATAACACCGGCGACAACACAATTTGCAAAGGTATCCACTATGAAAAATCTGACGAGCTCTTGATCACTACCTGGCATATTGTCGAGTCTCTTGGGAAGTTGCTCATGGTGAGACGGAAACTACATAGTGGCAGGTACACCCGCAGCGCTGACGTATTCGAGGCCAATGTCGCTATAGGGGCATGGGTGCCGGTGAAGGATGGACTGTGTGGCCAAGCACTCTTCATCAGCGGATACTGTTGCAAGTCCATTCATGCATCTGGAGAGATAGAGAAGGATGCAGTTTATTTTGCCGACACAGGCGAGGTGCTCGACATGAGATCCAAGATCATAAGCCAGCCACAGAGGGACCTTTGGTACAGATGGACAATGTGGCTTTTCCCCCCGGAGCCAGATGTCTATTCAATATAGGATAGGATATGATATTAGAAAATTTAATTATCTCTCTTAAGCGAATCATATGGCATCAATCTCTTTCTCTTGGCTACTGAAAGTAAAGATGTCAGTTTTTGAAAACAATTCTATTAATGTGTTCACAATGGTATTAGTTATGAGAACTTTTGTAATTATATCTTTGTGGTATTCCTTCTACATCTCAAAAATATTGTTCAAAACACGTCCCAAATTATTTGTCTTGGATTTGTCTAGATACGGACATATCTAACAACGTGTTTAGATACATCTGTATCTAGGCAAATCTAGGACAAGTAATTCAGGACAGAGGGAGTAGTACGTAAAGCTTATATTCAGCAAGGTTTACGTCAAACGAAATGTTGGTCTTTACTGTTTGACATTGTATCTAGCAACCAAATGCAAATTCAGCAACAAGCACATTCACATGACACAGAGTTTAATAATCTAGTGCCCAACAAGAACAGACTTTTGATTTGCTGACGTAGATGAGAAACACAATGATGTGTCACCGAATTTTGTAGGACATGTCGATAAGATTTACGCGGTCTTTGACTTTGCAAGCGCCTTCTTACGCTGCCCAAGCATGTAGGTGTACATATGCGGGCTTCCTGTGTCCAAAGTTAATTTATCCACGGTAAGCGCACACGCACTAGGTGTAGATGATCGAGGCATGAATCGACAGCGAGGGCAAGAAAAGGTACCTGGAACGTAGACTAGGAGTACCAGGATTGATGCATAGAAGTAATCAAATGAATAGTTCCATTTGTTGGGCATTCTAATGCAGTACTTCTCTGATGCCTGCCATTATCAATTAAAATGCGAAAACATGAAAATTAGCAACATTCATACAGTTTATCAGTGTGTTGATCAATTGCTCTAATGGATCTCATCAGAAAAGATAATACCTTGATGAACTGCAATGCAATATATATCAAACCAACCTCGCTGCTGATGCCGGTTGGGTACATGACTAGGAATGAGCTATACCTGCACACATCCAGGTTCGATTCGATGTAAAGATTCATTATTTATATAATTAATTAATGTTGCGCTGACTTACAATCTGCAACCTTGTGCAGAGTTAAAGCAGTGTAATGTAGCCTCACCTAAGCCATAGAAGCGACGATGGTGCAGATCCAAACAGCTCTTTTGTGCCGAAAAACGAGTACCTAATAATCTGCATTTGAACACCCAACAGCAGAGTAACTAACTAGGTTTCTGAAAGCTGCAGAATTTACCATTCGTTCATATCAATCAGGTGATCAGATAATTAAGATGAACGCACTTTAACAAACCGTGGACCACATGCCATGATTCTGACAACCTATAGGACTTGATAGATAATAATATGTAGCATAATTTCTCTGTCATCCTCTTCTTTGAAGGTCCGTTTCTAGTGTTCTTTTCTAGTACATGAGCATTGTCGCCCCGATCCTTCTAATTTGCAATTAATATTAAGAGAATAGACCGCATGATTGAAAAAAAAATTATCTTGACAGGCAATGATAGTGCCTCAGACTTCTAGTTGACTCAGCACTACCCTGGTGTAATACCAACAGTATAGCGAATTAAGCTGCGGCGATTTTGTGTGAAATTCCTACCACAAGTATCTTGAAGTTCAACTCGGAAAAGCAACATCCATATGTCAAAATCATCATCGTCGCATTGCGTTAGTTCAGGAGCACATCTTCAGCTAGTCTAACAGCAACAGCTGCGTCTCGCGGCTCGATAACACAGTTAATTCGAAGAACGGTAATTCCTAGATTATCAGGAGCATGCATGATGATCTCAGTGAAGTCAGTGGAGGACACATGCATACCTCGGTGATGGACCAGCTGATGACCAGGGAGCTCACCAGGATGTGTGTCCTGGTCTGCAAAGCCGTACAAGAAAACAGAGCAAGGAAAACAGAGGATGAGGTATGCACGCAGCAAGAAGAACAGAGAAAGGAGCCATGGAGAAGGACACAGTACCTCGGGGAAGCTCCAGAGGATGCCCCAGGTGACGAAGAGGCGCGACCCGATCTGCGGCAGCGTGGCCGACACCGGCGACCTCACCAGCCCGACGAGCCCGTGGAGGATCTGGCAGGGACACGAAGCAGGATGCAGAGCTCAGAAGTCAGGACTGAACAGATCGAGAGAAAGAAGCAAGATCCAGCGGGCGGGCGGCGTACCTCGAGGACGGCGGCGGTCTGCGCGAGCTGGAGCGGCCGCTCGACGGCGGCGTACACGGCCTCGTGCCCCGACCGGAGCAGCGCCTCCACGGCGAAGTAGAGCACCTGCGCCCTGCACCCACGCACGCACGGATCCTCATCAATCAATCTGGCAACCAAGAAATCGATGCGGGGAGGAGGGATGAATGAAGCAGCGGCGGGAGGGACGAAGACGAACCATCCGAAGAAGACGGCCCAGTTGTAGACGGCGAGGTAGGCGCGCTTCACCGCCGCCATCGTCTCCGCCTCTTCTTCTTCTTGGGCCGCCGGGCGGATCTCTGGTGGTGCGGAGGAGACGACGTGGGGTTATGGATAGCTGCGGCTGCCCGTGGGCGGGTCCGCGGCGGTTTAATTGGGGCGGATCGAGGTCACGGCCACGGAGCAGAGGCCGCAGCTCAGCAGCTCAGCTGCCACCGGCATCCATTTAGTGGCAATCAATGTGCTGAGCGACCACCACCACTCACGGAGGACGAATTCTGCTCAACCGCACTGCAGCTGCCTCAGCAACAGACACGAAATTGCCCGTCAGTCACGGAGAATGGATTCTGTTTGCTCATCGATTTCGCGTGCACGGCAGAGGAGGAGACACGAAATTCCTCTCTGTTTTCCTCAGAGCAAATTTTCCCTGTAATATTCATCTGTGGGAAGAGAGTAGATTTCCTGGTTGTTCTAGCGGTCGTTCCTCTGTTGAAGCACAGTGAAAAACCGTTTATCTGTGCCGCGTCTACAGATTTGGCTGCAGCTTACACTGACTCCAAGATGACTCAGGTTATCTGAGTAGAAACAGTTTGAGCACGTTTTGCAGGGATCCTGAGCGGTCTGTTTTCTGAACCCTGAACAAGCATGCAGATGCAGGGCCACAACTGGCGATGTTCCTTCTGTCACATAGTGTTGATCATGGTTCAACCAATCAATCATCCACTTAGGGATGAAAACGGACGGAACTGAGTGCTGCCACATTTGTTTTCATATATTTTTGTAGAAGCGGAAACGAATACAGAAACACTGGAAATGAATACGGAAACAGATACTACCAGAAACGGATACGACGCGAATACAAAACGGACACGGAAACAGAAGTGGGTGTTGACCGGAACTTAAAAACCCCTTGAATCATAGAGCAATATACACAAAAACAAACAAATTTAATGAATTGTTAACATGGCTACAGGGTCAAGCTGAGTACATGTGTGGTAGTAGAAGTTGGGTCTCAAATAATCCATTCTACTCATTGTGTCATTGTGCGTTGTTTGGTGATTGGGCTATAAAGCAACCATAGGTCTATAGTAAAACGGAAATTCCATATTCTTCCGTTTCCATGCCTGTTCCACCGGAAAACACCGTTCCATTTTTTTTTTGTTTCCACATAAAAAATTCCATTTTCATTTCCGTTTCCGTTTTCATATTTTCTCTCTATTTCCAGTTTTCCTCTGGAAAAACGGAAAGTTTCCACTCCATTTTCATCCCTACATCCACTACATCCAAGATGTGTGTGTGTGTAATAAAGACCAAAAGGGTAGATCCAACAAATTCCGGCCATTAAATTGGGTCAATCCAATGGCCCAGACTGCACCAATGGTGAGCACTCAACATGTTTAGCGTATAGTTAATATCATAAAAAATAAATTTCATCACTAATTACATATTTAACATGCAAATAATATCCTACCTAATATCTAGGTGCAATTACTATACTACCTAATATGAACGTGAATTGCACGTACGGATTTACAAGTCACACAAACAAGTGGACATGAGAAATTCCAATACGGTTTTTAGAATACTTATTATTGCTCCGAGGAACGAAGGAGCCTTTCTGTGACGCCTCCTACAGGACATACCGTTGATGATGTGGCTAGGCATCTGGAATCTCATCATGCTGGATCAGGCATGGAATGGTACCGTGTAGCGCCCACGTGTTTCGGGGTTTAGGCTTTGGCTATCGATTTGACCCACGAAACCCAGCACCAATCGTCAAATTTCGCATCCAAGACGTATTATCATATCATCTATGCTACCGAACAAACCACATGACTTGTAGAATACTTATTGCTACAAGGAAAGAAGGCTTTTTTTACATTCAAAACGGGGTAAAAACCCGGATGACGAAAGTCATATTACATGAAGGTGGTGTGGGCGAAGCACAACATGTGCAGCAGGCCACCACCAAGCCTAGAAGAAACATAAAGAGCGAAAGAAGAGGGGATTAGGCTTGGGGGAAAATAGCAGCATAGTTACACAAGGTAGTCATGTCTTGATCTCACTGGGCTTTATGCTTCCAGAGATAAAGAAGATGGTGAATCTCTTTGAAAGCTTGGGTTGCTGTCCATCGCTCTATCATGAAGACAAGAGCGTTTTGGGCCGTCCAGAGAGCCACAACAATCGCCGCAAAGAGGACGTGCCAGAGATTGCCGTGCGTAGACATGGCCACCGTAGATAAAATGAAAGTTTGCAAGTCCAGGCAGGTTTTGGCGACACCCTGCAGGCCGACCCTATGCCATACCGCATCGGCTAATCGACATCTCAGAATGACATGGCATATAGTTTCTGAGGCTGGGCACCAGTCCCAACCATTGTGTGTGCTGATCTTCCATTGTTTCTTCAGCATATTGTCCCTTGTATTCAATCTTCCACAGACCGCCAACCAGAGGAATACTATGTGTTGATTGGGAATAATTTTATCCCAGATCTTTTATTTCAAGGGGCACTCTATTCCCTTAAACGTGAGCATCTCATAGAAGAAAGATGTTGTTGGTTTGTCATACTGGCAGATTGGCCTCCGGAGATCTGCATGGTCCTCCCTAGGTTGGATGCTAGCCAAAATAACATTTAGAGCTTGCAAATCTCTGTTGGCCGTGGCAGTCAAATTCGGATGTAGCTTTATGTCCCAAATTCCATCATTGAACTGTGATGCAACAGAGCAACTCTTGGTTTGGACAAAAGAAAAGAGCACCGGGAAGGAGAATTGAAGTCTTCCGCAATCAAGCCACCAATCCTTACAAAAAGAGATTCTAGATCCTTCTTCCAGTACACACTGGGTAGATTGTATAACAAGCAGTATGGTTGATTGCAGGCATCGCCAAGTGGGAGTGTCCCCACTCCGTATACTGTCTGGGAGTCTGTTACTGCAGTATCTTTTGGCGAACCATTCGTAGCATGGAGCTCCCTTGCCTTGCAGAATATTAGAAGTGAGTTTACAGATCATTGCCAAATTATGCTCCTTTAAATTTTGGAGACCAAGCCCTCCATTAAGCTTTGGGAGAGGGACGAAATCCCATGCCACCAGACAGTGCCCACCACCTGCCAAGTTCTTGCCTTCCCAAAGAAAGTCGCGCAAGATTCGCTCCAGCTTGTCTAGTGATTGTTGAGGCCATATAAAACATGCCATGAAGTAGTTGGGATGGAGGCAAGGATAGAGTTTATGAGGATGAGACAGCCGCCCCAGGAGAGGAAGGTAGCGAGCAGGCCAGATAGCCTTCGGTCAACCCTGTGAATTACAGGCAGCAACATCCCATGAATGATTTTCTGTGAGGATAGGGGTAAACCCAGGTAGGTGCATGGAAAAGAGGATATTGGACATTGCACTATGTCAGCTGATACGTCTCCAACGTATCTATAATTTTTTATTGTTCCATGCTATTATATTACCCTTTTTGGATGTTTATGGGCTTTATTATACACTTTTATATTACTTTTGGGACTAACCTACTAACCGGAGGCCCAGCCCATATTGCTCTTTTATTGCCTGTTTCAGTATTTCGAAGAAAAGTAATATCAAACGGAGTCCAAACGGAATGAAACCTTCGGCAGCGTGATTTTTGGGAAGATTATGATCCAGTAGACTTGGAGTTGAAGTAAAGGGAGCATCGAGGAAGCCACGAGACAGGGGGCGCGCTCACCCCCCGGGCGCGCCCTACCCTCTCGTGGGCCCCGCAAGGCTCCCCCGACCGTCTTCTTTCGCCTATATAAGCCTACGTACCCTAAAAACATCGATAACAAAGATAGTTCGGGAGTTCCGCCGCCGCAAGCCTCTGTAGCCACCAAAAACCTCTCGGGAGCCCGTTCCGGCATCCTGCCGGAGGGGGAACCCATCACCAGTGGCCATCTTTATCATCCCGGTGCTCTCCATGACGAGGAGGGAGTAGTTCACCCTCGGGGCTGAGGGTATGTACCAGTAGCTATGTGTTTGATCTCTCTCTCTCTCTCTCTCTCTCTCTCTCTCTCTCTCTCTCTCTCTCTTTCTCTCTCTCGTGTGCTCTCTATGGCACGACCTTGATGTATCGCGAGCTTTGCTATTATAGTTGGATCTTATGATGTTTCTCCCCCTCTACTCTCTTGTGATGAATTGAGTTTTCCCTATGAAGTTATCTTGTCGGATTGAGTCTTTAAGGATTTGAGAACACTTGATGTATGTCTTGCCGTGTTTATCTGTGGTGACAATGGGATATCACGTGCCACTTGATGTATGTTTTGGTGACCAACTTGCGGGTTCCGCCCATGAACCTATGCATAGGGGTTGGCACACGTTTTCGTCTTGACTCTCCGGTAGAAACTTCGGGGCGCTCTTTGATGTACTTTTGTGTTGGTTGAATAGATGAATCTGAGATTGTGTGATGCATATCATATAATCATGCCCACGTATACTTGAGGTGACAATGGAGTATCTAGGTGACATTAGGGTTTTGGTTGATTTGTGTCTTAAGGTGTTATTCTAGTACGAACTCTTGAATAGATTGATCCGAAAGAATAACTTTGAGGTGGTTTCGTACCCTACCATAATCTCTTCATTTGTTCTCCGCTATTAGTGGCTTTGGGGTGACTCTTTGTTGCATGTTGAGAGATTTTTATATGATCTATCTATGTTATTATTGTTGAGAGAACTTGCACTAGTGAAAGTATGAACCCTATGCCTTGTTTCCTACCATTGCAATACCGTTTACGCTCACTTTTATCACTAGTTACCTTGCTGTTTTTATATTTTTAGATTACAAAAACCTATATCTACCATCCATATTGCACTTGTATCACCATCTCTTCGCCGAACTAGTGCACCTATACAATTTACCATTGTATTGGGGACACAAGAGACTCTTTGTTATTTGGTTGCAGGGTTGTTTGAGAGAGATCATCTTCATCCTACGCCTCCCACGGATTGATAAACCTTAGGTCATCCACTTAAGGGAAATTTGCTACTGTTCTACAAACCTGTGCACTTGCAGGCCCAACAACGTCTACAAGAAGAAGGTTGTGTAGTAGACATCAAGCTCTTTTCTGGCGCCGTTGCCGGGGAGGTGAGTGCTTGAAGGTATATCTTTAGATCTTGCAATCGAATCTTTTTGTTTCTTGTTTTATCACTAGTTTAGTTCATAAAAGAAAATTACAAAAAAATGGAATTGAGTTTGTCTCATACGCTTCATCTTTTTAATATCTTTCGTGAGAATGATGGAAAGGAAAATTGTGCTCAAGTGCTAGAAGAAGAATGCATTAAAATGCTTGGTACTAGATCTTTGTATGATGAGCATGATTGCAATGTTGTTAGTATGAATTCCTTGAATATCCATGATGCTAATGATATGCAAAGCCACAAGCTTGGGGAAGCTATGTTTGATGAATATGATATATTTTGTCCCCCAAGCTTTGATGAGCAAATTTATTTTGATGCTAGCATGCCCCCTATTTATGATGATTATATTGATGAAAGTGGGTTTGGAAGAGTGTCAACTTTAGAAAGTAGTGATCCCACTATTTTGGAGGATGTTGAATCTTATTGTGATGAACATAAAAGTGGATTTGGAAGAGTGTCAACTTTATTTAGTGATGATTCCACTATTTCGGAAGAGGTTCCAATTGATTATGAGAACAAAGTTGCTATCTATGATGATTATTGTGATGACTTGTATGCCATTAGGAATAATGATAACCATGAAACTTTTCATCATGATTTTAGTTTTCAATTGGATTATGCCTCACATGATAATTATTTTGTTGAGTTTGCTCCCACTACTATTGATGAGAAGAATTTTGTTTATGTGGAGAGTAGTAAAAATTCTATGCTGGTAGATCATGAAAGGAATGCTTTAGGTGCTGGTTATATTGTTGACTTCATTCATGATGCTATTGAAAATTATTATGAGGGAGTAATATATGCTTGTAGGAATTGCAATAATATCAAGTTTCCTCTCTATGTGTTGAAAATCTTGAAGCTATGCTTGTTTTGCCGTCCTATGCTAGTTGATTATTGTTCCCATAAGTTGTTTGCTCACAAAATCCCTATGCATAGGAAGTGGGTTAGACTTAAATGTGCTAGTCATATGCTTCATGATGCTCCCGTTATGTTTCAATTCTTATCTTTTATGTGAGCATCATTGTCATCATCATGCCTAGCTAGAAAGGCATTAAAGAAAAGCGCTTGTTGGGAGACAACCCAATATTTATCCTTACTGTTTTTGTGTGTTCACATGATTATGCTACTGTAGTAATCATGTTTTATAGCTTTTGTTTCAATAAAGTGCCAAGTAAGACCTTTAAGATAGCTTATGGTGATAGTTGTGTTGATCCTGCTGAGAATCAGAAACTTTTGCACCCAGTAAATTAGTTTTGTTAATTCACAGAAACGTGCTTATGATCTGATTCTTTTTGCTCTAGATTGGTACACAAATTGCTTAGGACTTCCTAATTTGGTAGGATTTTTGGAGTTCCAGAAGTATACGTTTGATACAGATTACTACAGACTATTCTGTTTTTGATAGATTCTGTTTTCATTGTGTTGTTTGCTTATTTTGATGAATCTGTGAATAGTATCAGAGGGTATGAATCATAGAAAAGTTGGAATACAGTAGATATTACATCAATATGAATTCAGAATGAGTTCATTACAGTACCTAAGTGGTGGTTTTATTTTCTTGTACTAACGGAGCTTACGAGTTTTCTGTTGAGTTTTGTGTTGTGAAGTTTTCAAGTTTTGGGTAAAGATTCGATGGACTATGGAATAAGGAGTGGCAAGAGCCTAAGCTTGGGGATTACCAAGGCACTCCAAGGTAATATTCAAGGACAACCAAGATCCTAAGCTTGGGGATGCCCCGGATGGCATCCCCTCTTTCGTCTTCGTTCATCGGTAACTTTACTTGGAGCTATATTTTTATTCGCCACATGATATGAGTTTTGGTTGGAGCGTCATTTTCTCTTGTTAGTATTTTCTTGCTGTTATTTAGAATAATGTTTTGCATCTTTAGTTTCAATAAAAATGTCAAGGATAGCCTTTGCCATGCTTATTTTGCTAGTATACATGTTGCTGTTTGAAAACAGAAAGTTTACCGCTGTTGCAAAAATTCCCTAGAAAAGTCAGAGAATGATATAATGTTGAAACTTTTTGCATAATGAGATCTGATAAATTTACTACAGTGGGAATTTTCTCTCATAATTTTTTGAGTTAGGGAAGTATTGATACTCTTGCATTCTTTATAGACTGTACTGTTTTGGCAGATTGCTGTTATGTTTGCATTGCTTGCATATGTTTGCTTGTTTAATGATTCTATTTGAGGATAGGAGTGTTAAATATGCAGAAACATTTAGTATTCAATGTTGAATAATTAATTTTAGTGATTTGTTACAGTAGAAAATGATAAGGTTTTGCATTGGTTTATACTAACCTATCTCACGAGTTCTTGTTAAGTTTGGTGTGGATGAAGCCTTTGATAAAAAGAGAAACCATGATATGAGAGGAATTAAGGAGACACAAAAGTTCAAGCTTGGGGATGCCCAAGGCACCCCAAGATAATATTTCAAGAAGTCTCAAGCATCTAAGCTTGGGGATGCCCCGGTAGGCATCCCACCTTTCTTCTCGAACAACTATCGGTTAGTGTCGGTTGAGCCTAAGTTTTTGCTTCTTCACATGAGTTGTCTATCCTTGCAATGTCATTTTATTTTGCTTTGCTTGCTGTTTGAATACAATACAAGATCTGAAATTCCTTAATGTTAGAGAGTCTTCACATAGTTGCACAATTATTCGACTACTCATTGATCTTCACTTATATCTTTCGGAGTAGTTTGTCATTTGCTCTAGCGCATCACTTATATCTTTTAGAGCATGGCGGTGGTTATATTTTGTAGAAATTGATAGTCTCTCATGCTTCACTTATATATTTTTGAGAGTCTTTTAGAACAGCATGGTATTTGCTATGGTTACAAATTTGGTCCTAGAATGATGAGCATCCAAGTCGGATATAATAAAAACTATCATAGAAAATGAATTGGATGCTATGATCAATTTGATACTTGATAATTGTTTTGAGATATGGAGGTAGTGATATTAAAGTCATGCTAGTTGAGGTAATTATGAAAAATGCTTGTGTTGAGCTTTGTGATTCCCGTAGTATGCACATATGGTGAACCGCTTTGTGATGAAGTTGGAGCACAATTTTATTTATTGATTGTCTTCCTTATGAGTGGCGGTCGGGGACGAGCGATAGTCTTTTCCTACCAATCTACCCCACTAGGAGCATGCGCGTAGTGCTTGGTTTTTGATGATTTCTAGATTTTTGCAATAAGTATATGAGTTCTTTTGACTAATGTTGAGTCCATGGTTTATACACACCCTCACCCTTCCACCATTGCTAGCTTCTTTTGTGCCGCGCAACTTTCGCCGGTACCATTCACCCACCATATACCTTCCTCAAAACAGCCACCATACCTACCTATTATGGCATTTCCATAGCCATTCCGAGATATATTGCCATGCAACTTTCCACCGTTCCGTTCATATGACACGCATTACTTTTGTCATATTGCTTTTTGCATGATCATGTAGTTGACATCGTATTTGTGGCAAGGCCACCTTCATAATTTCATACATGTCGCTCTTGATTCATTGCATATCCCGGTACACCGCCGGAGGCATTCATATAGAGTCATATCTTGTTCTAGCTTTGAGTTGTAATTCTTGAGTTGTAAATCCATAAAAGTGTGATGATCTTCATTTATTAGAGCATTGTCTCAGTGAGGAAAGGATGATGAAGGCTATGATTCCCCCACAAGTCGGGATGAGACTTCGGACTTTACAAAAAGAAAAAAAAAAGGAAGGCCAAAAAGAAAAAAAAAGGCCAAAGAAAAAAAAGAGAAAAAGAAAAAAAGAAAGAAAGAAAAAAGAGAAAAAGAAAAAAAATAAAATGAGAGAAAAAGAGAGAAGGGACAATGCTACTATCTCTTTTTCCACACTTGTGCTTCAAAGTAGCACCATGATCTTCATGATGGAGAGTCTCATATGTTGTCACTTTCATATACTAGTGGGAATTTTTCATTATAGAACTTGGCTTGTATATTCCAATGATTCGCTTCCTCAAAATGCCCTAGGTCTTCGTGAGAAAGCAAGTTGGATGCACACCCACTTAGTTTCTTTTGTTGAGCTTTCACTACTGGAAACTGGGAATTTGCCATCAGCCAGCTCTTTGCCATCTGCCAGCTGATGGCAAAGAACATCTTTGCCATCTGCTTATAAAAAACAGATGGCAAAGAACTGACAGATGGCAAAGAACATGGTTGCCATCAGCCAATTCTTTGCCATATGCTAGTGGATGGCAAATAATCTTTGCCATCTGCCAGCAGATGGCAAAGAGGTGGGTAGGGTCCATCTTTGCAACGGCTCTGTCAACCCACCTCTTTGCCATCTGCCAACAGATGGCAAGAATATTTTCCATCTGTTGGCGATGGCAAAGAAGTGGGTGGAGCCCAATGGGTAACGGCGTTATAACGGCCAAGAGCCCCACCTCTTTGCCATCTGCCAATGGATGGCAAAGGCTCATATCTTGCCATCAGCCGGTGGTGGCAGATGGCAAAGAGGTCGACCCTCTCTCCCAGCCCGCCCCTCCCTCTCTCTCTTCCAGCCCGGCCCCACCCTCTCTCTCTCTCTCCCAACCTCACCCACCCACCAGCCAACACAGCCCGACGACCAGCGCCCGACGACCCAGTAGCGCCGCCGGCTGCCACACCGCCCGCCCGCCCCTCGCCGCCACCGCAGCCCTCCTCCGCCCTCCCCGCCTCCCCCCCCCTCCCCGCCACCGCAGCCCTCCCCGCCACTCCCCGCCTCCCCGCCCCCCCCTCCCCGCCTCGCCTCCCGCCTCCCGCCACCGCAGCCCTCCCCGCCCTCCACCGCCTCCTCCGCCACCACCGCCCCGCCCCGCCCTCCCCCGCCCTCCCCGCCCCTCCCGCCCCTACCCGCCCAAGAGCTCGCCTCCCGCCCCTCCCGGCCACGGCGGCCCTCCCCGGCCACGGTGTTCCATTAAAACAGGTAAGAAAGTAATTAGTTTGGGTGGATTGATTAGTTATAAAAAGTAGATGGTCCTTTGCTTGGATCTTTAGGTTTAGTCATTGCTTTTCTACTTCAAACTGACGGATTTATCTTCAGCTTAAAAAAAGACAGCGGGCTTGGTTAGCTTCAAGAAGAAAAATATTCCAAAACCGTGTAGCTATAGAGAAATATTCCATGTCTATTTCCCTGATTTCCAGTCCACTTTCTGAAAGCCTGCTGTAACTGTTTGCATAAGTGGTTGTATGATATGTTGAATATGCTGTGTCGTGCTAGACGGATATGTTTGCTTGTCTTTGGAAATATTCACCTGTTGTGTTCTGCATTGACCTGCATTTATATTGGCAGCTATGTTCTTATTTGTCTCTGTTCTGATAGTTTTAGGTGAAAACAGAGTATTTACAGTTGTGACATGCACTACAGGCTTTTCATAATTATTAATTCTTTAAATGTGACCGTGCCGCGTGCGTACGACAGATATGTGTGCCTCAATTTAGTTGATGTGCCTACCATGTTTCAGGCGTGTTGTTCTTTCTTAGATAATCATAAATTGACAGGTGCTTGCTTCTATTAGTTAAAAACTTAAAATATCTTACATTAGGATGTACTGTGTTGTGCTTTCATGCGATTGTCTTGATTCAGGCAGAAACTGAACCCAGTCACTGATTAGTAGAATTAGTCATGAGATGAGGCACATAAGAGTTGAGAGGGGCAGCCGTCGTATTTACGATGCATGAAAGCGGCTCATGATTCCATTCAAGTAATGGATATATAGTAGTTGCTAATTATATTTATACTGATTGCAAGCATAATTAGCCTATTGTCTATGTAGTTTGCTGATTATACACTCTTTTCGTTCGTGTTTCACCCCCCTAAGGCATTTGTTTTGTTTACCGCAGGTTGCTTTTGTCCTCTCATCTGCTGTTTGGTCTTCGTCTATTGCTCTGTTGGCTCGTCATCTCCTCGGTTGGAGGTTGTTCTTGGTCCTGCCATTTGTTCTTGTTAGAGCTCACTGAAAATATTTTTTCTCACCTATGCTAATGCCTTTCAGTTAAACTAGGAATTATTTCATTGTTGGAAGCTTTCATCTGCATATATGCGTAAGGGGCTGTGTATTTATTTTGTTTCATTCATTTTTTGTTCTATTTATTTTGCATAGAAAACCATTTGTGGTATGCTTTGATGGGCCTTATTTAATACAGTACAGAGAAAATTGGAAGTAGTAGCAAACCAGCCATGAAATTTTTGAGAGAACTATGCTAACCACAAGCAATGATGTACTCCTGTCATTTTGCCATGATATTGTAGCCCACTTCCAAGACTCTATGTACTAATGTTAGCTACTTGCTTCTTTAGCTGCTCTAATTAGGAACCAATTCTCTGTGTGGTTTATCCTCTTAAAATTGTTACTATTCACTTAGTGGGGGAGTGTAAGCAGTAGCTGATTTTAGAGAACACTACACACCAGAGCGGGAAGCCAAAGTCAGGAAGAAGAATGCATGTACCCTTGAGGACTGAAGAATGATGTTTAATCTTGCTTTTGTCTACGCTGCTATTCTTGGTTCAGATCCTTACCTTCGGTTCAGTTCCATTAGTCTTATGGATAGATGGACAAGTTGGTGAAAACTGAAAACTACCGGATGGGTTAATTAATCAGTTAATTAAGCGTTGCTGCCCTAATTTCGCTTTCAGCTTCATCAACACTAATTTTAGGAATACTACAGTTTTGAGATTATCATAGTTTTATTTGCAATGAGCTTTGGTTTCGATACTTTGGTTTTACAATACTTTACTATCAAACATAGCCTTGCTGTGTTTGGTTGCAAAGTATTTTGAAGTATTTCAAGAATACTACAGTATTTTAAAATACTATGGTTTTAAATACTTTGAGGTGTTTGGCTCTAGTTAAAATTGTAGTATTATAAACTGCAGTATCCACAAAACTGTAGTATTTTTGCAGTATTAAAAAGAGGTTGGGACCTCTTTTTAAAAAACTGAGAAACACAACAAAGAGGTTGGGACCTATTACAACGATGTATACTTTGATTGCCAAACATGCCATTGTTTCCACAATACTTTGAAAAATTGTTGTTTTCATAAACTACAGTATACATTGTCGTTGGTATAAAAAACTGTAGTATCGGAATACTAATGCTGCGTTTGGATGCAAAGTATTTTGTAGTTTTTCTAGAATACTGTGGTTTCTGAAAAACCTTGGTTTTGAATACTTGATGTGTTTGGCTTCAACAAAAACTGAAGTTTTGTAAACCATAATATTCTAGAAACTGTGGTATTTTTGAAGTATTTGAAAAAGTGGTCTAGACCTCTTTTTTCTAAACAGAACAGAGAGAAAGTGCAATTGACGATGCCATCTACGTTGAGATAAGAATATTAGATGTGATCGTCTTCTAATTTTCCTCCATCTGTCCAGTCTGATTACAAGACTGCTACAAGGGGTGGCATATATATTAGATATGCCGCCGCTGGATGGGATGACAAAACTGATTAGTTTCTAAGTGATCTTGCACGCTTCTCCATGGAGTCCTTAGCTGTTGATTAATTTCAGACTAGTAGCGCACTGATTAGATCAGGAGAACACTTGTATGCAACCGGTATATATGCTAGGTAGCCAATTTCGTTGCCAAACTAAGCCTAAGGTTTTATAAAACATTACTTCCAAACGGAGCCTAATTTTTTGAGCCAAACACTTCAAAGTATTTAATACCAAAGTTTTTCTTAAAAACCACAGTATTCCTAAAAAGCAAAAATACTTAGCATTTATTCCTCTAAAATGAATTTATATACATATTATTATTCATGTCAGGTATTCATTTTTTTATGTTGTACTAATTTCGTTTACTCTTTGTCATTCCAGGTGTTGACAGATGGTGGGCGCGGGTCGAGAGCGCTCCGGGGCTCCTACCTCGGCGCGTGGTGGGAGGGGTAGTTCCATTCCCCCCCATAGCCTCCGGAGAGCGCTAGATCTCAGTTTGCAGAGTCCAGCGACGGTCGCTTCTTCTTCGGCCGGGAGAGGTCGAGGGGTAAGAAGAAGGAGAAGGCTGCTAGAGGTGGACGTGGCGTCGGGAGAGGTAGGAAGGCTGCTACGCCTTCCTCGCCGCCACCCCCAGCTGAGTCACCCGACCACAGGGCTGCTCCGTCTGAGATCGAGCCATCTGAGGTGGACCCGTCTATGGCAGACGCGCCTACGGCCGACGAGCCTCGGGCCGCCGAGCCTCGGGCTGCCGAGTCTTCGCCCCACGAGACTCCGGAGCTCAGACCGGAACGACTTGGCTAACCGGGCCATGTACGAGCTCTTCGTGGTAAGTTTCTTCTGCATATTAGCTAAATCATGCACGCAATGTTCCTTTCATTAGTAACTAATATGACTGACTCGTCAAAACCAAATGTGCAGTCCATGTGCGAGAAGAACGGCCAGACCCCTCCGCCGATGCCAGTCATTGCTCCGGCGGGCACGGTGAGTTTCATTTGAACGGTCATTAGTTACTAGTCTTCACATTTGAGTTGCATCATGCTAACGATACATTGGAAATAATCTTTGGTGCAGCGTAACTCCCGACAAGCATCGACCGATCCTTCTCCGTCTGCCACTGGCGCGACCGGTCCTACACCTACACCTACACCTACACCTCCGTGATGACGGTAAGTGTCCCAAGTGTTTTGCTTAATAGAGTTTTGTTGTGATGCCATGTTGTATATATCTAGACATATCGTGCATAATGTGTGTATGTTTGAAATGCATTGTATGTGTGGGATTCGACACCTAGTCGTGTGCCTTTGGTAGCCTTCCATATAGGGAAATGCCTCCTAGTGCTTCCACTGAGCCATGGTAGTTCGCTACTGCTCCGGAACACATGGATTGACCGGCATGTGTCCTTCTTTGCTCCTGTGTCTGTCCCTACGGGGAAATGTCACGCGGTGTATCACCGAAGTCCTTGTAGCTTGCTACGACTTGGTTGCACTCGCTGATGACCGACACGTGCATTGCTGGGTCATGTATGCCTGTCCCTGTACGTTTGTGCCACCTTGGTTCTATGACTAGTCATGTCGGCCCGGGTTCTCTGCCATATGGATACTAGCGACATAATCATATACTTAGCATTTTTTCCTCCAAAATGACTCAATATGCTTACCTAGCTCAAAAATGACTTAATATGCTTAGCTAGCATAAAAATGACCTATACTTAGCATTTTTCCTCCAAAATGACTTAATATGCTTAGCTAGCATAAAAATGACCTATTTAACCTAGGATAGCTCTAAAATGACCTATACTTAGCATCTTTTCCTCAAAAAAGACTTAATATGCTTAGCTAGCTCTAAAATGATATAGTATGCTTAAGAAATGACATATTTTAGGTCCTAAATGACTTCATATGCTTAGCTAGCTCCAAAATGACATAATAACCTTACTTAGCTTCAAAATGACCTATTCAACCTAGGCTAGCTCTAAAATGACCTATACTTAGCATTTTTCCTCCAAAATGACTTAATATGCTTAGCTAGTTCAAAAATTACATAATAAGCTTAATTAGCTCCAAAATGACCTATTTAACCTAGGATAGCTCTAAAATGACCTATACTTAGCATTGTTTCCTTCAAAATGACTTAATATGCTTAGCTAGCATAAAAATGACCTATTTAACCTAGGATAGCTCGAAAATGACCTATACTTAGCATCTTTTCCTCAAAAAGACTTAATATGCTTAGCTAGCTCTAAAATGATATAGTATGCTTAAGAAATGACATATTTTAGGTCCTAAATGACTTCATATGCTTAGCTAGCTCCAAAATGACATAATAACCTTACTTAGCTTCAAAATGACCTATTCAACCTAGGCTAGCTCTAAAATGACCTATACTTAGCATTTTTTCCTCCAAAATGACTTAATATGCTTAGCTAGTTCAAAAATTACATAATAAGCTTAATTAGCTCCAAAATGACCTATTTAACCTAGGATAGCTCTAAAATGACCTATACTTAGCATTATTTCCTTCAAAATGACTTAATATGCTTAGCTAGCTTCAAAATGACTTAGTGTGCTTGCATAATCTTTGTTTGCAGCAGTGTGTGCTTCACCTATATATATTACTGTGAATAAGGTATAGGGTCACTCATACAAAAGAGAGAGGGCCTTAGTATGTTTAGGACTCATGTAAGGAAAGAAAATGTGTCCTAGAGGCCAGGTGGTCGAGGCTCGAGCACCAACATGCTGGTTATTGCCATTTTAATTCTCAGAAATCAAACGAAGCTCAGAAATCATGGAACTTGCCATAGTGTCATGATATGATCCCTAAAGACTATGCTAAAATTTTCATAATATTTCACATAAGTTTCATGTAGACTACTTGCAAACCAGACCATCTCCGAGGAAAAAACTAGGTTTGGAGAGAGCATATGTCAAGTTTGGAGGCGAAGTGACCATCGGCTCATCATTTGGCCTTGAAATGTTTTCCACACTCAACACGCGCTATTAAATGTATCATGTCAAATTTTGGCATTTTCTAAGGTCCGTTTGCTATATTCAAGTCGTTAAATGCATCCCTAGGCATTTAATGGATATAATTTAAATTTGAATTACAGGTCTTGATGAATCTTATTAGCGGTCTTTAGCCAATGTTTAAGCCTTGTGTAAGGAAAGAAAAGAGTCCTAGACACTAGGTGGCCGAGAACCGAGCACAAACATGATGGTATTGCCATTTTAGTTTTCAGAAATTCAAATAAAGCTCAAAAATCACGAAACTTGGCATGGTTTGATTATATAACCCATAGAGGATGTGGCTTAAATTTGAGAATGTTTCGCAAAAGTTGTCATGTAGACTATTAGAAACCAGACCATATCCGAGCAAGAAGCTAGGTTTCAAGGGGGAGGGTTGCCCTAAAAAAGTATACGCTTTGACACACACGACTAAGGTAACATGTAGTTTTTTTTAAAAAAAACCCGGGTCTCGCTCTATTTATTCAATTAAGTGCATTTCTTGGCATTTAAATTTTAGAAAAAATTAATAAATTCAGAAAATTATGGAGGCTACTAAAAATAACTTATATGTAGTATATTACATCTAAAATTATATTGAGGCATATAAGATAAACTTATGTTTGTTTACCTAGTTGCGTGTCACGGATAATTCTGTTTGTTCATCGATTTTGCGTGCACAACACAGTAGGAGACGCAAAATTGGTCTATGCTTTCCTTTAGCCAAAAGTTCCGCTGTATTCTCTGTGGGGAGAAGATTTGTTGTTTCTGGAAGTCGTTCCTATGTCGAAGCACATTGAAAAACCGATTATCTGTCCCATGTCTACATATATCGTTGCAGATTTCTTGATCCTGATCGATGATGATGGTTTCCTCCTCAAATGTTTTAACAAGGGACGGTCGTTCCCAAGATCATCGCAAGATGCATTAGTCTAGCTGCGTAGAAACAAGTTTGGGCATGTTTTGCAGAGATCCTGAACAAGCATAATGTATAGTGGCCTCTACATTTGGTCTGATGGCGGTAAACAAACATCTATTCCGCTTTGGATCATTCATGATAAAGGACGGCTCCGGGATACGTTTCTAGGAGGACATGTGGCTAGGAAACACCACTCTTCAGGAACAGTATCCATCCTTGTACCGAATTGTACGCGATAAGAATGATACTCCTGCGCACGTGCTCAGCTCCTCCCTGCTGAATGTATCATTTAGGAGGGATTTGGTTGGCCTCCGCCTTGCGTCATGACAACATCTTCTATTCCGTTTGAATTCAATTAACTTGACACAAGGGAGGGATGTGTTTCGCTGAAATCTCACTACATCTGAATCCTTTACAGTTGATCTATGTACCGTGCACTTTCGCACTCAGAGGTTCCAGTGGATAATAATCAATTAATCTGAAAATCAAAGATGCCACTAAAAAAAGATTTTCATGTGGTATCATCGGAGAAGAGTTGTGCTAACAAAAGATAACCTCGCTCGATGCAACTGGCAGGGAAGTAAGAAGTGTAGTTTTTGTACTCATAACGAGACAATTAAACTTAAACACCTCTTCTTTCAATGCAAGTTTGTGCGTTCTATATGGACAGTCATTCAAATAGCGTCCAATTTACGCCGGGGAGCGTCTGCCTTATTATGGTCGCTTTGGCCATGTAGAATGATAGTATTTTTAATGCCAAACCTCTTCTCCTATGCAGATTATTTTATCGTTTTATGCACTGGCTTCATATGTGGTCTACGCTACAACAAACTGAGTATCAATCGTTGTTCAAGGCGGTGTGTATGCGGTTGGAGCGGGTGGCCAGGGAGATTTTTACCCAACATGGGTGGTAACATAATCTCCGGATCGGTACACTTCCTCCGTCGACATTGGCATAGTTTTGGACTCATATGACTTCACCGTTACCAACTTGTCGTTTTTCTAATTATACTTTGCTAGATTCTTCGTTTAAGGCCGTGTTAATCTTAGCTATGTGAAGGACGGGTGTCGCTCATTATGCTTTGTATCCACTTGATGCTACATTTTGAGTTAATAAAAACGCCATTTATAGAAAAATAGTGGCCTCTGAACCTTGAGCAAGCATGCAGGTGCAGTGCCAGAACTGACGAGGCTTTTCCTGTCACGCAGATGCAGTGTCACGTTCCTGGTTCAACCAATCAATCATCCTCTCTGTATGCCAAATTCCGCATCCAAGATGTACTATCATGCAAACAAGAAGACAAGAGAAAATTCAACGCAACCGTTAGAATACTTATTGCTCCGAGGAAGGAAGGAGCCTCTCATGATGCTGGATTGGGCATTGGAATGTACGGTGCCGCGCCCACGCGTTCCAAAGTCGACAAAATAAAATCCAATACCAATCACCAAACTGCGCATAAGACTGTTGTTAGTTGTATTTGGCTTTGTGCATCCTAATTATGTAGAGGCCAGGCACTGATTATCATACTTTGTAGATTCTTAATGCTTGATTTTGAGTTAATAAAAACGCCCTTTATAAATGAACCAACCTGTGATTAAATGATTAGAGGAACAGTGGTATCCCAACCCATCAAGTTCAAGTCCTGGTGCTCGTATTATTCCTAGACACTCTTTATAAAAGAAGTGCTATCATATCACCTGTGTTCTCACGAACATTGAAACAAATTAATTCACATGATTGTTAGAATACTTATTGCTATATGGAAGGAAGGATCCTCTGACGAGGTTGTAATCGTTGCGGCTAGTCGCCGGTTTTTGGACAGGGCATGGAACGTGGTCGTCCTGGTCCACACGTGGTCCACGTGTTTTGAGGTTTAGCCCTTGGCTACTGGTTAGGCAACAGAACCATAGTTACGTGCCATGGAAATTTATATATACCATTGAATTTGCATTCTAAGTGGGTTCCGATGGTGTGATTTTCTTGAAACGTGGCTCATGGGTTATTTGGTGAAAATTTGATGGCCAGTGCTAAATCACGAGTCACGAAGGCTATGAAAATAGGGATGGAAGGAGCGGTGCGTTATGATTAGGGTACAGAGAGTGGTGCAATATGGTTATTGTACGGAGGGAGTGGTGTATTATGATGATACAGAATTTAATAGGTGGAATATTGTACGTCCCTTGACAATCATTCCCTACTCATAATTCCCACTGTTCGGGTGATCTGCGGGATGCATGCACTGTTTGGGCTGACTATAGTGGGGAGTATCATATACTAGTATCATGCATATGATACTAGTGTATGATACTATATTCATAGTGCATAGTATCATAGATTAGTATCATAGGGGGTCTCATTTATTGTCATATATGACACATATTAGCATAACATTTATTATGATATGGTGTTTAATTATGTTACTATAATCCCTTTTTCTTTTTTAATTGTCGGCCACATAAGCATGTTTACGAGTCCCAAGTGCATGATACCGATTATGTTACTCCCAGTATGGCTAGCCTCATTCGACCATCTATGATTTAGGTACACACGTATTTCCCAGCCTCCCAGGTCATCTGCCGCACGCATGAAACATGTAGAGTTTTACACTCACTGGTCATATTGATGATCTCGAAATACGCGTGTGGGTGACAAACCGAAAGGGAATGGATTTCATCCGTGGGGAGTAGATTTCTTGTTTCTAGGAGTTCTTCAGCTAAAGAACAGTGAAAAACTTCAGCTCGTTAGAATCCCGACTGTCTTGTTTTCCTACTCACAAAAATACATAAGGCTCACATGTTTCTTAATCTTGAATTTCTGACTGATGATGAAATGCTACAGAGTGTAGTCGTCGTGTAACATATGTTCTTTGGAGGAGTTGCTTCATGAGTTGGATAATCAGATGCTATGCCAGGATTGACAATGTCCCTTCTGTCACATGCGACCTCAGTAATGTTGTACCTAGTTCAACCAATCAATCATCCTGCCTATACATAAGTAGCAAACTCTGCATCCAAGATGTATCACACAAACAAGCAGACAAAGGGAAAAACCACAGGTGTCCATACACATAGTTTAAACTTGAAATTCTATCTGGATCAATTATCATTTTAAAAAATAGCTTCACATTGTCACCATCTACTACTACCTTCACATTATCATGAAAATTTCTTACTAAAAATTTCTTACAAGAAATGTTATTACTAAATTCCATATCTAAAATTTTTCTATACCTAATTTTTTTGCAGTGCATCTTATAACCCTAACATTTCATTTGTACATCAAGCATGACTAAATATCTAAAGGTATTTGGTTCTTTTGCCCCTACATTACTAAAAAGAAATCTGTTCTATTCAAATAATCTACATTATTGATAATTTCCTATTCTATTCAAATAATCTACAATACTAAATATTTATAACCCCTACATTTGCTAAAAAGAGGGAGGAGGGAGGAGGGAGGGAGGAGAGAGAGAGGAGAGGAGGAGGGAGGATGGCGCCCGGAGGAGGAGGGAGGAAGGGCACTATCTTCTATCTGAATGTGTCATCATTTAGATAGCAAAATTCCTAAATATACCGTGACAACTTTACTATTTTCTGATTGTGCCATCTATGTTTTTCTTGGCATGGCAACTTTACTTTTATTGACATGGAAAATTTAACTTCATATTTTCCATGGCAATTTTATGGTAAAGAGCATGGCAATTTTAATTTAAATATGATGGCAAATTTAAATTTCCAAAATATGGCAACTTGTACTATGTAGCATGGTGAATTTACTTGTATAGCCATGGAAATTTTTAATTTATTTCCATGAAAAAAATTACTCAATTTTTTGTCACGGGAAAACCAATCCATTTTTTCCATGACAAAAGTTTATACTATTTCTTCCATGAAAAAATAATTTAATTTCACGGCAAATTTTACTCTATTTTTCCATGTCAAATTTCCATGCCATGTCAATTGCATGTAGCATGGCCACGGTAGTTTTGTCATTTTTTTTTCATAATTTGTTCTTTTTTACATAGGAATTTTTTTCCGAGAGCAGTACATGAACAGTAAACTTGCTAGACCCATTAGTTATCTTTTTTCCGAGAGCTACTAAAAGTGTAAACTCCATGAAATTTGGCACGGACTTCACACACATGAACATCTACCGTCACATAAAGAAATTGAGTTTTTTTTAATTTCATTTTACTATTTCAAATGAATTTACTATTCATCAACGGGTGCAGATGCACCCAAGAGCCAAAATGCCACATCCCACATGATGCTAACATATTAGCACAGACACGTTGGGGGACCCGGCGCCGTGTGCCGATGCCTGATGGCTGGTATGCAGGGTTATAGGAGATGGCACGGAGAGGAGCGCCCGTAAGCATGCCCTCGCGTCAGCGCGGAACTCGGCAGGATTCCGATCAAACTCAGAGGCTTAGGCGGTGTTCGCGGTTTTTTTAATTGAACGACTTTTTACGTGGTAGATCCTCGAGAGCGGCAGATCAATATGTCGTGTAGCAGCGGGACACGTACCGCGACAGCGGTTTTTTTGGGAGATACAACGTCAACACCAAAGGGCAGTCGGCTGTCCAAGGCTCAGGTGGGGCTGCAGACCAAGGCAGCAGGTACGACCCAGTTGCCGAAGCAGGAGACGCGGGTACGAGGTAGCCAAAGCGAGAGCCCCTATGTCTTGCTTATATCGAGAGAGAGAAGCCTTGCATAAGGGGCATGACAGATGGGCCGACCCAGTGCACGAGAGGCCACTTCCTCGGTTTTTTCCTTTTTTCAATAGATTTTATATTTTATATTTTTCTTTTTTCTTTTTTACACTTATAAGATATTCCAAAAATATATATTAAAAATATAATTGAAAGTGCGTTATATCGATTAGAGGGGGGGGGTGAATAGGCGATTTTTATGAATTCTTCACTGAGGAATTTGCCGGTGAGGAAATTCCTTAGCGAAGAACTACTTGCAGCGGAATAAGTACTCAGAAGTAAGCATAACATAATGCGGGCATGGTCATCATGATGAAATGAAGACAAACAAAGAGTACAGAAAAGCGTAAACACAGGATAGCTCAAGATGAAGACAAACAGACTGAAAAAATTGAACTGAGGAAATTGAGAAAGTCTTCAGTCAAAGTCTTCAAACACAGATATGAATAAACTCTCAACACAATAATGAGGAAATGATAGGGTTGAGGAAATAGAACCAGTTAGGTTGGTGAAGACATTGATTTGGTAGACCAGTTCCAACTGCTGTCTCAGTTGTACGTCTGGTTGGAGGGGCTGAGTATTTAAACTCGAGGATACACAGTCCCGGACACCCAGTCGCTGAGCACGCAGCTCAGGACAACAAGTCCTCACCGTATTCTCCTTGAACTAAGGTCACACAGACCTCGTCCAATCACTCGTGGTAAGTCTTCAGGCGACTTCCAAACCTTCACAGACTTGGTCACTCGGCGATCCACAATTCCTCTTGGATGCTCTAGACCATGACGCCTAACCGTCTGGAAGAAGCACAGTCTTCAAAGGTAACAAGCGCCGGATCCACGCAGGATCAATCTCTTCAGTGATGCTCAATAACTTTGGGTTTGTAGGGGTTTGGTTTTTGGGTTTTTCCTCACTCGATGATTTTCGCTCAAAGTCCTGAGAGGATGGGTTGCTCTCAAATGACAAGTGTCAAGTTTCTCTCAGAGCAGCCAACCAGCTAGTGGTTGTAGGGGGCGGCTATTTATAGCCTAGGGAGCAGCCCGACATGATAAGACATAAATGCCCTTCAATGATATGACCGTTAGGTGGATAAGATATTTTGGGACAACTGGTGCGCAACACAACAACGGTCGGAAATTTGAATCTCAAATTCCTCAGGGCTATCATGTTCCTCACTGTGTAGGCAATCCGCACTGGCGAATTCCTAACTCCTCAGTCAGAACAAATTCCTCAGCGACCAGAAGAACTTCGTCTCTGTCATTGAAGAAATTGGCTGAACTATATGAGGTTTCCAAAGGCTTCACTCAAAGGGAATGGTAGGTGTAGGATTTTGAGTTGAGCATCACATGGAAATTTTTCCTTAGTATTTCCTCGACCCCTTTAACAAAGACGGTGTTTCCTATGACTCAAGAAAGAGAAATGAAACAACGAAACGAAAGTCTTCACGCTTCATGTTCCTCAAATGAATACCAAGTCTTCAAGGTCACACCAATTTCTTCACTTTCAAAGTCTTCGAAAAGTCTTCGAATATCAAAGTCTTCATCGAAGAACTTCATTTTAGGGTCGACTTTCTCTGTAAATATCAAACTCCTCATAGACTTATAGACCTGTGTACACTCACAAACACATTAGTCCCTTAACCTATAAGTCTTCAATACACCAAAATCACTAAGGGCACTAGATGCACTTACAATCTCCCCTTTTGGTGATTGATGACAATATAGGTTAACTTTTCAACGGGATAAACATATGAAGTGTAAATACTGATATTGAGGAATTTGATTGCAAGATATAGAAGAACTCCCCAAGATGTGCATAGTGAGGAATTTGCTTTTGAGGCAATGCACATTTGAAGAGTTGAATCATGGAGATCTCCCCCTATATCTTGTAATTCATACACGCATTTGACATATAACATGAAGAATTTGAAATGCATGATGAGATATGGTGCTTGACGTAATTCAACATGCGTGCGATAACATTAATAAGGAACAAGCATGCAGAATAACGCATCAAGAGTATCAGAGCTCAAGAAGCTCAAGAGAATCAGAGCATAGTGCATCAAAAGTATCAAAGCACCATCGGGTTTAAGATTACAACTCGATCCAATAAAAGTTTCAGAAGAACGAGAGTTGTAACTTAACAAAAATAAATTGTATATGGGCAATAAAATAGACCCGCTTGAAGACTAACTCAAATTTCTCCCCCTTTGTCATCGAATGACCAAAAGGATCGAAACTGAGGACTAACGCCCCTGAAGAATTTCAAGTTGAAGAAGGAGCGCCAGCGTTGTTGGGGTCGGTTGTTGTAGTAGGGCCTGCCGCGGTGTTGTCCAAGTCTTCATTTTCATCAGTGTCGCGCGAGGAAGAATAGGAGCTGGCCACCAAGGAAGGAACTTTGACCTTCTTGTATTTCTTCGGAGGAGGTGCAGACCTGTCAAATTCTTCCTTGAGTCCCATTGTCGTCAGTTCTTCCGCACTGTAGACATGTGAAAGAACAGCCTAGGTGCGTTTGAAGGTTTCATGGAGGTAGTAGTGGTTTTTCTTCACTGCATTGTGTGTTGAGGTCATGTTGTGAAGAATTGAACCAAACTGACGCTTGACCCATTTATGATTGCGATCAACCTTCTGATGAAGACTGAGGAGTAACTCACGATCAGTCATCACCCTGGGTGCAGTAGCTTGAGGACTTTGCTTGACTGAGGTATTTGCGGCAGAGTCATGTGTGGCAGAGTCATCATTGGTGGAGTAGGATGCAGCTTTGCGAAACTGTCCATCCAATGGACGAATGCCTTCATCGATCACAGCAGTGGTCTTGCCCTTGTCATCAGCTGAGGTAAATGTCCATTTGAGGACTTCAATCGGGGGCAAGTAGCTGCAGTGGTTCAGAGTATCAGCCTTGTAATTGAGTGAAGACCTTGACCTGATGAATCTCATTATCCAAGGCGCATAAGGCTTCAGCTCAAACGGTGACATAGCAATGTTTGCCAGAGTCCTCATGAAGAAATCATGGAAGTTGACGGGAACTCCATGGATGATGTTGAAAAGCATATTCTTCATGATGCCAACGACTTATTCATCATTCGAGTCGTGGCCTTTGATAGGACTCATTGTCTTCGTCAGAATCCGATAGACAGTCCGAGGCACATACAATAATTCCTTGGCGAGGAATTTGGTTCTTGGGGCCTGCCTTGGCTTCAAAGGCTTCATCAACACTTGCATATAGTGATTTGAAAGTTCTGGTTCGTTGTAGATACAACGAGCACCGTCAAGTGGAGGATCGAGTGGTAGAGCACGAAGCAATTCAGTTCTTGGTGCCTTGTAGTGAGTATTTTCGACATCCATCTAATACCCATGAGTTCACGTCTTCAGCGTCTCCGGTGATGTGCAGCGTTGCATAGAATTGAAGAATAAGTTCTTCATTCCATCCACGATATCGGTGCAGAAATTCAGAAGTCTGCGTCGTGAAGAACACGAGAGGACTGGCTCAAAGCTGGCAGAGACTCCATGTCCACATGAGGAATATGAGCATGATCAAGACTTTGTCTTTATTGAAAAGCACTGAGGAATAGAAATTGTCTTGGCTGGCAGTCCAGAAACGCCTCTTCCTTATGCGAGCAGAATCATATGGATTGTAATCAGTGAAGAATACATGCTCACTGAAGAAGTCTTCAGCCTTGAACTTTTGCTTTGTTGAGAAGGGATCCTTTGGCTTTGGCAGTGGAGTGTCAGTGAGTTGCATCACGACCTCTGGAATCGCAATCTTAGGTTCTTCAGGCTGAGAAATTTCTTGTTCCTCAATAGGTGCACTCTGAGGATCAGCAGCAGCAGGTTCATCAGCACTAGTGGTTGGAATTTCTTCAGGGACAGATGAAGTGGGATGAGTTTGTTCAGAGCCCATTTGAACAGTAGGAGCAGGGGACTGAGGTATCTGTTGGATTGGGGTGAAGAGTGGAGAATTTGGATGCTGACTTTCCCCAAAGTCATCATTCATTACTGGCGTTGTGCTTCCAATATCCACATCTTCTTCAAGTTCCTCAACACCGGCCTCTTCAGCTGTGAACTGAGGCATAGGCGAGGAAATGATTGGGGTTGAAGGGATTGCTTCCACTTCAATTTCTTCATCAATCTGCTCTGACGAAGCAGCAAAATGATTTTCTTCATCAATCTGCTCTGACGAAGCAGCAAAATGATTTTCTTCATCAGATCCGCTTGGGATCACATAATCTTCATCAAAAGGAACAAGGTCCTTTGATGGAATTGAGGAAATTGGAACAACATCAATTGGATTTTCAAAGGAGCTCGTCATTGGCTTCATTTTCTTCGCAGCCGAAGAATTTGACGCAGCTGATGCTTTCCGTTTCTTCACAGCAGCTCGTTCTGCAGCCTTGGTCTTCTTCACATCAGAGGCAGATGGAAGAATTGGAGTTGGTGTTGGCGCAGGAGGAGCTGAGGAATCTGGTTGATTTTCCTCAGGCGCAACTGATGCAGTTGCCCTGTCTTGTTCAGTTTCTTCAGGCGCACCACTAGTGGATGCCCTGGCAATTTCTTCAGCGGCTGGAATGGGATCATCAGCCCTGGAACTAGCATTTTCTTCAGCAGCTTGAACTTCATCAGCGGTGCTGGCATGTTCTACAGTTTGCTGAGCTGAGGCTCCAGCCTGAGGAATTGCATGTTGCGTTGGGGCAGCAACATTTGAGAACTTCTTCGTCAGGTTGACGAATCTGACCTTGGCCCCTTGCCAATCAGCATAATAAGCATCGAAGTTTTTGCTAAGGTCTTGAATTTCAGTCTGGACCTTGAGAAGTTCCTCAGGTGTCATTTTGACAACGTTTTTCTTCAGTAACTTCTCCTTTCTGTATTGAGCCTTCTTGATCTCTCTTGCCTTTTCAAACTTCCATTTCTCTTCTGTGATGAAATGGGTCAGCATATGACTTTGTCCAGGAGTCAGATGAAAATCAGGCAAAGGGGTATTTGGATCCTTGTGCCAGAGATCAATATAATCGAGGATTTTCCTCGGATCCAACAGCAGAGGCACAGATGTGCCTTTGTCTCTAGAGGCCCTTTCTTGGCGATCTCTGATGATTTCCGCAAGTTCATCATCATCAGCCTCATCATCTTCAGGTGGCTCTTGGAAAGCAACCTGTTTCATCTTGGGACTTGGCCGAGGACCTCGTCCAGCTGTGGCCTTAGTCTTCAGCAGAGTCGGGCCAGATGAAGACTTTGGTGCAGCTGAGGAACTTGCTGAGACACCAGAGGCAATGGAGAAGCCTGCAGTCCTTTGGCACGTGGCCAGATGCACAGGTGCTGAGGACTTTGTCGGAACTGCTGAGGATTTGGGAGGAGCTGCTGAGGACTTTGAAGGAGCTGAGGATTTTGGAGGAGCAGGGGCAGCGTGAGGAATTGGCCGTGAGGGCACTGCTGAGGAACTTGGCCGTGAGGGCACTGTTGATGAAGCACTTGGCTTGTGAGCGGGCTTCTTCGCCATAGATTTTCTTGGCTTGACAGAGGCCTCAGGAGCAGCAGTAGTGGCAGAGTCCTCATTGAATTTCCTCACTGCCTCATTGGCTTGTCTTGCCAACTTGGCTTGGCGCTTGGCCCGTTCTTCAGGAAAGTCTTCACCACGCTTGATGCTGGTGGGGTCAGCTTCTTGGCCAGGTGCCAATGGAGCTCTTGGGCATGGAGAATTGAGTGCGAATTTCTTCATGTACTTTGGAGTTACATATCTGTACTCCATCCATTCCCGTGCCCATCTCGGTTCAATCCTTTGTATGCGCACCTTGCGCTGATTTTTGTTCTCTTTGCCGAACTCGGCTTCATCAGGTGTGCAATAATCAGCATAAATTTCCTCAGGGATTTCAAACCCGGTCATGACCTCGGGCCTCTTTCCTCCTTTCGGTGGCTTCTTTCCTTCTGCCATATTCTTCAGCTGAGGAATTTGAACAAACGAATTCTCTGAAGAAGTATGCAACTTTTCTTTGAGGAACGCCGCAAATGAGTTAAGTTGATGAGAACCTAGTGATTCAGCAGCGGACATGAGTACCTGTGAACAGAGTATAGTTGCGAGGAATTTGGAGAGGTCATATGCGTTCTCGTAAGGTTTTCAAAAGAACAAGTTTTGAGGATTTTGACCAGATGAGTTTTGAAGAATTTCACTAAGCGTTCTTTGTCTTAGGTTCCAGAGTTGTACAGATCGAGGATCCACACAATTGAGGAATCTTGAAGAAAATGATTGCTTAGAGAAACGAATCAAGAGCATATAACTAGTGAGGTGTTTGTGTGTGAGGATTTGAAGAATAAAACACCTTTGAAGATTTTGTAGTTTAAAATTTGGATCAACGAGGGTAGTAAAAGTAACTTTTATTTACCTAAATGAAGAACACGATTTAACTGGGTGTTGCAGATGTGAAGCTCGTCTGTTCAGATCTTCCACGCCCTAACTTGGCGGAGGAAGACAGCTACGGCGGCGGCGGAGTGAGGATTTCTGCAGTCGGCGTGAGTACGTCGGCGAAGAGGTCGAGGCAGCGAAGCTCTTCCTCATCGGCGACGATGGAGTAGCGGCGGCTCTAGGGTTTGAGGAGCTCGAACGGGAGAGAGAGGTCGAGCGGGGTAAAAGAAGTGAGGATGGAGAGAGGGGTATTTATAGAGGCAGTGAAAAACTGTTCGCCCGAAGATTTAGGACGAACGTGCCCCTGACGATTCTCCTTCTCACGACATGTGTCACCCACCTACTGTGTAGTGAAGATCGTGTACGATCGTGGGCGAGTAAAATAATGCATCGTGGGATGCGGAATGGTTTGAGCGGCAAAACCGAAAGTTTGGATAGGATCAGTTTTAAAGTTTCGTTCGCAATTTCTTCAGCTGACAAGGACACAGTGAAGATTTTGAACGATTTTCAAATAGAACGCACATGAAGAATTTGTGAATAGATTAGGTTGAGTATAGCATAGAGGGGGAAGGGTCCGATCACATTCACTTAGCAGAAAAAGCAACTTGAAGAAATAGCCATAAGTGAATGCTGTAGAGGATGTAAACCCATATATATGTATAGCCAATGAAGAAAAACGACGGAAACAGTGAAGATTTTGCAAAGGTGAAGAATTTGAAAAACTGAAGAATTTCAAAAACTGAGGAAAAACTCAAATTGAAGATTATCAACTTTGGTGGTGGCGTGTCCCACCGTATAAGAATGATGATTTCAGACACCGCGTACAATTGTCGTAGGGTTCTGAGAATCAAATTCTTCATTAATTTCTTCACACTTAGAATGTTATTCTTCATTGATTGAAGAAAAACGTTTCTTCATGTGTTGCACATCTAAGTCATTAATTTTGCATAAGTGTCAGGATGTGTGTCCTTTTCAAAGAACATTCGAAGATTCTAAGATATTTAGCTCACACCGCAACTTGCTAAATCTCTTCTCATCCAAGGGCTTAGTGAAGATATCGGCTAGCTATTCTTCAGTCTTCACATGCTCGATGGAGATGTCGCCCTTCAACACATGACCACGAAGAAAATTATGACGAATTTGAATGTGCTTTGTCTTCGAGTGCTGAACAGGGTTGTGAGCAATCTTGATGGCACTCTCATTGTCACAGTAGAGAGGCACATTCTTCACGTTGATGCCGTAGTCCTTGAGAGTTTGCTTCATCCACAGCAATTGAGCACAACATGAGCCAGCAGCAATGTATTCAGCTTCCGCAGTAGACAGTGATACGCCTCATTTCTTCGAGGACCAACGGACCAAAGATCGTCCGAGGAAATGACAAGTACCAGATGTTGACTTGCGGTCCACACGATCACCAGCATAGTCGAGTCGAATATCCAATGAGATCAAAAGTAGAGCCCTTGGGGTACCATAATCCTATTGTTGGTGTGTGAGCTAGATATCAAGAATATGCTTCACAGCCTTATGGTGTGATTCCTTCGTGTAGCTTGAAATCGGGCACACATGCAAACACTAAGCATTATATCTGGCCTAGATGCACATAAGTACAATAAAGAACCAATCATGGAGCGGTATACCTTGTGATCAAGTCAATACCATTTTCATCGATGCATAGATGGCCATTTGTGGGCATAGGAATTTTGACACCTTTGCGATCTTGCATGCGAATTTCTTCAGGACATCTTTGAGGTATTTCTCCGAGATATGAATATGCAATTGTGTTGTTGACGAATTTGAAGACCTAAGAAGAATTTCAACTCTCCCATCATAGACATTTGATATTCTTCACTCATCATATAGGCAAATTCATCATTATAACGTTGGTCAGTACAGCCAAAGATAATATCATCAACATATATTTGGCACACAAACAGTTCACCATCATATGATTTAGTAAAGAGAGTAGGGTCGAGTGAACTGGTGTGAAGCCATTCTTCACGAAGAATTCCTTCAATGTATCATACCATGCCCGTGGGCGTGTTTGAGACCATAGAGGGCCTTGTTGAGTCTCAAGACTTTGTCGGGATTCCTTGGATCTTCAAAACCTAGGGTTGAGCAACATATACTTCTTCCTCAAGCTTACCATTGAGGAATGCACTTTCACATCCATTTGATATAAAGTGCTATTGTGATGGTTAGCATAGGCGAGTAATATGCTGAATAGACTCAAGTCTAGCGACAGTGCAAAAGTTTCATCGAAATCAATTCCTTCAACCTGGGTGTAGCCTTGAGCTACTAGTCGTGCCTTATTCCTCACCACAAGGCCATTTTCATCTTGCTTGTTGCGGTAGATCCACTTTGTGCCAATGATATTATGCTTGCGAGGATCTGGACGTTTGACCAGTTCCCAGACATTGTTGAGCTCGAACTGATGTAATTCTTCTTGCATGGCCTGAATCCACTCAGATTCCAATGCTTCATCTACCTTAGTGGGCTCTTTGATAGAGACAAAAGCATAGTTCCCACAAAAGTTAGATAAATGTGAAGCTTTTGAGCGTGTGAGAGGACCTGGCGCTTCAATGTCATCGATGATCTTGTCAACTTGTACTTCTTTTGCAACGCGAGGATGAGCTGGTTGTCGTCGAGGAATTTGATCATTTTCCTCAGCACCATTGTCTTCAGCATTATCTTCAGGTGCATCAGCTCGACGTTCCTTGGGTACATGAATGAATTCTTCAGCAGATTCTTCAGTAGGAATGACATCCTCAGTTGCCTTGAACTTGATAGATTCCTCAGGTGCTGGTTCATCTAACACAGAAGGTAGGTGCTCTCTTTGCGAGCCATTAGTTTCATCGAACCACACATCTACAGTGTCAACAATCTTGTGAAGAGCGATGTTGAAGACTCTGTAGGTGTGCGAGTCCTTTCCGTAACCAAGCATAAAACCTTCATGTGCTTTCGGTGCAAATTTAGAATTGTGATGAGGATCTCTAATCCAGCATTTAGCACGAAGACTTTGAAATAACTTACATTGGGTTTCTTGTCGTTGAGGAGTTCATAGGTAGTCTTCTTGAAGAATTTGTGAAGATATACTCTGTTGATGATGTGGCACGCAGATCAATTGCATCAATCCAAAATGATTAGGCGTTTTGTATTCATCAAGCATAGTGCGAGCCATCTCAACAAGAGTTCTGTTCTTGCGCTCCACGACGCCATTCTGCTGAGGAGTATAGGGAGCAGATAACTCATGAGTAATACCAAGTTCATCAAGATAGCCATCAAGACCGGAATTCTTGAACTCAGTTCCATTGTCACTCCTGATGTGTTTGATCTTGACACCAAAGTTAGTTGAAGCCCTCGAGGAAAATCGTTTGAAGACTTCCTGCACTTGATTTTTGTAAGTAACAATGTGTACCCATGTGTAACGAGAGTAATCATCAACAATAACAAAGCCATATAGAGATGCATCATTAACGACAGCTGAGTAATGATTGGGACCAAAGAGGTCCATGTGAAGAAATTCGAAGGGACGAGTAGTGGTCATGATAGTCTTCGCTGGATGCTTGGCCTTGGTCATTTTTCCAGCTTCACAGGCTCCGCACAAGTGATCCTTGAGGAATTTGACATTTTCAATGCCAATGACATGCTTCTTCTTTGCAACCGTGTGCAAATTCCTCATGCCTGCGTGACCAAGTCGCCGATGCCATAGCCAGCCTTCTGAAGCTTTTGCAAGTAGACACACGGCTGGTTGTGGTCCTATAGAGAAATCAACAATATACAAGTCTCCTCTCCTAAAGCCTTCGAAGACTTTGGAATTGTCAGCTTCCATAATCACAACACAACGATACTTGCCAAAGATAACAACCATATCAAGATCACAAAGCATTGAGACTGACATGAGTTTGTATCCTAAGGACTCAACAAGCATGACTTTGTCCATGTGTATGTCCTTAGAGATCGCAACCTTACCAAGACCCAATACCTGCCTTTTGCCTTTGTCAGCTTAGATGATATGCTTCAGATGCGACGGTGATAAGGGAGCATCCATCAATAGATTCTTGTCACCAGTCATGTGATTTATACATCCACTATCGAGAACCCACTCAGTGGCTTTGGGTTGATCATCCTGCAGATGAATTAGTACAACTTACGATCTCATATACTTCATCGATGAAGAATATGATATCAAGTTCATCGATGAATTTCATCACCAAGATAATAGATAAGCAGTATGAGGACGTGTGAAATGAAAGTTCATTTCATCATGATTAGCTCAAGGCGTCCTTTCGTGCATTTTGTCGGGCCCCAAAGAAATTCTTCAGACGCTTAAAGCACGCCCGGAGACCTGACCCTGCTGAAGAGGTTAGTTCTTTTCTTCACCACACACATCTGAAGGGTGGCAAAGAGTTCATCACTCTGCGAGCACCATATGAGAATGGTGGCATAGAGGCCAATCCATTTCGTTTCACATAAGAGGGTTAGGGTAAGCATATGAATAAGCGAGAAATTCTTCGAGGACTTATGAACATATTGGTTTGAAGAATAATGCACATATTCATAGCCCTTAGCTCTACCCTGCGAAACAGAGTTATTAGCACGATGATAATCATATGAGGACTTTGATCCTTTTGAGGAATTTGATCCACGTGAGGAATTTGGTCCATATGAGGACTTGGATCCATATGAAGAATTTGGTCCATATGAAGAATTTGATCTGGGGTTCCTATTTTTCACAGGTGGTGTCATGAGGACATTCACCTGAAGACTTTCAAGGCACTTCTTGGGAACCCAGATTTTCTTCATAGGGGAACCGTTCCTGCAGTTAGTGCCAACATAGCTAGCAAATACTTCACCATTCTGATTTTTGAACAATTTATAGTTGGAGTCAAATGACTCATCAGAAGAATGAGGAGATTCGGATGTAAAGCCAGATAATTTAGATGGATCAACTGGAGGTTCCTTTGCAGCAACCCATGAGGTTTTGGGATACTGCTCAGGCTTCCAATATGTTCCATCAGCATTGAGTTTCCTCTCAAAGGCAATACCCTCTTTCCTAGGGTTCCTTTTGAGGATCTGCTTTTTAAGCACATCACAAAGAGTCTGATGCCCTTTGAGGCTTTTGTACATGCCTGTCATATACAATTCCTTCAGCCCTGCATTGTCAGTGATACTAGCAATGTCCTCAGATGAGGAATTAGTGATAGCAGAGGCATGTGAAGAATTTGTAACAGTTGAAGCATTTGAACATTCAGGTGACGAATTAGCAGATTCACGTTCAATACACTTTAAGCATGGAGGAACAAATTCTTCCTGAGAAGCGCTGATTTGTTGAGCAAGTAATGAATCGCGCTCCTTCAGAAGATCTTCATAATTCACTCTTAGCTTCTCAAGATCTTGCTTTCTTTGAAGAAATTCATACGAAAGTTTCTCATGATCGATAAGAGAGTGTTATGATGACCTTGAAGGTTGTTAAACCTAGATCAAGTCTCTGAAGATTTTCAGTCAGGGCTTTAGTGCGATCCATTTCTTCACCTAACATATCATCACTCTTATCTAGCATGTTTTGAACCTTTTCTAAAGCCCTTTGTTGTTTTACAACAATCTTAGCAAGTTTTGAGTAACTGGGCTTTAGATCTTCATTAGATTCATTTTCACTAGATTCATAGGAGGTATATTTGAGTACCTTGGCACCCTTTGCCATGAAGCAATAGGTGGGAGCGTAGGCATCACTATCTTCATCAGCTTTGTTGGTGAGGTCATTTTCTTGAGTTGAAGATGGACTTGTCGACGAAAGCGATGGCGAGCTAGACTCGCCACACCAGACTCAGATTCTTCTGATGCCTCCTCTTCCTCATGTTCCTCAGATTCAGCTTCAGAGTCCATTTCCTTGCCAATGAATGCCCGAGCCTTTTTGGAGCTGCTTTTCTTGTGAGAAGAAGGCTTTGAGGATTTTGATGATGAAGATTTGACGATTTCTTCTTCTTCTTAGCGTCATCGAACTGTAATCCTTGTGTTTCTTCTTCTTTTAATTCCTTTTCCCATTGAGGACAATCTTGGATGTAGTGACCAGGTTTCTTGCATTTGTGACAAAGTCTTCTCTTATAGTCACTGGATGAGGAATCACTGCTTCTTGAGGATTTTCCAAAGCGACCACGCCTTGAGAACTTCTCGAATTTCTTCACGAGCGAAGGCTAGCTCCTGGCCTAATTCTTTAGGATCTCCAAGGCTACTAACAGAGTCTTCACACTCAGATTCAGACACAGCCTTGGCCTTCAGGGCACGTGTTTTTCCATAGCTAGAACCATAGAGATCTCTCTTTTCAGCAAGCTGAAACTCATGAGTATTTAGCCTCTCGAGGATATCACCGGATCAAGTGACTTGTAGTCAGACGCTCTTGTATCATCGGTGCGAGTATCAAATGAGGAATCAAGCGATCTCAACAATTTCTTCACCACCTCATGGTCGGTGATGTCATGGCGCAAAGTGCTTGAAGCTCATTTGAGATGTCGATGAGGCAATCAAGGTTTGTTGAACATTTTCGTTGTCGAGTCTTTTGAAGCGGTTGAAGAGATTCAAGAACATCAACTCGAGTCACGCTGAGTTGAGACTCCTTCATTTACTTTGGATAGCCTGTCCCGGATGAGCTTGGCGGTTTCCAAAGCACTCACTCTTCCACATTGACCTTTGCTCGATGGCCACATATGATATTCTTCGCTTGAGAATCGAGTTGCTTGAATCTCTTCACATCAGCAGCATTCGAGAAGGTGTGACTGAGGAACACCATTTTCCACAACATACCGTAGATCGTTGTCAATTGCTTCAAGATGCATTCGCATCTTGTTCTTCCAATGAGGGGTAGTCCGTCCCATCAAAGGTAGGACACCCTGCTGAGACCTTGATCATACCTGCGGTCGACATAACTAAAACTCCGGTGGTTAAACTAAAATCACACGAACAAGGAGTACCTTGCTCGATACCAATTGAAAGTGCGTTATATCGACTAGAGGGGGTGAATAGGCGATTTTATGAATTCTTCATCGAGGAATTTGCGGTGAGGAAATTCCTTAGCGAATAACTACTTGCAGCGGAATAAGTACTCAGAAGTAAGCATAACATAATGCGAGCATGGTCATCATGATGAAATGAAGACAAACAAAGAGTACAGAAAAGCGTAAACACAGGATAGCTCAAGATGAAGACAAACAGACTGAAGAAATTGAACTGAGGAAATTGAGAAAGTCTTCAGTCAAAGTCTTCAAACACAGATATGAATAAACTCTCAACACAATAATGAGGAAATGATAGGGTTGAGGAAATAGAACCAGTTAAGTTGGTGAAGACATTGATTTGGTAGACCAGTTCCAACTGCTGTCTCAGTTGTACGTCTGGTTGGAGCGGCTGAGTATTTAAACTCGAGGACACACAGTCCGGACACCCGTCGCTGAGCACGCAGCTCAGACACCAAGTCCTCACCGATTCTCCTTGAACTAAGGTCACACAGACCTCGTCCAATCACTCGTGGTAAGTCTTGAGCGACTTCCAAACCTTCACAGACTTGGTCACTCGGCGATCCACAATTCCTCTTGGATGCTCTAGACCATGACGCCTAACCGTCTGGAAGAAGCACAGTCTTCAAAGGTAACAAGCGTCGGATCCACGCAGGATCAATCTCTTGATGATGCTCAATCACTTGGGTTTGTAGGGTTTGGTTTTGGGTTTTCCTCACTCGATGATTTTCGCTCAAAGTCCCGAGAGGATGGGTTGCTCTCAAATGACAAGTGTCAAGTTTCTCTCGGAGCAGCCAACCAGCTAGTGATTGTAGGGGGCGGCTATTTATAGCCTAGGGAGCAGCCCGACATGATAAGACATAAATGCCCTTCAATGATATGACCGTTAGGTGGATAAGATATTTTGGGACAACTGGCGCGCAGCACAGCAACGGTCGGAAATTTGAATCTCAAATTCCTCAGGGCTATCATATTCCTCACTGTGTAGGCAATCCGCACTAGCGAATTCCTAACTCCTCAGTCAGAACAAATTCCTCAGCGACCAGAAGAATTTCGTCTCTGTCACTGAAGAAATTGGCTGAACTGTATGAGGTTTTCCAAAGGCTTCACTCGAAGGGAATGGTAGGTGTAGGATTTTGAGTTGAGCATCACATGGAAATTTTTCCTTAGTATTTCCTCGACCCCCTTTAACAGCACGGTGTTTCCTATGACTCAAGAAAGAGAAAATGAAACAACGAAAACGAAAGTCTTCACGCTTCATGTTCCTCAAATGAATACTAAGTCTTCAAGGTCACACCAATTTCTTCACTTTCAAAATCTTCAGAAAGTCTTCAGAATATCAAAGTCTTCAGTCGAAGAACTTTATTTTTAGGGGTCGACTTTCTCTGTAAATATCAAACTCCTCATAGACTTATAGACCTGTGTACACTCACAAAGACATTAGTCCCTTAACCTATAAGTCTTCAATACACCAAAATCACTAAGGGGCACTAGATGCACTTACAATAATTTACATAATTTTTTGAAAAATGCTAATCATGCATTTGAAAAATGTTAAATGTGTAAATAAACAATGTTGACCATGTATAGGAAAAATGCATACAAAAAGTACACAATGTGTCTGAAGGTAGTTGATCAAGTATTTCAAAAACTCAATCAAGCATTTGAAAAATGTTAAATAAATATTTGAAAAATCTTAATCAGGTATTTAAAAATTTAAATGTATATAAAAATGTTGAACATGTATTAAAAAATGTTAAAACTTGTATTGTATTAAAAATGCTAAAATTATATTTGGAAAAAGTTAATCAAGCATTTAAAAATGTTAAATGTCTAAATACAAGTGTTCACAGTATTAAAAAAATGTGAAACTTGTATTTAAAAAAATGTAAAACCTATCTTTCAAAAATGTTAATCAAGCTTTTGATGAAGGTAATATGTGTAGAGTAAAAATGTTGAACATGCACTAAAAATATCTTGATCTTGTACTTGAAAAGTGTTAAACTATATGAGAAAAATATATTTGATATTGTCCTAAAAATGTCAATATGAAAATAGTGAAAACCAATAGAAAACAAGAAAACCCAATGAAAAACGAGAAAGAAACAAACAAAACCAAAGAAAAAAGAAAGAAGAGGATAAACCAAAACCTAACAAAAAATGTGAAGAAAACTAAGAAAAAGGAAAGAAAAGAAAAAACTGTCTAAAATAGAGGAAAGAAATGAGGAAAACCGGTGTGAAAACAAAAGTGAAAACCGGTGGAAAAATTCGAGTCTTTTAGTTCAAGCAGGTCGCACCCTGCAGTTTTACTATGAACCTCATAGACTCGTTGGCTGACGTCGCTAGCAATTATCGACCGGTGTTTGACTCCTGACTGCACTCCCATCTTCCCAAATATTTTTCTTTGAAGTTTGTACTTATGGTTGGGCCGTTATTTTAGGCGCTTCAGGCGAGCGAGACACGAAGCGAGATATTGTCGCCATGGCCAAATGGCGGGGAAGCCTCTATGTCTCACATTAAGCGAGAGAAAAGGGAACCCTTGCCGGCCTAGGCACGCGGGAGGCTAGAGCCTCTTTTTTTAGAAAAAAGTTTTTTGTTCTGGTTTTAACTTTTTTTATACTTTAAAACATTATAAATAAATATATTCGAAATAACTTCACATGAGGAATTGAAAAAATGTGAGCCAAGCATTTAAAAAATGTTAAATGTGTGTAGAGAAAATGTTCCTCATCTATTAAAAAATGTATTAAAAATAAAATGTGTATGAAAAAGTTGACCATGTATTTAAAAATATTATCAAGCATTTGACAAAATATATTAAACAAGTATTTAATTTTTTAATCATGCAGTTAAAAAATATTAAATGTGTACGCAAAAAATGTTGACCTTGTATTAAAAAATGTTGCTCTTCTGTTTAAAATATTAATCAAGCATTTAAAAATGTTAAATATGTATAAAAATGTTGACCATGTATTCACAAAATGTTAATCTTGTATTTGAAAAATGTTAATCAAGTATGTGTATGAACTAAACATCGTAAGATGCAAGATGCTCTTTAAATGTGCCTTAGTGGACATGAATTGACGTTACGATCACTGGGAACATGTATATAGAGATATTGCGGTGATAGAAGCTATCTCCTTCCTTTGTTCAACGTTTGATAAGGGTAATAAGAGAGACCCCAAAGACTTATGCCATGTCCACTGGACACCCTTAATCACCATTACTTCCAGCGGCAGGGGGAGGGATGGTACTGACATGCCTGAGATGTAGTGTGGCAGTATGCACGTATCTTTATTTGTCTCTGCCAACACATTAAACATACAATGTTGATTAGTCAATTGAACCAAGAATTGTGCTTTTTTGAAGTTAAGTAACATACATATTGGTGGTGAATTTGGACTCCCTGATATTGCCTTAGCTCTATTGTAGATTTCATCGCTTTCTGCTACTCTTGTTCCTCATTACTTCCCTACTGCACTTTAATTCTCGTTTATATACTCTTAGAATATTTTCCACCTTCGTGATGCTTTTCCTTTGAATCACAAATAACTTGTAAACACTTTTTGATAAAAACAATAAGAGGCAAAGACCATTTCCTAAGCTCTCCGTGGGATTGATATTCTTACTTGGAAAAGGCTACAAATGTACCTTGTGACCTGCAGAATATGAGAGCTCCATGGACAATCTAATTAGGCTTTAAAGCATCATCTCCTATCTTCTCCCTCTACTCCGACCTCATATGGTAGAGCTATAGATGAAACAACAAAAAGTCTCCAACGCTTCATGAGTGGCTAGGATGGATCGACTATCTTTGGTGCACATGTTGGCAGATATTGACACCCCCTTCTTATAGCTCCACATGGGAGGCCCTCTTATTATTGCAATGTGATGGCAAGAACATGGTCAAATATTGTGGCCATAGCATCTCCGACAAGGTTGCCGCTCGCTGCAGGACTCAATTGTTTTTTGTTGCTTATTTTGGGGCCACGTTTGCAAAACTTGAGGACCCTCTAGTAATTTGAATTTACTTTAGGGTCCTTTGAGAATTGATTTATCACTTTTGATATATAAACACCAGATTTAGGATCTTCGTTTCCCTTCCACTTTTCCAAAAAAAAAGAATGTCATGGAATGTATACAGTCTACAAAGTACACATTTGGTTGTGGCAAACCGTTGTCCCACCTCACCAAGCAAGACCCAGGATGGGATTCGAGAACATACTACTAGTTGATATTTCATACGAGTCTAGAAATGTCTATTTATTCACACCTAAGTTTGATAGCCTTATACTCTCAAAATCTTTCGACATTTATCTATAAGATGCATACATCACTCTTGAAACACACAAGGAAGTTTTTTTGGACATATAATGACCCCGCAGACATACATAATGTAATAATATTGGTTCGTTGAGATTAACGGTGAAATCCATTGTAACAATATAGTTTCTTAAACACAACATTTTTTTGTGGAAAAATTTAATTTATTTTAGCACCAAAAATGTTTTTCTACTGATAAATATTGCTAGGGTATGACAAATACATACCTAATATGCATGGATGTGTTTAAATTGTTCATTCATCTTTTTATATACACCTCCATTCAAAATATAGTGAATATCTGGATTTTCAAAATCAAACATGTGTACGTTTCTCCAAGTTTATAGAATAAACTATACACATCTAAAATACTAAATATTTAAAATAAAAATACACTTCATGATGAATCTAATGAAACTAATTTTGAATTTTTGTTGCTGATATTTTTCCTACAATCTTGGTCAAACATAGACTTGTTTGACTTTCTACAAAATGGAATATGCATTACATTGTGGAATGAAGGGATTATATAATACTTTCAGGCTGATGGTATGTTGAATAATGAATATCAATACAAACAACATATATTTTGGACATCAGTATGAGTTATAATGAACTAAAAAAGTTCAATATAAGTCGATGGTTGTGTCCCACTCCGTGTATGTAAGGCTAATATATACCGATGTATTAACTTGGAAATTAAAAGGATATTGTCTAACTGATATTCATTAAATTGTGTTTAACTCCTAATTTCTTAAGAAATAACTTTTTTGCGTAAATTTTTGTGGCCAACACCACATACAATGCGACACATTGATTTACAATCTTCTTTTTCTCCATGCAGGTTTTATAGAAACCTCTCACGTGCAAGTAGAATAATATAAAATCATAAAATGTAATAAACCAAAAACATTCTTGATTTACGAGGTTTTCACAATTTCCCGCTCAAATAATTAATCTTTATATATATATTCTCACAATATTAGCTCAAAGATCTAATTTTAGTATATATATATATATATATATATATATATATATATATATATATATATATATATATATATATATATATATATATATATATATATATATATATATATCTCACAATCATAAAGTGTAATAAACCAAAACATTCTTGATTTATGATCTAATTTTTCAAAGACCCATAATTGTTAGAAAATAAGCTTAAAAATGTTTTCACAATATTAGTAATAAATATTCTTGATTTATTTACGAGGTTTTCACAATTTCCGCTTTCATACTTACCATGTCAGTGGTCAAATCATCAATCTTTATATATATATATACACATACATACATATATATATATACATATATATATGTATATGTATATATATGAGTATGGAATCGCAAATAAACTCAACAAATAGTTGCATAATCAAACGCGAGTTTAGTAAAGTTGTATATCTAACACAAACACAAGTGGCCATGCTCTCTTTTTCTTTAAGACATCCACATCTGACGATTAAAATTTGATGAGGCACCCACATTTTAGTGCCTCCTGGAACCGTGGGATTACCAAAGCATGGTAATAGGAAAGCCACATACTCCACCCATTCAAATATACAGAGCCTAATATGTTTCTCGAGGTTGAATTTGACCATTGATAATATTATTAATATATTAGATGTATTATATAAAATTATATCATTACAAACTCCTTTCACGTACAAATTCAACAATATGCTTTGTGTAATATGCCTGTCACATATTATTGCTCTAACCTGTGGTCAAAGGTAACCTCGAAAAATGTATTAGGGCTTATATATTTAAATGGAAAGAGTAAAAAATGCAGGAAATTTGAGATTAAATGTTTGCTTGATTAGAGGAAGACAGATGCATGGTGCATTGACAATTTGAAGTGAACTTCTCCATGAGATTTTGCTTTCCTACAAAACTAATAGGAAAAAAAAGCCTAAGCTTCAATTTTTTCGCTGTAATCCAACTATCCAAAGTGTACGGTTTTTATTTTGCTTAGCACCGCAATCCATATTGCCTTCAAAAAAATCCTTACTGGTTTTAAATGTTGGTTGAACTTGGAGTCTCAAAACAGAGCGAGTGAAACAAAAATTACTTAAATGTTTGGTGAGATTAGACCTCATGTTTGGGTCTCTCTAAAATTAGCAGGAAACAAAATCATATGCTACGATATTTTTGGTTGCAATCCAAAAACCAAAGTGTACGACTTGAATTTTTGCATAGGAATATAACCCACAATTGTTCCTTCCAAAAACAAAATCTTTACCCCGCAAAAAATTAAAAAAATCCTTAGTTTTTTGTTGTTTGAACTTGGTGTCTGAAAACACAGCTAGTGAAGCAGAATTACATAAATAGTAGTAGAAGTTCCATTTCACTCCAAGGGCTGAGCCTTGACAGTTATGCGGTGGCAAATCAACTTCAACAAGCTAGCAACACTGCATGCACCAGCAAGGTAGCATGGGTAGCAGTCTCAGCCACGTCAGCACTCATCATGACAAAAAGCGAAAATTGCTAATAAAGGAAAGGAAACAACAACTAGCAGATGATGTCATGTATTTGTTGCGAGTCGTAAGTGCGACTACAGAGGCCGCCGCCGCCGCCGCCGCACTTCTAGAGGCCTCCACCATCGCTACTCTCCCTCGCCGTCGCCGGAGGAGGCCGCCGGGCTAAGACCCGCGGCGAGGGCATGCGCTTCCTCTCCTTCATGTCTCCAACACCCGCGTCAGATCCAAGGTCCTGGATGTGCCATGGCCGGTGGCCTTGGAGTCCTCGATCCATTGAGCTGCCAACGACTAGGGCACTATCTGCGACTATCCGGGGATGCATGCGTCTACTGCGTGGCATGTTTGGATCGCTTCAGCTTCCCTGCCAGATCTCGGCGTCCTGGCGCCCCAAAAGGCTAAGCGGGCTCGCGCCACGGACTTATCTGCCTTGCTCTAGATCCGGCCATGTTGGCCCCTTGGGTGACGAGCAGTGCTATTTATGATGATATTACACTCGATGTGCTACATCGTTGGTGTTGGTCCGTACGGTCACCACACTGGCCTTCGGTGGCGCCCCATTGCGGATTGTGGTGCCACCGAAAGGTCTTCACGAGAGTTTTCTCTTCAGATCCGGTGGTTGTCTTGGTGGTGAGATGCAATCTATGAACGACGGCTTGACGAAGATGTTATGGTTGTGCAGCAGCAGCGATCGGTTTTCTAACCCAACGCATGTACTGCTTGGATTGCGAAAAAGTGGTGGCGACAACACATGATTGACTTCGATGATGCTGCTTTCTCGAGTACCTGGTCTCGAGCTCCGTTGTGAAACCCGAGAGTTGGTCTACCTCACAATGGCAATATTTTTGCGTAGTTACGTTGTTGAAGGCATTGCTTGGATATCCTCGTTCTAGTTCTTCAGCGTGAAAACCTGTATTCTGGCCTTTGGTGGTTGGATCCGGTAATGGAGGCGCTTGAGCGTCACTCTCCTCCTGAAGCCTTTGCTGTTGAAAAATCTCGTTGTCCTTGTTATGTTATGAGATGGTTGGTGTTGATATCGTCACTGCTGTAGTTTTTCTTTTTCCTCGCCTAGGCATAACTTTGGTCTTATATGACTTTGCTAATTGCCGGCGTTTTTTGTGTATGTGTGTTGATATTTGTTGTGTGCATCTTAGACTGCAGAGGCTGGGTGTGTACTTATTCATTTTGTATCTACTTGATGCTTCATTTTAAGTCTATTCCACCCTTTGTTCAAAAAGCAGATGATGTCCTTTTTCTCTCTCCTCTTGGCTAGCTCTCGCTCTCCTTCAAAGCTGTCAACAGATTAGACCCTCCCTGTCTCCTGTTGGCTTCATAGTTTTAAATAGCGGGGTGAGCCATTGATCCATTTGTTTCCTTGCTATTAGTAGTTCTCTGATTCGGTTTGATTTCCCCAGCAGCTACTGCTGCTGCTGCTGCCGCCGCCAAGTCTCTTCCTCCCACTATCTGTTTTCTCCTCCCAACAACTGTTCTAATCCCTCTTTCTAGAAGTCTAGATCACAGACAATGTTCTTCCCCCATGCCTTCCAAGATTCATCAAGCTGCTGGAACACCAACCACAACCACCTTCACGTATGCGCACGTATTAATTTGTGGTTCTAGCTACAGTACTTAATTGTATTTCATCTCAAGATTTTGTTCACACAAGAAAAAAAAGAGAATATGTGTGTATACTAGCTAGCTAAGCTAGGGTTTGTTGATTCAGATATATATCCTACTGATGGCTGCCCTATATATATTGGAATATACATCTTGGCTGACGCTTGGTTCCTATCTCTTTGATTTGCAGCTGCAGCAAATCGGCGGCACTACTCCTTCACCTGCTGGTCCTGGAGATGAACAAGGCATCAACAACAACAATCATGGTCAGGAAGGATTAATGGCCATGGCTGGAGCCGGAGGGGGTGGTGGTGATGGTGGCGGCTTTTCTGTGGATGGTCAAGGCAGAGGTACCGGGAATAGCAAGCCGATGCCCATGTCGGAGCGGGCACGGCTGGCGGGGGTGCCGCGGCCGGTGTCGGGGCTCAGCTGCCCACGCTGCGACTCCACCGACACCAAGTTCTGCTACTTCAACAACTACTCCCTCACCCAGCCCCGCCACTTCTGCCGCGCCTGCCGCCGCTACTGGACCCGTGGCGGCGGTCTGCGCAACATCCCCGTTGGCGGTTACCGCCGCCGTCGCCATGCCAACCGCACCGCCAAGCCCACAGCTGCGTCAGCAGTCCGAGCCACTGTGACAAGAACGACGACAACGCCCAGCATTACTGCTGGCACCACCGGCATGGCCACTGCACCTTCCGGGCTGCAATACTCGATGTTCGGCAGCGCGCCGCTGTTGGCCGACTGCTTCGACCCACAAGGCCTTGGTCTTAGTTTCCCCGACAGCCTGCTCTCTGCGGACACTGGCGCCTACGTGGCTGATGATGGTGTGGACCACAACCACCACGACCCGTTCCTGCACACCATGGCTGGGCCGCCAGCTGCGGCAATACCGACCACAATGGTGGCGATGCATGGCATGATCCACCTAGGGCTACCGAGCGGCGGCGGCCACAATGGCGAGGAGGGTGGAGGAAACCACCAGTTCCACCACCACCAGTCGATGATACCAGCCAAGGGAGACCACCAGCAGCAGCAAGAAAATTACCCGAGCAGCAGGAGCATGTCCGGGGATATCGCCGATGGAGGCGGCGGCCGCTAATGCAGGTGCAGCTCGTAATTGAGATCTTGCTTGCTTTCGCGAACCGAGATCAATGCATGGTGGTCGTGTGTGTATAGAATCTTCATCACTACAATATCTTTTACAGGAACTCTGAGATCGATGGAGATCTTCAGAGGGGGGTATCATACACAAGAACGTTATCATTTTGTTTGTTAAATGTTGTTTGATCACTATGGTCGTAATTTATAGAGATGTCTACTTGTTGTTTAAGTACTTATTAGCAGCCAAGTGTTGTAATGTGTGTCGGTTGTTGAATAAAGCTAGCCGCAGCACGTTTGCATGCAATAGCAGCATTCTTAGCTGCCATGGCAGAGCATTTAGAATGCCTGCCATGGCAGCGATTTTAGGCTGCCACAGCAGCGCCTCTGTTTTCTATTTTCCTGTTAGCGTTTTTAGCTCATAGGCTCAATGTATCACCGCCGTAGGAGCGGCAGCGCTCGCCAAGCTGCGGAGGCAGTAGGACAAGGCGTGATGGCGGCGCAAGATCATGGTGTAGCAGGTGGTCTGTGAGCCCAACGGCAGCGGCACCAACCTCTCTTTCCCAATGCTCACCCGCTCGAACTACTCCGACAAGGCATTGGTGATGGAGGTGAACATCCATGCCGCGAGCCTATGGGTTGCCATCGAGGATGACATCGTGTCTTCGAAGGAGGATCAGCTGGTCATGGAGGCGCTGATCTGTTCACTCTGCTGGAGTTGAATAGCATGATCACGGGAAGACAAACGCGAAGACCGTGTGGGCTGTGCAGGACTCAAATGTCTTTCCCGTGATCACATGCATGAGGCAAACGCATAACGCCTCTGTGTGGAGTTCGAGACAATCGCCTTCAACGATGGCGAGCGGATCAGTGGGTCACCGGCCTCACGACATCGCTTCGCTATCTCGGGGACACCGTCGGTAGTGAGGAAATTCTTGCACGTCTCGCCTTCTCGTTTCGCACAGGTGGAAATCTCTATCGAGAATTTGATCAATTGAGCATGCTCTTGATCGAGGAGCTCACAGGGCATCTGTGGGTAGTTGTCAAACCTCACTGCGTGCGGCTTTGAGCTCATCCGGAGAAGGATCTAATTGGGGATATGGGGAGCGACACGGTGAGGGGCTGAGGCATGGAGATGCACAGCTGGAAATCAGGGGACTCCATCTGCCGTCAATGTTGTTGCAGGTGCTGATTTTGAGACGAACCATGGCCAAGGACTGGTATGTGCAGTGTCTGCTCGCCGGAAATGGCCGATGCGAGGCGGTACTATATAGGAGGGCGGGCGGCAAAAACTGGGGAAAACACATGAAGTAGCTGGACGAAGGGGGATCTTCTAGATTCGTGGGCGACATAGCATTGGGCCGGTGATGTGCGGTCATTCGGGTACATCATAAAGGATGCGAGAAGGAAGCCCATACCAGCAAGGTCCAGCTATCCCCATCGGCCAGCTGATCGGAATTCGGAAAGAACACAAATGTTAAGCATACTATGAATGGAGCACTTTGGGGATATGGGTGACCGGCTGGGATGTGGCCTGGCCATATCTCAAGGTTAAATTAGCTGATGGGACGAGTCACTCTAAACATTTAAATGTCAATTTAAATGTATGCAATGATCCCGATTGATTAAATTAACCTTGGAGTACTTGTTTTGCAAAAAAAATTGTTCTTTCAAATATAATGAGCTTGTGTATTGGTGTCAAGAAGGTTTGTGGCATTCTTTTCCAATATAATGAGCCTGTTTACACACAACGATTAAATTAACCTTTAAGTCCTTGTTTTGCACATTTTTTTGTTCTTTCAATCAATAATATCATAATTGGCCTATTTATTGGTTTCAAGAAGGTCCGTGGCATTCTTTTTAAATATGATGAGACTATTTATGTGTAACAAGAAATAAGGTGTCTGCAATGAACAATTCGGTCAAATTGTACATGTCGACAATGGGGTACAATTCAACATTTGTAAATGTCTCATGGCCAGGTATGATAGACAATCCATATCAGTAAGTTGCATCTTCCCTTCTGGTAACTCATACCCAAAGGAACGCAAATGTTAAGTTTGCTATGGCTGGAGCAGTCTAAGGATGAGTTACGGGCTGGAAAGTGGCCATACCTCGAGGTTGATTTAATTCATGTGATGGGTCATTGTAAACATTGTCTAAAAAGACCAGTGAGGGAGTCTTGGATTCGGGTGTCCTCAGGTGTCCGGCCTATTTGATATCGGCCGGACCAATGGGCCGTGAAGATAAAGCCGAAGATTATTCCCCGTGCCCGGGTAGGACTCCTATGTGCGTGGGCGGCAAGTTGGGTGTCCGGATATACTGTTTCTATCTTCTGTAAACCGACTCTGTACAACCCTAGACCCCTCCGGTGTGCATGTAAACTGGAGGGTTTAGTCCACAGAGGCTATCAGAATAGTCATAGGCTAGACAACTACTCCCTCCGTTCCAAAATAGATGACTCAACTTTGTATTAACTTTAGTACAAAGTTGGGTCATCTACTTTGGAACGGAGGGAGTAGGGTTTAGCCATTACGATCTCGAGGTAAGTCAACTCTTGTAACCCCTATACTCCTCGAATACAATCAAGCAAGACGTAGGGTTTTACCTCCTTAAAGAGGGCCCGAACCTGGGTAAACATCGTGTCCCCTTGTTACCATTGATCCTTAGACTCACAACTTGGGCCCCCCTCCCCGAGATCTGCCGGTTTTGACACCGACATTGGTGCTTTCATTGAGAGCTCTACTATGTAGTCACGAAAAGCGATCTATGGCTCGCCTTGTCATCAATACCGACATCACTTCTGGAGGGAACCTAACCTCAGGACATACAGCTCGGCGATTTCACCGTGGGTACCTGCATGGCCATTAAGCCAACAACATCCCCCACGATCGCCAAACATCACTCCCACATCGGTCTCAAATACTTCAAGAAGATGGATCCGGCGGACGTCTCGTCCTTAAATGAGCTGCTAGATCGCATCGCCGCCCTGGGGGTTTCGACGGACTATGATCTGATCGGGCTTAAACCTGGCCAGAGGGAAATCAGTCTCCCACCGATCACCCACCTGGTAGCAGTCGTCGAGGAACGAGCCGATAACACTTCTTCCCCTATATTAAAAACCAGATATGTTCGGGTCTCCGAACCCCTTAAGCCGGATATCCTTCCCTTGGATGGGAGTCCGCATCCCCCGAACTTAGAGTCGGACATAGGGTCCGGGGAGCGCTTGGATCTTCCCGGACCCAAACTAGTGACCTCGGAGATTTTGTAAGCTCCGGACACAAAATTCGGTCGGACTCAAGTTTTAGCCCACCCACCCACCACAATCCATACTCTCCAAGTAATTCAGGCCCTCCAGACATATACGACCTGATGTATGTATGGCAACAACCTCGGGAAGTGGTCCATCACTTTTGGGCCATTCCTACTTGTCAAAAACAAGATTAGAGATTGCTGCGACGATGATGCAGTCTCAGTCTTTCATCGCAATTGTACCGACGAGGGAACCCGGAATACCCTCAACCGCCATTGCATACAGAATCACGGAACTATCGCATATATTACAGAAGTACTGCGCGATGGAAAGCACATGGAAGGCCCAGAAACCCCAACTGGAACCTGCTGCCTTTAAGCACTATACTACCCGGGCTAAACGGATACACCCTTACGAGGCATCCGACCACAGGTCCGTCAGTAGGAAGAACAAACCCTTTACAGGATACAGGTCCGTTCTTGACAAACTCTTCGACAAACCCTGTCCGATACATGCAACTCCAAGCACACACTCAACTCACAGCCTCCGGGCATGTTGGGGTACTCCGGCAGGTAGCTAAGAGTGGGGAGGCCATCCTCACCACCGCCACTCCAGAGAAGCATTCTCTGGAGGATGACGACTTTAACGTGCTCATGGTCTTTGAGACTTTCTTCTCAAATAATCACGTAAGAGGGCACTTCGCGACCTCGCCGAAGTCCACCAAGTAACCGCAACGAGCCCATGGAACGACGCGGCAATAACCTTCACTGCCGATGATGAACCAAAGGCCCGATCAGTCTGAGTACCCGCCGCTCTAGTGCTAAACCCCATTGTGGACGGCTTCCGACTCACCAAAGTGCTCATGACGGCGGCAGTGGGCTTAACCTCATCTACGAGGACACGCTCGACAAAATGCAGGTTGATACAACACGCATAGAGCAAAGCAGTACCACCTTTCGAGGCATTGTCCCCAGTCAAGAAGCACGATGCTCTGGGAGAATTAAATTGGATGTAGTATTCGGCACACCTGAAAAGTACAGGTCCGAAGAGTTGCTCTTCCACGTGGTCCCCTTCACTAGCGGTTATCACGCCATTCTCGGGTGGGACGCTTTCTCACGCTTCCAAGCTATACCCCATTACAGGTACATGAAGCTTAAAATGCCAGGGCCCAATGGAATAATTACAATTTTGAGTGACCCAGACAAAGCACTTCGTGCCGAAAACAAAACCGCATCCTTGGCCCTTGAGACACTATCCGAAGCCTTAGCGGCCGAAGAATTAACCACCCTACGATCCACGGTGGACAAGGATGATGTGATTCTCGATAAGAGACCTAAATCCACCTCTTTCAAGCCAGCAGATGAAATAGTAAAATTTCAAGTGTACCTGACATACCCCAATAGAACAACGTCCATCAGAGCACAACTGGATCCAGCGGTAGGCACCGCCTTACGCGCGTTCCTATGCGAAAATTTGGATTTCTTCACCTGGCACCCTTCAGACATGCTCGGGATCCCATGCAGACTGGCTGAACGCAGCCTCAACATAATCAAAGTGTTCAAACCAGTCAAGCAAATGCTGCGGTGATTTTCTGAACCCAAACGACAAGCTATGGGGGAAGAGCTAGCCAAACTGCTCGAGGTCGGATTCATCAGAGAAATCAAACACCCGATTGGCTAGCCAACTTGGTCATGGTGCCGAAGAAGGACAAATCCTGCCGCCTTTGTGTCGATTTCAAAGACCTCAATAAGGCTTGCCCTAAAGATCCTTTCCCGTTGCCCCGCATTGACCATATTATCGACGCGATCACAGGACATGACTCATTGTGTTTCCTCGACGCTTACTCTGGATACCATCAGATTAAAATGAAGGAGTACGACCAGGCCACACCGACGCTCATCACCCTGTATGGCCCTTTTTGTTTCAACACTATGCCTTTTGGGCTTAAAACCGCTGGTGCCACTTACCAACGCATGATTCAAACATGCTTGGAAAAACAAATCGGCAAGATAGTTGAAGCATATGTGGATGACGTGGTTATCAAAACCAAATACGTCGAATCATTGGTGGACGATCTTTGCCTCACCTTCGACAACCTCCGAACATACGATATATGGCTCAATCTGGAAAATGTGTCTTCGGTGTCCCAGCCGGAAAGCTACTAGGGTTCATTGTTTCCCATAGAGGAATCGAAGCAAATCCAGCTAAGATCCGAGCCTTGTCACAATTGGCTACACCAACAGACCTAAAGCAGGTCCAAAAGCTAGCAGGGTGCGTGGCGGCTTTGAGCCGCTTTATCTCCAGATTAGGAGAAAAAGCATTACCACTTTATAGACTGCTCATACGCACCGACAACCTTGAATGGACGGATGTGGCCATAGCCGGATTGGAAGAAATAAAAACCTTACTAGCAGGCACTCCCAATCCTAGCTACCCCGGGTGTTGGCGAGACTATGTTGCTTTATATCTCCGCAACTCACCAGGTGGTAAGCGATGTACTCGTCATCGAGCGAGGGGAAGAAGGACATAAATTCCCCATCCAAAAGCTAGTCTATTACGTATCAGAGGTCCTCACACCATGCAAATGTCGGTACCCAGACTACCAAAAGATAGCTTACACGATCTTTATGGCATCCCGAAAACTCCGACACTATCTTCAAGAGTGTTCGATCATGGTGGCATCTGAAGTACCACTTAACGACATCATCAATAACAGGGATGCCACCGGCCGCATAGCTAAATGGGACATTGAGCTCTTACCATTCGAAATAACATCCAAGCCATGCCGAGCTATTAAATCTCAGGTGCTGTCCGACTTCGTCGCCGAATAGACGAAAGCCGAGCTCCCTAAAGAGTATAGTTCATACTCCAACTGGATCATGTACTTCGACGGCTCTAAAATGCTAGCCGGACTGGGGGCTGGTGTCGTCTTGACATCCCCTACGGGGGACACAGCCTGCTATGTATTGCAAATCATGTATACGGACTCCAATAATGCAGCTGGATATGAGGCGCTTCTACATGGTATACACATGGCCGTCTCCATGGGTATACAATGCCTAGAGGTGCGCGGCGACTCAAACCTCGCAATATCTCAGGTAAATGGAGAGTTCGATGCAAAAGATCCAAAAATGGAGGCATATCGAAACATCGTATTAAAAATATCAGCTCGGTTCGAGGGACTTGAATTCCATCATGTCGCTCGAGACAGTAACCAGGCAGCCGACATCCTCGCTCGCATGGGTGCTAAGAGCGACCCCGTACCACCTAATACCTTTGTGGAAAGGCTCTTTAAGCCATCCGTAGTATGTCAGGGCAAGAGCGGAGACGCCAGTACAGACCTGGTCACGCCCCCAGTAGCCAAACACCGTTCATATATCATCGGGGGTTCGGATGCCGAAATAACACCCTCTGCTCACAAGATCATGGCCGTTATTGCCCCATGGACCGAACCTTTCCTGGCCTACCTTAATAGGCAGGAGCTTCCTAATGATCAAAATGAGGCCCGTCGCATAGTTCGGTGCTCTAAAGCCTACAAAGTTCACGAAGGTGAACTGTACAATAAAAGCATTACCGGAGTTCTCCAAAGGTGCATCTCCAAAGAGGTGGGGCGGCAGATCTTGGCGGAAATACATGCTGGTCTGGGCGACCATCATGTCGCAGCTCGGGCCCTCGTAAGAAAAGCTTTGCGGACAGGTTTCTTCTGGATAAAGGCCCGAGCAGACGCATAAGCCCTTGTCCAACGTTGTGTGGGCTGTCAGCTTTTTGCCAATCAAAGTCATATGTCTCCCACTGCCTTAAGAACAATCCCCATCACTTGGCCCTTCATGGTCTGGGTGTTGGGAAACGTAGCATGCAATTTCAAAAAAGTTCCTACGCTCATGCAAGATCTATCTAGGAGATGCATAGCAACGAGAGGGGGAGAGTGTGTCCAAGTACCCTCGTAGACCGAAAGCGGAAGTGTTAGCTCAACGCAGTTGATGTAGTCGAACGTCTTCTCGTTCCGACCGATCGAGTACCGAACGTACGGCACCTCTGAGTTCTGCACACGTTCAACACGATGACGTCCCTCGAGCTCTTGATCCAGCAGAGGGTCGAGGGAGTAGATGAGTTCCTTCAGCACGATGGCATGGTGACGGTGATGGTGATGTGATCCGCGTAGGTCTTCGCCTAAGCACCGCGAGAATATAACCGGAGGCATAAACTATGGAGGGGGCGCCGCACACGGCTAAGAGCAATAGTTGTGTCTCTTAGGGACGCCTGTCGGTGTCAAAACCGGCGGATCTTGGGTAAAAGGTCCCGAACTGTGCGTCTAAGGCTAATGGTAACAGGAGGCGGGGGACATAATGTTTACCTAGGTTCAGGCTCTCTCTATGGAGGTAATACCCTACTTCCTGCTTGATTGATCTTGATGAATATGAGTATTACAAGAGTTGATCTACCACGAGATCGTAATGGCTAAACCCTAGAAGTCTAGCCTATGAGGTTATGATTATTGTGCTAAACCCTAGAAGTCTAAACCCTCCGGTTTATATAGACACCGGGGGGGGGGTGGGGGCTAGGGTTGTACAAGGTCGGTTACAGAGAAATGAATCTACATATCCGAATAGCCAAGATGGCCTTCCACGCAAAGGAGAGTTCCATCCTGACACGGGACAAAGTCTTCTATCTTGTATCTTCATAGTTCAACAGTCCGACAAAAGTATATAGTATGGCTGTCCGAGGACCCCTTAGTCCAGGACTCCCTCAGTAGCCCCTGAACCAGGCTTCAATGACAATGAGTTCGGCGCGCAGATTGTCTTCGGCATTGCAAGGCAGGTTCCTTCTCCAAGTACTCCAATATAGCCTTCCGAACATAGAAAACGTGTCCGACTCTGCAAAACAAGTACCACACACTACCATAGAGAGTATAATATTCCACGAGTCCCATCCGCTGACAATTTTTGTTACATGAAACTACATCATCACCCGGCCATTATTCTGAATCGTTTTCCGGCCTGCTACTTCACGTTTCACGAGGCGGTCTTATTGGCACGTCCTGTTGAAGCAGAGATCCTGTCCCCTTATCACGGGATTCTCATCAATACGGGCATGGGTAACCCAACCATGTCATCTGCATGATGCTTGGGAAATAGGCGGATTTTAAGGCGAGGGGGAGGCGCATGACTTTTGCTGTCTTTATAAGGGGATAAATGATTCATCCTCGTTCACGCACGCCTTCTCCTTCCTTTGCCCATTCATTCTTGAGCTCCAGCGCCCAAGCTCTCGCCTTCTCCGCCTGAAAAAGCACTCCAATCATGTCCACATCCGGAGCAGGAGGCAAGTGGATGACCTCCTCTGTCAAGAAGGAGGACATCAAGAAGCTCCAGGAGGCTGGGTACTTGGCCAAAGACATCGCTTATTGACTTCCAGCCAAGGAACAAATCGTCCCCACCCCGGAATCCCAAGAAAGGGTGGTGTTTCTCACCCACTTCGTCCGCGGGCTAGGATTCCCCCTCCACCCGTTCGTCCGTGGACTAATGTTCTACTACGGGGTAGACTTCCATGATTTGGCCGCCAACTCCATCCTCAACATCTTGGCATTTATTGTCGTGTGCGAGGCCTTCCTCCGCATCCCACCTCACTTCGGCCTATGGCTGAAGACCTTCAATGTGAAGCCAAAGGTGGTGAGCGGCCAACAAGCGGAGTGTGGAGGCGCCATGGTGGGCAAGATGCCCAAAGTCACCTGCCCTGAAGGCTCCTTTGAGGAGACTGTAAAGGGGTGGCAATCGGGGTGGTTCTACATCACCGAGCCGCGCGGCACCAACTAGGCAGCGACCCCGGGATTCCGATCCGGAGTCCCCATGCGGCTCACCTCATGGCAAGAGAAGGGCTTGGCCTGGGGCTCAGCGGAAGAGCTAACCGGGCTCCAGACATGTGTCCAGAACATGATAAGCAAGAAAATCAAGCTTGTCAACGTGGTCCAGGTTATGCTCTTCCGCCGGATTCTTCCGTGCCAAAGCCGGACTTGTAATTTGTGGGAGGTCAACCCGGCCAAGCACTAGACGCTGCTGGAGCTCTTCGGCATGACGCACGAAGACGTCTGGAAGGTGCTCTTTAAGGCCGGCGAGGTACCACCGCCCACGACCGAGGATTGTGGGCTTAGCTCAAAACACCGGGTTAATCCGTTAAGTTCTTTGATGTTTTCAACGTATATCCTTTACTGGCATGTCTGAGGGAGGAATCTAAGCCTCCCTACCAATCTTTGAGGCCTGGGTAAAGATAGCGGAGCAGATTAACTGTCCGGCTCCGCTGCTCGAAGATCCAGAAATGCATCTTCTGACGAAGTTATGCTGTTTTCGGTGCCTTATGAGGTGCCAGAGAAGAAGGCCAAGAAGACGGCCAAGGGGACCAGAGATGATCTCCGACGCAAGGATGCTTCAGACGCAATGTTCGAAGACATCAAGGATCTCTCCTCCGTCACCGAAGACGAGGAGGACACGGAGGAGGAAGAAGAAATCCCCCCCCCCCCCGCGCGTAGGGAAAAAAAGAAGAAGGCGGCCCCCACACATGGGGGCAAGACGCCCAAGAAGGGAAAAACCTCCCTTCCGGACTACTCCGCCGCAACCACCGACAGTGGCTGGGAGTGGGAGCCCAGGGTCAAGCCCCTGGCCAAATGTTAAGTATCCGGACACGGTAGTATTTCCGACCTTTTTACTTGATCGTTTTTAGCATGCTAGATCATGCACCTGTTGTCCGGCCCAGTCCAACATTGAGCTATCCTCTTCTTCAGAGGGATCGCTGGACCCGTCGGTGATGAACAACGGGTCCCTCCCGACGGCCTCCTCCCCCAAGGCCGCGGACAACACCGAGGTGTTGTCTCGAAGGATCCTAGGCCAAGGGGTGACCGTCCCGGTGATGCCGGAGGATAAAACCCCGGTTGCCGAACACATGGGGGGAAAGACCCCTACAGATACCGATGATGGGGGCCGCATCCAATTTGGCCCCCAGCCGAATACAACTCCGGAGACCCAGGTGGCTCTGGATTCAGGCAGGCCGCCTCTTCCAAACGAAGGGGGTGATCCGTCTCCACCAGTGACCTCTGTCCATCCAGAGGCACCAGATAGATTTCTAGAAGTGCTACAAGGCGCTTCCATTGTTGAAGAACACCGTACTCTTATGAGTACGGTGATCGAGAAGATCTAGTCTGCAAAAAGCGGACTGACCGAAGCTTGCACTAGCCTTCTAACAAGGCTTTGAGGTAAGTAATGCAATTGTAAAAAAGAATGTCACAGTGTAGCCAGTAGCCCCTGATGATCTGTTCGGTGTTCGGAAAGAAAAGCCGAACAACGGATCAAATAATTTTTGCAGGAGTCTAACATAAGATGTTTATGTGAATAAGCAAGCATCGCCACTGGCTGCTGCCACTCATACTGTGGAGGTATCCGGACTGAAGCAGAACCTGGAGCGTGCCGAGGGATAGCTCGGCCTCGTGAAGAAGCAGCTTGAAGAAAGCAAAGGTATGTAGTAACCTGCGTGTATATTTAGGAAGGATGAACGGTTCGTGCTGATTAAAGTGTCATGAACTTTATTAGGGGCCACGACTGAGGTGGCGGCCTTCAAGAAGGCGTTAGCCAAGGCCGAGGACAAAGCGGCCAAGGAAAGTGCCGCGCCCGAGAAGCAGGAGGCCCGGGTCAGCGAGGTTCAGCAAGAGCTTCAGGACGCCGTCAAGAAGTACGAGTCCTTGGAGTGTGATTCAAAGACTCGAGAGTCTCAACTTGCCAAGGCTCGCTAGAGCACACAAGATGCCCGAGCCTAAGCCCAGAGCGCCCTCCAGGAAATCCAGGCGGCCAAGAAGATCACGGCGGGTAAGGCTTTTATTATGCAAAGCAAGTATGTGAAGGAAACGTTCCTTTTGCTTACCCGACCCAGGAGCGTTTGCGGATCTGCCGCGTAGCATATCAGATGCTACAGACTTCTATCGAGCCGAAGAAGGGAGCTCTACGAAGAAGCTGTTCTGGTCTCAATACCTTGGACCAGAACATCCGGTGCCCTTTGGCGACCAACTGAAACAGCTGGTCGAGCTGCACAAGGCGACCGAATTGGCCATGAAGGACCTAATAATCCGTCTATGGCCTGTCAAGCCCATGCCTAGTAGCTACTTCAGACTCGTGAAGCGGCTTGTCAGTGCCTGCCCGCGACTTGAAGTCATAAAGCGGTCGGTTTGCATTGAAGGTGCGCGGATGGCCTTTGCCCGCGCAAAGATGCATTGGGCGAAGATGGACGCCACGAAGCTGATGACCGAGGGGCCACCTGAGGGCAAGGAGCACCGACGACCCTAACTATACTATGAAAGTGTCCTGGAGGGATCCTGCCTTGTGGCGGAGCAATGTGCCAAGGATATCATATTCCCGTGAAAACATTCATGTTATCCTGTCCTGTAATATGAAACAAGGTTGTTATGTAATATAATGCTTGTTTTATTTAAAATTTTACCTCCTGTGCGGCCGTTTATGAAATCTGAGAGTTGGTCAGTCGTTGGCTTCTGCCCCCCAATAGCTAATACAGGGGTGTTCGGGATAATTCTAAAGACTCTTTATCCAAGTTTTTGGTCCTTTAAGGAGGTGTTTAGCACAATGAACAAGGCAATCGGACTATACGGCTTTATCACCCTCACTTAGCCATAGGAGTTCAATAATTTTAAATTTTGGCGCAGCCCCTAGTATTCGGAAGACCGAACTTGGGGCGCTATACACGCCTAACCAGACAAAAACTGATTCCTCGCGTAAAGCGGAAAAAATCTCTAAGGATTTGAAACCTCTCGAACACCGACCAGCTCTCGCCGCATCATGACAGTCAGTTTTCGGCTTTCTCTACTGAGGTGCTCGTCTGGAAGAATTGGGACACAATCGCAGTAGTTCTCCTTTTACTACCCTAGCCAATATAGCAGAACGTAAGGTAGTAAGCACAGGAGCCGGGCAACCCAACTATTGACCAAAGACATGATTCAGAGCCGATGCACTATAAGTTCGGGGTGCCAAACTGTACTATAAAAGTGTTCGGACTTTCTTGCCGTGTTATGAGGTACCATGAAGCCCCTGGCGAATTAAGGCGTACCAGAATGTACAGGTGCAATTAACAATAAATAAACAGACAAGGAAAAAATTAAGTAATAAGCCGATGCTACAAATTATTTTCCATTGTAATTTGATTAATACGTCAAGGCATATGTGTACAAGTAGTGCGATAAGCAAATAAGGCTATTTGACATGCCATGACCAAGAGCGGGCTGCGTGCGGGTATGTAAAACAGGTATAACGATCGTTAGCAGAGACCACCCGGGGATTCCCTTGTACGTCAAAGCCCCTTGCCTTTCTTGGTGTATCCGTCCCGCGATGGGTCCGATGATCAGGTTGTCAGAAAAGCCTCAAGAAGAGAAAAACCTGAAAGGAAGAGAAAAAGTGAAGGTATGTGGATCCAGGGGCGGTTGAGCCGCATTGTGGACCGTGATCTAGCTGTGCCTCCATCCATGTTCATGGTATTTTAAGTGCGTAGTTATGTACGCGCGGCACGAATTTCACTCCTTGATTGGGACTAGGACGAAGGCCGAATTGCTAGTTGAGCTCTGGACGAGCCGGACGGTCCTGCTGCAGAGTAGTTCGGACTCGCTTGACGTTGTCCAGGGGCTTTATTGCCGAATTGAGGTTCTGCCTAAGAAGGCTGCTCTGTACTTCTGCTGCAAGGGCCACAGTGTGTTCCTTAGTACGGAGGGAGCGCCCGTATTTCCATTGACTGTTATGACACCGCGAGGTCTAGGCATCTTGAGCTTAAGGTATGCATAGTGCTGCACCGCATGAATCGAGCAAATGCGGTTCGTCCGAGCAGTGCATGATAACCACTGCGGAAGGGGACGATGTCGAAGATTAACTCTTCACTTCGGAAATTATCCAGGGATCCAAAGACCACTTCCAGTGTGATTGAGCCCGTACAACAGGCCTCTACACCTGGCATGACACCTTTAAATGTGGTTTTTGTGGGTTTGATCCTTGAGGGATCGATACCCATTTTGCGCACTGTATCCTGATAGAGTAGGTTCAGGCTGCTGCCACCATCCATGAGAACTCGCGTAAGGTGGAATCCATCGATAATTGGGTCAAGGACCAGTGCGGCTGAACCGCCATGACGGATACTGGTCGGATGGTCCCTGCGATCGAAGGTGATCGAGCAGGATGACCATGCGTTGTACTTTGGGGCGACTGGCTCCATCGCGTAGACGCCCCTAAGTGCACGCTTGCGCTCCCTTTTGGGGATATGGGTGGCGTATATCATGTTCACCGTTTTGACTTTGGGGGAAATTTCTTCTGTCCCCCTGTGTTCGGTGGTCGGGATTCCTCGTCATCGTCGTCGCTTTGTGACCCTTTCTCCTTAATCTCTGCATTTCACTTGCCGGCCTGTTTGAAGACCCAACATTCTCTGTTGGTATGATTGGCTGGTTTATCGGGAGTGCCATGGATTTGGCATGGTCGATCTAGTATGCGGTCCAGACTAGACGGGCCTGGATTATTTCTCTTGAATGGCTTCTTCTGCTGACCGAACTTGGAGCCGCTGAATCTGGCGTTGACAGTCGTGTCTTCGGTACTATCACCGTTGTTTCGACGCTTATGTCTATTGCATCGGGGCTTGCCGTTGCTGTTTCTGGCTTCAGAAGTGCCAGGTTCGCTTGTATTGTTTCTACGGTCTAGCCAGCTGTCTTCGCCCGCACAGAAGCGGGTCATGAGTGCCATAAGGGCTGACATAGACTTCGGTTTTTCCTGGCCAAGGTGTCTGGCCAGCCATTCGTCGCGGATGCTGTGTTTAAAGGCCGCGAGGGCTTCGGCGTCTGGACAGTCGACGATTTGGTTCTTTTTGGTTAAGAACCGAGTCCAGAATTTCCTGGCTGACTCTCCGGGTTGTTGGATTATATGACCTAGGTCATCGGCATCCGGAGGTCGAACATATGTGCCTTGGAAGTTGTTGATGAATGCGCCCTCCAATTCCTCCCAACTGCCAATGGAGTTTTTGGGCAGACTATTTAACCAGTATCTAGCTAGTCCCTTGAGTTTGAGCGGGAGGCATTTGATGGCGTGAAAATCATCTCCGCAGGCCATATGAATGTGGAGAAGAAAATTGTCGTTCCACACCGCGTGGTCTGTTGTGCCATCATATGATTCGATGTTTACGTGTTTAAACCCTTCTGGGAAATCATGTCCCATTACTTCGTCAGTGAAGCAAAGGGGGTGTGCGGCACCTCTGTATCGGGCCAGGTCGTGACGTAGCTCTGATGGAGCTCGTCTGTGGTTTTCGGCCCGGACGTGGTTATGTTTGTAACGTTCAGCCAGATGGCCATTGTCGCGCGTCGAGGCACGCCCCCGTGATCCATAGATCGATCTTGTCTGACCTGCTCTCTTTTCCAAGTCGCGCCGCAGGTCATGTGTATATCCCCGAGCTGTTATATTTCTGTCTGTTCGGCGAGGTAATGCGGGCTGGTGTACGGCTCGAGGTGCCGCTTTATCCCGGGCACGTGGTGGTCGGTCAGCCGCATCGTACCTTGGTAGGATGGGCTCCAGCGCCTCGTCATCGAACTATGGTAACAGTTTGCGCTTCGGGTAGCTTTTGGTTGGGTGCTCGAGGCCGTATTCCTCGGCTGCCAGGACATCAGTCCATTTTTCGTTGAGCAGATCTTGATCAGCTTGGAGCTGCTGCTGCTTCTTTTTCAGGCTTCTTGCAGTGGCAATTAGCTGACGCTTAAATCGTTCCTATCGACGGGCTCTTCAGGCACGATGAAATCTTTGCCACCGAGGCTAACCTCGTCCTCGGAGAGCGGAAGGTAGTTGCTATCCTCCGAGTCTTCGTTCATGGCCTTTTCGCCAGGGCTGACTCGTCCATCGTCCCGTTCCTCCTGTTCGGAGGTTAGCTCAACGTGGTCTTCATTGTTTTCGACACCATCCAGAGTGTTATCCTCTTCTCTGTCGGTATTGTTGTTTTTACTACGGCATGGTTTGGAGCGGCACCGCTGACGTCGGCGCTTCGGCTGTGTCTCAGGTGGTTTATCCTTGACTGGATTCTCATCGTCACCATTATTTTTTTTGGGTGTATCCACCATGTATATGTCATACGAGGAAGTGGTTGTCCAATGCCCTGTAGCCAATGGTTCCTGATCCTCTCCGGCATCGTCGTCCATACAGTCGATGTCTTCAGAGTCGTAGTCAAGCACGTCGGTTAAGTCATCGATAGTAGCTATAAAGTGGGTGGTGGATGTGAAAGAAAATTCCTCATCGTGCGCTTCCCACTCGAGCCGGACATAGTTCGGCAAGGCGCTCCCCAACAGGGACATGGATTTTAATGAGCTTAGAACGTCACCAAAAGGCGAGTGCTGGAAGATATCCGCGGAGCTGAACTCCAAGACCGGCGCCCAATCGGATTTGATGGACGCGGATGCACGCGGTCCGGAACCCATGTCCGGAGACGAGTCCAGGATTTCGGTAACACAAGCCCAACCTAATGTTGGGCCTGTGTGCGGCTCGAGCGCTGTTGAGTCTGCAGCCTCCGTGGCGGGGTTAAGCTTCCCGTCTTCGGACGACGCAGTCCGCTCCGGCTCTAGGGCCAGGGCGACCGCAGGCGCTATCTCTTGCGTGTGGCCCGATGACAGATCTAGGTCATGTTCATCGTGGCGGCCGGGGACAGCCGTCATGGGCTCAAACCTGTTGAAGATCAAGTCGCCACGGATATCGGCCACAAAATTCAGGCTTCCGAATCTGACCTGATGGCCAGGGGCGTAGCTATCAATCTGCTCTAGATGGCCAAGCGAGTTGGCTCGCAATGCAAAGCCACCGAATACGAAGATCTGTCCGGGGAGAAAAATCTTCCCACGGACCGCGTTGTTGTAGATGATTGATGGAGCCATCAAGCCTATCTTCGACGACACAGCGGAACTCTCAATTAAAGCACCAATGTCGGTGTCAAAACCGGCGGATCTCGGGTAGGGGGTACCGAACTGTGCGTCTAAGGCTAATGGTAACAGGAGGCGGGGGACACAATGTTTACCCAGGTTCGGGGCCTCTCCACTACAAAAATAAGACACATCCGTGACATTTTGGGCAGAACAAATTTTTTTTATGTCATACTTATGACACTTCTATGACGATTATTGTGACAAAAACCGGTATCATCATAGATGTGGTGGGCTCCTACTTCTATGACAAACATGACAGAAAATGGGCTTTTCGTCCTGGGCGAGCTGGAGAGGCAGCTGCATGTCATTCTTTGGGCCGTCCATGATGGAAAAAACCGAGGTAGAAGCGAGGGCGAGGAAAATATTGGGGTGTTCCCGGTTATGGTGGGTGGTCGGGGCCGAGCGATGCACGGAGGCTTGCGTGTTTCTCTCGTACACACACGCGTGTGGGTGCGAGGCCTTGTGCTCTAACTGAACCCGAGAGAGGCATTCGCCTACTGAACCCGAGCGATTGCACTGCAGGCTACGCGTTACTGAACCGGAGCGATCGATCAATGGCAGTTAATTGAACCCGATCGAGCGATTCCTTTGCTACTGCTGCTAACTGAAGCCGATCGATGCTGCCTCTGGATGAACAGTGAGCATTGCAGGGGGGTTTGGATGAACAGTTCCCGGTGGGGGTGGATGAACATGACCCCGTGGTGTTTCCTCTAGATGAACAGGACCCCGATCGATCGAGCCGGTTGGGGCTGAATGAACAGGACCCCGTGGAGGGCTGGATGAACAGGACGACCCCGTGGAGGGCTGGATGAACAGGACGACCCCGTGGAGGGCTGGATGAACAGTAGATGATGGAGGGGTGGATGAGGAGTTGCCCATGGAGGGGTGGTTGAACAGGAGCCCGTGGAGAGGGGTGGTTGAACAGTAGCCAGTGGAGTAGCGCGCGATGGAGGTTGGATGAACAGTCGCAGGTGGAAGCTGAGGTCGATGGTGGATGAATAGAAGCCCGTGGAGGCTGGAGGAGGTCTACGGTGGAGATGAACAGTATCCCATGGAGTCCCGTTTTGCGGTACGCCACACCCTCCCGATGAACTGGACCCCCCGTTTCGACCGTAGCGCTCCAACACAAGTCCGTTTCCTCCGTTTTGCGGTAGGCCACACCCCTCCTGATGAACAGGACCTCCGTTTCGACCGTAGCACTCCAACACAAGTCCGTTTCCTCTGTTTTGCGGTACGCCATACCCCTCCCAATCAACAGGACCCCTTTTCGACCGTAGGAGGTCCAAAATAAGTCCGTTTCCTCTGTTTTGCGGTACGCCAGACCACTCCCGATGAACAGGATCCCGTTTCGAACGTGGACGGTTGAACACAAGGCCATTTCCTCCATTCTGTGGTACACCAGGCCTCATTTTCATCGGCTGTTCCGTCCAAGCCGGTTGGCTCCCACGCGTTCCGTTGCCTCCCGATGAACACGAGCATTCCGTTGCCTCCCGATGAACACGACGCATTCCATTGCCTCCCCATGAACACGACGACGACGCAGTTTCTCCATTCCGACCCAGCCATGTACACGAGCCCTGGCCATACGTATGCGCGAGTAGGCGTTCGAGACCCCACCCGTATGTACGTACGTGGCCGTATTTTCTTTCTTGCACACTGGCCGCTGTACGTACGTGTACATGCTACGTGCGCGCCTCTACTACGACACGTGTGCGCCTCTACGTCGACCAGTATGTACGTACACGTTCGTGACCAGAATGACAATGCTACGTACGCTTCGACCATGTGGGTCCCGACTGTCAGGAACTTCCTTGCGTGCAAAGATGTAGATGGTGGGTCCCAGCAGTCAGGGGGGCGAATCGTTTTTTTTTGCCCGGACGCACTTCCTTGCGTGCGAAGATGTAGCTGGTGGGTCCCAGCAGTCAGGGGGAAACGTTTTTTTCGCAAAATGCGGTGGCCCGTTCGATGGGTCCCTGCTGTCAGGGGGAGGAATAATTATTTTGCGCGTAATAAGGAGGCACTTCCTTGCGGCCGCCGTGGACCCAGCTGTCAGCCTCTCCAGGTACAGTACTCTTCTAATGGAAGTCGTTCCTTGACCATGTTGACCATGCCGCGCCGAGAGCACTAGTGCGGTGGACGACGGCGAGGCCTAGGAAGGGGACGACGCGGAGCCGAGGAAGACGTGGCAGTGGAAGCCCGCGCGGAGAGTATTACGAGGGTTCACTGGTTCGGCTACGGTGTGAGGCTGCCGTCGCCGCAGGGCCTGGCCAGCGGTGGGAATAGTAGGGGGCGGTGAGGCCTCCTCGGCAGCACAGCCGGCCACGGGAGGCAGGAGCATGCGGCACGACCGGTGCTGCTTTGGGCGGCTGGAGCAAGAAGACTAGAGGTTGAAGAAGCACTACGGCCGCTGGATGGACATCGTACGGGCACGGGAGCTAGAATCGTTCATATTGACTAAGTTGACAAAGCCCTCCGTCCCCGTCGACTTAGTAGGCCCACAAGTCAGCCTCCCACCAAGGTGGGTCCCGGCTAGCAGGGGGAGTATTCAATTTTTTTGTGCGTAATAAGGAGGCACTTACGGTGGGTACGAGCTGACAGCGGGGGGAACGCTTTTTTCGCGAAATACGGTGGCCCATCCGATGGGTCCCAGCAGTTAGGGGGAAAACATTTTTTTCACGAAATACGATGGCCCGTCCGGTGGGTCCCTGCTGTCAGGTGGAGGAATAATTATTTTCCGCGTAATAAGGAGGCATTTCCTTGCGGCTGCCGTTGACCCAGCTGTTAGCCTCTTCACGTACAGTACTCTTCCGATGGAAGTTGGTCGTTTACCACATTGACCACGCCGCACCGAGAGCACCACGGCGGTGGACGATGCAGAGGCCTAGGAAGGGGACGACGCGGAGCCGGGGAAGACGCGGTAGTGGATGCCTACGCGGAGAGGAGTATGAGGGTTCACTGGTTCGGCTGCGCTGTGAGGCTGTCGTCGCCGCAGAATAATAGGGGGTGTGGGTGAGTGGAGGGATGGCCTGGCCAGTGGTGGGAGTAGTATGGGGGCGGTGAGGCCTCTGCGGTAGCACAACCGGCCACGGGAGGCAGGAGCAGGCGGCACGACCGGCGCTGCTTTGGGCCGCTGGAGCAAGAAGACCAGAGGTTGAAGAAGCACTATGGCCGTTGGATGGACATCGTTCGGTCAACTATGGTGGGTCCCAGCTAGCAGGGGGATATTCATTTTTTTTGTGCGTAATAAGGAGGCACTTCCTTGCGTGCGAAGATATAGCTGATGGGTCCGACCTGTCAGTTGGGGGAACTTTTTTTTTGCGAAATACAGAGGCCCTTCATGTGGGTCCTAGCTGTCTGGTGGAGGAATCATTGTTTTGCGCGTAATAAGGAGGCATTTCCTTGCATGCGGCCGTGGACCCAGCTGTCAGCCTCTCCACGTACAGTCCACTTCTGATGGATGTCGTGCATTGACCACGTTGACCAGGCCGCGCCGAGAGCACCAGGGCAGTGGGCGACGGCGAGGCCTAGGAAGGGAACGACACGGAGCCAGGGAAGACTCGACAGTGTTTGCCACGCGGAGGAGTACGAGGGTTTACTGGTTCATCTGCCATCCCCGGAGAATAATAGCAGGTGTGGGTGAGTAGAGGGATGGCTAGGCCAGCAATGAGAGTATGATGGGGCGGTGAGGCCTGCGCGGCAGCATAGATGGCCGCGGGAGGAGGGAGCAGGTAGTCCCACCGGCGCTTGTTTGAGCGGCTGGAGCAGGAAGAGCAGAGATTGAAGAAGCACGACAACCGTTGGATGGACATCCAATAGTCACTACTCTCGTGTGTTGACGAAGTTGACAGGGTGTTGCGTGTGCGTCAACCTTTTTTTAGGAAAGCATATGCGTCAACCTGTAGTAAGCGCACAAGTCAGCCTCAAATATGTGGAAAACAGCATACAACCCATCTGCCATTATTTCTAATAATGTACAACCCATTTGTTAATTCTTAAGAATTTTTTTGGAGCCCATCTTCTTTTTGTTAGCATTACACCCCATATTGTGGCCACGGTTAAAAAGTATACGAAATTTTGCATATTTCGGTGCGGTCAACTGTTTTTAATCCTGAAATATCGACTCACATTCAAACTATTTTGAAAAATAATTTATATAAATATAAAATCCAAATAATTGTTCACGCATAAAAATCAATGGAATTTAAAATCTTGTAATGAAAAAAAATTGAAACTAATTTCCGGTTTGATGTGTTTTATAAATGTACAACCCATTTCTGGGCAAACAGAATGAAACTCTCCTCGTCTTGAAAGATTTACAGCCCAGGAGGGCTGATAAAGCAAGTAGGCCTCATTTGGGTATTTCTTTTAAAAAAATAGAACCGGGCTAACCATTTTCAGCAAGAAAAAAACACAACCGGGCTCATGATGTGGTAAACATAAATAAAACCCTGGCTAGATGGGCCACAGCCCCCGCACGGCCCCGTTGTTACCCTGATCCGTCGCTAAAACTAGTATAAATAACAACTGCTTGTTCCTATAAAAAAAACTGCACGACCTGCTGGGTCCCTGGTGTCGCCCGCTCGTAGTGTAATTCTCTCGTTTATTGACTACGTTGACAATGGCGTGAGCCCTAGATGTCCAACCATTAGGAGGAACCATATTTTTGGGCTTGTAACATAGAGGCACTTGCTTGCGTACTGCCATGACGCTGGTGGGTCCGTACTGTCATCCTCTCCACGTACAGTCATCTCCTTGTTCCTCTCGTTTGTTGATGATGTTGACAACGCAAGAGGGCGGCACACCGCGCACGGCGAGCGAATCAAGGCCACAAGGCGGAGGACGACAGCGAGGCCCCAGACGAAACGAACATGAGCAGTGGAAGATGCGCCGGTCCAGTCGCAGGCGGAGGGGAGTACGAGGGTTGACTGGTTCGGGTGCAGGTGCGTGTTGGGGCTGACGTCACCGGAGAATAACAGGACATGTGCGGGAATAGAGGGAGGGACTGGCCAACGTTGGAGGGTACGTACGGTAGGGCGGCGGAGGCCCAGCCAGCAATGGGAGGCGGGAGCTGGCGGAGCCGACGGGGTGGTCTGGTTTGGGCGGCTGGAGGAAGAAGAAGACAAGAGATAGAAGATACACGATAGATGTTGGATGTCAATCCAATGGCTGGTAGGCAGAATCGTTTGTTGACTGACTAGTAAGTCGACACCACCTTGGATAGGCTATTTCCTCGCGGGTCCCAAATGTCAGAATCCAAATCTGTCACGGTCATGCAGCCTTTCCTATGAAAATTTACAGCCCATTTGATGTGCTAGTTCGAAATAAGTTTGTGGGTGCTGGTGGGGCTAATCACTTGGCTTCGAATGCAGTGAGCTCAAGCAGCCAAGTAGATGATGTTATTTCCCTTGGTTGGGATTTTTACAATATTTCACTCTAAATTAAACGAATGGCAAGCCATTTGCCTTGTTTCAAACAAAATATGACAGTCACAGCCGAGTTGAAAAGGGCAAGAACATCTAACTCCAGCTTACAAACTGTACAAAAGCACGAGGGTTAATTGTTCATCAGGTTTACAAAAAAACCCAGGTTGAAAAGGGCAACAACATCTAACTCCAGCACTGTTTTCGGCAGTCACAGTCAAATGGATCAGTCAGGTCCATAGAATGAACATCCTGGGTCGAAAAATTTACTGGATTATGACCACAATATGTTGTAAATAGAAGCCCGACATGTTCAGAAGCTCTTTTGCCCACCTGAAACTCCTTTTTTTCTCTTTGACATATCCATCCGTCAAAACCATGCTGCTGATAAACTTAAGCCTGATGGACAATAGTAACCTCGCATTCAGCAGGAAGAATGTGACAAATCTAGTGTTTGCACGGTTGGCTACATATCGTTCTAGCGTTATTGTCTTCAATCGAATCTCAAGAGAAGTGAGAAAATCCCGATGCTTACGAATCCACCGATTGGTTATAACTTTCTTACCCCGTCCTGTTGCCTAAATAGACATGAAGATTGAAAACAGTTAAGGTCTAAAAAGAGAGTGTCGAAAGAGCAACAGTTGAACGGTTAATTCTAGTACACTATATGCGGGCTTCCAATGTGCGTGAAATTATCACCTTTATATACAACTTCTCCAGACATGGAAAGCATTGCAGCAAGCCAATAATCTTGTTCAGATCAAAACTATTCATTTGGATATATAAGATCTTGACAGAATCCAGCACCATTGATAGGCCATCCATGGAGAAACTCTTCATTGAGCATAGAACATAATATTAGTACAAAATGTGTACTCCAAGATCATATATAACTTATGCGGAGAAATTTAAAATGCAGCTTATGGTTACAAGTGTTGATGATAATATAAAGTACCTGAAGAACTGTGGAGCCAAACACCATATTGAAATGAGCACAGAGATCATGTATTACACCCAAGGTCTCCAGTTTAGGCGCAGAGAGGACGATTATTTGCATTGGTGAATAACTAGAATCAAGGATCAACCTTTGAAGTGAAGGGGCATCTTGGATGATGAGCTGCCTTCCGTCAAAAGAAATTCCAATGCTTACAAGGTTAGGCGACTTTATTTGGAGACAACCGATTCTAACTGTGAAAACAAGCACCAAGCACTCCAGGGCAGGGCAACTGGAGTGGATGATGCTGTGCAATGAGGCCTCCGATATACGAATCCACAAAAGTGAAAGTTTCTGGAGAAATGGGAGTCGAAGGTTTAGTACCAGATTGTCTGGTAGGTAGCACAGCGCAAAGGTGGCGGTGTGGAGAGAGGAGGAAAACTGCGAGATGGACATCGGTGCTGAGGGCACAAGTACATGGCGTTCGGTATGTGGTATGTGATTTCCAGGGGAATAGTAGAACTCAAGCAGTTGTAGTTCTGTGAATTCAGGGGATTTCAGCAAGGCGTCCACCGTGCAGGGCATGGTATGCTTGCTCAGATAGCATGACATGATGCAAAGGCTTTGAATGAAGCCCTGGTGGGAGGAGATGATGGCTCTGGGGATTTCAAAATCATTGAAGAGAGCTAGCTGACGACAGTCGAGATTAAGGGGCACGACGCGCCATAGAGGGCGCCATCGAATTGAGAGGACATGGGTGGGCAGCAATCCTTGGTGGGGAGAAGCAAGATGATCTCCCCAAGGACGGCGTCCGGGAGATCGCTGATGCGGTCCACCCAAGATTCTACGGGTTCCTGTGCTCCGGTGGGGGCGGGGTCGCCGCTTCTCCCCGCGCTACCGGGTGCGGGATCTACAACAGGCGTCATCGCTGGCGGGAGCCTCATCTTCTTGGCGCTGGGGTCAGCTGAATCCACTTTCCTCGAGGGCGTCGCGTTGCGCTCACGGATTTGATCAGAGTAACGAATGACGAGCCTAGTTGTAGTGTGAGTGAAGAAGAAGGGGAGCTGGGGTTTTTCTGTAGTAGTGAGGAAGATGGAGCTGGGGTTTTCTGTAGGAGTGAGGTGATGAATTTGGGGGTACGAGTGGAGCGAGCTTGACGTGAGGTGGGTGGGAGTGAGGAGGAAGAAGAGCGCCCAAGTTTTTTGGGGGGCGGTGTGCTGGGTGTGGGTAGCGCCTCTCATTCAGTAAATATATGGGCTTTTGAATTGATTTTACTATTTACTAGGGTGGATGGGCTGTTTTGTCTTGGGCCCAGAGAAACAATTACTACTAGTACAGTGGAGACACTCTACAGCTACCCAGAAAAACAGTTACTACTAGTACAGTTACTACTAGTACTGGGTAGCCAGTATCTACTACTTTCCCCCGTTTCCTCATAGAACCAAGTCCTAGATTCATGCTACAGCTTTCCCACTTTCTTCCCTGTTTGAACCAACTCGTAGGGTCGACTGTATGAACTAGATCTACCTCTAATAATAGTAAAAGTCTAGGTGGCTTTGGAATAGCGGACGGAAGTAGAAAAAGATCCACACGAAGCCAAGTGGGGAGCTGGGGCAGTAGAGCAAGGCAGGTTTCAAAGGAATATATACCCGAGGGTTGTGCTCATGTGGCAAAGACGGCGTTGGGAGGCCGCATCTTGGAAACAATACCGTAGGGAGGAAGAAGGGGTCGGAGGCCCTCCCGAGCCGGCGCTCTCTCGGAGAGAATGGCACGGCCACCGATCAGGACGCGCGGGCAGCCGTTGGTCTCCTCCCTCGCTGCCGACCACAACATGAACGATGCACCTACACCCCTGCCCCGGTCGAGGTTGTCCGGCCGGATTTGTGACCAGCCGTGAGCTGAGAGAGAGAGAGAGTGTGGCCACCTATGTCTTTCTTAGATCTGCAGAGCAAGAGAGAGTGAACAAGAGGAACCCTAGTAAAGCAAGCGCTAAGGCTCCTACTTATATATATAGTGGAGTGATTTTGTTGTACCAACTTCAAAAAAATGCGCTCCTATGTGTACCCGCGAGTGGGTGTGAGAGAACTAGTGCGTGCGTGCACCACTTCTCTTCGTGAAAGTAAAATATACTATGCCCAAAGAATTTTCGCCACAAGAGTAATAGTATAAGTGTGTGACGTGTGAGCTAAAATAAAATGTGGGCGACGTCTTTTGTTTTTTAGAATTTCTGAGGGTAGGGTGTGAAGAGCACATATGTGCGTGACGGCTACCTGCAGATAGACGGTGGGCGCGAGAGGACTCGGGAGAGTCGTGACTCGTGAGGGTGTGTGTGCGTGAGAGAGAGGGGGGCATGTATCAATGCAATGCATGTGTCCGTAAATCATTATCCGAAAAATGTTCGCACAAGCCTTTTCCTGACAAACGCCGTAAGAACCGTTAGATCGGCATCTGATAGTGTCAGTTTTGCCATGTCATTTAACAGAACAACCACTCCTCCTACACACAAATCTTCCACGTGAGTGTTAGCAACTGCCATATGCTCCCTCCGTTCCAAAATGCAGTCCATATAGCTTTATTGAAAATTCAAACCTCGCAAACTTTTACCGAGTTTTCGTGTACCAAATTGCACATGTAGAATACCCTATATATATCATTTCATTCATCTTCGAGAGGTAACTATAAATATGGGGGAGGAGTCTACAAAGAAAGACCATCGTATGACCTGCAACAATTTCAACCATCCGTTTGTGTGGAGGAATCATAGGAACTCTATATGATATGATTTTTATAGGATTTTTTCCTTAAGAGCCAATTGGTTCATAGGAATAGATTCATATACTCCACATTTCAAAGGAAATAAACATGATATCATTTCTATAGCTTTAGAGCCACTTGGTTCATATGAATGGATTCCTATACTCCCATAATTTCAAAGGAAAATAAACATTAGCGTATATTCAATAAAAAAGTTCCTATGATATGAACCAAATTACATCTCTTTTTCTAATCCCTCCTCATAGGAATTGAGATACATGTCATCTCTAGATTCAATAGAAAAGTCCCTATGATGTGAACCAAATGACATCTCTTTTCCAGCCCCTACTCATAGGAATTGAGATACTCCATGTCATCTCTTTCCCTACAACTTCCATGTATACATCTTCTATTCCTAAATAGCTAGTACAACCCACTAGTAGCTTTTTTCCAAGACTATATAGTGTGCGAATAACTTTGAAAGATAGTCGCTGGATGAAGCTAATCTGATAGTGCAGAGATGGCAAATCTGAGCACTACTGACCGTTGGATATCATCAACATTCCACCAGATCTGCCACATGTACAATTTAGAGGACTCCACCTCAAAACATAAGCACTTCTCCTTTGTTCTAGAATCTTCCGTATCATAATTGATTTTTTTCTAAATGAATTGCCATTATTTGTTTTTTACTTTATGCTTTACAATGCACAACCCCATGAATCTTAACATTTTTATAAAACTAATTGATTTTGAATGAGATGAACTATAAGAACTAAACGAACATCTACATCATGCATATATGACTCAAAGCTTTACATGCTATAGTGTGTCTTTATTCATAATTTGGTTTTGAAATCTCATGCGTTCAATGCATGCGTACCTTACTAGTTTTGAGTAGAGTAATAAATTTCACGCGGCCCCGGGTATATCAAAATGCAGGGCCCATGCATCATTGCCTTTCGGTCGAACCTACGTCCACAATTTTTTGTACGTACTATATCTCCACTGGTCCCCGAACCCAAAATGCTGCCTCGTTCCCGTAAAACCAAGCGGCGCACACATATTTAAGGCGTCGACTTGAACTCAATCGCTCTCCCGTTTACTACGACGTGGCCCCGCATGCCGTAGTACTCCTATAAACCCTACCGCCGCACTCATCATCGGTTTTCTTCAAGAGGATGAGGGAGAAGCCGATTTGTAGTGGAGGCACTTTCAAAAAAAAGGATCTGTAGTGGAGACCCCTACCCTAGGGTGCCCCAGGTAGCTGCCGCACGCATCATTGTTTTCTCTTTTCGTTATGCTCTTGCACCCTACAGTGAAATGATGGTTGCTTCGTCCATCCAGCTTAATGCGAGAAAGGTGGGGCTTTGTGATTTGACCCCTCATCGCTCATTTTCTACTAATGCGGCGCTACGACTGGGGTACCTCCAATTCCAACCGCTGCTCCGAACTGTAATTTGGTGCATCGCACGTGGAACAAGATGGTGGATGAGCCACATGTCAGCCAAAGGGGTCCTGTTAAGTGTGTCGCCATTTCGTGTGCGGACTGACCCTGCTTGAGTTGCTACGCCAACACGACAGGAGCAGCCTACCACTTGGTTTTGCTCCTTGGTGACTCCCGACTATATTGATCTAAAAAGATACATACTGAACTACCCTCTTCGTCTTGTTTTTTAGGCGTCTCGGTTTATAGGGCATGCACGTAGTTCTAGGTCATCCATTTGACTAACTAAATATGAGTTACTATGTCACAAAAAGTATATCATTGGATTCTTAAGCGGATGTAGTTTCTAAACATATACAATATCTAAAAGTCGAGGGTGGGGATTTTCCTGCGCGGTAGGCGGGGCAGTTCCGCCTAGTCAGTTCGATAGAGACGCGAGAAGATGAGGGAGTAGGCTGCTGCAAACGTAGGGCTGTGTGATTTTACAGCGAGTTACTGCTGGACAGGTGGGGCCCCGCGATTTGACTTGGCATTATGATTTTAACTGCGGCGCTACGACCGGCGTGAGTCTCCTGATTCCTGACCACCTCCATACAGGTGCCTCTCCCAATGCTCCGCCATATATGTAGAGGCTGGCTCTTGCATGAGAGCCCACTTCTCCACTTTTTCCTTGCCTCTTTCCTCCACCTATGCAAAAATGCCATGTAAAGCGGGCTTATGGCCCACTATTGTACTTACTTGCTCCTACATGTGCTAAGCCTGCCACATAGGCATAAAGTCTGATGTTGCAAGTTAATTAAGAAGAGAGAGACTAGTTTGGTGATCCAAGGAAGAAACGGTGCTAAGCGCGTGTACCTAGGTGAAAAGACAATTTTGAGTCTATAGCTAATTAAATGAAGCAAACTTAGCAACAAAAAACTAAGCACTTATGCATTGGGGACTTGATTGCTAAGCCATTTAATGCCCTTAGAACCTCATCTAAGCACCATTTCTTTGGAAGAGGTCACTCCTTGGAAAATGCAATAAATACAACGAAGAAATAGATAGAGAGAAGTAAAAAAATACACTTATAGCCAACCTTATAGCTAACCTTGTTGTAGTATGAGTGACTAAGTGATGACTATGTATGACATGCCAACATCAGATAGCCTAACACACCATGTTAAATCTCGTGGTAGGCGCGACCATGATACAGGCTGCTGGCAGCCCTTGGATCTGAGATCGAACGGTCGCATGCTAAGTTGCTGAAAATTTGCAGAATAACCCTCCAGGATAGGATATTCACCCATAGGTCTAGAATCACGCCATGCAACCGTTCGTTCTCAGATCCAAGGGCTCTTGGAAGCCCGTATCATGGGAGAATGGAAAGCCACTACCCTACCGTTCGCACGCTAGCAGTTCTCTCCTACTCGTCCCCACACATCCTTTAATATTATGGCGGTTCGCTCCTAAGTCATCCCTTCCTTTCAAATTACGACAGTTCCACTAATCCTAACGCTCCTACCAAATCCATGGCGTCCCAAATCTCCATGATTGGCAGTGAGTACAAGGTTAGAACCATCACCGACGATGAGTTTGACGTCATCTACACCCGTTCTTCCGCAACGGTGAAAGGACGCCTTGCTCGCTTCAGACGCATGTTCGAAAACTCCAATGATGAGTGGGTCGCTGTGCTAGATGTTGAGTACACCACAGTCCCGGGACGAGAGAAGGATCTAAAGGAGGAAGAGAGGAAGAAGCCCGTCGTGATCCAGGTTTGCGTGCATGACTTATGCTTGGTCTACCACATATGCCATGCCGACGTTGAATGGCAGGATTTTAAGAACTTCCTCAAGAGCGAGCTAGTCAAATTCATTACTGTAGACTTTAAGAATGACGAAAGTGTCTTGGGTCGGATAGGCCTCGTTGTAGGCAACCCCTTCGACCTCCAGAAGAATCGGCTGCTGCCCTCCAGTGGCAGCCTTCAATGTTGACCCTGGCAGGAGCCATGGTTCATCCTACGTACGGTAAACTGGAGAAACCTCATTACACGTTTCATCATCATGCATGGCAGCGGAATGTACTAGATAGAGACCACATCCACTACGCTGCAATGGATGGCTACCTTTGTTTCAATATCTACAAGGGTTGGATGAAGAGCAAGAGCCAAGTGTGCGGTTCAAGCGAAGAAGTATCGGCCAAGAGGAAGAGGGACAAGGACGAAGTCAAGGACGTGAACGAGGACTCCGAGTAAGGTGGCAGTGTCGTTGCTAATGGTGGTTCTAATGCAGTGTCTACCGGATTAGTTGCATAGTTTAATTTCAGATGTGCTTAGTTTAATTTGAGGGGTGTGTTGTGCCGAGCCCCCAGCAGAACTATGTTATGTTTCTTCTCGTTACTTTAACTCTTCAGTACGTACATACTAGTATTTCTTTAATACTAGAATTTAGCACCCCATTTAAGCACGTACTAGCTTTTTTAATAGTACTATATGCATAATTTGGCGATGAGCGCTCTCTATATGTACCACCTTTTTTTTAATTTCAATTTTTGCTCCATGTCGCAATCCATCGATACTACTACTGTACAAAAGTATACATTTTTAAAAGGCTAGAGTACTGTTCATCACATATATAGCCAGTTAAGTTCTCAACCTAGAACGATGTGCATGCCATGTAAACCGATACGGAGGAAGTATAGTAAAAATGAGGTGATTTTACCGAGCGATCGGTGAGGGAGCATGGCCTGTCATGCGGTCCCACGTGTCATGATGTACCAAGGCGATGCATGTGTCCCTCTTGAGGTAGAACCAATACTACGTGGTTTGAGATGATGGCGAACCGAAGTGTGAAATAATGGTTGATTCGTCCATCTAGGAAGGTGCGACATTGTGATTTGATGTCTCATTGCTCATTACTACTACTTGGGCGGTACGACTGGGGTGCGTCCCCCCTGCTGTTCTGCTTATTTGGTGCTTGACACGTCGACCCGGTTGATATATGTCCCACATGACGATGACAGGAAGTACATAATTCATGAAAGGGAGCGTCGACGGAGGAGTACAAGACACGGCTTGGGTTTTTGCTGCTTTGCGCGATCCATCGATACAAACCCGGACTAAAAAAAGGCGAGGGCGGGTCTTTTCCCGCGCGGCAGGCAGGGGATTTTGGCATAGTCTGTTCGAGGCGAGGAGGCAGGAAGGGAAACAAGCAAATAAAGGTTGAGCGACTTAGTTTTGGGAAAATCTGATTTTACGGAGTACGTACCCACTAGGGTTTATAGGGCTCATCTAAAAAACATTCATTTTTCCGTTTGATAAGTCTCAATTCTACTACTAGTAGTAGTACCATCACATGTTGGATTTCGAGGTGCGTTAGATTACCCGATGCAAGCAGTGTCAAGAGAAAACTCACCAATGCATGTAGAAGTTCATGAAAATTTAGTGGTCATTCATGCATTCGTTCTAATTAATGCCTCCGTAAACATAACTTCATGAGAAAAACGAGCGTACTAGTTACTTGTGCAAACTATGAAATTAATTTGACCACTCACTGTCTACCTTGGTTGGAGAGATTTTGAAATTGAGCCATAAACTGGAAGGAGGGAGTATTAAATTTTGTCTCGATTACTATTTGTGGGCTTGTATAGATGCAGAATGTATTTTTTTATAGTGGACTTGTATAAGTAAATGGAGGGAGTACTAAAGGACATATATATTCCAAACAATATGATAATCTCTCTAACCAAGGTAGTAGGGATGAGGAGTAAACGGAGGGAGTAGTAAAATTTCTCCCCGTCCTGCGAGCCACCGCGCGCGTGGGCGAGGGAGCGGGAGTAAGGCGTACAGTAGTACTACTACTAGTAAGCAAGCTTCACCTCATCCTGCGAGCCACCGCGCCCGTGGGCGGGGGAGACGGCATCCTAAGCAAGCTTCTCCTCGTTCTGCGAGTTGACGGGACACATCAAAAGTACTTCAGTGGATAGAGCCTTGCCTCTAAGGTAGGTCCAACATGGTTTGCCTCTTTTTTTTAACATAACGCGTCAAGTCGCAATTTGTTTGTTCACCCGTGGTAGACGATCCTCCCTCCACCAAGTGGACAACCAGTACACGTGTCAAATTACCATGTGGGCTGCCTTTTCATACAGAAATGAGCTCCACCGTGTACCCGCGTGGGTGTGGTTGGGAAAGAGACGGGAGTACGTGCGCCCTGCGTGCACCTCTTCTCTTCGTGCACGTCCCCCACCTACGTGGGTGTGTGTGAGAGAGATACAAACCTACACATAATGCGCCATCCATCCCCATGCCTCCGCCTAGTCGGACCACCAGTCACCACCACGCCCCACTCCTCCTCACCTTCTCTCTCATCTTTCTCCCTCCATTTTTATATACAAGGCCACTATCAAAATTACAGTTTGCAGATATACAAGGCCACTAACACTAATCGATGCAATATTAATGGTGTTTGCCTCGTAGTACTAGTAAAGGAGGACATTAATTATCCCTTGCATGCCTGCGAGAGTGTGAGCATTGGCTTGATGTGCATGAAAGAGAAGAATACACATTAATTTACACGGCAAACAAGGAAACAAGGTGGCTTGCAACATTGACTTAGAAGACATTAATTTTTGCCTTGGTACCTGTAATATGGGTTTGTGGCCTTGTATACAAAAATGGAGTCCGATAAAATTCTCGAGATACCATTTATCCGATAAAATTCTCGAGATATCGTTAGTGTTTACAAAATGGGATTACTCCTATATGGGTCAATCACAACAGGTGTTTTGTAAAAAAATGCATCTTGATGTTCCGTGCAATGCACAGGCATCTTGCTAGTCCATGAAAACAACACATGGCAAAATTCCACGGCGAACGAGGGATTTGAATTGTTGGGAGGGGCTGTTTGGATCTTGCCCGGGGTAGCCAAAATATTGGTGACCCTTTTGTCCACCATTGCCTTTGCCACCGATGAACGAGGAATGGCTTGGGTGCTCATGCATCATCCAACGCGCACGTTGGAGACGAGCTCGCACGAGCTGTGTATTTTTGTCCCACCACGCCACCCGAGCCGCCCGCAGACCGACCAGCGACCCACAAATTACGCCATTCAACCGTTGCCGCACACATTATGACAACAACTCAACCAACCGGACGAAATTCACGCAAACACGGCGGTATTTCATATAAACAACGATGGAAATCATATAAAATACCGGATTTTCATACAAACATGACGTATTTCATTACATTCTAATGAACTACGCGGTGCTAGTTCTGGACAACACAGGTATATAATACCTGGCCTAAATGGTCGCCCGCCGATCGATTTGTGTTCGTCATGTCCGGCAGCACGATCACCGGACTGCCGGGAGCCCCGGAGGTATATGCTTCACCGCAAAGGATGGCTCGCTTCCCCACTGCCCAACTGATATCATTGGCTGATGCCGAAGATGATGGTGGAAGGGGGCTTCCCTGCTTCCATGGAGCCCATGCGGGATCGACGAAGGTCCTCGCAACAAAAGGATCCGGCAAGACACCTGTTGTGTACGCTAGCGTCGCCTCCGTGGTGGCCTTCATGGGACCCAAGCGGCGGCGGCCTCCGATGTTCTACTTCTCCTCGATGATGGCGGCGGACGCGGAGGCACTGGCCACCGACTCGTCGCTCTCCGCGCACCCGCATTCTGTCGCTGCTTGCATGGCACGGCCGCCGGCATGGGAGTCTCGACCATAGAAATGGGAGACGCGGTATGAGGCGACGGCGTGGACGGCAGTAACGACGCCCGTGCGCTGCTCCTCGTCGAGCTGGCCTGGAGCGGCGAGTTGCTAAACCGCGCACCAGCTTGGGGCGGCAACTGGCTCCGTCAGGCGAGGGGAGGGAGTTGGATCAGCGAGCTGCATAGCTCTTATCCGGTGGGCTACCCAGCCGGCTTGGATGCGGAATAACTACTCTTCGTAAGCCATTGTAAGAGTGGACAAAATGGTGAAGGAGGAGATAGGGGAGCGGCGGAGGTGTGCGATTCTTGGCCGACGTTTGGCCTCGTTTATATAGGAGATTAAATAGACGGCGGACGGGAGGAGCTCGGCCGGCGTTGTGTTTAATGCGGGCCCGGTCATGAATGGACGTGTGTCTAGAGTGGGTTTCTCGGCTTCCACACGGGCGGGTTTCATGGAGGCGTTTGAATGTGGCAAGTACGCGTGTTCAGCCGGGCGTGTAGCGAGTGGCGCCCTCGACTCTGACGTAGGACACCGCGCCATTCTTCCACTGACGTGTGGGCTCTTTGGGTACATGGCCTACATGTCAGTGACCCAACGGAGGCAGCGCACAACAGAGGAACCTTTGGTGCGCCAGGGTGGTCAGAAGCGGGCATTTCATAAACCGATGATTGTTCATTGAGTGTGACGTCATCTTTTTCATGTAGATAAGCCTACTATGTTGATAGGCCGCTCGATACGTTGTGATTCATAAAGACCGCTGAAAACATCAATGTTCTGCTTATCATAGATAAGATTGAGTAATACCCGTAACAATCCATGTCCTTAACAAAGGGTGCATGCACGTATAGGTTGAGCGTGTGTCTTGCATCATGTGCTATGTGCATGCAGGCGTGCGAGTGTTGCGTGCATTCAAGGGTACGTTTTAGTGTTTCATGCATGTGTGCGTACGTGCGTGTGTTCGTGAGTGCATGTGTACGTGTCAGTGTTGCACGCCTGCATGCGTGCGTGTGTTCGTTATGTGTATGTGTCAGTGTTGCACGACTGCATGCGTGTGTGTCTTGCATGCGTGCATGTGTACGTGCGGGATGAGGCTACACGTCAGTCGACTGACTTTTTCAGCTCTAGTCATAAGATTTTCCAGCCGTTGGATACGAAATCAACGGTCTGCAGTTTATCACCAAACTCCACCCTCTCCCCGAGCGGCCAGCCAGCACCGGCCGAACCGCCGCCCCACCGCCAAGGCCGGCCGTGCCGCCACGCCGCCCCGCCCGCACCGAAACCACTCCCCACCATCGTTCCGCCGCCGCCGACCATCCCTCTAGCCCCCCACGCCGAGCTTTTTCTCCGCGATCCCCACCCCACCGCCGGCGACTGCCAACCAGAGGTCTCACGACTTCGAATACCCACCGACCACTAATTTATTACCATTTCTGTCCTTCATATACGCACTGACGGGTGGGCCCTATGATAGTGTGCGCTGCTGAATATGGACCATTTGACTGGTCAATTGATCGTGTCATCAACAAATTACGGGGCTGTACGGTGAGCTAGTGACTGTATGATCACCCTAAAGTGTACTCACTCCGTTCCCAAATATTTGTCTTTCTAGACATTTCAAATGGTTACAACATACAGATATATGTAGACATATTTTAGAGCGTAGATTCGCTTATTTTGTTTTGTATGTAGTCATTTGTTGTAATATTTAGAAAGACAAATATTGAGGAACGGAGGGAGTATTTTATTAACACAATACGGACTCAAACTATCATTTCTTTCTTTCATATATGGGCTGACTGGTGGGCCCCACGGTTACGCGCCCCGATGGTGCAACGGTAGTTGCGCCATGTGGAACGTTTGACTGGTCAATTGATTGTGTCATCAACAAAATACGAAGTTGTATGTGTGAGCCAGTGACCGTATAATCATGACATGTACTCCCTCCGTTCCTAAATATAAGTCTTTGCCAAGATTCTACTATGGACCACATACAGATGTATATAGATGCATTTTAAAGTGTAGATTCACTCATTTTGCTCCGTATGTAGTCCATAGTGAAATCTCTTCAAAGACTTATATTTAGGAACAAAGGGAGTATTTTTTTTAACACGGTACAGACGCAAGGGCTCATATATATGCGCAAGCACTCACCGCCATAAGCGCACACACGCAGACCCTACCCCTATGAGCACCTTCGAGAAAGTGAGCCAGCATATGATCTTGAGATTTTACGAAGTCACCATAGGTGCCTCGTAGTCGAGTGGAACGTCTCCTCCCACTGAACGCACATCGACGGAAAATACTGAAATTAACACATGATTAATGCGAGCGCCGGGACTTTAACCCTGGTGGGCTCGAGAAACCACTGTTCTCCTAACCATCCAACCACATGTTGGTTAGCACGACAAAATATATGTGGTGACCGTGATGAGCTTATTCTGAAGTCCAGTGACAATACCGTGCTTTCGCTTCAAATAAAATGACTGTAAGTGTCATCAACAAAATACGGAGCACGCATCAAATGCAAAGTCTGTCAGTGTCATCAAGAAAATATGGAGACGTACCGTGAGCTAGATACCATATGATCACCACGAGAATGTATACAGTGACCGTAATGAGCATATTCTGAAGTCCAGTGACCGTATAGTGCTTTAGCTTGAAATACATTGACCCTCACGCATGAATGTGTCGTGGGCATGCATACTTTTAGAGGGCCGAGAGATTGTTTGTGTGCGTATGTGAAAGTGGTGTAGAAAGAGCGGGTGTCCGGTGGAGACAAGGAGACATATGCCCTTCGTTTCTCTTTCCCGTGACTAATATTTTAGGAGAATATATAAACATTCAGAATGCAGAACAAATATTTTTGGATGCACCATGCAATTAACTTTCATGCATAACATTGTACTATTGTATATGCTTATTTTCTTAGTGGCCGATTGCGTGTGTGGTGTGGTGGGCACATCATTTCTAGTTGTGGTGGGTCAACATGAGGACCCATGTGGAGGACTCGGCGTACAACACGAAGCAACCAGAGTCGCGGAGGACTCTATCCCCACTGGTGATAAGCCGACTATATATGATTTGTAACCCTAGCCTCCCAGTATGTTATAGAAGCTTGGGGCTAGTTAAATCGAGATATACACACACGCACAATGCCTGGTATTCATGTGTACTTTGTACACACCCCTATCACTAATATACAGTACTAGGAGTAGGCTTTTTCCTCATCTGCAAGGGCCCGAACTAGGGTAAAACTTTGTCTCGTATTACCATCGAGCCTAATAGTCAGGGATATCCTACCGAATGATATGATGGAATCATATCTGCCAACTACTAAGAGAGAGGTGTGTCGGGTGGGGGGGGGGGGCAATGTGTAGAGATAACTAAAGATAATGTGCGTGCGGAAGACACGTAGGCACATATATGTGCGTATAGAGGGCTAGTAGAGACCGTGCGTGTGTATATATGCATGTGAGAGAAATAGTGTTTTCCAACTGAGATTAGTGAAAAGAGTGGTACATAGTAGTCAGAAAGAAAGAGAGAGAGAGAGAGAGAGAGAGAGAGAGAGAGAGATACAAAGAGAGCATGTGCATGAGACACCCCGACACCCCGAGAGAGATTGTGAGCATGTGTGAAAGAGAAATGCCGATGCATATAAAGTGTGTGCACTTATGCGTTAGATAGAGAGATATATAGCGCATTTGTGAGAACGGGCCGAGGCATAGTGCATACACGTGTAAAAGGCGGTTCTACGCATTAAATTAAACTATAAATAGCATTATTATTTTTGGATGAGATCATGAATTTTGCAAATTGCGTATGGACGAAAATCGATCTATCAGACACCCATACTCTATTGAATTCTAGCATGTGCGTGTGTTTATTTCATATTATCGATCCATAGAGTGAGAGCAGTTTGAAATACAGGCAATGGATGGTTTTGCAATTCATATATAAACATTAATTAGTGCACTCCATGTTGTTAGTGTAAAGCACTTTATACATTGTCACTTGCATGGATACATTCCAAATTGCTAGCTACAAAATAGAATACATGTCGAATTCAACATAAAGGGGGTTTCGAAAATTCGAATTCATAGGAAGTGCATTCATCTATTTGAACCCGAGATAATGGCATTTGTATATCAGATGTAAAAGGGGGCATCAATCTTTGTCGTGCGTTTGAACATGCTATATATATTCATACGCATGTCTAACTTTTTTTTGCAACCAAGGAGATTATATCTGGAACCATGCATGAACTGAGGTAATTTGCCTATTTTTCAAATATATACTCGTGTACAATGTATATTCAAATGTACCCCCTCCATTCCAAAATAATCGTAGCTTTAGGATTTTCAGGAGTGAAGATTTGTGAAGTTGACAAATGTTGAAAGTTCAATTCAAGAGAACAGAAAACGTTAATGCTTCTACTCCCAAATATTGAACGAAGTGCCAAATAGGCCTCTGGTCACCCGAAACCACGCGAGACTAATGTATAAAGTGTAGCCTATCGGCCCGATGTCCTGTCTCTGACTCTGGCCCGTGTAGCCTATTGACCCGATGTCCAAAGGTCTAAACCGGGGTAGGTTAGTAACTTCACCAAGACGCCAGTCTCAACCGCCTCCGAGAAGCATTCATACGCCATGGGCGCCTAAACACCCATGCGCTCGGCCGAAATCTATCCCGCCCACATTTGGGATACCTGACATTACTGTCCTACCCACAACCCGCAATATGTCCGAAATTTTAGATGGGGGCAAAGTTTGTAACTTTCCCCAAATTTCAAACAAGCGCGTCTCAAACCGAAACATTGTTCCCCCTTAGTTCCCCGCCTCCCCCCGTTTCCCCATTCATAATCCATGGGCGCCAAAACGCTCTCTCCACCAGCCACGAAACCCCAGCCTCCTCCGTCCTCCACCCCATGGCGCCCAATCTACTGCCACCCTCCTCCATCACGCCGAAGCCGGTACCCCAACGTCGTTGTCCAACGCAACCGCAACCGCAACGCCCTCAAGGACTTAGCAGCTGAAGCCGAGGCAGAGCTGCCTCCACGATGCCGACGCTGACGTGTGTCGTACCAGAACCACTCCGACCACGACGTCCTGTGCCTCACTGCTGCCGCTCCACTGTCGCAACCGTCCACCGCATCGGAGCTGTTCCCGCTACGCCGTTGTTCGCCGCCTCGGATCTGGTTCCCCGCCGCCGATAGACGGCCACCGCACTCAACAACTTGGCCATAGGTTCGTCCAAGGCTCCATCGTCCTCCACAACTTCTCGTTTCTAGCAAACCACAAGAAGATCATTGGCAAAACAGAAGGAGGACACAGCACTGCCAGCAGAAAGAGGTACTCTTCTTCCCTTATTCGTGCAAATCTTATGTCTCTGCTCACACCGTATTCATCCCAAGAAAGAAACTAGTTGAGCGCTTCTTACTACATCTTCTTCGTGATACTAAATGCACAATGTTTCCTCCCTTTACTATTTCACCTTTGCTAGAGGTCAGTAGCCTGCCTGGATTTCAATTCAAGGTCAGTCGAACCGCAAATAAAAGAAGCAGCACCCGCTTAGGCGCGCGGAGCACCTAGTCCGCCTGTTCGCCAGGCAAGCGGCGCATCGGTGTCTATCATAGGGGTGTGGGGCGCAGGAGCTGCTTGTGCCCAATATGGAGGTCGGCGGGGCTTGAATGGATGGCCGGGGGGGGGGGGGCGGTGCCAAGAACGGCAGTGCGGTGAGGTCGAGGGGAGGGCGCAGGTAGGGGACTGGGCCGATGGTCGCTGGCATGTCGTGGAAGATCGTCAACACTGACTGGCTGGAGGTAGATGAAGGCGATCTGCCTGTTCTTTGTACATCGGACGGTGCAGAAAAAATGGACTGACCTATTTGTTTTCAGTCGATTGTTATTTTCATAGAATCATGTAGTAATTTCGTGTGCCAGGCATGTTGTAGAGCTATATGTCTCCCGTCATTTATTTTTCACCGACCTGCTATCTGCTACCTTTACACTATACTAATTGTGCACACACTTCACCCATACTAACACTATTGTTTTTTTATGCATGGGTATTTCAAACTATGACAGAGTGTTGATGAATGTAGAAAAGAAAAGACAGAAGTCGCTCTAGTGTAATTCGAAGATAAGCACTAAGCACTTCAGCGCTCTAAAGGGTGCAATGTCAGCAGTTGGAGACAGTAAACGTAGCTCTGCAGTTGATGATCTCAATTTCCACACACAACCATCCCAGGTGCTTGCTTTAACTTCGCGCTGTCAAATGTGGTTGCATGTTGCATATGGTGTCTAGCTTGTACTGCTTCCAATTTGGTTAAATTACATATGCTTACTTTACACATTATACCTTTGACAATGACATGCCTTCCTGTTTTTGATACATACATATGTCTATTAACCATGTTCGTACATCAAACTAATGCTCTTTTGTATCCCTCGTCAATCACTTATGATGAGACAGTCACCCCAGTGGGTTACTGTGAGACGCCCTACTCGTTTAAAGAGTGCAGTCTCATCCTCCCCACATGACTCTCAAGAAACAGCAAGGCTAAATGAAGATAGTCAACATAGCTCTCTAGTTGATGACCGCAATTCCCCCACACCACCATCACAGGTGCTTGCTCTTACTTGGCAGTATGATATGTGGTTGCATGTTGCATATGGTGTCTACCTTGTAATGCTTCTAATTAGGGTAAATTGCATCTGCTTAGTTAACACATTATACCTGTGAATATGACATGCCTTCCAGTTTTTGGTACATACTACGTCTTTCTATTAACCATGTTCTTACATCAAACTACTTTTCTTGTGTATCCCTCATCAATCACTTCTGACGGTACACCTTCAAGTTGACAGTGTAATATTGGTTGCATCTTGCATATCATTTCAAACATGTATTGCCTCTAATTTGTTGAAGTGCCACTTATAATCAGATACATCTAACTTGGTAGAGTGATTTTGGTTGGATCTTAATTTGTTGAAATGACTTCTGCTTAGAATTTTTCATACATATTCCATCCTCCTACAATGTGGTTGCCATACATAAAAGTTGTGTTCGTCAGTATCATGCATCAACGAATTTGGAAGTGCGAATTTCATTCCTTTTTCTTGTGTGTTTACTTGACAAAGCAAAATCTGAAAGGACGAAGGCACATAATGATGGTGGTCCTCTGGAGCAACCGAAACAGATGATCTCTGCAGATTCTCCTGCTACTCGCACTGCAGTGCTAGTTTCAAATCTCATTTCCCCTACTCCACAACCCAAGGTGCTTGCTCTAACATGGAAGTGTGATATCTGGTTGCATGTTGCATATGGTGCCTAGCTTGTATTGCTCCTAATTTGTTAAATTGCATCTCCTTAGCTTACACATTCACTACTAGGGAAAAGCTTAATTATAGGAAGACGCTTACTAGTAGCAAGGGTTTATACCCCTCGCTACTGCTACTTACTAGTAGCACGGGTTTTTACCCCTCGCTACTACTAAGTTGATAGTAGTAGCGAGGGTTTTTAACCCTCGCTACTACTAAGCGGTCTCTACCGTGCCCCACCAAGACATGCCATAGTAGTAGCGAGGGGTATAAACCCGCGCTACTACTAAGTTGATAGTAGTAGCGTGGTTTTATACCCCTCGCTACTACTAAGTACGAGGTAGGTGAAGTCCACATATCCTTTGCCAAATCCCCATCTCCTCCCCCAAATCCCTCCTCTCTTCGGCCACTCTCTCCTCTCTCTTTCCACACGCTCTCACATGGACCTCTTGCCCATGCGCCCCTCCTCCTCCATGGCGCCAAAAGAGGCCGCCGCCTCACACCACCAGCGTCTAGGAGCTCGTCGGTCTTCCACCGACGTCCAGGAGGCCGCCACGACACCGGAGCACCTCACCACTGGTGACTAGCTCCGCTGCTCCCTGCATCACCTTCCTCTCTCCCTCGGTTCTCCTTTTCTCTCTCTCCCTCTGGTTTGACTCACCCTCCCATGTCCATGCCCGTGCAGGTCGTCGCCATGGAAGACCAGGAGCTATCTGGCATGGTCGGGAAGAGGAGCCCCATGCCACGGCCTGGCTCTTCCATAGAAACGGGCCCTCTCCAACAGCCACCACTGGATCTGGTCTGTCGCCGTCCGTTCATGCCTCTGGCGACCCCAACCATCGCTAGATCGAACCACTCCTGCCAATGACAACACGCACGGGATCTAGATTTTTTTTTGAAAGTAATAGCAGTAGCGCGGGGTATAAGACCCGCTACATATAATTAGCAGTAGCGATGTCTGCAACGCACGCTACAGCTAACCATGTATAGCAGTAGCGTGTGTCAACATGCGCCATCGCTACAAGTTAGTTAGTGGTGCAGATGTCGATGCGCGGGCACCCGCCATCGATACACCCAATACCCGCGCTGCTGCTAGGCTTTTCCCTAGTAATGATTATACATGTGAATATGACACGCCTTCCTGGTTTTGGTACATACTACATTTTCCTATCACACCATGTTCTTACATCAAACTACTGTTCTTGTGTATCCTGCATCTATCGCTTATGATGAGATAGTCACGCCGGTGGGTTAATATGAGACATGCTACTCTTATAAATAATGCAATTTCATCCACTCCACATGATTCTCAAGAAACAGCAAGCCTAAATGAAGATATTGAACGTTGCTTGTACTTGAAGACCGCACTTCCCCTACACCACCATCACAGGTGCTTGGTCTAACTTCGCACTGTGATATGTGGTTGCATGTTGCATACGGTGTCTAGCTTGTAATGCTTCTAATTAGGGGAAATTGCATCTGCTTAGTTTACACATTATACCTGTGAATATGACATGCCTTCCTATTCTTGGTACACACTACATCTATTTGTTAACCTTGTTCTTACATGAGACTACCTCTCTTATGTATCCTGCATCAATCACATACGATGAGTCACCTTTATTCGTTGCATATTATTTCTAGCCTGTTTCCATGTATTGCTTCTAATTTGGTCAAATACACTTGTTAGGGCACCCTTTTAATTTGGCAGAGTGATATTGGTTTCATCTTTCATATGGTTTCTAGATTGCATTGATTCTAACAAGTTCAAGCACCTTGTGATTAGTTTACACTTTATACATCATACATGTCAATATGTCATGTCGTCCTGTTTTTCATACATATTCCATCCTCCTATCATGCGGCTGCCTTACATGAAAGTAGTGTTCGTCAGTATCATGCATCAATGAGTTCTGAAGAGCAAATTTTAATCCTTTTTCTTTCGGGTTTGACTTGACAAGGCAAAATCAAGAAAGAGGAAGGAAAAGAGTAAGGAAGGTGACGATGGTGGTCCTCTGCAGCAATCTAAACGGAGAATCTGTACCGATTCTCCTTGTACTGATAGTGCATTACAAGGTCCAAGTCTCCGCTCCCCTACTCCACCATCCAAGGTGCTTGCTCTAACTTAGCAGTGTGATATCTGGTTGCATGTTGCATATGTGTCTAGCTTGTATTGCTCTTAATTAGTGTAAACTGCATCTGCTTAGCCTACACACGATACGTGTGAATATGACACGCTTTCCTGTTTTTGGTACATACTATATCTGTCTATCACACCATGTTCTTACATGAAACTACTCATCTTGTGTATCCTGCATTAGTCACTTACGATGGGACACCTTTAAGTTGGCAGTGTGATATTGGTTTGCGTCTTGAATATGATTTGTAGCATGTATTGCTTCTTGTTTGATGATCGCCACCTATGACGAGATAGTTTTAACTTGGCAGAGTGACATTGATTACACCTTCCATATGGTGTCTAGTTTGCAGTGCTTCTAATTTTTTGAAGTGCCTTCTGCTTAGTTACCACATCATAGGTGTGAATATGTCAAGCCGTCCATTTTTTCGTACATATTCACCCTCGTATCATGACTTTGCCTTTCATCAGAGTAGTATTCGTCAGTATCATGCATGAATGAGTTCTGAAGAGCGAATTACATTCCTTTTTCTTGTCGGTTTGATCTCACAATGCAAAATCAATAAAGTTGAAGGAAATTGGCAAGGCATTGGACGATGGTGGTTCTTCCGAGCAACTAAAACGGAGGTTCTCTACAGATTCTACTCTGCCATCCTCCCAACAAGATTTGCAAGACAATGCAAGGCTAGATAGTCAACGTAGTGTGTAGATGATGAGCACATCTCCCCTACTCCACCATCACAGGTGCTTGCTCTAACATGGCACTATTATATGTGGTTGCATGTTGCGTATGATGTCTAGCTTGTATGTCTTCTAACTTTGTTGAATTGCATCTACTTACTTTACACATAATGCCTGCGAATATGACACATGTTCCTGTTTCTAGAACATACGTGTACATGATGAGCACATCTCCCCTACTCCACCATCACAGGTGCTTGCTCTAACTTGGAACTGTTATATGTGTTTGCGTTTTCTGTATGATGTCTAGTTTGTATTGCTTCTGATTATGTTGAATTGCATCTGCGCAGCTTACAACTTATACCTGCAACGATCACTTACCCACAAGACACGTCTAAATTGGTACGGTGATGTAGGTTGCATCTTGCATTGTCTTCTAGCTTGTAATGCTTCTAATTTCTTGAAATGGCACTTACGAAGAGACACTTCTTACCTGATAGAGTGATATTGGTTGCATGTTCATATGATGCCTAGCTTTCATTTCTTCTAATTTTGTTGAAATGCCTTCCGCTTACTGTTTTTTCATACATATTCCATCCTAATATCGTATGTGTGAATATGAAACGCTGTCTTTTTTTGTATATATTCCATCCTCCTATCATGCGCTTGCCTTACATCAAAGTAGTGTTCATCTGTATCATGCATCAACCAGTTATGCAGAGCTAATTTTATTCATCTTCTTGTGGTTTTGACTTCATAAGGCAATATCAAAAAATAGGAAGGAAAAGAGTAAGTTAGGGGATGTTGGTGGTCCTCCGCACCGACGCAAACAGAGACTCTCTAAGTTTGCCACTGCTACTGCTAATGAAGTTGAAGTCCCAAGTCGACATGATGAGTTCATCTCTCGTACTCCACCATCGCAGGTGCTTTCTCTAAGTTGACAGTGTGATAATTGGTTTCATGTTGCATATGTTGTCTAGCCTGTATTTCTTCTATTTTGATTAAATTGCACCTGCTGAGTTTATACGTTATACATGTGCATATGACATGGCTTTCTGTGTCTAGAATACACTGCATCTATCTATCATGCCATGTTCTTACATCAAAGTACTGCTGTTGTGTATCCCGCATCAGTCACTCATGATTGGACGCTTTTAACATGGCAGTTTGATAGTGGTTGCATCTTGCATTGATTTCTACGTAGTACTGCTTCTAATTTTTCGAATTGCGACTTATGACAAGACACTTTTAACTTGGCAGAGTAAGATTGGTTGCATCTTTCATATGGTTTCTAGCTTGCATTACTTCTATTTTCTTGAAAATCCTTCGTCTTAGTTTACACATCGTAGCTGTGAATATGTCATGCCGTCCTGTTTTTCTTACATATTCCATCCTCATACGGTTGTCTTACATCAAAGTATTGCTTGTCTGTATCGTGCATCAATGAGTTTTGAAGAGCGGTTTTATTCTTTTGTGTTATGGGTACAACTTGACATGGCAAAGTCAAAAAAGAGCAAGGAAAATAATATAGTAGGGAGTGGTGTTACTCGTCGGGTGAAACGAAAAAGGATCTGCCGTCGAGATTCTGCTAGTACTTATAGTGTAGTAGAAGGTCCAAGTCCACCGGCTAAATCTAGAAACACAGTATCACCTGCTCCACTAGCTGCAGCATCCTCTTCAACTGTACCAGCATCTCAACGAGTTACACCTTCGTTTGCTCCGGAACTGGCCAGTTCCCAAGCTGCCTTCACAGCTAACACTACTTCCGAAGCACTGCTGACACAACAGACTTGGCAAGATCAGATGAACCTCATGAGCATCAACACCAAGACGGTACCTGACCGAGTCAAGTTGCAGTTGCATGCTCCTTTATATGTACTCTCACAGTTTGATGTACACTAACACTTTCCATATTCGTTGCTGAACTAGCACCACGACGCAAGCGGAAACACACATTAGGGATAATGCTTGACAGATTAACAAAATCTAAAGGAGGAAGAATGGAGATCCATTTTGATGCAGGTTTAAAAAGGCCACGTGATGCTACAGAGTCAGCCAAGTTAGTATCAGAGGCAGCCGTTGCCGTTAGGTGTCATGCACGTATCCTCCCAACGTGGATCAAGTACAGGAATGAGAAAGACAATACCCAGTTTAACACCTTCCTTGACCATTTATCCGTAAGTAATGTTATACATCACAATTAGTAATATTGTCTTGCTTTGTCCCATACTTTCTAGCTTTCTCCTAATACGACTCACATTCTTTTTTCAACAGATGAGGTTCAAGTTGGATCCGAAAGATGATGCAACTAAACAAGCATGCACCCATGTTTTTCAGTCTGCTCTGTGATAGTATCGGTACCACCTTAGAAAATCTCACTTTAAAGGCAAGGCTAACAATGAAATCGCCCAAACATTTCCAGTGGAATATATTACAGATGAAGACTGGACAACCCTCGTTAAACACTGGTCTGATCCAAAGTATCAGGTAGGCTATATGTATTTGATCAGACCACATATTGAACTTTATTTATGTATATGCCTTACAAGTGTATCTTCTTCTAGGCTAACTGTTTGAAGAACAAAACCAACCGTTCTAAAGTGAAATTCCAACAGACAACAGGATCTCGTACCTATATTGCACACTGCGATGCTCTTGTAAATAGCTACTACTTCCTTCTTTTTTCTGTGCCATATTATCGTATCTATATTGACTTGTTACAAATACAGAGGAAAGCCCATGCGGACCAAAAAGAACCTGAACCGAATGCAGTGCAAATCTTCAAGGGTTGCCACACCAGCAAGATGAAGGGCATGAGCACACTAGTTCAAGCCGCTGTTGTAAGTCCTTACTCCTCCTGCCTTTGAACAGATTGGTACTGTGATGTGTTCATTTAACTACTTGGTTTGCAGCCAATGTCAGTTACTCTGTTCACTTTTATACAAAGTTGTCTTAATGTATCATTTCACCTTACATGGTTTAAAAGAGATGAAGGATATTCTTTTGGTCTTGATCTATAATCTAGTTGTTATGTTCACGTGCGCACACAATGATAAAATAGCATGTTTGTTTTATATCCGTTTGCCCATGATATGAATGATGTCATACTATGTTCATCCTACTTTTAACCATGTATTTTCATCCTTAGATGCCAACGATTGTTTAGCCGTGTGCGGTGCCCCCTCCATAGTTACACACCTCGGTCATATCGGCGTAGTGCTTAGGCGAAGCCCTGCGCCGGTAACTTCATCATCACCGTCACCACGCCATCGTGCTGATGAAACTCTCGCATGGCTTCAACTGGATCAAGAGTACGAGAGGGACGTCCCCGAGGTGAACGTGTGGTGAACGCGGAGGTGCCGTACATTCGGGGCTTGGATCGGTTGGATCGCGAATACGTTTGACTACATAAACCGCGTTAACTAGACACTTCCACTTTCGCTCTACGAGGGTACGTGGACACACTCTCCCCTCTCGATTGCTATGCATCACATAGATAGATCTTGCATGATCATAGGAATTTTTTTGAAATTACCGCGTTCCACAACAGTAAGTAGAATGACGACCACCGCCCACAACTCTTTGTGTTCTACTCGTGCATATCATCTACGCGTAGACCTGGCTTGGATGCCACTGTTGGCAAACGTAGCATGCAATTTCAAAAAATTTCCTACACTCACGCAAGATCTATCTAGGAGATGCATATAAATGAGAGGGGGAGAGTGTGTCCACGTACCCTCGTAGACCGAAAGCAGAAGCGTTAGCTCAAAGCGGTTGATGTAGTCGAACGTCTTCTCGTTCCGACCAATCGAGTACCAAACGTACGACACCTCCGAGTTCTGCACACGTTCAGCGTGATGACGTCCCTCGAGCTCTTAATCCAGCAGAGGGTTGATGGAGTAGATGAGTTCCATCAACACGACGGCGTGGTGACGATGATGGTGATGTGATCGGCGTAGGGCTTCGCCTAAGCACCGCGAGAATATAACCGAAGGCGTAAACTGTGGAGGGGGGCGCACACGACTAAGAGCAATTGTTGTGTTTCTTAGGAGTGCCCCCGTATATAAAGGAGCGAGGGTGAGGGGGCGGCCTAGGCACGACCCAAGTGGGGGGAGTCCTACTAGGACTCCAACTAGGATTTGCCCCCCTTCCTTTTCTGGAGGGGGAAAGGGGGAAGGAGAGGGAAATGGAGAAGGAAAGGGGGGCCGCATCCCCTCCCCTTGTCCAATTCGGACTCCGCATGGGGGGGGGGGCACCTCCTTGTGGGCTGCCTTGCCTCTCCCTATGGCCCATATGGCCCATTACTTCCATCGGGGGGTTCCGGTAACCCCTCGGTACTCCGATAAATATCCGAAGCACTCCGGAACGGTTCCGGTGTCCGAAAACCACCTTCCAATATATCATTCTTTACCTTTCGACCATTTCGAGACTCCTCATGATGTCCGTGATCTTATCCGGGACTCTGAACAACCTTCGGTCATCAAAACACATAACTCATATAATACATACCGTCATAGAACATTAAGCGTGCGGACCCTATGGGTTCGAGAACTATGTAGACATGACTGAGACACCTCTCCGAGAAATAACCAATAGCGGAACCTGGATTCTCATATTGGTTCCCACATGTTCTATGAAGACCTTTGTCGGTCAAACCGCAATGTCAACATACGTTATTCCCGTTTTCATCGATATGTTACTTGCCCGAGATTCGATCGTCGGAATCTTCATACCTAGTTCAATCTCGTTACCGACAAGTCTCTTTATTCATTCCGTAATGCATCATCCCGCAACTAACTCATTAGTCACATTGCTTGCAAGACTTCATATGATTCCCATTATCGAGAGGGCCCAGAGATACCTCTCCGATACTCGGAGTGACAAATCCTAATCTCGATCTATGCCAACCCAACAAACACCTTCGAATATACCTGTAGAGCATATTTTTAATCACCCAGTTACGTTGTGACATTTGATTGCACACAAGGCATTCCTCCAGTTTCCGGGAGTTGCACAATCTCATAGTCGGAGGAATATGTATTTGACATGAAAAAAGCAGTAGCAATAGAACTGAACAATCATTATGTTGAGCTAACGGATGGGTCTTGTCCATCACACCATTCCACTAATGATGTGATCCGGTTCATCAAATGAAAACTCATGTCCATGGCTAGGAAACTTAACCATCTTTGATCAACGAGCTAGTCTAGTAGAGGCATACTAGGGACGCGGTGTTTTGTCTATGTATTCACACATGTATCAAGTTTCCGGTTAATACAATTTTAGCATGAGTAATATACATTTATCATAATATAAGGAAATATAAAACAACAACTTTATTATTGCCTCTAGGGCATATTTCCTTCACTGGGGGCTTGATATGGTCGGACCCGTTAAAGGGGGAAGCCACAAAAAGAAATATTTACTGGTGATGGTGGATAAATTCACTACATGGATAGAGGCCAAACAGTAAAAGCAGCTGAAGCAGGGCTAGTGATTGACTTTATATCCGGTGTGGTACACCGTTATGGTGTCCTGCACAACATCATCACCGATAATGGATCCAATTTTATAGCTGATGAGGTGAAAACCGGTGTGCTAACTTGGGCATTAAACTCGACTATGCATCCATCTACAGCCCTCAAACAAACGGTCAGATTGAGCGGGCCAATGGCCTGATAATGAGCGGCATTAAGCCTAGACTGGTGTGCTCCTTACGGGAATCAGATAAGCACTGGATTGAGGAACTCGATTCCATACTCTGGGGGCTCCGGACTATGCCTAATCGAACGGCCGAATACACACCTTTCTTCATGGTGTACGTCGTAGAAGTTGTCCTGCCCTGTGACATTATTCATGACTCACCTCGAGTGCACATGTACGAAGAGCAAGAAGCCGAGCTCGATCGGCAGGATGACCTAGATGGCCTTGAAGAGGAGCGCGATGTTGCAAAAGCCCGATCCACATTTTATCAGCAACAAGCCAGGCGATACCAAAGCAGAGAAGTGCGGGCCAAGACATATAACGTCGGCGACCTCGTCTTACGTCTCCCAAGAAAAAGAAGGATAAACTCAACCAAAATGGGAGGGCCCCTTCCTCATAGATGAAGTTCTCACAGGAGGAGCCTATCGCCTTCATAATGCATCGGATAATCGCCTTGAGCTGAATCAAGGGAACGCTGCTCGGCTCCGACGATTCTACGGATAGTTCGGTCGCGCCTTTTTTATTTTTTACTTTGACTAGGTTACTTTTTATCGTCTCCTTCTTATTTTTTCCCTTTTTATCCCAGGGTATGTTTGGATCGACCAAACTATTAGGGGTGCACATCTTTAAATTTATACACCCCACTATAACTGGGGGCTTCTTTGACGAAGCTTATTATTAAAAGCTCGTGGCTTACATTGTCTACGTCGTTTGTTCTATACATGTTTTGCCATTATATGCACCTCTATGACTTAGTTTTTACCAAGCTGGGTTGCCTCGCTCCTGTGCTTATACCCTACGTTCCCGATTGTTCGGCTAGGGTGTAAAGGGAGTACCTCTGCGATTGCTACAATCGGGTAATCCAGATATGTACCTCAGACGGGTGAAGCCGAAAGTTAGTGTTCTTAAGGGCATAATTGGTCAGCAAGCAATGGCAAGATGTTTACGTTCTTCTAGCAAATACGAGATAGGCTGCCCGTAATTTGGATCAGAGCCTAGGCATGCATAATTAAGCATGCCGTCCCAAGGAAAGGAACCCCTAACAGAACTATTTTCCCTGGAAAATGTTTCTTACGTTAAATAGTAATATAACATACCTCCCCTAACAAATTTTGTCTGTTTGAGCAATATGCCCGGATTTCCTGGTTTCTGGACATACTGAATGTTTATTACATTCCAACATGGTATACGTAAACACTCCAACTTCTTGGTTCGAAGGTTGAAGATGAAGGCCTGCGATGACAAATTTTGACCAGTTCGGTTGGAGATAAGTTCGATGATAAAGTACATTGGTACATAGAATCGAACGCCTACTCTATCTCTGTGTCATCTATAAGACTGTCTAAGCTACAGTCTTCTTGCAAATATTTCATAGCTATCATCACTTGGTCATATACCAAGTTCACGAGAATCTCTTTTCCGTCCTGTCCCTGAGGTCCAACTCGGGCCATATGATTCGGATTGAGTCTGGTGTAGCGCGTTTTCACCATCGCCTATGCCTCTCGTGCACCTTCCTGGCATGCTGACGCCTTCCATAGCTCGAAGCGGCGCCGGGCACCTTTGAAGATGTTTGCCAACCCCTCCATACTTTCTGGAGGGGCATCAGATGGCCCTAAGGCTTTGACCATACTCTTCATGGCTTTCCGGGCCCGCTCGTGCAGTATAGACAACTCTTTTAGAACGTCGCCTTGGAATCCGAACACTTCTTCTTCAGGACATCCGGTTAACAGACCTCCAAGAACAACATTGTGAGACTCTGTATTATCGGATTCTATGGGCCTCCTAGATAGTTCAAAAGTCATACCAAATATGCCGCCTTTCAACTTTTTGTTCTCTTTTTGTGCGGCCTATAATTGAGCCTTTAAGCTCTTTATCTCTTCGGCTTGCTTATTACTTTCCACCTTGAATTCGTTATTTTGGTCACTGGTCATCGTGACTTTCTTCATTTCCACTAACTCTGAGGTGGCCGCATCTATCTTTATTCGCCTTTTTTCAAGCTCCTGGGATAACGCGTTGTTCTTCTCTTTGAGAACATGCGGTGGTAACGATCCTTAAATCGGTTGGTCTAAACCGCTTCAAGTCTCTTGGGCTACTGGTATATATCTATTAATCTACACAAACTGTTAGCTGCATATCCTTTGAAAACAGGTGAGCAACTCCAGTAAGTCCATCCCGGGTAGCTCGGTTATATGCATCCACGGTGCTAAGGGCAGTAAATTCCTTTTCAGTACAAGCTGGAGCGCACATTGTCTCTTTCAGTCGTCGATGATTCATCGCACTCTCCACTTTGGAATTTGTGATGGATACGTCATCTGAATCCTCATGAGGCAGATGAGTCAACGTTGCATCCGTATTGGCTCTTATCCTAGCCGATGAGCCTGGTGCCAGATTTGCTGATGCTCGGCTAGCCGGGATTTTGGACACGGTTCGTCGTGTGCTACTCCTAAAATAAAAGGGGGGAGAAATATGAAAAATCTGATCTTATGCCCGGGCACATATTGAAGGTTATACCTCTTTGATGATGGAGGGGGTTCGACGGTTCTCCTGGTTTCCTTTCGTTTTGAAGGCTCGCCCTGCGAAGATACCGCCTTCCTAGGGGCCGCCCTCGATTGGGTACGGCTCGCTGAGCGTCGATCCTATAAAGCACGGCTCAGTGTAATGGGTGAGACACGAGTGGGGCTCCTCTTTTAGAGGATGATTTCTGAGCACTTACCTTGATGAAAGGGATAAGGTCGGGGTAGTCGGCCGTAATAGCCACTTTCGAGCCGTCAAGGCTCGTTTTATAAAAGACTCCATCATGAAACTCTATAAATATATCCGGATCCTCGCAGAAGCCGGGGTCTTCGTTGCGAGCATGGTCCTCTGGCTGAGGGGAGGGGCAATGAACATTTTCGGCTACCTTCCTCCATGTTTGCTTTAAGACAATCGGAGAAATTTGATTAGCACATCTCGATAACGAGGTAGAACAATGCTGATAATCAACAACTTACCCATTCAATGGGGTTGTACATGGAAAAACCTTCCCAACAATTTAAGTGGATGAATTCCTCTTTCTCCCCCTTATAAAGATCTGCCAGAATGGCGGCCAGAGCGGCTAGCGTATCCGAGCTCTTGCGCTTATAGAAAGATGCATCGTCCTCCCCGTTGTAGCACCATAAAGGGGTCACTCTGGACTGAAGGGGCTGGATGCATCGCTTTATCGCAGTGGCCAAAACTTTGATAATCGAGATTCCGGAGTGAGCAAGTAATCTAACCTTGCTAACTAACCTCATCACTTCCATTGTCTTCTTTCTTGGGGCTGCGGGGGCACCAATTGAGTAGTTTCTTCAAAGGAGCACTAGAGAATTCGGGAAGTGCACGCCGAACTGGGCCTGGAAGGGGAATGTCCTCAATATAAAACCATTTCGAAGACCATTCTTCGGACCCCTTCTTGGGAGTTCCGACAGGGTAGCCTGATCCGGCTATGCGCCAAAATTTGGCGCCGCCCACTTCAAATATAGAACCACCTTGATGGCGGGGGACGAGGCAAAAGAACTTTCTCCATAGTTCAAAATGAGCCTCGTAGCCGAAGAACAGCTCGCAGAGAATGACAAAACCCAAAATGTGCAGGATAGAACCTGGTGTGAGGTTATGCAGCTGGATCCCGTAGAATTACAATAGACCCCTGAGGAAGGGATGTATCGCAAATCCTAAGACCCTCAAAAGAAACGAGACGAAGCACACCCTCTCCTCCCTATTAGGGTTGGGGAAATTCTCTGCTAGCGCGTCGTTGCCAATCGAGGCCAATCCCGCCCGCACAGAGACTAGATCTGCGGGAGGAAGATATCCCTACGTCTGAAGTCGGCTCAGCTGGAGGTGGTACACTAAGCAGCTTCGCCAATCACCCTTGTGAGGGCCACAAGGGTGTGAGAAGGAGCTAGGGGCGCTCGCCATGCTTTGAAGTTTTTCGTGGTTTGCTCTGATGCTTTTGGTGCTATGTGGGATGGCATTTGGGGATCTAACCTCCTTATATAGATGCCGCCCGTGCGTGGTAAGGGGCTTATTTGTAAAAAATAATGGAATGTTCGCATTCACCCAGCGCATGGAAATCGAGGCAACGACATGAAGGAATCATAAAGGCAGAACCTGGAGGTCAAAACCGGACTATCGTCAATCCGGAGTAGTCTGAAGAACCCGCCTTGCAAAGCCGAAGACATAAGCTAGACATCTAGGGTTTAGCCATTACGATCTCGAGGTAGATCAAATCTTGTAACCCCTATACTCATAGAATACAATCAAGCAGGACATAGAGTTTTACCTCCTTAAAGAGGGCCCGAACCTGGGTAAACATCGTGTCCCCATTGTCCCCGTGTTACCATTGATCTTTAGACTCACAGCTTGGGCCCCCCTACCAGAGATCTGCCGCTTTTGACACCGACAACCAGCCACATCTTTTAGAAGAATTTTGAAAACCTTGTTTTGAAAATTTTGGGAATGTATTTTAGTTTTCTTGATGATTTCAAGACTATCTGTTGCATTCTTTTCAATCTTTTTGGCTACACCTTTTCAGTGGCGATATTTTCTCTGCATGACATTGGTGAAAATCTCCCACATGAGTTTGATACATTGTGGTTCATTTTTATATGGAGAATAAATCTGTTTTTTGATCAATGACTAATACATAGCCATGGTTATTCAAAACAAGGACATGACTAACTTGCGAACAGTCAGAAGATAGCTATAGCTCCGAACACACCTTTCTTTTCCTTAATTGCTAATAACCACACATCTGATTCTCTCTTTTTCCTTGATTGCTAATCTCTTTCGTGACCGATGAAGGGAATGCAGCCTACATGTGTTAATTTGTGATTCCATGCATACATGCAAACTACAACACAAAACATATGATCACTAGTAGAAAAACGACCTTATGTGGCACGGACCGGTACTAGAGATGCACCTTTAGTCCCGGTTTATATCATGAACCGGGACTAAATATGTTCCTATATAAACCCTTTATCGAACCCAAGCTCTCTTTTCTTCCCCCTTTCCTCTCCTCTCTCTTCTTCCCATCTTCTCAAGCTCATCCTTCATTTTGCCCAAAATTTGTCAAGATTTTAAGGCCTCCCATCTATCCAAGTGATCACAAAGGTTAACAACTTTGTCCTTTCATCTCTCATTGCTAGATTAGCTCTTGCAATGCTCTATAAGTATAGTGATTTGTGGGTTTAGTTTGGGAGTAATTATTATATATATGTGGTAGTTTATCTGATTTATATGCAATTTGAGCTCAAATATATGTAGGTGTGGTTTACTTAGTGCCTTCCCGTCCTAACCACCGTCGATTGCTCGCACCGTCCCATTGCCGGCACCACCTTGGTGAGCCTGTTGTTCTTATTTTTATAAAAAAAGCATGTTTGTGTGATTTAGATATATAGTTACTTGTATAATTTTCTTACCCGTACGTTGTTTGTTATACATAGTGCCATGGTTTTGATATCCGTCCCCGCAGGCCCTCGTCAAGTTTATGATTCGGATGTGGTATATTCTCTTTTATAACTATTTGTTGCATTTCGTGTTTATGACAAATTATGCCCATCAAGTTGACATAGATATTTTTATCTTGGAGGTATGTTTCGGAAATTCCAACCGACCGTCTTGTCGTGAGGTTAAGTTTAGTTGAAAAACAAAACGAGTAATTGAACGAAAAATTGAAAAGAATTGAAGAAGAGAAGATGAAATTGGAGTTGTATGTTGCCGATGTCATCGATGATCACAAGATCAAGATGGAGAAAAAATGCGCTTGAAGATTAGAAAGATTAGAAAATATGCCATTGATAGTGAGGCTTGGTATCATTATGCTGTTGGATCAATTGTTACCTTAGTTGCGATATTGATCGCATTTGTTGTTGCATTTAAGCTTTAGCTAGAGAGTTTGTATATGTTGTTTTATGAGAAAAGGTGTGTATGAACTTGTACTAATTTGGTCTTTTCGGTGCTGTGTAATGAAGACGAGCCGGCAATGGATGTATGATGACCGATGCTCTCCCGAGTTCATTAATGGCGTGCACACTTTTTTGCTTGCGGCTGAGGCAATACCATTATTGCTCTCCCCAGTACGGACCCTAGGCCTTATTTTCAAGCATTGCAATACCATTTGTGGTCCATTTTATCAATTGCTACCTTGCTGTTTTTTATTGTTCCTATTACAAAAATCAATATCTACTTTGATTACTACGCTTTTATTACCATCTCTTCGCTGAACTAGTGCACCTATACAAATTACCATTGTATTCGGTGTGTTGGGGACACAAGAGACTTTCTATTATTTGGTTGCAGGGTTGTTTGAGACCATCTTCATACTACGCCTCCCTTGGATTGATAAACCTTAGGTCATCCACTTGAGGGAAAATTGCTACTGTCATACAAAACTCTGCGCATGGAGGCCCAACACGAGTCTACAAGAACAAGTTGTGTTGTAGACATCAGGGTATAAGAGTATATATGGGCGAAAGAATTAGTTCAAGAGACCCACGAGGGTTCCACGAGGAAGGGGGGCGTGTCATACCCCCCTGGGCGCGCCCTCCACCCTCGTGGCCGCCTCGTTGCTTCTCCGACTTCATCTTCAAGTCTCCTGATTTTCTTTTGGTCCAAGAAAGATCATCGCAAAAGTTTTATTCCGTTTGGACTCCGTTTGGTATTCCTTCTCTGCGAAACTCTAAAACAGGCAAAAAACAGAAACTGGCACTGGGCTCTAGGTTAATAGGTTAGTCCCAAAAATAATATAAAATAGCATATTAATGCATATACAACATCCAAAACACATAATATAATAGCATGGAACAATAAAAAATTATAGATACATTGGAGATGTATCAAGCATCCCCAAGCTTAATTCCTGCTTGTCCTCGAGTAGGTAAATGATAAAAACATAATTTTTGATGTGGAATGCTACCTAACATATTTATCCATGTAATTCTCTTTATTGTGGCATGAACGTTCAGATCTGAAAGATGCAAAACAAAAATTTAATATTGACATAAAAACAATAATACTTCAAGCATACTAATAAAGCAATCATGTCTTCTCAAAATAACATGGCCAAAGAATGCTATCCCTACAAAATCATATAGTCTGGCTATGCTCTATCTTCATCACATAAAATATTTAAATCATGCACAACCCCGATGACAAGCCAAGCAATTGTTTCATACTTTTGATGTTCTCAAACTTTTTCAACTTCCACGCAATACATGAGCGTGAGCCATGGATATAGCACTATGGTGGAAGAGAATATGGTGGTTGTGGAGAAGACAAAAACAGGGAGATAGTATCACATCAACTAGGCGTATCAATGGGCTATGGAGATGGCCATCAATAGATATCAATGTGAGTGAGTAGGGATTGCCATGCAACGGATGCACTAGAGCTATAGGTTTATGAAAGCTCAAAATAAAACTAAGTGGGCATGCATCCAACTCACTTGCTCACGAAGACCTAGGGCAATTTGAGGAAGCCCATCATTGGAATATACAAGCCAAGTTCTATAATGAAAAATTCCAACTAGTATATGAAAGTGATATCATAGGAGACTATCATGAAGATCATGGTCCTAATTTGGAGCACAAGTGTGGAAAAAGGATAGTAACATTGCCCCTTGTCTCTTTTTCTCTCATTTTTTTCTTTTTTTGGGCCTTTCTCATTTTTTTTGGCCTCTTTTTTTTTCTTTTTCATCCGTAGTCTCATCCCGACTTGTGGGGGAATCATAGTCTCCATCAGCCTTTCCTCACTGGGACAATGCTCTAATAATGAAGATCGTCACACTTTTATTTACTTGCAACTCAAGAATTACAACTCGATACTTAGAATAAAATATGACTCTATATGAATCCTCCGGCAGTGTACCGGGATGTGCAATGAATCAAGAGTGACATGTATTAAAGAATTATGAAAGGTGGCTTTGCCACAAATACGATGTCAACTACATGATCATGCAAAGCAATATGACATGATGAAGTGTGTCATAATAAACAGAACGGTGGAAAGTTGCATGGCAATATATCTCGGAATGGCTATGGAAATGCCATAATAGGTAGGTATGGTGGCTGTCTTGAGGAAGGTATATGGTGGGTGTATGGTACCGGCGGAAGTTGCGCGGTACAAGAGAGGCTAGCAATGGCGGAAGGGTGAGAGTGCGTATAATCCATGGACTCAACATTAGTCATAAAGAACTCACATACTTATTGCAAAAATCTATTAGTTATCAAAACGAAGTACTACGCTCATGCTTCTAGGGGGATAGATTGGTAGGAGAAATCCATCGCTTGTCCCTGACCGCCAATCATAAGGAAGACAATCAAAAAATAAATCATGCTCCGACTTCATCACATAATGGTTCACCATACATGCATGCTACGGGAATCACAAACTTTAACACAAGTATCTCTCAAATTCACAAGTACTCACTAGCATGACTCTAATATCACCATCTTCATATCTCAAAACAATCATAAAGAATCAAACTTCTCATAGTATTCAATGCACTTTATATGAATTTTTTTATTATATCCCTCTTGGGTGCCTACCATATTAGGACTAAATTTATAACCAAAGCAAATTACCATGTTGTTCTAAAAGACTCTCAAAATAATATAAGTTAAGCATGCGAGTTCATCAATTTATATAAAATAAAGCCACCGCCATGCTCTAACAAGATATAAGTGAAGTACTAGAGCAATATTGCCTAACTCAAAAGATATAAGTGAAGCACATAGAGTATTCTAATAAATCACGATTCATGCGTGTCTCTCCCAAAAGGTGTGTACAACAAGGATGATTGTGGTAAACTAAAAAGGAAAGACTCAAATCATACAACACGCTCCAAGCAAAATGCATATCATGTGGTGAATAAAAATATAGCCTCGAGTAAAGTTACCGATAAACGAAGACGAAAGAGGGGATGCCTTGCGGGGAATCCCCAAGCATAGGCTTTTGGTTGTCCTTGAATATTACCTTGGGGTGCCTTTGGCATCCACAAGCTTAGGCTATTTCTCCTTATTCCATAGTCCATCAAATCCTTACCCAAAACTTGAAACTTCACAACACAAAACTCAACATAAAATCTTATAATCTCCGTTAGTATAAGAAAATAAATCACCACTTTAAGGTACTGTTGCAAACTCATTCTTTATTTATATTGGTGTAATATCTACTGTATTCCAACTTTTCCATGGTTCATACCCCCTGATACTACCCATAGATTCATCAAAATAAGCAAACAACACAGAGAAAACAGAACCTGTCTAAAACAGAACAGTCTGTAGCAATCTGTAACTCTAGAATACTTCTGTAACTCCAAAAATTCTGAAAAATTAGGAAAACCTGAGCAATTTGTGCACCAATCCAAATAAAAAAGAATCAGATCAAAAGCACATTTCAATAAAATTCTGGAAATTATTTATTGGGAGCAAAAGTTTCTGTTTTTCAGCAGGATCAACAAAACTATCACCGTAAGTTATCCTAAAGGTTTAACTTGGCACAAACACTAACTAAAACATAAAACAACATATAACCAGAGGCTAGATGAATTATTTATTAATAAACAGGAACAAAAAGAAAAGAACAAAAATAAAATTGGGTTGCCTCCCAACAAGCGATATCGTTTAACGCCCTTAGCTAGGTATAAAACACGAATAGATCTAGGTATTGTCATCTTCTCCCTTTTGGTAATAAAGAGATAATTTATTATCAAGAGCAGTTATCTTTCTATTTTGTGGAAGTACGTGGCCATTAATGGTGGAACAAAGATTAAGCACACTTCAAAAATTTGCATCTAAACTAGCCTTCATCTCTTTGATAATTTGATTTTGATAAAAGCACATAAGAGTAGTAGATTCAACATTTTCACTTTTGGGGTGCCCAAATATATCTTTCATATTTCCATAAGTATCGATGGCATCCCCTTCAAGAAAACCTTCTTCAAATATAGAATCCAAAACTTGCTTAAAAGAAGAGGCTAAGCCAACATATTTTTTTCAAGTATATGTCAATATGATATTGAGGCACATAGCTGGCTCAGATCCTTAATAGCCTATCCCAAGCATCTTTCAAAGATTCATCAAGAAAATTACAAAAAATTCCAGGGTCATCTTCTTCAAAATTGTTAAAACTCTCATTAATAACTCCGGTAGGTCTTTTCGTAGCATCATTGTTTATGAGCTTATAGAGGACAGAGGGGCTATCCAAAGCAAAACCCGGGAGAAAACCCTTAGCCCTTTTTGATTTGGCCACAATGATAGAAAGGTAAACTTAAGCAAACAAGAGAGCAGCGAGAGAGAAGGCAAATCTTTTCGAAAATCATTTTAGAGGTGGGGGAGAGTAAAACGAGAGGCGAAGCATAGATCTCCCCGGCAACGATGCCAGAAATTCTTCCTACTACCTATTGAGCTTGCGTTGGTTTTTCCCTTGAAGAGGAAAGGGTGATGCAACAAAGTAGAGTAAGTATTTCCCTCATTTTGAGAACCAAAGTATCAATCCAGTAGGAGACAACGCACAAGTCACCGAATACCTGCACAAACAATCAAACAAACTTGCATCCAACGTGATAAAGGGGTTGTCAGTCCCTTCACGGTTACTTGCAAAAGTGAGATCTGATAGAGATAGATAAACGGTAAAGTATTTTGGTATTTTTGATTTATAGATCGGAAAGTAAAAGATTGCAAAATAGTAGATCGGAAACTAATGTGATGGAAACTAGAACTTATATGATGGAAAAGAGACCCGGGGGCCATAGGTTTCACTAGTGGCTTCTCTCAAGATAGCAAATAATATGGTGGGTGAACAAATTACTGCCGAGCAATTGATAGAAGAGCGCATAATTATGACGATATCTAAGGCAATGATCATGAACATAGGCATCACATCCATGTCAAGTAGACCAAAACGATTCTGCATCTACTACTATTACTCCACACATCAACCGCTATCCAGCATGCATGTAGAGTATTACGTTCATAAAGAACGGAGTAACGCGTTAAGTAAGATGACATGATGTAGAGGAATTAACTCAAGCAATATGATGAAAACCCCATCTTTTTATCCTCGATGGCAACAATACAATACAATACATGCCTTGCTGCCCCTACTTTCACTGGGAAAGGACACCACAAGATTGTACCCAAAGCTAAGCACTTCTCCCATTGCAAGAAAAACCAATCTAGTAGGCCAAACTAAACCGATAATTCGAAGAGACTTGCAAAGATATCAAATAATGCATATAAGAATTCAGAGAAGATTCAAATAATATTCATAGATAATCTAATCATAAATTCACAATTCATCGGATCTCGGCAAACACACCGCAAAAGAGTATTACATCGAATAGATCTCCAAGAACATCGAGGAGAACATGGTATTGAGAATCAAGAGAGAGAAGAAGCCATCTATCTACTAGCTATGGACCCGTAGGTCTGTGGTAAACTAGTCACGCTTCTTCATCGGAAGGGAAATCGTGTTGATGTAGAAGCCCTCCGTGATCGAATCCCCCTCCGGCAGGACGCCGGAAAAGGTCCCTAGATGGGATCTCACGGGTACAGAAGGTTGCGGCGGTGGAAAAGTATTTTCGTAGCTCCCCCTGATGGTTTTGGGGTATAAGAGTATATATGGGTGAAAGAATTAGGTCAGGAGACCCATGAGGGGCCCACGAGGCAGGGGCGCACCCTACCCCCTCGTGGCTGCCTCGTTGCTTCTCCGACTTCATCTCCAAGTCTCATGGTTTGCTTCTAGTCCAAGAAAGATCATCACGAAAGTTTTATTCCGTTTGGATTCTGTTTGGTATTCCTTTTCCGCGAAACTCTAAAACAGGCAAAAAACAGAAACTAGCATTGGGCTCTAGGTTAATAGGTTAGTCCCAAATATAATATAAAATAGCATATTAATGCATATAAAACATCCAAAATTAATAATATAATAGCATGGAACAATAAAAAATTATAGATACATTGGAGACGTATCAATGCCTTTGCCGTCAGCCATGGCTGACGTGTCAGCCATGGCTGACGGCAAAGTACCCGATTTTTGTAGTGAAATTCTTGCAACCCGACGTAAGAGAGGGGTTGTCAATCCCTAGCGGGAAAAAAGATAGATTAAATTGTAGTAGATTGGATAAATAGATCTCGCGGGAACGCGAGATAAAATAAATTACTAAAAATTGGGTATAAACACTAATTTTAGAATTGGTAGACCGACTCCTACATGCATCTACTACTATTACTCCACACATCGACCGCTATCCAGCATGCATCTAGTGTATTAAGTTTTTGGAAAAACGGAGTAATGCAATAAGATCTATGTATGTAGAAATAGACCCCGTCTTGTTATCCCTAATAGCAACGATACATACGTGTCGGATCCCTTTCTGTCACTGGGATCAAGCACCGTAAGATCTTACCCATCACAAAGCACCTCTTCCCATTGCAAGAGAAATAGGTCAAGTTGGCCAAACAAAACCCAAATATCAGAGAAGAAATACGAGGCTATAATCAATCATGCATATAAGAGATCAAAGAAGACTCCAATAACTTTCATGATAAAAACATAGATCTGATCATAAACTCAAAGTTCATCGGATCCCAACAAACACACCGCAAAAAGAGATACATCATGTGGATCTCCAAGAAACGATTGTATTGAGAATCAAGAGAGAGAGAGAGAGAGAGAGAGAGAGAGAGAGAGAGAGAGAGAGAGAGAGAAACCATTTAGCTACTAATTACGGACCCGTAGGTCTACAATGAACTACTCATGCATCATGGCGAGGCACTAATTGACATGATGAACCCCTTCGTGATGGTGTTTAGATTGGATCTGGTGGTTCTGTAACTTGCGGAGGCTGGAATTGATTTTCGTCCACTCCCCTAGGGTTTCTGGAATATTGGGGTATTTATAGAGGAAAGAGGCGGTGTGGCAGGCCACTGAGGTGGGCATAACCCACCTGGGAACGCCTGGGCCCCCAGGCACACCCTGGTGGGTTGTGCCCCCTTCGAGGCACCCCTTTGGTACTTCTTCGGCCCATCTTGTGTCTTCTGGTCCAGAAAAATCCACAAAAGTTTGCTGCGTTTGGACTATGTTTGGTATTGATTTCCTGCGATTTAAAAAACAAGTAGAAAACAACAATTGGCATTGGGCACTATGTCAATTGGTTAGTACCAAAAAATGATATAAAATGATTATAAAATGATTGTAAAACATCCAAGAATAATAATATAACTGCATGGAATAATAAAAAATTATAGATACGTTGGAGACATATCAGTCATACATCAGGGTCATGCCTGCTACGCTCTAACCAAAGAAGAGAAGGAAATCTTCTTTGAATGTCTGCTCAGTATGAAGGTCCCGTTCGGCTTTTCGTCGAATATAAAGGGAATAATAAATATGGCAGAGAAAAAGTTCCAGAACCTAAAGTCTCATGACTGCCACGTGATTATGACGCAACTGCTTCCGGTTGCATTGAGGGGGCTTCTACCGGAAAATGTTCGATTAGCCATTGTGAAGCGATGTGCATTCCTCAATGCAATCTCTCATAAGGTAATCGATCCAGAAATCATACCAAGGTTAGAGAATGATTTGGTGCAATGTCTTGTCGGTTTTGAGTTGGTGTTCCTACCGTCCTTCTTCAATATCATGACACACGTCCTAGTTCACCTATGTGAAGAGATTGCCGTTTTGGGTCCTGTATTTCTACACAATATGTTCCCCTTTGAGAGGTTTATCGGAGTCTTAAAAAAATATGTTCATAACCGTGCTAGGCCAGAAGGAAGCATCTCCAAGGGCCATGAAATTAAGGAGGTCATTGAGTTTTGTGTTGACTTTATTACTGACCTTAAGCCGATTTATGTTCCTAAATCGCGGCATAAGGGCAGGCTGAGTGGAAATGGCATGCTAGGACCGAATCAAATAATATGTATGGACGGGCATTCTCTCACTAAATCACACTACACAGTTCTACATATAAGTATATTTCATTGGCTATATTAATGTTCTCGAAATACGTATGCCTGCCAAATGAAAGTGATCGAACAGATTCATCAGTTGTCCGGCTTAAGAACAATGAAAAACTTCAGCTCGCTAGAATCTTACATGTCTTGTTTTCCTGCTCACAAAACTACATAAGACTCTGAGCTTTTTTGATTTGGAATTACTGACTGGTGATGAAATGCTATAGAGCACGGTCACCGTATAACATATGTTCTTTGGAAGAGCTGCTTTCATGTGCGGGACAAAACAGATGTGCAGATGCAGTGCCAGTACTAACGAGGTTCTTCGTGTTACATGCGACCTCAGCAATGTTATCACTGATTCAACCATACAATCATCCTCTCAGTACATAAGTACCGCATGCAAGATGTACCATGCAAACAAACAGACAAGAGAAAATTCAACATGATCTTTCAAATACTTATTGCTCAGAGGAAGAAAGGAGCCTCTGATTGGGTTGTTATCTCCAACTTCGCCTGCTGGATATATGGTCGATGCAGCTACGCACCTGGAATGTCATCATGTTGGAATGTACGGTGCGGTGCCCATCGCGTTTCAAAATTGACCAACGAAACCCAACACCAATCATGAAACTCGGCATCCAAGAGAACAAACAAACCACATGATCTGTACAATAATTATTGCTACGAAAAGGGAAGAATCATCTGTGATGAGGTTGCTATCTGTGACTCCTGGTGCAGGATATATGGTCGATGTAGCTAGTCGCCGTTTTGGATGTACTGCTCAATCCATCTTCTTCCTGTTCCGCAAGTGGTCAGGAGTATTTTGAGGTTTAGGTTTTGGCTATCGGGTTGACCAACCAAACCTCAGTTGGATTCCACAGTAATCTAGATATTTCATTGAATATGTATTCTAAATAGATTCCGATGGTTTGATTTTCATGAAACGTAACACATGGGTTATTTCATGAAGACCATTTTTACGGTAGCTTGTACTGCTACAAGTGAGGAGAGCAGTATAGCAAATCACCCCGGTCGATTTCTCAGGGTTAAAATAGGCATTTCCTGATTTTAAAAACCACCTTGAATGTTTTCTTCAGTTCGTGAAGGCCTAATTAAGGGGCTGGGAATCAACTTCGTTGTGACCTCGGCACCTTGTTGTGAACACCACCCCGCCCTGGCCGTCCTTGCTGTTGCGACATTGCGTGTCTGCGTCTCTGTGTCCTGGCATTGAACCTAGGTGGTCTGCCGTCCTTCGGCCTTGGCGTCACATCGACAAGCACGACCGACAAAGGGGAGGTGCTCAGGCGGCCGCCGGAACTCTAGCCGATATGTGCTGCGGGCGTGCATGAAAATGAAAGAAAACGAACGGGCTGGGTGGGTCGGGCGATGGGATTGACAGGCTAAATTCCCTTTCTCTAAAACGACCTCACAACACGTATACTGTTGCGTGTTGTGCGGCCAGTAAAAACTCTACTGTTGGCGATGCTGCTGGGCCAACTACAACAGTATAGATCAATCATCACCCTTAGTTTTCTTGGATGGATGAGTGATATTTTCTGATTACATTGTCGAGAGAGTGGTGTATTATTATTATTATTATTAGTGTACGGAGGGAGTGGCATATTATGATGATCCAGAATTTAATAAGTGGAATAATGTACATCGCTTTACAATTATTGCTCACTCCTAGTTCCCACTGATCGGGTGATCAGTCGGAGGGTCTTGCTGTCCGTCGTTCGATCACCTACGAATTAGAAAAATGCAATGTAGTAACAAGAATGATATTGAGTACTCCTTTTCAGTTTCTGAGGTACGCACGTATTTCCAGATCATCAGCTCCACCTATGAGATATATAGAATTATACAACTCTATTTCATTGGTCATATTGATGATTTCAAAATACGTGTGTGCCTGACAAACCAGAAGGGAATAATTGAGTTCATCCATGGGAAGTTAATTTCATGCTTCTAGCTAGCAGTTGCTCGACTGAAGAACAGTGAAAAACTTCAGCTTGTCAGAATCTGAACTGTCCCATTTTCCTGCTCACAAGACTACAGAAGGCTCCCGACTTTTTTGATCCCGAATTCCTGACTGGTGTTGAAATGCTACAGAGTGTAGCAGTCCTGTAACATATGCACTTTGGAAGAGTTGCTTCATGAACTGGACAATCAGATGTGCACCAGGAGTGACGATGTTCCTCCTATCACATGCGACCACAGAAATGTTGTCACTGGATCAAGCAATCAATCATACTCTCTGTACACGAGTAGCAAATTCCGGATCCAAGATGTAGGACAGAAACAAGCAGCCAAAGGAAAAAATCCACATGATCTGAGGAATACTTATAGATAGAATGAAGGAACGGACCTGTTGGTTGTTGTCTGCGACTCCTCCTGCACGATATGCTGGAATTTGATCTATTTTTGGGCCAGCCCAATAGCATTTTCAGAATTCCTAATAAATAATAGAGGCCCACTTTGCCTAATCGTTAAAGCAAGGTGTGGGACTAAAATTTAGTCTCGTGTTGCTAGTTTAGTAGGAGTTGGACACAGTTTCTCCACATGTATGAGGTTGAGACTGGATAAACATTCACGCGCGCTCCTCTTTTTGCCATCTTCCTCAATGCGGCGTGTTGCGGGAATGAGCCGAGACGCTGTGCACTACAGGTTGGGACATATATTTTGGACATCAATATGAGTTATAATGAAGTAAAAAAGTTTAATATAAGTCGGTGGTTGTGTCCCTCTCCGTGTATGTAAGGCTAATATGTATCGATATATTAACTTGGAAGTTAGAAAGATATTTTTACTGATATTCATTAAACTGTGTTTAACTTCAATTTCTTAAGAATTAACTTTTTTGCATAAATTTTTATAGCCAACACCACATACAATGCGACACATTGATTTAGAATGTTCTTTTTCTCCATGCATGTCTTATAGAAACGTCTCACGTGCAAGTACAATAATATAAAGATCATAAAATGTAATAAACTAAAAACATTCTAATTTTTCAAAGATTCAGAATTGTTAGAAAATTAGCTCAAAAAATGTTCTCACAATATTAGTAATAAATACTCTTGATTTATTTACGAGATTTTCACAATTTCCCGCTTTCATACTTACACTAGTAGAAAACAGAGTTTTGGTTGAGGCCTGAGTAAGGGCATTAATCCCGGTTCATTTATGAACCGGGCCAATACACGCCAATACACCAAAGCTCTGATACCAATTGTTGGCACAGGCCCGTACGTGTTCATAGACGATTACTTTCCGTCGATAGCTATCGCGGAGTCATCGATCCGGCCGTCTAGTTTCCGGCCGTACAAAGACTGCACGTACGTAGCTTTGTTTCCGGCGAGATATGCAAGACACCAGGCAAGCTAGCTAAGCAGCTGGATCGATTCTTAGTCTAGCTAGCTTTGTACACTGGCTAGATTGAGTCGCCGGCGGAACACTTCGAAAAACACACGCGAGAACACGAGCACACGCGATATGGCAATAGGGCCGTGTCGGTCCTATATTTTGTATTGATTTGATGTGGGTTGATTACAGGAGGAGCCATCGTACAGGTATATATAGAAACTATCCTACCTAGTACAAGACCGACTCTGCCATGGCTAAGAGTCCGTGCCGGACAAGCAGGCCGAATCGTGATTAAGTCCAACAGACGATGTTCCTCCTATCACATGCGACCACAGAAATGTTGTCACTGGATCAACCAATGAATCATACTCTCTGATCTCATGAACAAACAAACCACATGATCTGTACAATAATTATTGGTACGAAAAAGGAAGAATCCTCTGTGATGAGGTTGCTATCTGTGACTCCTGGTGCAGGATATATGGTCGATGTAGCTAGTCGCCGGTTTTGGATGTACCGCTCAGTCCATCGTCGTCCTGGTCCGCAAGTGGTCAGGAGTATTTCGAGGTTTAATTAGGTTTTGGCTAGATGTTTTCTACGGTACCCTTGCACTCCCTAAACATAGATGGGAGTGCCGAGTAAATCTGGACGTTCACGTTCCTTTGATAAGGGTAGTTTAGTTTTTTCCGTATCTAATTTATGAATAATTGCATTTCCTTAATCCACTCCGTTAATCTGGGTTAATAGGAAACCGTCCTTCCTGTTTGCGTGCATGTAGCGCCAATCATCTTCTTCTTCCTTCCAGCGAAAAAATAAAAATAAAAAAAATTCAAGGAGGCTGCAAAACTGTGTCTTACTTCAACGTCAGCATGAGGACCAGTTAGCTCATTAGCTAATTTGCTAAAGCACGGAGAGCTCGTACAGCCTACAGTTAAGCAGCTGATAGCAAAGGAGTAATGTCGGTTTTCTGCTCAGTTCAGCAGTTGATAATTAATTAACACACCGTTTAATTAATTAACACAGCGACGGTTAGGGCTAAGTCAAGTGATGTCTACAAAGAACAAATCAATGACACCGTGACTTCTACAAAAGCTCCCGTTATAAGTGTCATTCTGTGATTCATATTACCAAATTTTCTGTTTTTAGAATGGCAACTTTTTAGAAATCAGAAATTTTATTACCATGGAACCATAATTTATTACATTATCTATTGGAAATTGAGAAATAAATGGCCAAATCAAAAAGTGTGATAGGCCACATTAAGAAGCCTATTACACACACGTCATCCACAATAGGATATAAATTCTCTGGTGAGCCATTGTAGCCTCCTGATGCTAAGCTCTATCAGCTTCTTGTGCCACAACTTCTGTAACAAAGCCCATAGCCAATGCCAGATAGTCGGCACACGAGAGCCACACCTGCATACAGGGTTGAGCATTCTTATCAAACACGATTGCATTTCTATATAATCAAATGGACAAAAAAGCATGCAGCAAACCCAACAAAAATTAGCATTTCCTCCCAAATAAAAGCGCTAAAGAAACCATCTAGCAGGCCTGTATTTTCTCTTATGCTGCTACGGTTTCTCAAAAAAGTGATGGACCAATAAAAGTCAAGTTTCTTTGAACCAAGGCTTTTCAAAAAGGGCATCATTTATCATCATCTACTTAAGCACTCGCTTTTCTTCAAGACAACCTTATGTCGTTCCAAATGTACTTGCAACGAGTATATAGCTCAAATCATTTAATATTCTGTAATATACAAAGCTCCAAATTTAGGGCTACTTGAATTAGACAACATGTCGATACTTGAATGATTTACTTTTATTGAAGTCCAATCATATCACTAAAATAGTTGCTTTACAACACACTTTAGTGTTTTTTCAACTAAGCATATGCTCCCATGGTCGATGTGGCTTAGGCACCTGGAATCTCATGATGCTGGATTGGGCACGGAAGTGTACCGTGCGGTGCCCACACGTTTTGGAATCAGGCTTTCGCTATCGATTTGACCAACAAAACCAAGCACCAATCACCAAACTTCGCATCGAAGAAAGTGCTATCACATCATATGTGCCCCAACAAACAAACACAAACCACATGATCCGTAGAACACTTATTGCTACAAGGAAGGAAGGATCCTTGATGAGTTTTTATCTGCGACTTCTGGAACAGGATATACAGTCTACGTGGCTAATCGTCGGTGTTGGAATTTCATGTCACTGGATCGGGCATGGAATGTACTGCTGCTCACTCTGTTTTTTCCGCCCATGCGTTTCGAGGTTTAGGTCTGCTTATCAGTCTGTCCAACGGAACCTTAGTGACGTGCCATGATAATTCATATATGCCCTGGAATTCACATTCTAAAAGGGACTATGATGCTTTGAGTTTCATGACAGATCGCTCATTGGTACTACAGAAGGAGAATTATGTAAACAGGGACGGGGGAGCAGTGCACTAGTAGAAAAGGGCGCAATGGTCCAGGCCGGGTCAGCCCATTAGTCCCGGTTCAGTCCAAAACCGGGACCAATGGTGGCATTGGACCCGGTTCGTGAGCCCCGGGGGCCGGCCGGGCCACGTGGGCCATTGGTCCCGGTTCGTCTGGACCTTTTGGTCCCGGTTGGTGGGACGAACCGGGACCAATGGGCCTTGCTCCTGGCCCATCACTATTGGTCCCGGTTGGTGGCATGAACCGGGACCAAAGGCTGCCCTTTAGTCCTGGTTCATGCCACCAACCGGGACCAATGAGGTGCCTATATATAACCCCTCGCGTAAGAGCAGAGCACACTGCTCTGTTTTTTCTGGCAGCCGAGGGGGAGAGGTCTTGGTGGTGCTCTAGCTCACCTCCTATGGAATGCCCGAGCCACACTACTTAAGCTTTCTCCTCTCCAAGCTCGACCTCCAAGCTCCATTTCCCTCAATATTTGTCTAGGTTTAGCGGTCCGTCACGCCCCGTCCCCGTCTTCACCACCGTCGATCACCCGCGCCGAGCTCATCGCCGGCACCACCGTGGTGAGCCTCTTGTTCTTATCTTCTTTCTGAAAGGAAAAATATTCTTACTTGTATGTTTAGATAGATACTTGTATTATTTTCTTACTTTTATTATTGCATCTTATATAGTGCGATGGTTTTGGTATCCGCCCCCGTCGGCCCTCGTCCTGTCTATGATTCGGATGTGGTATATATTATCTTTTCATAACTATTGGTTCATTTATTGTTTATGAAAATTATGCCGACCAACGTGACATAGATTTTATTTATCTAGGAGGTTGTTGAACCGGAAATTCCAACCGACCCTATTGTCGAGAGGTTAAATTTAGTTGAAGAAGAAAACAATTTCTTGAAGGAAAAAATAAGAAAAATTGAGGAGGAGAAGATGATATTGGAGTTGCATGTTGCGGATGTCGTCGATGATCACAAGATCAAGATGGATGCAATGCGATTGAAGATTAGAAAGATTAGAAAATATGCCATTCATACCGAGGCTTGCTATCATTATGCCGTTGGATCAGTTGTTACATTGGTTGCGATTATGATCGCATTTGTTTTTGCATTGAAATATTTTACATAGTTTCAATGTATGGTTTAATTAATTTAGATGCTCTGCAGAGCTTTATGTTGTTAGATGAGAACTATGTATGTACTTTGGTTTTAATGTGATGATGAACTTCTATTAATTTGGTCACTTAATTATCTATAATGCACGCAGATGAACCGGCAATGGATGTACGGTTCAAGACACACCTCCGAGTACATTAAGGGCGTGCATGATTTTCTCGAAGTGGCTGAGGCAAACAAGCAGAATGGTTTTATGTGTTGTCCATGCCCTATATGTGGGAATACGAAGTCTTACTCTGACTGGAAAATCCTTCACACCCACCTACTTTACAAGGGTTTCATGCCACACTATAATGTTTGGACGAGGCACGGAGAAATAGGGGTTATGATGGAAGACGGCGAAGAAGAAGAGTACGATGACAACTATATGCCCCCTGAATACGGTGATGGTACTGAAGATCAAGAGGAACCAGACGATGTGCACGATGATGCTGCAACGGGCGAAGCTGCTGAAGATCAAGAGGAACCAGACGATGTGCCCGATGATGATGATCTCCGCCGGGTCGATGCAAGGACGCAATGGCGAAAGTCAAAAGGAGAAGCTGAAGTTCGATCGCATGTTAGAGGACCACAAAAAAGGGTTGTACCCCAATTGCGAAGATGGCAACACAAAGCTCGGTACCGTACTGGAATTGCTGCAGTGGAAGGCAGAGAATGCTGTGCCTGACAAAGGATTTGAGAAGCTACTGAAAATATTGAAGAAGAAGCTTCCAAAGGATAATGAATTGCCCGACAGTACATACGCAACAAAGAAGGTCGTATGCCCTCTAGGATTGGAGGTGCAGAAGATACATGCATGCCCTAATGACTGCATCCTCTACCGCGGTGCGTACAAGGATCTGAACGCATGCCCGGTATGTGGTACATTACGGTATAAGATCAGACAAGATGACCCTGGTGATGTTGACGACGAGCCCTCCAGGAAGAGGGTTCCTGCGAAGGTGATGTGGTATGCTCCTATAATACCACGGTTGAAACGTCTGTTGAGAAACGGAGAGCATGCCAAGTTGATGCGATGGCACAGTGAGGACCGTGAAAGAAGGGAAGTTGAGAGCACCCGCGACGGGTCGCATGGAGAAAATCGAGAGAAATCTGGGATGAGTTTGCAAGTGCCCCAAGGAACATATGGTTTGCTTTAAGCGCGGATGGCATTAATCCTTTCGGGAGCGAGCAGCAATCACAGCACCGGCCCGTGACTCTATGTATGTATAACCTTTCTCCTTGGATGTGCATGAAGCGAAAGTTCATTATGATGCCAGTTCTCATCCAAGGCCCTAAGCAACCCGGCAACGACATTGATGTGTACCTAAGGCCATTAGTTGAAGAACTTTTACAACTGTGGAATGGAAACGGTGTACGTACGTGGGATGAGCACAAACAGGAGGAATTTGACCTAAAGGTGTTGCTGTCCGTGACCATCAACGATTGGCCCGCTCTCAGTAACCTTTCAGGACAGACAAACAAGGGATACCACGCATGCACGCACTGTTTACTTGACACCGATAGTATATACCTGGGAAGCTGCAGGAAGAATGTGTACCTGGGCCATCGTCGATTTCTTCCGACCAACCATCAATGTCAAAAGAAAGGCAAGCATTTCAAAGGCGAGGCAGATCACGGAAGAAGCCCACCATGTGTACGGTGATCACGTACTTGCTATGGTCAATGATTTACGTAATCTTTGGAAAGGGTCGGCGCACTAGCTGTTCGAATGACGCCGAGGACACGCACCCATGTGGAAGAAGAAATCTATATTTTGGGACCTACCCTACTGGAAATACCTAGAGGTCCGCTCTTCAATTGACGTGATGCACGTGATGAAGAACCTTTGCGTGAACCTGCTAGGCTTCTTGGGCGTGTATGGAAAGACAAAAGATACAGCTGAGGCACGGGAAGACCTGCAACGTTTGTACGAAAAAGACGGCATGCCTCCAAAGCAGTATGAAGGTCCTGCCGGCTATGTCTTACCAAAGAAGAGAAGGAAATCTTCTTTGAATGCCTGCTTGGTATGAAGGTCCCAACTGGCTTCTCGTCGAATATAAAGGGAATAATAAATATGGCAGAGAAAAAGTTTCAGAACCTAAAGTCTCATGACTGCCACGTGATTATGACGCAACTGCTTCCGGTTGCATTGAGGGGGCTTCTACCGGAAAATGTCCGACTAGCCATTGTGAAGCTATGTGCATTCCCCAATGCAATCTCTCAGAAGGTGATCGATCCACAAATCATACCAAGGATAAGGAGTGATGTGGTGCAATGTCTTGTCAGTTTCGAGCTGGTGTTCCCACCATCCTTCTTCAATATCATGACGCACGTCCTAGTTCATCTAGTTGACGAGATTGTCTTTCTGGGCCCCGTATATCTACACAATATGTACCCCTTTGAGAGGTTCATGGGAGTCCTAAAGAAATATGTCCGTAACCGCTAGGCCGAAGGAAGCATCTCCATGGGCCATCAAGCAGAGGATGTCATCGGGTTTTGTGTTGACTCCATTCCTGGCCTTAAGAAGATAGGTCTCCCTAAATCAGCGGTATGAGGGGAGACTGACTGGAAAAGGCACTCTTGGAAGGACTCAATAATATGCAGGGACGGATATTCTTGGTCTCAAGCACACTACACAGTTCTCAGAACTCTACCTTGGTGACCCGTATGTCGATGAACACAAGAACGATCTGCGCTCCAAACACCGGAGCGGTCTGACGACTGGATTACATGTGAACACATCGGGACTTTCTGCAGTTGGTTGGAAACACGTCTCGAGGTGACAACACTGTTTGTGATAAGCTGTACTTGTTGTCCAGGGACCATCTTCGACTATTACGATTTGGAAAGGATCTGAGATAAATGGGAATACATTTTACACGATTGACCAAGATCAAAAGAGCACCAACCAAAACAGCGGTGTCCGCTTTGATGCAACAACCGAGAGGGGAAAGGACACATATTATGGTTACATAGTGGACATATGGGAACTTGACTACGGACATGATTTTAAGGTCCCTTTGTTTAACTGCAAATGGGTCAATCTCTCAGGAGGCGGGGTACAGGTAGACCCACAGTATGGAATGACAACAGTGGATCTGAAAAATCTTGGATACACTGACGAACCGTTCGTCCTAGCCAATGATGTGGCACATGTTATCTATGTGAAGGACATGTCTACCAGTCCGAGAAAAAGAAAAGATAAGGAAGAAAATATATCATACGATGAGCCAAAGCGCCACATAGTTCTTTCAGGAAAAAGGGACATCGTGGGAGTGGAGGGCAAGACAGACATGTCTGAAGATTATGAAAAGTTTCATCAAATTCCTCCCTTCAAAGTCAAGGCTTACCCCAGCATCCTGATTAACGATGAAGATTATCCATGGTTACGGCGCAATAAGCAAATGACACAAGCGAAGAAAAAGTGAAGGCTTTCTCCCGCAACTATTATGATGATACCATGCCAACTTTGTAACGGACGAGTATGATACCATTGTCCGTTTTGTACATGCACATGCTTTTTGGGTGAATTTATGATACCATGCCAACTTTCAACTTTTTCAGAGTTCATTTGAAAACTAATGGCACTAACAGAAAGTTTATAATTTTTCTAAAACTAAAAGCAAAAAAGAATTAAAAAAATAGAGCAAAAACAAAAGAAAATAAATAATGCAGAAAACAAAACAAAAAAAGGGAAACAAAATAAAAATAGCAACAATAAGTATTTTGTTGTAAGTAGAAATAAAGTAAAATAAATAAAGCAAGAAAGAAAACAAAAAATGTTTTCAAATTTAAAAACTAATGGCACTAACAGAAAGTTTATAATTTTTCTAAAACTAAAAGCAAAAACAAAAGAAAATAAATAATGCAGAAAACAAAACAAAAAAAATTAAATATAGCAACAATAAGTATTTTGTTGTAAGTAGAAATAAAATAAATAAATAAAGCAAGAAAGAAAACAAAAAAAGTGTTTTCAAATTTGAGAACTAATGGCACTAACAGAAAGTTTATAATTTTTCTAAAACTAAAAGCAAAAAGAAATAAAAAATAAAGCAAAAAACAAAAAAAAATAAATAATGCAAAAAACAAAAAAAACTGGAAAAAAAACAAAAAAAACTGCCACCTATTGGGCCACCACGGCCTGAATACGACTAGAAACCCAACCTGGGCCAGGATTCAGGCCAATAGGCCCACCACAGCATAGTGTGAGATTAGGCCCGAAAGCCTGCAGTTGAGAGGAGCTCGAGAGGGTGGGCGCAACAGCGCTTATCAACCACTCTCGAGCCCTCTCAACTAGCGAGGTGGGACTAAACTTTCGCCGCTCTGCGGGCAGCACAGGGGCCTTTGGTCCCAGTTGGTGGCGCCAACCGGGACTAAAGGGGGGGGCATTGGTACCGGTTTGTGGCACCAACCGGGACCAATGCCCCCCCCCCTTTAGTCCCGGTTCGTGCCACCAACAAGGGCTAAAGGCTTTGCTATATAAGCAGCACTTAGCAGTTTTCGACCAAATCACCCACTTCTCCCCCGACGCCCCTGCTCCTCCTCGTCGCCGTCGCCCCGACGCCCTGCTCCACCTTCTTGTCGCCGCCGCCACCGCCGCCGTCGAACTACTACGCCTTCGCCGTCGCCGCCGCCCCTGTGAGCACAGCCCCTCCGTCCCAGCGCCGCCGCCCACCTGCTTGCAGCTGCCGTCTTGCCGACCACTGTCTTGCCGCCGCCCAGCCTCCGCCCTGCCTGCTGGCCACAGCCGCCAGCCGCCACTGCCTGTCAAGCCAGCCCCCCCCTCCTCTCCTCTGTTTTTTTCAAATTATATGTATATATAATGTTTTTTAGATTATATGTATATGTGTGAGTATATGTATGTGTGTATATCTGTTTATATGTCTTTTTTAGATTTTTTTGCATTTTATGAAAATGTATATATGTATGTATATATGTTCTCTGTGTATATATATGTTCATGTATATATGCAAAAGATAGATTTTTAGAAAAAAATAGTATTTTTTTCTGTTCATAGATTTTTTTGGTGATATTAATTATTGTAAATATGCAAATGTTTGTATATTCATTGTGACGCCCGGATAGTTACGCTACAGTAACCCTCCGCTAAGGCTGACACGTCACCACGATTACTGTTGTTCATCTTGCGATGATTCAAAAAACCGATTCAAATTGAAGTTCAAAATCAAGCAAACAACAAAAGTTTTCAAAAAATTAAAACTAAAATGTTCGGGTTGTTTCAAATAAATCGTAAGCAATTATGGTGGAGAAACCAAGCTTTTATAAAATGCTTAAATGAGCTATAAGGATTTAAACAGTAGCAAAAACAATTAATTAAATGCCTTTTACAATTAATAAATTACTAAACTATTTTATTTTGTCACCAAACTTTTTGTGGCATTGGGGTATTTTGTAACACTAATTTAGGTACTACTTGTATATTTTATAAAACAAAAATATATAGAAAATAAAATAGAAAACTAATAAAAAGAAAACAAAAAAAGAAACAGAACCTCCCCTGGACCATTCGGCCCAGCTAGCCAGGCCGGCCACAGGCCCAACTGGGCCAAGGCCCACCACCGCTCACTTAACCCCCCCCCCCTGAAACCCTAGCCCCCACGCACCACTCCCCCCGTCGCCCCACTCGCTCCCCCACTTCCCCCTCGATGGGATCTGGATCGGGGGGAGAGCCCGATCCCCTCGCCCCTCCACCCCCGACACCGGCGCCCGGAGCTTCACCACCGGCTTGCCTCCTCTTCGCCGCATCGCCACCCCGCTGGAGGACGACCTCGCCGGCCTGCGTCGTTCTTCGTCGTCGTCTCCGACCACCGCCCCGAGCACCGCTGCCCAAACCCTACCGGCCCCGTGAGCTCACGCCTCCCTCCTCTTTGTCTGCTCCGCCTCACCCGTCCCTGCTCGTGCACTGCCCTGCTCCGTGGCCTTGGCCACCCTCGCCGTGCCAGGGGCCGAGCCCCAGTCGCTCCGGCCGCGCGACCTCTGCCCTCGCCCCGCCACTAGCCGGCGCCAGCCTTCCCCGCCCCCCTGGTCAAGCTGTGGCCATGCCCCGGCGAGTGCGCTTGCGCCCGCAGGCCTTCTCCTGCCCCGCCGGTCATCGCCGTTGACCCGTCGCCCCGGTGCCTCCCCGGCCGTGTCGACCCCGTCCGAGACCGTGCACCCTCGCCCTCCTTCTCCTTCCGCCGCGCCTGCTCGCCCCCCGGCCCCGCGGTCGCTGTTCCAGCTCGATCCGGCCTACCGCCCCCGCGCCTCACGCCGCCTGACCGTGCCCTGGCTCTCCCCGCCGGCTGCCCTTGCCTCAGGCCTCGCCTCGCCGCTCCATGCAAGCGAGCGCACGCATAGGCACCCGTCCCCCCATCCCGGGTGGGCTCGGGCGCGTGCCCACAGCCCGTTACGCCCGCTAGGCCCCCTGGGTCTATGGCGAGGGGACCCCACCCCCCTGAAACGTTATTAAAAAAACAGAACAAAAAAGAATATATAACTAAAAAAATAATAATTACTTAATTAATTAACTTAATTAATCGCGTTTTAATTAACCTAAATAACTAATTAACTTAATTAATAAAATAGTCAATGACATGCGGGACCCACACGTCAGCTTCACCCAGTCAACACCTCTGTTGACTGATGACGTCATGCTGACGTCATGCCGACGCAGTAATGCCATTTTCGGATTAAATTAATAATAATAATTTATAAATTGATTTAAATCTTTGAAAATGAATATAAAATAAATCATAACGGATGAAAATGTATTGTACATGAAAGTTGCTAGAACGACGAGACGAACCCGGGTACGCAGCCCGTTCGTCCGCCACACACCCCTATCATATCAAACTCGCAACTTTTCCCCTCCGGCTCCTCTGCCCGAAAACGCGGAACACCGGGGATACTTTCCCGGATGTTTCCCCCCTTCGTCGGTATCACCTCCTACCACGTTAGGGCATACCTAGCACCGCGTATTACCTCGTTATGCTTTGTGATGCTTTGATTGCTATATTATTTATTGTGTTCCCGCTCCGATACTTCTTTCCGGTAGACCCCGAGGCTGCCGACGACCCCCAGTTCGACTACGGTGTTGACGACACGTCCTTCTTGCCAGACCAACCAGGCAAGCCCCCCCTTTGATCACCAGATATCGCCTACTCTTCTCTATACTGCTTGCATTAGAGTAGTGTAGCATATTCTTGCTTTCGATTAATCCTATCTTGCTGCATAGCATGTCCTTGCTACTCTTGTTGTTACCTTTACCTGCTATCCTCTGCTTAGTATAGGATGCTAGTGTTCCATCGGTGGCCCTACACTCTTGTCCGTCTGTCATGCTATACTCTTGGGCTGTGATCACTTGGAGGTGATCACGGGCATATACTATATACTTTACACTATTACATTACCTGTGATCTTGTTAGGAGATGGGGGCTGAAAGGACGGTGGCTCCATCCCGGTAGAGGTGGGCCTGGGTTCCACGGCCCCGACTATTACTTGTGGCGGAGCGGCAGGGCAGGTTGAGACTACCTGGGTGAGAGGTGGGCCTGGCCCTGGTCGGCGTTCGCGGATACTTAACACGTTTAACGAGATCTGGGTATTTGATCTAAGTCTGGCCATTTGGTCTATACGCACTAACCATCTACGCGGGAGTACTTATGGGTATCCCGGCGTCGTGGTATCAGCCGAAGCATTTCGTGACGTCAGCGACTGAGCGGCGCGCGCCGGATTGGACTGGAACGCCACTAGGCTAGGTCTGCTTTCGGCCGCCCTCGCGCGTGCGAGTGTGTTGAGGGCGATGGGCCCAGACCCTTGGGCGCTTAGGTTTAGACCGGCGTGCTGGCCTCTCTGTTGTGCCTAGGTGGGGCTGCGACGTGTTGATCTTCCGCGGCGGGCATGACCCAGAAAGTGTGTCCGACCAATGGGATCAAGCGTGTTGGGTTATGTGGTGCATCCTGCAGGAAGTTAATCTATTGAATAGCCGTGATCTTGATAACAGGGGCGACTTGGGTTGTACCTTGACCTTATGACAACTAGAATCGGATACTTAATAAAACACACCCTTCCAAGTGCGGATACAACCCGGTGGTCGCTCTCTATCGGGGTTATGAGGAGGATCGCGGGTAGGATTATTGCTATGCGATGCTACTTGGAGGACTTGGACTACTCTCTGCTGCATCTTTGCAAGGCGGAGGCTGCGAGCGTAGTCTTGACGGGATTAGCTATCCCCTCTTATTACGGCATTCTGCAGTTCAGTCCACTGATATGGCCCTTTGCACATATATCCATGCATATGTAGTGTAGCTCCTTGCTTGCGAGTACTTTGGATGAGTACTCACGGTTGCCTTGTTCCCCCTTTTCCCCCTTTCTTTACCCGATTGCTGCAACCAGCCGATGGAGTCCAGGAGCCAGACGCCACCGTCGATGGCGACTACTACCCGGAGGTGCCTACTACTACGTGCAGCCCGCAGACGACGACCAGGAGTAGTTAGGAGGATCGAGCGGAGGCCTGCGCCTCTTCGTCTGTATCCCGGTTTGTGCTAGCCTTCTTAAGGCAAACTTGTTTAACTTATGTCTCGTACTCGGATATTGTTGCTTCCGCTGACTCATCTATGATCGAGCACTTGTATTCGAGCCCTCGAGGCCCTGGCTTGTATTATGATGCTTGTATGACTTATTTTATTTTTAGAGTTGTGTTGTGATATCTTCCGTGAGTCCTGATCTTGATCATTACGTTTGCGTGTATGATTAGTGTCTGATTGAATCGGGGGCGTCACATTCATATGAACAATGAATTAGGCAAAACCTTTACTTTTTTTCTAAAATTTCTATTTGAACATTATTTAAAAAAAACAAGCAATACTACTTCATGTATTTTTAAGAAGGAAGAAGAAGAAAAAGAATGAGAGGAAAAAGGAAATAAGAAGAGGAAGAAGAGAAGAAATAAATAAGAAGAAGAAAAAAGAAGAAAAGGAAGAGGAGAAGAAGAAAGGAATAGAGGAGAAGAAGAAAAAATAGAAATTTTTTTCTATTTTTTCTTCTTCTTCTCCTCTTTTTTTCTTCTTTTTTTTCTTCGATCTTCTCCTCTATTCCTTTCTTCTTCTCCTCTTTTTATTTGTTCTTCGTTTTCTTATGTTTTATCGGGTCTGTCGTCGTCCATATACCCCTCCCGATAACTTCAACACGAGGGGGGGAGGTCGATATACCCCCTCCTCGATAATATTATTTTCCCATGTATATGTATGTCGCGTCGTTGTCGATATAACCCCCTCCCGGATAACTTCGACATGAGGGGCGGTCGATATATATACCCCCTCTCGACCGTGATGTTGGTCTCCTACCCCCTCCCGCCGCGCCCCTACCCGACAAACTCTCTCGGGGCCACCCAAATTTACCAAGTTAAAAGAGCGTTGTCGTCGAGGCCACCCCAAATCCTTGAAGCGTTGTGTCGAGGCCACCCCAAACCCTTGAAGCGTTGTCTAGGCCACCCCAAACCCTAGAGAAGCAGCGTCGAGGCCACTAACATGATTCCTTATTGTGATTAGCTAGCTAGTTCTCGTTTGCCACTAATATATATCCATCTGTACCATGTTTGAAAAATAATTGACATGTTGTAAATATTTGCGAAACTATGGAGCACTCGAGGCAAAACAACGAAGCGATGTTGGGGAGATAATCGCTAAGGAAGTGATGTCGTTGCGTCATTTCTCAACGACACCGATGGTCAGGAAGGACTGGGTGAAGAAGAGGGCTATGTTCATGATGGCTCCGGCCCATTAATGCCGGTACAAGAAGAGGGATATGTTCATGATGGCTCCGGTGACCCAATGGAGGTACAAGAAGGAGACCGTGCTGACTGCTTAGGTGACCGAACCGAGTCCGGCTAGGTATATATATATTAGTTAAGCCCGTGCTGACTAGTTAATGGATGCATTCATTGTTTTGGTATATGTACACATATTAATTAACTCTCGTATTTCTTCCTTTTTCTAGCCCTCCGGATCGAGCACAACTTCGGTAAAGAGACGAGGCCCGAAGAAAAAGTTGAGCTCGGATGAAAGGTTTGAGATCACAGCAATCGCGCACGACGGCGAACCGATTGAACCCATCCGGACAGAGAACGCATTTGCTGCTCAGTGCGGGGTTCTTGTTAGGGACAAGATCCCAATCAGCATCCACCAATGGTATAAGCCTAAGGAGGAAGACCCTGAGGTGTCTTATGTCAATGATATGCAGAATGATGATCTTTGGACTGAGCTGAAGGCAAATTTCACCCTACCGCCAGAGGAGGACCCGGAGAAGCCAGTTAAAGAGCAATTAATCAAGTCTTGTGCTCTTAATAAGATGGCAACCCTATTCAGGAGGTGGAGGAAAGAGCTGAACAAGTTTGTCGACAAAGAAGACACACCAGAATTCATCGGCAAATATGAGAAGATCAGATATCACTGACCCGCATTTGTGGCCCACAAGACATCGGAAAATAGTAAGAAGATGTCGGCGACAAACAAGCAAAATGCTGCGAAGAAGCAGTTTCACCATCGCACGGGGTCAGGTGGCTACCTCAAAGCCCGGCCTAAGTGGTCCAAGGCTGAGAATGATCTACTTGATAAAGGGATCGAACCATAGACAATGAACTGGCCAGACCATTGCCGGACTTGGTTCTTCGGGGCTGGCGGAACCTTGGACCCTGTATCAGGGAAGTGCCATTGGATGGACGAGCAACTGAAAATACCAGTCAAGAGGCTTCAGCACTATATCAATGCAGCGCAGCAAGGGACGTTCGTTCCAGACAGGGAGAAGGACGAGCTCACAATGGCCCTCGGGAATCCTGAACACCCTGGATGGACACGAGGCACGCTAGGCTCCATCCCGTGGAAGGTTGGTTTTTCGGACGCAAGGGGTTACAAAACCCACGAGAGGAGGAAGAAACTGGAGCAGGGCCAACTGCAGGCGCTGCACGAAAGGGTAGTGGGGCTAGAGGAACGAGAAGCAGATCGCAGCAAACGACCTGCCAAAGCTTCCCCCGAAGCTACCCTGCCATCTCAGCGGAGAAGCAGCGTGGCTTCCACCGAGCTGCTTCAGCCGGAGCATGTCTTGACGGCTCCTGCCAGCTATCCCGTGGATGCTATCACGGAATCTCAAAATTGCCACATTATGACGCGATGGATGAATTTGAAGGTCAAAGCGGCTGTTGGCTCTGTTTATCCTCTGAACCGGCGCAACTTTTCACTTTGCCGCCGATTCGAAGGATATGCTAGGGTGATGGTGGATGAAATAACGGAGGGATTTGAGGACCTCCTGCTTGACCACCCTATCGGTGAAGGGGAGACTAGGCTGGGTTCTGCTCTGAAGACTCTATGCCTACGGCGGAAGGAGCTGGTCAAACTTCCGAACTGGACACCTCTGCCTCCTCCTCCTCCTCCGTCGAGTCAGGGCACTCCGCCTCCTCCACCGCCTCCTCCTCCGTGAGTGGCGATCAGAACTGGGCCTCCTTCTCCGGCGCGTGGCAGCACTCCGCCTCCTTCTCCGCCTGCGCTGGCGCGCCCGAGCAGCCAGCAGCCTCCTCCTTCTCCGCCTCGCCAGAAAGGGCGGAAGAGACCCGTCGCCGCCCCGGCTGCTCCGGCGCGTCGTAGTCCTTATCCTCCGCCTCGTAAGCAAGCACGAAAGAAGACATACGCCGCAGCCGCTCCGTCTGCTCCGGCGTCTAGCAGTACAGCCAGAGGCGGGAGGCAATACAGATACGGTCCACCTCTCAAGCCTCTAGAGAAGTTACCGTATGAGAGGACCGAGGAGGAAAACGCGACGATCGTGTGGACCCACGTGAAGGACTTCTTTGAAGGGGTGAAAGCAAAGAGACATCCACCTCCGGAGGAGAAGGTAGATCCGGTGAAAGCAAAGTGCACTCTCGATGCCCTGAGGAAACCGGCAAAGTCACCGCCAAGAACCAACTATGAGCGCATTACTGAACAGACATATCTCCAAGCGGAGCGGTCGGGAAGTACTGTCAGACATCAAAGGTCAAGAGAACGAGCAGCTGCGAAAAAAATTGACCAGCTCGGCGAACAAGCAAACAAATCGTGCCCCCCGCTCAATGTGTCTAGCAGCGACATCGTCGCTAATGCTCCGATGACGGTGGCCGGTTATGGCAATCTTGCAGATTACCTGCCTGACGATCAACTTCCTGATTTCTTGGAGGTGGACGAACACGATCTGATGCGGGAAGCCTCTCATCAAAGATGAAAAATCTCTAACAACTATGATCGAAGATTCCATAATTGGTACATGAAAACCTGCGAGAGAGTGCAGGGGGCGAATGCTTTGTATCTGAATATTAAAGAGGAGCACGACCTCGTTGGAACTGATCTGTTGACTGTTCCATTTGAGGAGTTCTTCGAGTTCTTCAATCAAAAGGCCCTCGATAAACTAACGGTCTTTTGCTACTGTCTGTAAGTACTATTTCTGTCATTAAGTCTCTATATATAGGGCGTGTTCGGGAGTGCTCCAGCTCCTGGCTCCTCTAACTCCGTGGCCAGAGCTAGACCGAACGGTTTTTACTCCACAAGCTGCGATTCAGAAGATGGCGAGGCATCTAGTGCAAAAAGTGAGGAGTTGAGGGAGCTGGGATTTCCCAGATCCGAAAAAACGGGGAAGCTGAAGTTGAGCGATATTACCCGAGGATGCCACCGCCAAGTGACTTCGAGGCAGCGTACTGGTTCGCTCGATGCATTTCTCTCCTCCAGCGCACCTCTTCCGACTGGGCCTAGCCCAGGCACGTCTGATTTGCCTCCCAAACGGGCCACTTCCATGCTTAATGGGCAGGCAGCCCCAAGCGAGCTCCACGATTGGAGTTCGACGCTGCCGAACGATCCTGCAGTCGCTACGTGAAGTAGAAGCGAGGAGGAGAAGCTGGATATGTGGAGTTTTGAGAAGCCAGAGGAGATCCGAACAGGCCCATAGCTCGGCTCTTTCATTGCATGTATTTATAATTAATTATCCTCATTATATTATGCAGATTGAAGATCGTCGAGTGCAAAAAACAAGAAATGTATGATATTGGGTTCATTAACACAAATATTATAGATGAAATTCAGGTTATAAAGCACGCCGAAGAGGCCGAGGCCAACTTGCTACTATCATTGATCAAAAATCAAAACAAAGATTTAATACTCTTTCCTTACAACTTCCAGTGAGTGTTACTGTCGTGTGCATATTCGATTTCCCTTTATTACTCGAGCGAGGTTATAGTAATGTAATTGATGAGTTATGCATGCGTGCGCAGATTCCACTATGTTCTTCTGGAGATTAAGCTTGAGCAGGGAGTAGTAAACGTCTTAGACTTGAGACGAAAAAATCCCGAAACATATGCGGACATGACTAAAATGCTCAACAAGTAAGTTCAATCGATCATTAGCGCACCATATCAGCAAATTTTTGTTCATTTCCTGATATCTCAAGTAATAATAATTATTTTCTTTGTCTTGCAGGGTTTGGAAACAGTTCACCGCAGAAGTTTCGGGACTGCCGAAGGAGCTGCGATATACATACCCGAAAGTAAGTACTACTAGCTAGCTAGTTGCGCGCATCTCGCGTTGATTCTATAGCTATACTTTCATCAATGCCATTTATAATGCTTCATTATCAGTTTGATTGACCTCTATTTCTCGTAAAGTGCTTGTGGCAGGAAGAAGGGAATAATTTCTATGGATACTACGTGTGCGAGTTCATCTACAACGACACTTTGAAAAATAAGGGGGGCTACTCTAAAAGACAATATGAAGTGCGTAAGCAATAATATTCACAATTTCATTTTATTACACCATCATTTCTATTGAGTTTCATTCATATATGTATTAACCCCCTTCTTCAAATTAGACGTGGCAGATGCGGGATGAACTCCTAGAACACGATCGCATGAAAGCAATTCAAGAGGAATTGGCGGGATTCTTTCTTGATCACGTCATCAATAAAGCCGGAGAATATCATGTGGAAGTTGATTTCAATTGCTAGGGGATTGTAAGAGATCTTACATATTGTATATGTATGTAACCAGTAGCGTCGGATAGATAATACGAAAACTTGTTGTTCGATCAATCTCTCGGAGAAGGAGAGGTCGATCGATCACTTCTCTCGGTATGCATGACGAATTTCTGTACTTAATGGTTCCCTTCATTTTCTTACTAGCTAGCGTGTCGAGGGCCTCTCTATGTACAGTACGTAGCGTCGACCAAGCACGGACATAAGAGAGGACACTTCTCTTTATTAATTAGCTAGCTAACACAATATATGAAACACCTAAATTAACCCCCCAAAACCCCCAACTGCCCCCCTCCCCCTCAAAAAAACAAAAACCCCAGCCACTGAAATGCTGACGCGTGGATGCCTTTTGGTCCGGTTGGTGCCACCAACGGGACCAAAGGCCTCCTGCCTGGTCTCGGCGCACCGGCCACGTGGAGGCACATCTGTCCCGGTTCGTGTTAGAACCGGGACTAAAGGGAGGAGGCATTAGTAACGACCCTTTAGTCCCGGTTCAAGAACCAGGACTAAAGGCCCTTACGAACCGGGACAAATGCCCTGTTTTCTATTAGTGGTGTATTGTAATTAGCACAGAGGAAGTGGTGTTTTATGATTAGTTGTTATCATGATTCAGAATCTAAAAGGTGGCATAATGTATGTTGGTTTACAATCATTCTCCAATCATACTTCGCACCGATCGGGTGATCTGTCGTAGGGGCATGCAACCCGTTGTTCGACCTCCTATAATTACTAGTAGAACCTAATCACACGGCCAGGGAACCATGAGATAAAAAACGACGAACATGCGTGCATAAAACCTTATTAGTGTCAAGGGCTCGTACCATGCCTCCTCTTTTTCTCTTTATTTCGTTTTTCTTTTTTGCACGTTACGACATTTACCCTTAGAGCCTGTTTGTTTGGGGGGAGTTGGAGCTAGGGAATGGGAGTTTAAGGTGGTTGGGACTAAAAATCTCTTGATTGGTTCATGGACTTGGGAATTAACAAGGGAAGGGGAAGGGGAATTAGGAGGCCCAATTCCCATCTATCTCTTTCCTTGGCAGCCTGTTTGGTAAACACTCGGGCAGGGGAATGGAAGGTTGTACAAGGGTGTTTCTGAAGGGATTAAGCATGGGAAGTAGATTTTTATTCCCATTCCCTTGTTTGGTGTATGATGGGAATTGGCGTGGGATAAAACTCTGCTCACGAATTAACAGGGTACCCCCTGGGATGAAATCGGTGGGAATTGGCTTCTCCAACTCCCATTCCCCTTCCCACTTAAACTCCCACTCCCTCTAATCAAACAATGGACTTTTAATCTCCTCACCTCTCAACTCCCATTTCCCATCTCTAATTCCCCCGAACCAAACACGTTGTGGGGGACCCTGGAAATTCCGCGAATGAATGGGAGTTGACGCTTAGAAGAAAATTGTTACAGATTTATTGGCCCACCTCCCGCAGGGGAAAAGAAAAAACTCCATGAAAATCCTACCTAAATACTTGCAGCGACATCATCTTTCCTCCAAATAAATCAGCCAGCACTAACTGGTTACTAATTTGCCGATGCAATGCTAAGCACGAGCACAACTGATGCCAAGAGGGGCACCCAGCAGGGTGTAGCCCATCTGATTTGCTACGTAACAAAGTTTGATTCGTTTATCTTTCCTTCACAGACCGATGCAGATCTATTTCCCCTTTCTACTCTTTTTTTTTTGCCTTCACATGTTGCAGATTTTGTTTCAACAGTTGTGTGTCCCCTTCTTTCTCCATTGTTCATTAGAATTACTAGTCATCAACCCATGCGAACGCACGGGCTAGGGGTTTAGAGAAGATACATATCCTTGTATCTAATAGTACAAAATTCAAAATGAAAAAAAGCAGAACATTCAACTGGGAAAACTATTTACAGTGGAGAGTTTTTCAATAATATTTGCAAAGATGAATTAAAAAATATATTTATATTTAGAAGATAGCTTTGTAAGATACGTGAGCTTCTCAAGTATTTGAAAATGGTTGATTATATTCCATACTGATCATTAACAGCTGTTAAAAGGCACGATCGAGTAAGCGGATCAGAATTATATTGCAGGGAAAATCATTCAACATATCGTATTTCATTGTCACAATGTGGAAGTACAATGAATGGAAATTACAAACGATTATCAAGAGGTGAAGAGAATCTTACGCATATTACAAACTACAAACAATTAATGTAAATGCCACTAATATAATAATAACATAATCATATACATGACAAATAAAAAATGCTTGATATGTTTGTTTAAATCATAAGGGATGGGAGACAAATTTTGGATTATAAAGTCCATGTTTCCAGCAATGAATTTATCCCATGGCTTTCATATCTAATGAGTCGTACACATTGGCAGTACCTACCCTATAGTTTTGGAACTTATTTGCACTGACATCTTATGTGTGTCATCTTACAGAAATAAGATAGAAACAGAAAGAAAAATTGCATAAATCTGAGCATATCCAACTTAAGGCACATTATATGTTTTGCAAATAAATATAATTGCAGGAAGTAAACAATTTCACGTGTTTTGAGTTTGAAATAGAAATAAATGGGCATTTCAAGCGAAGGATAAATTAAATATGTTGTCGTAAAACTATTTGGCATTGTGAAAATGCTTTTTGTATATTACTATTGGCAGGTTGCTGTCGAATATTCCAGCTCACTTCTCTTGTGATTGGAATCTGGAAAACTATTACTACTACATCTTGTCTTAGCCATGGCGTTGCTTAAACAGTAGCACTGAAGTTAGATGCAAGTACTCATGTACTTGAGGCATGGTTTTAAATAGCGGTTTATGGCACTCTTGGTTTTGAAGTAAATTCATGATATGGTTCCCTAAATTGTACACGATGTATTTAGCGCGAGCCCCTCCAAATGCTATAGCGGCGTAATAGCGCCGAGATAGCACTATTTGAAACTATGATCAGAGGTGGTAAAAAGTCATAAGTCTGTATTCAGAAAATAAGAAATCTAGAAACTATGGAATTTTTAAGCAATCAAATCGTTAGCTAGTGGAGGGTACTTACAGAAATATTATTTTTATGAAACGAAGTTCTATAAGCACTTTCGTGTAGTAAAAAACGCCTAAAGCTGCATACATGTTACCTAGCATGCTAATGTTGAAGAGGTATACACACATGTAGCACAACTATGTGAAGCTTTTACAGTGTCATCGTGTTGCCACTTGCCAAAATATGAAAATAGGAAATTATCCAGGTGCTACTGAAAGTTGTGATCTAGTCACTTTTTTGTGTGCTTGACAATTGCTTCCTTGGCCATCCAAGCTTTAACTGTAATAAAAATTCAAGATAAGATAGGGATATCTACTCTGATGTAATAGACTGCAATAGAACTCATGATTTGCAGTATATGAAAAACAAACTTCTCCACTCTATATAGTGTATGTTAAAAAAATCCTATCTTAATAACCATGATAGCAGAAATATCTACGTATCCTTGCAAATAATTCTTCTGCTGATTTTTCTTGTTGTTTTCATAATCAGGTACTACAACAACTAAATTCGACATATTTATCGAATAGGTACTGCTGGTAGGATTTTGGGTGCTATTACGCCAACCTTTCTATAACAAAACTGGGAAGAAAGAACATTAGCTACAACTCTTACCCTCTCGTTCAGAGTCATATTTAGCATGAACTCCTCCTGTAGCTTTCTGCTTGGTCGTTTCCATGTCCTAGTGTTTCGGTAGTCCGGTCGTTGCAATGGAATTTAGGACTTCGGTTGCTTCTCCTTCTGTTATTTTCATGTGCTGCTCACCTTAATGGTTCACAAAATATATTTGGCATAAGCTCTGTAAAAGCAACAATTAAACTAACATTCAGTGAACATCGTCCTATGATTTTCATACAAATTCAATCCTTCTGTGTTATTCTATCTATTATGTGCTTACCTCTTTAGTTGGGACAGTATTGTGCTGGTGGGCGACCAACTTGGACTTGCATAGGCATCTGCACTTTTCCATCGTTCCCGTGCAATCCTCCGTAGATGTTGTTCCTTACTCACCTTCTCACGTCGTCGTAGCAGCCAGAGGCGCAATAGGGATCTTCCTCGCCTGCCACCGCTAGCAACAGTTGGTTGTACAGATCCCATACCTATTTTCCATTACTGTGGTTGCTCCCTTGACTTGATTCTATAACTCCTATAGTTCTCCTAGCAGGTTGTAGCACTGCTTCTCTTCCGCAGGATATCCGATATCTTCTACACTGCATCGCTCGAGCAATGACGGCGGTTACTTTAGTGCCAAAGAAAGAGTGTCGCGAGGATCAACTGCATTAGAGTTTTTTCTAGATTGAATCACTATACATGAATCATACGGCAAAGAAAATATTGTTTTGCTTACCTGCGATTCATGATACTTTAGCGCAGAGTACATGTTCCGCCCAACGCTAAGTACGGCTGCGCAAATTTGATGTGGATTATAGAAACTTCGGCCATTGCCACCTGCTATCGAGCCGCATGGCAACAAAATCTGTATGATACAACAGAGAGGCTGTGCGGAAGGGGCTTCTCCATCATGCACTGGTTGATTCAATCGGATACAGGTTGCCAATTTTGTAGTCAAATCCGAGGAGACGATGCTCATATTTTCTTTTCGAGGAACACAAAGAGGAGACGATGCTCAGATAAAGGGTTAGACCTTTGTTGCGTATGTTAAATCTTAGAAGAAGATGACTCTCAGTTTTTTTTCCTTTTTTATGGATGACGCTAAGTTTTTCCTTTGAGCGAAACCGATGAGTCCATCTGCTGGAGGACTCGCGTACATGGGAAGTTTTTCTTTAAAAAAACTGAGAGAGTCCATGTGCAGGAGGACTCACGTACGTGGGATGGGAGATCTGGTCTCCTGTTTCATCCAACGGCTACAGGGAAGTCAAAGATTAATCAGACGGCCAAAATTTCTTAACCGCAAGGATTAACATGGAGCTTCGTATGGTGCCTCCAATTAGTAAATATAAGATTCCCGCATATAATTCCCGCCCCACACCAAACATGGGATTAGGATTAATAGTCCACTTCCCAATCCTAATCTCCAGCCAACTCCCTCTCATAAACTCCCAATCCCTTTCCCTTAAACAGCCAAACACGCTGTTTTGATACGGTTTGGTGGCTGGGCGTTCGGTTTTTATGGTTAATACGGTTTGGTTTATTCAGTTTTCTTGAATTTTGGTTTTGAAGAAATTGCCACCGAAATAAGTACACAAAATTCAGACACTGAACCATATTAACCGAAATATATCAGTTCGGTTTGTTCGGTTAACCAAAAAACCGAATTACATGCAGCCAGCAGTCAAAGTGTCACGACTAATGAGAAGCGGTGGATTTTGTACAAAATGCACAAAACAATTAGTTCCATGAACGCACATACATGCACTAGGTGGAAGGATTCACTAGCTTTTCACTAGCCGTGCATGCAAAAAAATAGTAAAATATTCCAATGGAATAAATTAAGGACTAATCATTAGCATAGTAATATGTATTAGCATGGCCTTACGCACTACTTATATTAGAGATTAGAGTTTTTTTAGAATGCATCGAGACACCAGAACTTGAAGAGGCCAGTAGCGAAGTACCTTTGACCAGCCGGCCGGCTATATGTGGCAGCACCGATACATTACGGAGTAGAGTTTTGGGAAAAATGATTGTGCAGCAACCATTGGGTTGGGCCGATCGCAAATTGGCCTGCCGGCTGTTGCGCTTGCACTACTGGAACGTACTAACCTTCCCCTAAAAAAGGAACATACTAACCAGGATACGTACAGATCGGTTTCTTCGGTGAATTCGGTTTGTTAGCAATCAAAACCGAACACGACACCGAACACCAAACACGACACCGAACACCGAACACCGAACACCACAAAACCAAACACCGAATAAACCGACAAATCGGTTAAAAAGGTTCGGTTCGGTTTGGTTTTTCGGTTTTCGGTTTCAAAGTGCCCACCCCTGTGTATGCGGCTTTATATCCAAACAGGACACAGCCCTGTTACTTTCCTATATAATAGCATCTACAACCATAATTACCATATCCGAGCCCCTATATGCCCGTGGACGTGCCCGCGGACAGCGCCGGGCAGGTCCACATTTCTCCTCCTCAACAACCACACTTCCCATATCTCAATACCCAAATCCATGTAAAACCACACACGTCTATCATGAAATGCAAATCATCATAAATTCAACGATACGAAGTAAATGAAAATTCGTTACATGCCAAAATAAATTTCAACTGTTTATAAAGGGATAGGCGATACACGAATGAGTCAATGACTTGAGTTGGTGGGGTCCACTGGGAGGCTTGCAAAAATCTCAAATCCGGGATGCCCGTCCATTGGGAGGGTGGAACGGAGTCTGGCTCTAGCGACATGTTGTTTGTCCCCATAGCCATGACAGACATATTGGTCTGTGTGGCACCAACTCCATGTCCTCAGCAGCAGCCACCAACGCCAGCTACGCAACCGCTATCTTCTATGCCGCCTCACACTGGCGCTGCCTCTGCCAGTGGTCCTTCAGGGCAAGGTTCTCCATCCTGCAAGGATCCGCTGCCAGGCTGTGGAGCCCGACTGATTCCACCAAGGCATCATCCGTGTCAATGGTGGTAGAAGGGATGTCATGGACGACATCTCAACGACGGCGGACGAGGACGTCGTGAAGGGAGGGGTGGGCGGCTGCCCGGAGGCAGGAAGTGGACAACGGGGGCAGGAGGAGTTCGGTTGAAGTGGATGGATAAGTCAATTTTGAGAGGATTTAGGACGGGTCCGGCTTGAAAGAGCCAATGTAATGGGCGCGTCCGATTGCCCCTATCCGCTCCAGTTATGGGCAGGGTATGGGGAGTGACTAGCCGAATTAGACTCGAACTCAACCAGCTAGCTAGACTAGCATGAACACCTACTAAACTACACAATATTACACCTCACACATGTTACTTTGTTAGAATCTTACCTTTCTTAAACCCGAACCACAGATCTATTATGAAATGCTACAGATTGCAGCTGTCGTGTAACATGTTTTCTTTTAGAGAGTTGTTTCATGAACCGGACAAGCAGGTGTGCAGGTGCAGTGCTGCCAGGATTGACAGCAATGTTCTCACTGATTCAACCAATGAATCATACTCTCTGTATATAAGTACCAAACTCTGCATCCAAGGTGTACCATGCAAACAATCAGACAAGAGAAAATTCAACCGGATCCTTAGAATACGTATTGCTCGGAAGAAGAAAGGAGCCTCTGATAAGAATGCTATCTTCGACTCTGCCAGCTGGATATAAGTTCGATGCGGTTAGGCATTTTTTTTCCTGGAAAATGGCGCTTTTATTAGCTTAAATTGTAGCACCAAGCGGTCACAAAACATGATGAACAACATTCGATTTCTGCATAATTAATATTCACACAATCAAACACCAACCGTCTGACAGACGAAATACTTTTTTTTAAACGCAGTTCCTTAGGACCCGATTTATTTAAAAAGATAGAATACGGAAATCCGGCGAAAAAACCGTTATAACACACCCATAACAGGGCACCATCAACACATTCCGATCCCGAGGTCGCGCACCAGACAAGCCGCCACCTCAACCACCCGAGCAACCCGTAGCCGACACCCTACAACCAAAACCGAAGTGGCCACTGAGGCATCCTTGCCGAAACCCCAAGGCCGCGCACCAGGCGAGCCGCCTGCTCTGCTGCCCGAGCAACTAGAGCTGACACCCTACAACACTACAAAAAAACACTTCCGTGATGATGCTTGTTTGTCACAGTAGGTAACGTTTTCTGTCATGCACATACATCTATGACGATTTTATGATAGAATCAATAGAGTCATACTTCTGCTGTCGTAGAAGTGTTCCACGACCATACTGAAATTATCATCATGGAAGTGTCCACTTCCATGAAAATAAATGCTGCATCATGGAACTGTTTTTGTCAAGAGTAACCGATACGTGGCATCCACCGTAAAGGGTCGCCGTTAAGCTATCGGGTCCGGTTTTGGATCTGATAACCCGCTAACAGCCCGGACTAATGGCAATTTTCCACGTGTATATTTCTCATTCGCCGGCGGATCCACGTGTCATCTCAGGATTGGGACAAATGTCATGCATGCAATGGACGGAACGTGCCTATGATACGTGAACACGTGGCATGGCTCAACATTAGCATATTTAAGGTAAAAAGGCTGGCCCAGCCAAAGGCTCACAAGATTTTGTCATAGACTACTGGGCTAACCCTTAACAGTCTGTAACGATTTGGGGCAAACTACGGCCCACATCAAATCCGTTTTGTTCAATGTCTGCCCTGTTTTGAGCCAAAATGACGGCCCATATCAGATTCGGCCCGTTAACATCCTGCCATGTTTGAGGCCAAATAATGGCCCATTTCAGATCCGGCCCATTAACTGCCTGACATATTTTGGGCGAAATTACAGCTCACATAAGATCTGGCCCGTTAACAGGCACTGTGCTTTTGGCCCAGTTGGGGGCCATTTGATATGGCCTATTAAAGGCCCATGTAATAGTTCAGCCCGATATTACTTTTGGCCTGTTAGTGACCCTTGGTACATATGGGCCGTTGTCAGCCCGGTTTCACTTTCAGCCATTTAACGACCGGTGCTGCATGTGAGCCTATTTCTGGTTCGAATTGACTTTCAGCCTCTTAACGGCTTGTAGTCTTCGTGGATTCATTTTAGCCAAACCTGACTGTTGGCCTGTTAAGGACCCGTGATATAACTGGGCCTAATTATCTCTCGCTTTGCATCTGGCCTGCTTACAATCCATCACATTATTGGGCCAATTGTGGCCCGATACATATTTTGCCTGTTAACAGCCCGTCTTCTGGTTGAGCCAATCATGGGCGGAAGTCAGAATTCAGGCTCAATCTACTTTTCAGACTATCAAAAAACCATTTTATTTTTCGGCCCAACTTAGGCAACTGGTTTTACTCGCCCTGTTAAAGGCCCGAAACTAATAGTTGGCGAGTTTACGTCTAGGCCTGCTATTGGCCGGAGATGATATTTGGACCACATTTCGGCCGATTTATAGTGATTGGTGGGCCGACCAGTTTGAGTACCAACGTTCAGGCCCATTGCGCTCCGTTGAAGCTTACGTCTTTTTCAGAGAGCGATGAGAGCATATACAGAAAATAAATTACAGCATCATGACAAAGAATAAACCTGGACTATACAATAAGGAAATCTATTATATATACTACAGAAGACAAACAAGACATCATGTTCATCCACATAGATTAAATTATCTTGACCGTAAATTATTGATATTAATTGCTAAGATTTAAGAGATGTAGTGTTACATATAAATATTATCAGATAGATACAGTTATATAATCACGTTGCCACGATGAGAATAGCACAATATTTCTTGGCAAGCAAAAAAACAGGCCGGCAGCCAATTAAGGAAGGTTCAATTCAAAAAAGAAAACAATCCGTTCATACCTACCCTTACCCAAAAATACCATCCTAGGAAATAATCAACTTGGACTCTTCCTTTTTCTATCTTTATCTTTACCTAATAATAAAGCAAATTGGGTTTCTTTCGTCCGTCATGGCATTTTTCAAAGAAGTCCCTCTATTTCAGAGAATTCAACCCGCAGTCCTGTTTTAAGTTAAAACGAATCGTTTTTTCATATTTTACACAAAAGTCCCTATGTTTTATTCAAATCAGCCCGCCGTCCGGATTTAGGTCACACCCGAACCGATATTTTACATTTTTCGAACCCCCCCTGATGTTTTAGGTAATTCATCTGCGGATCATATTTAAGTCAAACAATGTTTTTTTAAATCATCCATATCTTTTAAACCGTAACTCCGATTAGAACATGTTATATATGAAATTTGATTAGAAAAATATGTAGAATATGAATATGAGATTATTTTCACCTATTAAGTATTTTTAAAATATTATTTTCGAATATATTTAAGTCAAATAAATGATTTTCTAAATTATCCGTATCTTTTAAACCGTAACTTCGATTAACATATTATATATATGAAATTTTATTAGAAAAATATGTGGAATCTAAATATGATGTTAATTTTACCTGTTAAATATTTTTAAAATATCGTTTTGGGAGCAAACTTCTAATTTATAGAGTAAGATCCGTTTTCCTTTCGTACCGCCGGCGACCCGGATTGCAAATAAACACCTCGCTATAACAATATAGGGAAAAGAAAACATCAATAACTACACATGCATACCTTTGAAAAATGTCGCAGGGGAAAACAACAGATTTCTCATCGCGAGAGAGAGAGAGAGAGAGAGAGAGAGAGGGAGAGGAAGGAGAGAGGGAGAGAGACGCCTTAGGATTAAACTTATTTAAACACGTTTTTTTTTGTTTTATGTGAACATCGAGGCCATCGCCGGCGAGGGTGAGAAGGAGGATAAACGGCAACACAAATATGATGGCTCACAAAAATAAAGGAGATGGACCTATTGTGGTCTTGGGTGATGGTTGTTGGGTTAAGAGTGTGTGTTATGTTTTCTCTCCCGCTGCAACGCACGGGCTCTTTTGCTAGTCTTAAAAAAAGAACAGTCTGGACTCCTTTGGTGCGTCCCGTTTTTAAAAACCAATAGTCCAACCTTACGAACCCACCCCAAAAAATAGCGTCCCACGAATTAAAATTTTGGACTCCGCCTTTTCTCCGTTAAAAAATACAGTCCGGACTCCTTGGTGCTTCACTTTTTTCTTTCTGTGGGTCTCCTTGGTGCTTCGCTTGGATAACAAACTATACCTACCAAATATAGATGTGTAGGTATACATGTAGAAACTATAGTTGAGCGAGGAGATTAGCAAAATAGTTTCTTTATGAAATAAAATATGTGTACGAGAAGATAAATCAAGATGGAAAATTCAGACCTGAAATACGTGAACACTTCTAAGCTCCAATAATCTATCTATCTATTATATACTTAAACAATAGAAAACGAACGGGCTAATATGTAACAGTAGAAAAAGACACTAAAAGAAAGATCAGGATTTGTTTCAAAGAGGTACACGTATGCATGTCTCCACTTCCTATACGTCTCCACCCAGGCTAATTAAGAAAGGTCTCCGTATCCAATAAAAAAGGTCTCCATATCCTGGACGTTTCCAGCCAACCTTTTTTTAGCGGCAACGTTTCCAAGCAGTCTAGCAAAATGATAAACTCAGTACAAAGCCTATACGTGGACAACTACCTGCTCAAAAGAAGCAGCCCAGAAAATTGTTCGTTAAATAGGAGAGATTAATAACGAACACGTCGATTGCATTCACAACATAGGTGTTTGAAGAGCAGAGATCTATTATTATAGAATTTAAACAACAGTAAAATAAGCCGCCACATTTATCCACACAGGTAAAATTATATCAACCAATAATTATTTTATATAAACGGCTGATATTTTAAGATAAGTGTTACATACAATTTTTTATGAAAACTTACATACAAATATTTATGTATATATATGCATTGCTTTACACATATAAAGTTTGTCAGGTATATATTATGTGATGAAAAAAAGTGCAACACAATGACCTGGACGATAAGGACTCTTTCCTTCTTTTTTCGCGCCAATATGACATAAATACAAGAATGAAATAAATTGTCAATATAAATCAATAGAGACCCACTTCTTTTTTCTAAAAAAATGCAGGTAAGAGATGCAACTCTTATTAGGTGCATTATGGAAAGCCAATTAAATAATATAAATGAAAACTGAAATGAATTAAAATGAAATAATATTTTTATTTATCTGACTACATAATCCAATATATAATTATAAAGTCCTAAAGTTGCTAAAGTTGTTGGATTTATATATGAATCTTAACCTAAAAATGAATTGTATAATTGAAATGCGAGTGACCTTTGTAGTCTGACCTATGAAGTGTGAAAGAAAATTAAATAAAGAAAATCTAATCTCGAAATTTAATTATTTATACTCCTACAAAAAGACCATACCTGGATAAATTTCAAAAATACTTATATGAAAATTTATAGTTTTAATATATGCATATAATTTGACTTCAATAAATTGTGAAAATTATTTACAATGATTCACACAATAATATTTAAAACAAAACAATAGCTATATATTTGATGACAAACACAATATGAACGAGCATGCATCTTCCATGTGTTAATTACCTTGATTTCTCGAAATGAAGGGGCGGTCCGAAAGATACATATTCATTTAGAATGTTCTGACACTGATAAATTATTTTTATGGAAAATTTAAGGAAGCCTTGATGGTACAAAAATAGGGAAATACGTACATGCACCTGCCTCGCACCTGTTAACATGCACATTTATGTGAAAACATATCTTGAATATAAAATTAAACAATATGTATTGACTCTAGCCGTGCAAATGCGCGGGTGACCCTGCTAGTTTATATTATATTCTCACCTGAAATCATGGAGCGTGTTCTAAATACAGTGTTTGACATTCTAAAAGTCCATGGGAAAAAGTACGTCATTCAAATGCTTCAGTTTAAATTAAGTATTAGTCATGAAAAAATAGTCATGAGAAGGACCACATAAAGCATCATACAATGAGCATGCATAAAAAGTAATCCATTCTTTCCAAAATAAAAAACGCATAAGTAAAGATTGTTAATGTTTAAAACCGTTGATCACTTATATATACAATCTTATCTGGACATGACATGTAAGAATAACAACGACATATTGACTGCACAATACCTTATTTCATGTCATATTAGCTAAAACATTTATGTGTGATAATGAAAATTGTAGAATGTATTATGAATTTGAAAATGTAAATAAGCAATTGTACCATATATTTCAGAACTTATGGGACACTGTACAATTATATTTGAAGTGCATGTAAAATCATCATGAGAAAGCCCCTCACTTCTCAGAGAACCTATGAATATCCCAATGGTATATGCCCACTGATTTTACTTTGCAGTAGTAATTGTGTTTGAAAGAGAGTATTGAGTGCACATGTAATAACAACTAAATCGTGACAATAAAATAACCTCTTTTTACCTTATGTATTTTTACTTATGTACTATGTATTATAATAAGAATTGTAGCAAAAATTGTGAACTAGAAAAATGGAAATAATCAAGTATACCACAAATTTTGAAACATATAGAACATTCTATAATTATATAAGAAGGGCACGATACAACCATCATGGAACAGCGGATCAACTCAACACTGGGAGAACCTATGCACAGTCCAATCGTGTATGCTCAACTGTTGATGAGGGAACAATCGAGTCAACTAATATTTATGGAAAGAAACTTTGTAGGAACTTTGTGAGAGAGAAATTGTGTTGAAGGAGATCAATGGTGTAACTCTTTAGGAACTTTGACTGTCCTAATAATCTATGCTTGGCGAGTTTAATTTTGTAGTACGTAATTGTGTTGAAGGAGATCAATGGTGTGACGAGCAAAAAAATTGAGTCAACTTTTATTTCTTGGAAAGAAGTAGCGAGATGAGAGCACGCAATGAAAGATGGATGGGTGAAAAAATCAACATATATAATTCTGTAAATAGGTTTGGGAGACATATGTGTTTGTTCGCATGTACATGCTAAATGCAGAAAACAAGGAACACAAACTCAATCGCCAAAAAGAACATGCACATCTACATAATCCAATCAGAAGTGATATAATGTTGATTCAGAGTAATTACCTTAATTAATGAGATAAGGAGCTAATCGGGTGGGTGACTGAGGGATGGAGTGAAAAGCGAAAAGATTGTCCATCACATTTGTCCACTAATAATCATTATATGATGTTTTGTAAATATAGTGGTTCTGATATAAAACTGAACATAGAAGGTATACATGTATTAGCCGCCAAAATAAGCTATGGTAAAAATTCATCTGAAACAACCCGTTTCGCATCAACGCAGTGCAACCTACACTTTGTCATGAATTTGTGAACCCAAAATGTATGACTATGTGTTGTTGCTCATGACTATATGGTGTTGTTTCTATGTGTTGTTATTTACGAGAAGTGATGTTGTTTATTAAATGTATTGTTGCTTATGATGTGTTGTTGTTTATGATGTGTTGTTGTTTATAATGTGTTGTTGTTTATAAGTATGTGTTGTTTTTATAGTCTATTGTTGTAAATTATTATTATGTGTTCCTATTTATGACTATGAGTTGTTCAAATTGATATTTTGCAAACATGGGTAATTTTACCCGTGGGTACCCTTCTACCCCGTCAGCTAACGCGTATTGAATTTTTTTACCCCTTAGCGTATATGGGTAAGGGTGATGGGTAAGCTCAACGAACGGGTAGAGGTATGGGATGACTCCACCTGAACCCATACCCTACGGGTGTCATCCCCAGCTCAGGTTAATGACGACGCCACAGTCGACCCAGACTAACAATGATTGCAAGTTGCTCCAGCCAGGCCGCGAGTGCTATTTCTCACTTTAAGCGAGACGATAGCCTCCTCTCGCTGAAGGAATCTTGCTCTGCCGTACGAATCGAGCCATCCCATTTTCGTCTCCTCTACTTAAAAACCATGGAGAAAAAGGTCGAGGACTCAGGGATCGAACCCTACACTACTAGAGAAAAGCCTAGCAGTAGCGCTGGTTTTTGGTCTATCAGTAGCGCGGGTAAGCGCGCTACTGATACAACGCTACAGCTAAAGCTTAGCAGTAGCGCCTACTGGCACTCGCTACTGCTATATCCACTTAGTAGTAGCGCTTTCCAAGCCACTCACTACTGCTAACTACTAGTAGCGCTTTCGAAAACAATCGCTACTACTATTATTCCACCGCTACTACTATTATTTCGTATTCCATTTCTTTTGAATTTTAGGTCATATTCATACACCTGTATACAGTAGCAATTTAGAGATTGTTTTTACATCATAATGAGTTATTAAATCACTAGGTGAAAGAACCTTGGATTAGTTTTAAGTGCATGGATCCAAAGTAACCAATGGTCACTTTGGATCCATCCATTTGAAACTAATCCGCTGTTCTTTCGCCCAATGACATAATAACTTAATATCATTAACAACTTATCATCATAATATATCATTGTCATATAACTCCTCATAATCATCATTTTCGTCCATGATGAGACATCATATAACAACTTCGTCACTAGTTATAATAACAACTCCTCCTCATCATCATCATATATAGTACTCATAATCACTACTCCTACTCAGCATCACCATCAAGTCTAAGACACTGTAGTCATATATAATCAACACTAACTAATTGTTCTTAATACTTAGGACCTACTCCTCTCTCCTAGCTAAAATACCATAAAACAGATAAACCGGTCCTTCACAGTAATGGAGAATGGACATAAACCTATCTCCAACTTGTGGCTTGCACACATTCATTTTGCCTCCAATTATTTGTGTGTGCGCATTCATCACTTTGCTCCATTCTTTGATTTTGAGCCTTCCATCATTTGAAGAAATCGAGTATGCTGTATGGTAACCCTTTGAAGGAGTTGGTCGTAAGCTAACAATATGCATATCACCTTCGCTACATAGCATGTCAGGCACAACCTGCTTCGGGAGCCTCTGTTCAAAAACGAAATATTAACATATATAGTTAGCAATGTAGTTTACTTAAGAATAATGTATGCAATGAAGTTACCATCGTTAACAAAATCTTACCATGTTTTGGGCAATGAAGTTACCATCAAGCAATTTATGGACTAGTGGCACGTATCTAGTGTAATTTGGGCTGATAGGTTGACTGGTTTTGAAGGCCTCGACATCTTCTATGAATGAGACAAGATAACCTTTCTCCTCACAATTAAGCTTGGAGTCATAACTGTAGTATGTGATGTCTACTACCTTCCGAGTATTTCTTGAAGATAAGAAATAAGCTGACAATTATAAATAAATAAGTTCAGTACGGACGAACACCAAATACTTTTAAATAAACAACATAAATTACTAAACTTATCAAATTAGTTTGACAAACTCACATCTAGGTAAAACTGGAGGCATATCCACATCCACCCAGATGTCGATATTATCATCATCATAATAATCTTCGGGACGAATATAAAATCTTATTCACATTCCCTCCTCAAATCCATATGGCTTGCAGAGAGCTTCTAATTTAGAGCAACTGAAATGGGAGCAATCGACCGCATTGTACATCTTAACCAGAAACTCATAACCATGTTTAGTTCTTAAGTGAGCCCTCCTCGTCTCCACATTCCCAAAGTCATCTAAACCAAAACCAAGCTTCTCCAATACATATGGTCTAGCATGGCACGGGAAGTACTAATCGAATTGAAAAAAATCCATAAATTCCACGTTGAACGAAAGAAGCACAAGTGATGATGTTAATTACGATGAAATGCTTGTCGTTGTGTACCGTACAAACATCGAAGGTCTCTTCCAGCTTCACAGTGAAAAACATATCATTTTGCAGGTGAGGAAACCTGTCGCACACACCCCGGTCATCGTAGCAGTACCCGCACTCCGGGATCCCATCGTCATCAGACATCTCCTGTGTTCAAAATTCAAAGATTATAACTCGACGGAAAAACCCAAAAAATCCGGCATGACCTTTGCGAAAAAAGGACATATCGAGCGCCTGAAATTTGCCGGAACGGAAATTAATCAACACTCCGGCAAAACATAGGCCACTTATCGATGGTCATTGCATTTCAATGGTTGAAATATGAAAAAAAAAACTTTTGAAAATATCTTATATATAATCCTAACACTAAATAAACTAATTTTATTAACTAGTTACTAAATAAACTAGTTTTATTAACTACTTACTAAATAAGCTAGTTCTATTAAGCACTTACTATAAATAAACTAGTTCTATTAAGCACTTACTAACTAAACTAGTTCTATTAAGCACTTAATATAAATAAACTAGTTATATTAATCACTTACTAAATAAAGTATTTCTATTAAACACTTGCTAAAAATTCTACTACCCTAGTTCTACCCTAAATTTTCTTACTTCTATTTTATTCAAAACGCCTTAAATAGTCAAAAAAAATATTCTATTAAAGAACCTACAGTCTACATTCTAAAATCTACATTTAAATTACCTACGATTTGCAAGAACAGAGACAAGGGAGGGAGGGAGGAGAGAGGAGGGGGAGGGGGCGGCCGGAGGAGGAGGGGGGGTCGGCCGGAGGAGGAGGAGGGAGGGGCGGTGGGAGGAGGGCTGCCGGCGAAGGAGGGAGGAGGGAGCGGCCGCAGGCGGAGGGAGGAGGGCGCGATGGGAGGAGGAGGGAGGAGGGCACGGTGGGAGGAGCAGGGACGGAAGGAGGGAGTACCTCGGTGGCGGACGGATGACGACGGCAGCGGCGATGGACCACGACGGGTATCGGCGCGGGCGAGAGTGACTGAGAGGTGTTGGAAATATGCCCTAGAGGCAATAATAAATTAGTTATTATTATATTTCCTTGTTCACGATAATCGTTTATTATCCATGCTATAATTGTATTGATAGGAAACTCAGATACATGTGTGGATAAATAGACAACACCATGTCCCTAGCAAGCCTCTATTGGCTAGCTCGTTGATCAATAGATGGTTACGGTTTCCTAACCATGGACATTGGATGTCACAGATAACGGGATCACATCATTAGTAGAATGATGTGATGGACAAGACCCAATCCTAAGCCTAGCACAAAGATCGTAGTTTGTATGCTACAGCTTTTCTAATGTCAAGTATCATTTCCTTAGACCATGAGATTGTGCAACTCCGGATACCGTAGGAATGCTTTGGTGTACCAAACGTCACAACGTAATCGGGTGACTATAAAGGTGCATTACGGTATCTCCGAAAGTGTCTTGGGTTGGCACGAATCGAGATCGGATTTGTCACTCCGTAAACGGAGAGGTATCTCTGGGCCCACTCGGTAGGACATCATCATAATGTGCACAATGTGACCAAGGGGTTGATCACGGGATGATGTATTACGGAACGAGTAAAGAGACTTGCCGGTAACGAGATTGAACAAGGTATCGGGATACCGACGATCGAATCTCGGGCAAGTGCAATACCGCTAGACAAAGGGAATTGTATACGGGATCGATTGAGTCCTTGACATCGTGGTTCATCCGATGAGATCATCGTGGAACATGTAGGAGCCAACATGGGTATCCAGATCCGCTGTTGGTTATTGACCGGAGAACGTCTCGGTCATGTCTCATGATGTTCCCGAACCCGTAGGGTCTACACACTTAAGGTTCAATGACGCTAGGGTTATAAAGGAAGTTTGTATGTGGTTACGAATGTTGTTCGAGTCCGGATGAGATCCTGGACGTCACGAGGAGTTCGGAATGGTCCGGAGGTAAAGATTTATATATGGGAAGTCCTGTTTTGGTCATCGGAAAAGTTTGGGCGATATCGGTATGTGTCTGGGACCACCGGAGGGTCCTGGGTCCACCAAGTGGGGCCACCTGCCCCGAGAAGGTTGCGTGGGCCAAGTGTGGGAGGGACCAGCCCCTGGGAGGCTGGTGCGCCCCACAAGGGGCCCAAGGTGCAAGGGGGAGTGGGAGGGCAAACCCTAGTTGGATGGGCCTTAAGGCCCACCTAGTGGCGCCTCCCTCTCCCCCTCTTGCCCCCCCAAACCCATCTAGGGCTGGCCGCCACCCCTAGGGGTGGAAACCCTAGAGGGCGCAGCCCTCCCTTCCCTATATATATGAGGCCTATGGAGCTGCCCATAACACACGAGAGCCTCCCTCTCAGCGCAGCCCCGCCTCCTCCTCCTCCTCTCCCTTGGTGCTTAGCGAAGCCTGCGGGATTGCCACGCCTCCATCACCACCATGCCGTTGTGCTGCTGCTGGATGGAGTCTTCCTCAACCTGTCCCTCTCTCCTTGCTGGATCAAGGCGTGGGAGACGCCACCGGGCTGTACGTGTGTTGAACGCGGAGGTGCCGTCCGCTCGCACTAGGATCTCCGGTGATTTGGATCACGACGAGTACGACTCCTTCAACCCGTTCTCTTGAACGCTTCCGCTTAGCGATCTACAAGGGTATGTAGATGCACTCTCCTTCCCTCGTTGCTAGTTTCTCCATAGATAGATCTTGGTGACACGTGGGAAAATTTTGAATTTCTGCCACGTTCCCCAACAAAGGCATCATGAGCTAGGTCTATTGCGTAGATTCTTTGCACGAGTAGAACACAAAGTAGTTGTGGGCGTTGATGATGTTCAATATGCTTACCGTTACTAGTCCAATCTTGTTTCGACGGTATTGTGGGATGAAGCGGCCGGACCGACCTTACACGTATTTTTCGTGAGACAGGTTCCACCGAACGACATGCACTTGGTGCATAAGGTGGCTAGCGGGTGCCGATCTATCCCACTTTAGTCGGAACGGATTCGATGAAAAGGGTCCTTATGAAGGGTAAATAGCAATTGGCATATCACGTTGTGGTTTTGCGTAGGTAAGAAACGTTCTTGCTAGAAACCCATAGCAGCCACGTAAAACATGCAAGCAACAATTAGAGGACGTCTAACTTGTTTTTGCAGGGTATGCTATGTGATGTGATATGGCCAAGAAGAATGTGATGAATGATATGTGATGTATGAGATTGATCATGTTCTTGTAATAGGATTCACGACTTGCATGTCGATGAGTATGACAACCGGCAGGAGCCATAGGAGTTGTCTTTATTTATTGTATGACCTGCGTGTCATTAAACAACGCCATGTAATTACTTTACTTTATTGCTAACCGGTAGCCATAGTAGTAGAAGTAATAGTTGGCGAGACAACTTCATGAAGACACGATGATGGAGATCATAATGATGGAGATCATGGTGTCATGCCGGTGACGATGATGATCATGGAGCCCCGAAGATGGAGATCAATGGAGCTATATGATATTGGCCATATCATGTCACTACTATATAATTGCATGTGATGTTTATTATGTTTATGCATCTTGTTTACTTAGAACGACGGTAGTAAATAAGATGATCCCTTACAACAATTTCAAGAAGTGTTCTCCCCTAACTGTGCACCGTTGCCAAAAGTTCGTCGCTTCTAAGCACCATGTGATGATCGGGTGTGATGGATTCTTACGTTCACATACAACGGGTGTTGACGAGCCTAGCATGTACAGACATGGCCTCGAAACACACGCAATACACTTAGGGTTAACTTGACGAGCCTAGCATGTACGCATACATGGCCTCGGAACACGAGACCGAAAGGTCGAGCATGAGTCGATAGTAGATACGATCAACATGAAGATGTTCACCAATGATGACTAGTCCGTCTCACGTGATGATCGGACACGGCCTAGTTGACTCGGATCATGTAATCACTTAGATGACCGAGAGGATGTCTATCTGAGTGGGAGTTCATAAGATGAACTTAATTATCTTGAACATAGTCAAAAGACCTTTTGCAAATTATGTCGAAGCTCGCGCTTTAGTTCCATTGTTTAGATATGTTCCTAGAGAAAATAAAGTTGAAAGTTGAAAGTAGCAATTATGCGGACAATAGAAAGCTTATGTCCTTAATGCACCGCCAGTGTTGAACCCCAAACGTCGTTTGTGGATGTTTCAACATCGGACATACGCGCTTTTGATAACTACGTGATAGTTCAGTTGAAAGGTTTAGAGTAGAGGCACGAAAGACGTTTTGAAACGTCATGAACATATGAGATGTTTCAAGGGCTGAAATTGGGATTTCAGGCTCGTGCTCACGCCAAGAGGTATAAGACCTCCGACGATTTTCTTAGCCTGCAAACTCAGGAGAAAAGCTCAATCGTTGAGCTTGTGCTCAGATTGTCCGAGTACAACAATCACTTGAACCGAGGGAGTTAATCTTCCGATAAGATAGTGATGTTTCTCCAAAGACATTGCCACCAAGCTACTAGAGCTTCGTGATGAACTATAACATATCAGGGATAGATATGATGATCCTTGAAGTGTTCGCGATGTTTGACACCGCGAAAGTAGAAATCAAGAAGGAGCATCAATTGTTGATGGTTGGTGAAACCACTAGTTTCAAGAAGGGCAAGGGCAAGAAGGATACTTCATGAAACGGCAAATCAGCTGCGCACAAGTGAAGAAACCCAAGGTTGAACCCAAACCCGAGACTAAGTGCTTCTGGAATAAGGAACTGCCACTGGAGCAGAACCACCCTAGATACTTGGTAGATGAGAAGGCTGGCAAGGTCGATAGAAGTATATTGGATATACATTATGTTAATGTGTACTTTACTAGTACTCCTAGTAGCACCAGGGTATTAGATACCGGTTCAGTTGCTAAGTGTTAGTAACTCGAAATAAAAGGCTGCGGAATAAACGGAGACTAGCTAAAGGTGAGCTGACGATATGTGTTGGAAGTGTTTCCAAGGTTGATGTGATCAAGCATCGCACGCTCCCTCTACCATCAAGATTGGTGTTAAACCAGAATAATTATCATTTGGTGTTTGCGTTGAGCATAGACATGATTGGATTATGTCTATCGTAATACGGTTATTCATTTAAGGAGAATAATGGTTACTCTATTTATTTGAATAAATACCTTCAATGGTCTTGCACCTAAAAGAATGGTTTATTGAATCTCGATCGTAGTGATACACATTTCATGCCAAAAGTATAAGATAGTAATGATAGTACCACTTACTTGTGGCACTGCCATGTAAGTCATATTGGTGTTAAACGCATGAAGAAACTCCATGCAGATGGATCGTTTGGACTCACTCGTTTTTGAAAAGTTTGAGACATGCGAACCATGTCTATTGGTGTATACGCATGAAGAAACTCCATGCAGATGGATCGTTTGGACTCACTTGATTTTGAATCACTTGAGATATGCAAATCATACCACATGGGCAAGATGACCTAAAAGCCTCGGTTTGATAGAAGATGGAACAAGATAGCAACTTGTTGGAAGTAACACATTTTGATGTGTGCAGTCCAATGAGTGCTGAGGCATCAAATGAATATCGTTATGCTCTTACTTCACGAGATGATTTGAGTAGATGTTGAGTATATTTACTTGATGAAACACAAGTCTGAATTATTGAAAGGTTCAAGTAATTTCAGAGTGAAGTTGAAGATCTTCGTGACAAGAGGATAAAATGTCGTGATGTGATCATAGAGATGGATATCTGAGTTGTGAGTTTGGTACACAATTGAGACATTGTGGAAATTGTTTCACAACTAACACCGCCTGGAACACCATAGTGTGATGGTGTGTCCGAACATCATAGATGCACCCTATTGGATATGGGGCATACCATGATGTCTCTTATCGAATTACCACTATCGCTCATGGGTTAGGCATTAGAGACAACCGCACTCACTTTAATAGGGTACCACGTAATTCCGTTGAGATGACACCGTATGAACTATGGTTTAGAGAAACCTAAGCTGTCATTTCTTAAAAGTTTGGGGCTACGACGCTTGTGTGAAAAAGTTTCAGGTTGATAAGCTCGAACCCAAAGCGGATAAAATACATCTTCATAGGACACCCAAAACAGTTGGGTATACCTCCTAATTCAGATCCGAAAGCAATAGGGATTGTTTCTTGAATCGGGTCCTTTCTCGAGGAAATGTTTGTCTCGAAAAGTTGAGTGGGAGGATGGTGGAGACTTGATGAGGTTATTGAACCGTCACTTCAACTAGTGTGTAGCAGGCACGTGAAGTTGTTCCGTGGCACCTACACCAATTGAAGTAGAAGCTTATGATAGTAATCATGAAGTTTCGGATCAAGTCACTACCGAACCTCGTGGGGCGACAAGGACGCGTCTCGCTTCGTGAGTGGTACGGTGATCCTGTCTTGAAGGTCATGTTGCTAGACAACAATGAACCTACGAGCTATGGAGAAGCGATGGTAGGCCCAAATTCGACAAATGGTTAGAAGCCATGAAATCCGAGATAGTATCCATGTATCGTAACAAAGCATGGACTTTGATGGACTTGCCGATGATCGGCAAGCCATTGAGATAAATGGATCTTTAAGAAGAAGACGGACGTGGACGGTAATATCACCGTCTATGAAGCTCGACTTGTGGCGAAGAGTTTTCACAAGTTCAAGGAGTTGACTACGATAAGATTTTCTCATCAGAGCGATGCTTAAGTCCGTCGGAATCATGTTAGCATAAGCTGGATTTATGAAATCTGGCAGTTGGATGTAAAAATGAGTTTCCTTACCAGTTTTCGTAAGGAAAGGTTGTATGTGATACAATCAGAAAGTTTTGTTGATCCTAAGGATGCTAAAAGGTATGCTGGCTCCAGCGATCCTTTCTAAGGACTGGAGTAAGCATCTCGGAGTTGGAGTGTGCGCTTTGATGAGATGATCAAAGATTTTGGGTTTATACAAAGTTTATGAGAAACTTGTATTTCCAAAGAAGTGAGTGGGAGCACTATAGAATTTCTGATGAGTATATGTTGTTGACATATTGTTGATCAGAAATGATGTAGAATTTCTGGAAAGCATATAGGGTTATTTGAAAAGTGTTTTTCAAGTGAAAACCTGTATTAAGCTACTTGAACATTGAGCATCAAGATTTATAGGGATAGATCAAAACCGCTTAATGGTACTTTCAAATGAGCATATACCTTGACATGATCTTGAAGGTGTTCAAGATGGATCAGTCAAAGAAGGAGTTCTTGCCTGAGATGTAAGGTATGAAGTTAAGACTTCAAGCTCGACCACGGCAGAACAGGGAGAAAGGACGAAGGTCGTCCCCTATGCCTTAGACGTAGGCTCTACAAGATGCTATGCTGTGTACCGCACCGAAGTGTGCCTTGCCATGAGTCACAAGGGTACAAGAATGATCCAGAATGGATCGTTGGACAGCGTCAAAATTGTCCTTGGAGTAAATAAGGACATGTTTCTCGATTATGGAGGTGATAAAGAGTTCGGCGTAAAGGGTTACGTCGATGCAAGCTTTAACACCTATCCGAGTGACTCTGAGTAGCAAACCGGATACGTATAGTGGAGCAACCATTTGGAATAGATCCAAGTGGAGCGTGGAAGCAGCATTTACAATATGACATAGAGAATTGCAAAGCACACACGGATCTGAAAGGTTCAGACCCGTTGACTAAAACCCGTTGACTAAAACCTACAAGCAAAACATGATCAAATCTCAGAACTCATTGAGTCTAAATCACATGATGATGTGAACTAGTTTACAGACACTAGTAAACTCTTTGGGTGTTGGTCACATGGCGATGTGACCTATCAGTGTTAATCACATGACGATGTGAACTAGATTATTGACTCTAGTGCAAGTGGGAGACTGTTGGAAATATGCCCTAGAGGCAATAATAAATTAGTTATTATTATATTTCCTTGTTCACGATAATCGTTTATTATCCATGCTATAATTGTATTGATAGGAAACTCAGATACATGTGTGGATAAATAGACAACACCATGTCCCTAGAAAGCCTCTATTGGCTAGCTCGTTGATCAATAGATGGTTACGGTTTCCTAACCATGGACATTGGATGTCATTTATAACGGGATCACATCATTAGTAGAATGATGTGATGGACAAGACCCAATCCTAAGCCTAGCACAAAGATCGTAGTTCGTATGCTAAAGATTTTCTAATGTCAAGTATCATTTCCTTAGACCATGAGATTGTGCAACTCCGGATACCGTAGGAATGCTTTGGGTGTACCAAACGTCACAACGAATCGGGTGACTATAAAGGTGCATTACGGTATCTCCGAAAGTGTCTGCTTGGGTTGGCACGAATCGAGATCGGATTTGTCACTCCGTAAACGGAGAGGTATCTCTGGGCCCACTCGGTAGGACATCATCATAATGTGCACAATGTGACCAAGGGGTTGATCACGGGATGATGTATTACGGAACGAGTAAAGAGACTTGCCGTAACGAGATTGAACAAGGTATCGGGATACCGACGATCGAATCTCGGGCAAGTGCAATACCGCTAGACAAAGGGAATTGTATACGGATCGATTGAGTCCTTGACATCGTGGTTCATCCGATGAGATCATCGTGGAACATGTGGGAGCCAACATGGGTATCCAGATCCGCTGTTGGTTATTGACCGGAGAACGTCTCGGTCATGTGCGCATGGTTCCCGAACCCGTAGGGTCTACACACTTAAGGTTCAATGACGCTAGGGTTATAAAGGAAGTTTGTATGTGGTTACCGAATGTTGTTCGAGTCCGGATGAGATCCTGGCGTCACGAGGAGTTCCGGAATGGTCCGGAGGTAAAGATTTATATATGGAAGTCCTGTTTTGGTCATCGGAAAAGTTTGAGCGATATCGGTAATGTCTGGGACCACCGGGAGGGTCCTGGGTCCACCAAGTGGGGCCACCTGCCCCGAGAAGGTTGCGTGGGCCAAGTGTGGGAGGGACCAGCCCCTGGGAGGGCTGGTGCGCCCCCCACAAGGGGCCCAAGGTGCAAGGGGGAGTGGGAGGGGGCAAACCCTAGTTCAGATGGGCCTTAAGGCCCACCTAGTGGGCGCCTCCTCTCCCCTCTTGCCCCCCCAAACCCATCTAGGGCTGGCCGCCACCCCTAGGGGGTGGAAACCCTAGAGGGGGCGCAGCCCTCCCCTTCCCCTATATATATGAGGCCTATGGGGCTGCCCATAACACACGAGAGCCTCCCTCTCCAGGCGCAGCCCTGCCTCTCCTCCTCCTCCTCTCCCTTGGTGCTTGGCGAAGCCTGCGGGATTGCCACGCCCTCCATCACCACCATGCCGTTGTCTTTCTGCTGGATGGAGTCTTCCTCAACCTGTCCCTCTCTCCTTGCTAGATCAAGGCGTGGGAGACGCCACCGGCTGTACGTGTGTTGAACGCGGAGGTGCCGTCTGCTCGCACTAGGATCTCCGGTGATTTGGATCACGACGTGTACGACTCCTTCAACCCCGTTCTCTTGAACGCTTCCGCTTAGCGATCTACAAGGGTATGTAGATGCACTCTCCTTCCCCTCGTTGCTAGTTTCTCCATAGATAGATCTTGGTGACACATAGGAAAATTTTGAATTTCTGCTACATTCCCCAACAAGAGGGAGAGTGAGTGAGAGGGAGGGTCGGCCGCGTGGGGATAAGGTAGGGTTAGTAGTAGCGTGGGTCTAGGATAGCAGTAACGTTGGTCGAGGATACACGCTACTGCTAAGGTGGGCTAGTAGTAGCGCCTTACTATAAAAAGCGCTAGTGCTAAGTGTAAGCATGCAAAAATACATTGTGTGTCAATGCAAAAATACATTGGTCATCAATGATCTTTTTGTGTACAATCTGAATTGTCAATATGAGTCTTCTCCGGTAGGAACCGGAGAGACTCATATTATGGCCACAAATTCTACACATAGAGTTCAGTGAAGACCAAGTAGTTGTGATAGTTTGAGAAGTAACATATTTAAGGTGGTAAAACCCTGTTCGCGGAGCGAGGTGGGACTAAACTTGTGAACTGAACTTAGCAGTAGCGAGCTTTGTAGAAATGTGCTACTGCTAACATCTATAGCAGTAGCGAGGTACGGAATAGGGCGCTACTGCTATAACTAGCTTGACGGTGAGGTCATAGCAATTAGAGTAGTAGCGCGGTTTAGAGAGGACGCGCTACCGCTATTTTTCTTTAAGCAGCGTGTTTTTCTGGCAAGCGTTGCTGCTAAATAGCAGTAGCGTCGTATTTCGAAGAGCGTTGTTGGTAAATTCTGTATAAGGTTTTTCGTAGTAGTACTAGTCTCCGGGATGATGCGCCTCGCTCCTGAACACTACGATGGTGTTGGCTTCTTACTAAGTAGCTAGGCACAAACAAAGTTGAGGTTCTTACTAAGTAGCTACGCAAAACTAAGTAGCTAGGCACAAACAAAGTTGAGGTTCTTACTAAGTAGCTACGCAAAACTAAGTAGCTAGGCACAAACAAAGTTGAAGTTGAAGCGACGAAATGTTTCTTTTCCTTTTTAACTCTCCATTTTTTATCCTATTTTGCACTTTGTTTCTTTGTTTCATTATTTCTTTTTCTTTTTTCCTCTCCTTTTTTGTTTGGTTTTTTCCCTATTTTTTGTTTTTCATATGTTTGTTTTTGTTTCCACTCTACATTTTCGTATATGTGAAAAACATTTTCAGTAAGTGATCAATATTTTTATATACACATTCAACATTGTTTGAATGCTTATTCGACATTTTCAAATACTTGTTCAATATTTGTATACATAATGGACATTTTTAAATACTTGTTCAATATTTTCAAATACTCATTCAATATTTTTAATACTTATTCAACATTTTTTGAAAACTTTCCCAACATTTTTAATACGTATTCAACATTTCCAAATAATGATTCAAAAATTTTAATACATTTTCCAGATTTTCAAATACTTTTCCAACATTTTTAAATTCTTTTCAACATTTTTTCATACTTATTCAACATTTTTCAACTACTTGTGCAATATTTTTCAAACGTGCTTAAACATATATATATATATATATATAGACACATACATGACTAATTTATTCCAGGATTACTCATGCATTTTCCTATATAGAGATAGATATAAATAAAATTACAAAAATTAAGGAAATAATGATAACCAAAAAACAAAAATGGAAAAAATGGTTTAAATATTTTTGTGAATAATTTGAGAAAACATTTTGGCTTTTGCATTATTCCAAATGCAAAAGCCAAAAAGTTTTCTCAAATTGTATCACAAAAATGTTTAAACTATTCTCCTCGATATTTTAAACCCAATCTATATTGCAGGAGCTATCAAATACAATTGTAAATATGTGATGTTCCAAAAATTATGAAAAATTATATTTGGATTCTTAATGTTGCTAGTAATTTATGTAAAAAGTCTCTACACAAACCAAATTCATTTGATAGCTTGAATAAATAGAGAAAAAACAACTAAAACCAAAAACAGAAAAGAAAAATATGGGCACATGCACCTATCGGCCAGTAGTAAGCCGACTGGGACTAATTGTCTTACTGCAAGCCACTTAGTCCCAGTCGGCTTGCTGCTGGCGAACTGGATCCTGTCGGTCCCCAATCGGCCATGTGGCAGCCGACATGGCACCTATCGGCTTCCTCCTGACCGATTGGACCCAGTCGGCTACCAGATGACCGACTATGTATTATTTTTGAAAAAAATAACTTTAGTATAATATTTCTGAAAATTAATTTTAAAAATGTATTATTTTAAAAAAATTAGCACGAACGGCAAACATGGTATTTCCTATTTGGTGAACTAACCAGAACGCCACCACATACGTAGTGAATATTTGCATCTCTTATCTTTATTTCTTCTTTTTCTTTTTATTTTTCCTTTTCTTTTTTCTACTTCAATGAACTTTCTTCATATTCGTAAATATTTTCTTCAAATCAACGAGCATTTTTCTCAAAATTGATGAACTTCTTTTCAAAATCAATTAACTCCTTTTCAAATTCGATGCACTAATTCATTGACTTTTTTAAATTTTGATTAATTTTTTTAAAATTCAATGAACCTTTTAAAAGAATCCATGAACCCTTTTCAAATTCGATGATTTTTTTCAAGTTCGATGGACCTTTTTTTAAATTCGTGAACTTTTTTTCAACGTCCGCGGACACTTTTTAATTCACGAACTTTTTTTCCTTTTTTTCATAAGTCAACAATTGACAGGTCAACTATCAACCGTGATAGGTAAATGCGATCTATCGAAGGAAGCAAGAAAGATTGAGCGCTCGCCATGTACATGGGCCAGCCCACGAGCAATGGTGTGTGGGCGTCAGCTTAGGGAACTGACGCTTTAAGCGCCAATTAGGAGCTCCTGGCATACAGGTTTGAGGGAAGTTTGTGGACAGGCACGAGATGCCAGGCTGCCAACCAAACTGGCCCTGGTGGACATAATTCAAATTTGAAATGCGGGTATTTGAAATAATAATCATAAATAGCTTGAAAATTATTATTGTTAGTCTTTAGTCTATGATTAAGACTCATCCAAGGAAAGAAAATGAGTCCTAGACGCCGGTGGTCGAGGCTTGGGCACCAAAATGTTTGTTATTGCTATTTTACTTCTCATAAATTCAAATGAAGCTCGAAAATCACGGAACTTGGCATAGTGTCACGATATGATCCCTTGAAGTTGTGCTAAACATTTCAGAATCTTTCACAGAAGTTGTAACGTAAACTGCTTACAAACCGGTCGATCTCCGAGGAAAAACTAGGTTTTGAGAGGGCATATGTCTTTGTAGGCGGAGTGACAACCAGTTCATAATTTGGTCTTGAAATTGTTTCCGGACTCAACACACGTCATTAAATGTATCATGTCAAATTTTGGCGTTTTCTATGGTCTATTTTCTATATCTAAGTCACTAAATGCATTTCTAGGCGTTTAATGGATATAACTCAAATTTGAACTATAGGTAGATCAAATATTCAACAATAATGGGTTGATAAATCTTATGAGTGCTCTTTTGCTAATGTTTATGCCTTATGTAAAGAAAGAAAAGAGTCCCAGACACTAGGGGCAGAGAATCGAGGACAAACATGGTGGTACTGTCATTTTAATTTTTAGAAATTCAAATAAAGCTTAAAAATCACGAAACTCGACATGGTATGATAATATGACCCATAGAGGATGTAGTTTAAATTTGATAATGTTTCGCAAAAACTTTCACATGGATTTTTACAAACTATACCATATCCGAGCAAGAAGCTAGGTTTTGAGAGGGAGGGGTGCCTTAAATAATGTATACACTTGGAACACAACATTAAATTAACATGTAAAATTTGGAAAAGAAATCGGGTCCATTCGCTCTATTTAAGCAATTAAGTGCATTTCTTGGCATTTAACTTTTAGAAAAGGTTTAATTAAAAAAAATTATGAAGGCTACTAAAAATAACTTATATGTACTATGTTACTCCTAAAACTGTATTGAGGCATATAAGATAAAACTCTGTTTATTTACCTAGTTGCGAGTCACGGATAATTCTGTTTGTTCATCGACTTTGCGTGCACAGCACAGTAGGAAACACAAAATTCGTTTATGCTTTCCTTTAGGTCAGATTTCCATTGTATTCATCTGTGTGGGAAGAAGATTTGTTATTTCTGGAACTCGCTCCTCTATCAAAGCACAGTGAAAAACCAATTATCTGTCTCATGTCCATAGATTTCACTATAGTTTTCCTTTAGTCCTTTTTATTCCGTTTCTGCAGCGATTTATAGAATAGGCTATTTCCAAACTCCGGTTGGGCGCGTACCGAATTTCTTCGGTGAAAATGTAGTTACGGGTTTAGTAGTGCCTTACTTTTCTCTCCTTGCGGGTTGGACACTCTATTTTCAATGGAAGTGATACAACACCCTATGCTCTTGCTAGACATGAAGTCCTTTCAGTACGGTTGTATAACTTTTGATATTGTAAACACCGTTTTCGAGGATCTTCGTGTCCCTTGTCAAAAAATTTACATGGATTTGTACAAACTATAGAGTACGCATGTTGGCACGGCAAACTATTGGCCCACCTCACCAACCAAGAGCTAGGATGGAATTGGAGAACATACTACTAGCTGATATTCATACAAGTCTAGAAGTATCTTTACAGACGGAGTACTCTCAAAACATTTGGACATTTATCTATAAGATGCATGCATTACTCTTAAATACACTAGCAAGTTTAATCGACATACAATGACCTTGAAAACAACATAATGTGGTAGTATTGGTTTATTGAGATTTACAGAGATATCCATTGTAACAACATAGCGGCTTAAACGTCCGAAACAAAATAAAAACATTCTTTATGACAAAATACAATTTATTTTTAGATCTGTAAAATATGTTTCTACTAATAAATATTGGAAGAGTATGAAAATAAGTACCTAAGATGCAGGACCCTGTGTAAATTGTTCATTTTCTTATTATTTATATGGTAATATTTAGGCTGGTATGTTGAATAAATAATATCAATAGAAACAATATATATCTTTACATCAAGATGAGTTATCATGAAGTAAAAAGTTCAATATAAATAGGTGGTGCTCCCTTTATTCTGGTACCTAAGCTTATTTTTTCCGATGCATTAGCTGGAAACATTAATGAAATCCATGAAACTGATTTTATTAATTGTGCTTATTTATTACTTTTCCTAAAATTAACTATTTTACGTAAATATTATGGCCAACAAAACATTCAAGTGTCACATCTCGATTTAACATCTCTGGTATGTATACGCTCTATTAAACAATTAGCATTTAAGTAGAAAGAAATAAAATTACAAAATGTCATAAACACAAAATATTCAAAATACCTTTTCAAAATCCAAAATTATTTGAAATAAACATAAAATGCTCACAAAATAATTTTATTAAATGTTTATAATTTATTTACGAGTTTTTCAAAATTTCTCAATTTAATACTTCTAAATTTATTCACCTTTTTGTATTTTCCTAGATTTTTTCATATTATGTTCTGTTTTGTGCCTGTTTGCTTGTTTGCAAAACGATTGCTGTGTCACCAGTCATGCCACTTTCACTATGTTGGTGGTCAAATCATCAATCATTATATATTCGACTATATAATCATAAATAAACTCAACCAATAGTTGCTTGATAAAAAACAAGTTTAGTCCCAAATTTGTCGTGGTCTCTTTTTCCTTTAGGACATCCACATCTCAACATGAAAATTGGACTAAGCTCCAATATTATAGGGCCTCCATGGAACCGTGGGATTACGAATAACACAGGAATTTTGAGATTAAATGTTTGCTTCATTGGAAGAAGACACATGCATGGTGCATTCAAAATTGAAGTGACCTTCTCCATGAGATCTTGGTTTCCTCCAAACTACTAGGACAATTTTTCAAGGCTGAGGTTTTCTTTTCGTGTAACCCAAGTATCCAAAGTGTATTTTTTTCTTTTGCTTAGGACTGCAATCCACCATTGTTCCCGCAAAAAACCTTATTGGTTTTTAAGGTTGGCTGAACTTGGAGTCTCAAAACAAAGTTAGTGCACTAGTAGAAAAAGGAACTAATGTGTGAGACACATTAGTCTCGGTTCAATTTTGGCCCGGTACTAATGGTACCATTAGTCCCGGTTCGAACGGCTATGCGATAATGCCGTTTCGTGTTGAACCGTTAGTACCGGTTCATGCCACGAACCGGTAGTAAAGGGGTGTTGGCAGGCTGGCGTCACACCGGGGCCCCACGAGCCCCTGTAGTCCCGGTTCGTGGCACAAACCGGTACTACAGGGCTAACCTTTAGTACTGGTTTGTGCCACGAACCAGGACTAAAGGGCCCATTTTGAAACTCTACCCCCTCCCCCCAGTGGATCGCCTTTTCAGTTTTGTAAAAAAGAAAAAGAAAATGATAAAAACTTTAAAAGTTAAAATCCTTCGAGATGTAGTTATGTTACTACATCTACTAGTTAGGAAAATTAAAAAACGTAAATTTGGACATGTTTTGCAAAAAAATGTTATGAAAATGTAAAACGGCCATATCTTTTGCATATGATGTCGAAAAAAACGCATAATATATCAAAAAAATCAGCACAAAATATTTTTTTTTTGAAATGTACAAATATACGGAGTGAAAACGAAAACGAACATAAGAAAACATAAAAGGAAAACGAAAATGGAGAAGAAAAGAGAAAACCAAAACAAAAAGCTGAGAATAAGAAAAAAAAAGAGAAGAACAAAGAAAATGAAAAAAAATAAAAAAAATAGTGACAGAAGAACGGAGAAGAAAAAAAGAACAAAGAAAGTGAAAATAAAAAAAAGGAAAGAAATATGGAAGAAAACGGCTCGAATAGCCTCGAGCAGCTTGAATAGACTCAAGCATTCCTGTTTTACGAACATATGCATAAACAGCGAAAACGGCCCAAGTTTGGGAGAAAAAGGTTCAGCGTCGCTTAATGCGATAAACAGCGTTCGCATAAAGCGAAACATACGGGCGCCCCAGCCAGGCACTTATTCGATTGTTCAGGGTGCTAAGCTAACCAAACGAACGGCAAACATGGTATTTTCTATTTGGCGAACTAATCAGAACGCCACCAAATCCGTAGTGATTATTTGCATCTCTAAACTATTTTCTTCTTTTTCATTTTCTTTTTCTTTTTCCTTTTCTTTTTTCTACTCCAATGAACTTTCTTCATATTCGTAAATATTTTCTTCAAATCAACGAATTTTTTTCTCAGAATTGATGAACTTCTTTTCAAAATCAATTAACTCCTTTTCAAATTCGATGCATTTTTTTAAAAAAATCCATTAACTCTTTTAAAATTTCATTAATTTTTTGGTAAAATTCAGTGATTTTTTAAAAAAATCCATGAACCCTTTTAAAATTCGATTAAATTTTTCATGTTTGATGGACCTTTTTTAAAATTTGTGAACCTTTTTTCAACATCAGCGAACATTTTTTAATTCACGAACTATTTTTTCATTTTTTTCATAAGTCAACAGTTGATAGATCAACTATCAACAGCGACAGGTAAATGGGATCTATTGAAGGAAGCTGAAAAGATTGAGCGCTCCCCATGTACATGGGCCGGCCCACGAGCAATGGTGTGTGGGCGTCAGCTTAGGGAATTGATGCTTTAAGCGCAAATTAGGAGCTCCCGACATACAGGTTTCAAGGAAGTTTGTGGGCAGGCACGAGATGCCAGGGTGCCAACCAAACTGGCCCTGGTGGACATAATTCAAATTTGAAATGCGAGTATTTGAAATAATCATCATAAATGGCTTGAAAAATATTATTGTTAGTTTTTAGTCTATGATTAAGACTCATCTAAGGAAAGAAAATGAGTCCTAGACGCCGGTGGTCGAGGCTTTGGCACCAACATGTTTGTTATTGCTATTTTACTTCTCATAAATTCAAATGAAGCTTGAAAATCACAGAACTTGGCATAGTGTCACGATATGATCCCTAGAAGTTGTGCTAAACATTTGAGAATCTTTCACAGAAGTTGTCATGTAAACTGCTTACAAACCGGTCCATCTCCGGGGAAAAACTAGGTTTTGAGAGGGCATATGTCAGGTTTGTGGGCGGAGTGACCACCGGTTCATAATTTGGTCTTCAAATTTTTTCCGGACTCAACACACGTCATTAAATATATCAAATTTTGGCATTTTCTATGGTTTGTTTGCTATATCTAAGTCACTAAATGCATTTCTAGGCGTTTAATGGATATAACTCAAATTTGAACTATAGGTAGATAAAATATTCAACTATAATGGGTTGATAAATCTTATGGGTGGTCTTTAGCTAATGTTTAAGCCTTATGTAAGGAAAGAAAAGAGTCCCAGACACTAGGTGGCCGAGAATCGAGGACAAACATGGTGGTACTGTCATTTTAATATTTAGAAATTCAAATAAAGCTTAAAAATCCCGAAACTCGGCATGGTATGATTATATGACCCATAGAGGATGTAGCTTAAATTTGAGAATGTTTCGCAAAAAACTTTCACATAGGTTGTTACAAACTAGACCATATCCGAGCAAGAAGCTAGGTTTTGAGAGGGAGGGGTGCCTTAAATAATGTATACACTTGGCACACAACATTAAAGTAACATGTAAAATTTATAAAAAAATCGGGTCCATTCGCTCTATTTAAGCAATTAAGTGCATTTCTTGGCATTTACTCCCTCCGTCCTATAATGTAAGACGTTTTTTGATACTAGTGTAGTATCAAAAAACGTCTTACATTATGGGACGGAGGGAGCAACTATTAGAAAAGGTTTAATAAAAAAGATTATGAAGGCTTTCACTGCGATTACTATGTTACTCCTAAAACTATATTGAGGCATATAACATAAAATTCTGTTTATTTACCAAGTGTCGCGTCACGGATAATTCTGTTTGTTCATCGACTTTGCGTGCACAGCACAGTAGGAGACACAAAATTCGTCTATGCTTTTCTTTAGGCCAGATTTCCTCTGTATTCATCTGTGTGGGAAGAAGATTTGTTGTTTCTACGACTCGTTCCTCCGTCGAAGCACAGTGAAAAACCAATTATCTGTCTCGTGTCTATAGATTTCGCCGCAGCTTTCTTGATCCTGACCGACGATGATGGTTTCATCCTGAAACGTTTTAACTTGGGACGGTCATTCCCAAGATCATCGCAAGATGGAACAGTTTAGCTGCGTGGAAACATGTTTGGGCACGTTTTGCAGAGATCATGAACAAGCATAATGCAGAGCGGCCTCTGAACCCTGAGCAAGCATGCAGATGCAGTGCCACGTTCCCGGTTGAACCAATCAATCATCCTCTCTGTATATAAGTACCAAACTCTGCATCCAAGAACGCAAACAAGCAGACAAGAGAAAATTAAACGTGATCTTTAAAATACTTATTGCTCTGAGGAAGGAAGGAAGGAAGGAGCCTCTCATGATGCTGGATAGGGCGTTGGATCCTACGGTGAGGCGCCCACGCGTTCCAAGGTTGTCAAACGAAAACTAGTACCAATCACCAAACTCCGCATCCAAGGCGTACTATCATTGTTGAGTATGTATTTGTACTGCATATATATTGAAGTTGTGGCCCGCCTCTTAGTCTTGTATAGTTGAGATAGAGACCTTCCCTTGTATTATATATATGTGCACCAGCACCCCAATCAATACAACGATTATTGTATCGCAAAACATCTTTCTACCTAGTATCAGTTTTAGATTTTAATCTCGTCTTCCGCTGCCGCCGCCGCCGCCATGAAGCTCCTGCCGCCGCCGCCGCCAAGACGCTTCCTGCCGCCGCCGCCGCAAGCTCTCCGCACCGCCGCCGCGAAGCTCTGCCACACGCCGCAAGACGCCTGCTGCAGCGCCTCCGCCACCGCCGTGACCCAGCAAAGACCACTGCCCACCATGATCCTCCAGCGCCGCCAGCGTTCCTCGCCAAGCCTCCGCCACGCCGTGACCCCAGCGCCGCCACGCCACACAGATCCCAAAGCACCGATGCGCCACATGATTTCCTCACGCCGCCACCCGCGCCTTCCTCCACGCACCGCCCAGGACTCCCAAAGACTGCCTCCGCCACAGGACCCAAGATCGCCGCCCGCATGAAATCCTCCAGCGCCGCCCACATGTCACGATTCCTCCTCGCGCCGCCGCCGCCATGACCCAAGACCGCCGTCGCATGCGCGAATCCTCCCGCCGCCGCAGGATTCTCCGCGCCGCCGCCACCCCGCCGCCGGCGCGACTCCTCCAGCGCCGCTGCTGCTACCCAACCGCCGCCGTCGGACCCGCGATGGCGTCCCGCCCGTCGCCGTCGCCTCTGCCGTCCTGCCGCCACGCGCCCTCCGATGCAGCCCGCATTGTATGACGCGGCCGCCGCCTACGGCGCGCCCGGCGTCACCCACATGTAGCCGGCCCCGCCAATATGCTTCGCCCGCCCCGTCGATGGCTTATCCGGGCTGGTGTTACCCATTGCCGCCTTACCAGCCGAATGGCGCCGTCTACGGCGCCCTCCTTGCGCCGCCGCCAGTCGGCGGTTATGGTCCACCCGTCCCGGCGCCGCCCTACGGGGGCCTCCCGCCGCCGCCTTCCCTCGGTGGTTATGGCCCGCCCGCCCTGGCGCTGCCCTACGAGGGCCTCCCGCCGCTGGTACCTGTGTCATGGGACCCCACCCTCCTCGCCGCCCAGCACTCCGCGTCGTCGCCGAGTAGCTCTGTCGGTGGAGGCGACTGTACATGGACTCAAAGCTCTGCGACATGACAGCTCATCCCGGTAACCTAACCTCCTCCACTCCTGTTCGCACACCCACTCGTATCACCGCCGGCAACGGCTCCTCCTTACCCATCACTCACATCGGTAGCACTAGTTTTCCCTCCACTTCCACACCCATTACTATGTCTAATGTTCTTGTTTCCCCTGAATTAGTCACAAACCTAGTTTCCGTTCGTCGTCTTACTAGTGAGAACCCACTTACTGTTGAATTCGACGATGTTGGTTTTTCTGTGAAAGACGCCCGTACCTGGATGATCCTTCACCGATGTGATAGTCCCGGTCAGCTGTACCCCGTGCACGCCGGCGCCTCCACCTCCACAACAGTCGCCCTTGCCGCCGGCGTTGACCTCTGGCATGCTCGCTTGAGCCACCCCAACCCCACAGTATTACGTCAAATTCTTAGGAGTTTCTCTTTCTCATGTAACATGCTCGACGAGCACTCTTGTGAGCCCTGCCGCTTAGGCAAGCGCGTTCGTCTTCCCTTTAGTGCGTCTACCTCAGTTTCCACTTTCCCGTTTCAATTGCTTCATAGTGATGTTTGGACGTCTCCCGTTGCGAGTAACACGGGCTATCTATACTACTTGGTGATCCTAGATGATTATTCTCATTATGTGTGGACTTTTCCTCTTTGTCGTAAATCCGATGCTTTAGCCACACTCACCGCCTTTTATTCCTATGTCACCACCCAGTTCAGTTGCCCCATACTCGCACTCCAAACTGATAACGGAAGAGTTTGACAACGTCGCTCTTCGCACACTTCTCGCCTCTCATGGCACCACCATCCGTCTGACTTTCCCCTACACTTTCAGAAGAACGGCCGCGCCGAGCGCATTCTCCGCACTCTGAATGACTGCGTTCGCACGTTACTCTTTCACTCTAACGTGCTCGCTCGGTTTTGGCTGGATACCCTCGCTACTGCCACTCTCTTAGTTAACATTAGTCCGTGTCGCCCTCGGTGGAACTACACCCCACACCACCTTCTCTTCAGCACACCACCGTCCTATGATGGTCTCCGCATCTTCGGGTGTCTCTGTTATCCTAGCACCGCGTCCACCATGCTACACAAGCTCGCACCACGATCCGTCCCATGCGTCTTCCTTGGCTACCCTCCTAACACCAAAGGCTACTGGTGCTATGATCCTGTCACTCATCGTGTGTACACCTCGAGGCATGTGTACTTTGTCGAGATGGCGTTCCCTTTTTTTCAGGTTCCTCTGGTCTTGGCCCCTTCGGCGCTGGCCCCCACGCCTCGTGGAGCGATGCGCGGTGGCATCCCCCGACGCCCCCCCCCCCCCCGGCACGGCGCCCTCTGCCGCCACCACCTGGCTTCGTGACTCCATCCCCCGAGGTCGAGTCCGAGCGGGCCCCCGGGTCCCCGTCTCCCTCATACGAGGTTGAGCGCAGCACCCCGCCCGCCCACCCTGTGACGGGCTCACCGTCACCCTCGCCCGTCGCTTGCTCGCCGCCAGCTCCGCCGCCGCTGCCGCCTCTGCCGCCGCACCGGTGCCCTCGCCGCCGCACTCGCTGCCCTGCTGCCCCGCCACTTGGCGTGACTACCCGTGCCCGAGCAGGAGTGTTTCGGCCCAGCACGCGCTACTCCGCCGACGAGTATGTGTGCGCCTCCTCGACGTCGACGCCATCACCCGTCCCCACCTCCGCTCGCGCTGCCCTTCGGGATCCCCAATGGCTAGCTGCGATGCAGGAGGAGTTCGACGCCTTACAACGCAACCACACGTGGCAACTTGTTCCGCGACCCCACCGTGCCAACATCATCTCTAGCAAGTGGGTGTTTCGCCGCAACACTTGCCCGGACGGTTCTCTCGAGCGCTACAAGGCTCGATGGGTGGTTTTTGGTTTTCGGCAGCGCGCGAGCGTGGACTTTACCGACACCTTTGCCCCAGTTGTGAAACCAGGCACGATCCGCACCGTCCTTTAGCTGGCCGTCTCGCGCGCCTGGCCTGTGCATCAGTTGGACGTTTCCAACGCCTTCTTGCACGGTCATCTTGCCGAGCAGGTGTTCTGTGAGCAGCCTACTGGTTTCGTCGACGCTGAGCACCCCGACTTCGTATGCTTGCTCTCCCGCTCTCTGTACGGGTTGAAGTAGGCGCCTTGGGATTGGTACCAGCGTATCACAGCCTTCCTGCAGTCTCTGGGCTTTCGGTCCACTCGCTCCGATGCCTCACTCTTTGTGTATCATCAGGGAGCTGACACTGCATATCTGCTGCTCTACGTCGACGACATCATCCTCATGGCGTCCACCCCCGATCTCCTTCAGCGGCTGACTGCTCGTCTTCGTGATGAGTTCGCCCTCAAGGACTAGGGGCCCCTGCACTACTTTCTCGGCATCGAGGTGATCCGCCGGGCTGACGGCTTCTTTCTGCATCGGCAGAAGTACGCCCACGAGCTCCTTGAGCGTGCCGGTATGCTTAATCGCAAGCCGGCGCCCACCCCCGTCGACACGGCGAAGGTCTCTGCTCGAGGGTCTCGCGTCCGATGGAGCATTTTATCGCTCTATTGTCGGTGCTTTACAGTACTTGACGCTGACTCGCCCCGACCTGCAGTACGCTGTTCAGCAGGTGTGCCTCCATATGCACGCCCCACGTGACTCTCACTGGACTCTTGTGAAGCGTATTCTCCGTTACATACGCGGCACCATGTCCTTGGGACTCACCCTGACGGCCTCCGCCTCCACCGACCTCGTGGCCTACTCGGATGCTGACTGGGCTGGCTGCCCCGACATGCGACGCTCTACGTCAGGCTACTGCGTCTACCTTGGGCCCTCGTTGATCTCTTGGTCGTCGAAGCGGCAACCCACGGTCTCCCGCTCCAGCGCCGAGGCAGAGTATCGCGTTGTGGCCAACGCAGTGGCCGAGTGCTCTTGGATATGTCAGCTGCTCGAGGAGTTGCTTTGTGATGTTCACAAGGCCACTCTTGTCTACTGCGATAACGTCAGCGTGGTCTACCTCTCCGCCGACCCGGTGCATCATTGACGGACGAAGCATATTGAGCTCGATATTCACTTCGTGCACGAGTAGGTTGCCCTTGGCCGTGTTCGGGTTCTCTACGTGCCGACGACGCAACAGTTTGCTGATGTGATGACTAAGGGATTGCTTACTCCCGTCTTCGAGGAGTTTCGGTTCAGTCTCTGTGTCTCCGGCGACGCTTCGACTGCTGCGGGTGTTGAGTATGTATTCTGTACTGCACGTGTATTGGAGTTGTGGCCCACCTCCTAGTCTTGTATAGTTGAGGTAGAGGCCTTCCCTTGTAATATATATGCGTGCACCAGCACCCCAATCAATACAACGATTATTGTATTGCAAAACATCTCTACAATCATATCATCTGTGCTCTTGCGAATGAACAAACAAACAAACCAAATGATCGGCAGAATACTGATTGCTGCATGGAAGGAAGGATCCTCTGATGAGGTTGTAATCTGCAACTCCTGGTACATGATATACGGTCCATGTGGGTTTTGGAGTCTCATGATGCTCGATAGGGCATGGAATGTACGGCTCCCTCCGTCGTCGTCCTGGTCCGCATGTGGTCCACGTGTTTTGACATTTAGGTAGTTATACCAATTAATGAATTGTACTCTAAACAGGTGTCGATGGTGTGATTTTCATGGAACGTGGCTCATGATTTGTTTGGTGAAAATTTGATGGCCATGGTTACATTACATCATGAGACGCGAGAGGATTATTCAAATATGGATGGAAGGAGCGGTGCATTATGATTAGGGTACGGAGGGAGTGGTGCATTACGATTAGTGTACGGAGGGAGTAGCATATTATGACGATCTGGAATTTAATAGGTGGAATAACGTATCTTGCTTTTGAATCATTCCCCACTCCTAATGCCCACCAATAAATGCAATGCGGTAACAAGAACGATATTGAGTACTCCTCCATTTAAGTTTATAAGGCCGTATTTCCAGGTCATCAGCTCCACCTATGAAATACTCTCTCCATTTCTGTAGACAAGGCAACTTCGTGTTTCGTGTCAAATTTTGATCTATAACTTTGGTCAACAAAATATGGGTTATATACTTATATGTCTTTAATTAAAAATATATCATCGGTAAGTTATTTGAAATATGCATCCAATGACATATTTTTTGTGGCATATAACTCAGTTTTGGTTAGGAAAATTATGGTCAAAGTTAGACATAAAATTAGGAAGTGGCCTTGTATACAAATATGGAGGGAGTATATAGTGTTGTGCAGTGCATATAAGTATATTTCGCTGGTCATATTAATGATCTCAAAATACGTGTGTACCTGACAAACCAAAAAGGGATGGAGTTCATCTGTGGGAAGTAGATTTCTTGTTTCTAGGAGTTCTTGATCTAAAAACAGTGGAGAACTTCAGCTTGTTAGAATGTCACCTCTCTTGTTTCCCTACTCACAAAACTATAGAAGGCTCGCAATACTCTTGATCCTGAAATCCCCACTGATGAGAAAATGCTACAGTACGGAGTGTAGTCGTCGTGTAACATTTGTTCTTTGGAAGAGTTTCTTCATCAATTGGACAATCAGATGTGCAGATGCAGTGGCAAGACTGACAATGTTCCTCCTGTCACGTGCGAGCTCAGCAATGGTGTTCCTAGATCAACCAATCAATCATCCTCTCTGTACATATGAACCAAACTCTGCATCCAAGATGTACCACGCCAACAAGCAGACAAAGGGAAAAAATAAAAGACCACAAGATCTGTAGAAAACTTATAGCTGGAAGGAAGGAAGTCACATGATGGTTGTTATTTGCGACTCCTCCTGCAGGATATATACCAATCAATCATCCTCCCCGCATATATGACCAGTATATCATCTCTTCCCTCGCAAACCGACAAATAAACCACAAGATATAAAAACTGTTATTACTGTGAGGAAGAAAGGAGTGTGATGGTTCTTTTCTACAACTCCTCCTGCAGGGTATACAATCGATGCGGCTAGGCACCTGTATTGGAATCTCATGATGTTGCATCGGGCATGGGATGTACCGATACTCACTCATTGTCCTGGTCTTTATGGTGCACACATATTGTGATGTTTAGGTTTGGCAAGTTCATTCTCCACTCTTAGTTCCCTCCCATCAAGTTATCTGTCGGAGGGGCAAAGCATGCAACATGCATAAAACTGGCATATTCGTGCGGCTCTGAGCTCGTGGCCTGATTCACATAAACTTTCGCTAGGGATGACGACAACCTCCACTTTCTGTTGCATCAAGTTCTGCATCCGTTGTTCACCGAGTCGAGAAGACACCACGGACACCGGCAATGACCACCGTGAAGCTTGAGCCAGCCCACACCTCGATGAATATCACCACATCAGCGCGTCCACCTCCGCTTTGTCGTCGCTCGCCAGTGTTGTTCCTGCTGCCTTCATGCTCCTAGTCACTACAATCGAGATAGACACACATGAGAGACTTGAGAGAGGGTGGTGGGTGGAAATGAGCGAGGGTTGATTCATGTGCCTCTTTTGTAGATGTTGGCTGGATTTGTTAGCACTAAAGTGCTCTGTCCCAAAAATCTGCAGCGCCATGGGCCAATTTTTTTAACTAGATGATACCCCGCACGTTGCTGCAGAATTGGATATATAGTTTCTAAATATTGCATAGAATACTAATTGAGTTCTTATGATATAAACTATGTGAGAAATTTCTGCACAAGCAAAATAATCTTAACATGAAAAGGTATGCATGTCACAAATAACTGCAATGTGATTTTAAACTCACATGGAATGGAGTAATGCATGTTTTTTTGGTCCCTTTTGCCTTTTTGCTAGCCTTCCTGTACATATTAATTTACAAAGAAGTTTTTTTTACCGTCCGTTTCACTACTAAGAGAGGAGGGCGGTAGTAGAATGAAACCCAACCATAAATCTTGACATGCAAGGCAGGTGCACTGCCTATTTTCTTTAAGAGAGAAAAAATAGAAATACAATGGCCCGGTTTATAAGGAAAACTAGGCCGACAAAACCTTACAACACACGATTGAACAGAGGACAATCGTGCAACAACCCAACCCTTGCCGACGTCAGCAATTCAAACTCCTCCACCAACATGCCTACAACCTGAAGAAGTGTGGGGACTCTTCGGAGATGCCTTCAAGAAGCATCATCGTGTGTACCATTCGACCCCCATCGAACCAAGGCTTTCGCCTAGAGTCATCCACAACAACGCCGCTGGACCTCGGGAAAGTCTAGCTGGGGCATTTTTGTCTACGATGATTCTCTAGCATAGGTCGGAGTAAAATAAAGTTGTATGAGATGTGACAACCAATTGGAATACCACCTGATGATGATGAATGATGTTACTCCACTTTAAAGGTGTGTTTAGTGTCTCACCTAAAACACCACGTACAAGTACTACGACCAAATCTTGTTGGTGTATGAGCTATACTCCGAGAGGTATTTTCTTGTGCATTAGCAATTGAGATGTCTCTGCCTTCATATAGTTTGCGAGGAGAAGAAGCTACTAAGGACAGTTGTGAAGCCATTAAGACAGTAATTATGTTGAGGAATAAAAACAGTTTTATTTATTACTCTCCATGATTCTGCATCGTTTCAAGGAAGTTATTGAATTTGGTGGCTTGGCAACTGTAGGCTGCAGGTGATATTTCAAAATACAAGCAAGAACGAGGACCAGATAGTTCATTAGCTTATTTGCTAAAGCACTGAGCACGTACAACTTCAAGACAGAGCAGCCAATAACAAAGGAGTACTGTCGGTTTCAAGTTCAGTTCAGCTAAAGGCAATGGCAAGGTAATTCCAACACAGGGATGGCTAGGGCAAGGTCAAGTGATGCCTGCCTACCAAGACCACATAGATCACACCGTGTCTTCCTACAAAAACTTCTGTTGCATGTGTCATTCTATGATTCATATTACTCCCTCCATTCAAGTAGATAGGGCCTAATATGTTTTTGAAATAGATAATTGATAAGAGTAATAATATATGAGATGTATGATATAAAAATTATATCATTAGAACGCCTTTCACAAGCGAATTTGACGGTAAACTTTGAGTAACATGCATGTCGTATATTATTAATCTTATCAATGGTCAAATACAACCTAAAATAATGTATTAAGCTTATGTTGAATGGAGGGAGTAGCAGCTTTTCTAATTTTTTTTTTGCAATGACGCCTTTTTAGAAAACAGAAACTCTATTACCCTGGAACTCTGCATCAAGATGCATACAACTACAATTTATTACATTGTCTATTGGCAAATATAGTGGCATAGACTAAAATACACAAGTTTGAGTGGCAGGATACGAATACGAGACTTTGGCAGTCGCATGAACTGACCATAGTGTTTTTATGATTCTCTAGTGTAGGTCTGACTAAAGTAAAGTTGTATGAGGTATGCCAACCGATTAGAATAGCAGCTCATGATGACGAATGATATTACTCCACTTTAAAGGTCTGTTTAGTGTCTCACCTAAAACCAAATGTACAAGTACTACGACCAAACCTTGTTGGTGTACGAGCTGTACTCCAAGAGGTTTTTTTGTTGTGCATTAGCAATTGATATGTCCCTGCCTTCATATAGTTTGTGAGGAGAAGAAGCTACCATGTACAGGAATACCAAGGACAGTTGCCAAGCCATCAAGATCTTAATTATGTTCAAGAATAAAAACACTTTTATTTAAAGGAAACCCTACCTGCTTGGTCTTGAAGGGTCCTGCCCCGCGTCGCCCTCCCGCTAGGGCGGCTCGGGTGAAAGCCCTAGCCGCCGCCGCCGGGCACGTCCATCCTCCCCCTCCCCTCCACCGCCGCTAGAGGAGGTCGCCGGGCAAAGCCCTAGCCGCCGCCGCCGGGCACGTCCATCCTCCCCCTCCCCTTCACCGCCGCTAGAGGAGGTCGCCGGGCAAAGCCCCAGGCGGCTGATGGCGGCGGCGGAGGCTCACTTCCCTCCCGCGCCAGATCAGGTGAGGCGGGTCACCCATGGCGCTGGGGCGCTCTCCCCCGATCTACGTCGCGGCGGCACGTTAGGCGGCGGCGCAAGGCGGCGACATGGTGCTGCGTGGGGGAGGCGGAGCTGCGGCTCCGAGGAAGATCTGGTGGCGCCGACCGTTCGATGGGCTCGCGGGCATGGAGGCCTTGGTCGCGGTGGCCGGTGGCTCGGCCTGTCGGCGGCGGCTGGATCCCGGGGCGGCGGCCGTGGAAGGTTGCTGCAGCTGAAGCTCGGGCTTCCCGCGACGGCATGGCGTGGTGTTGTCCCTATCCAAGGCGGATCTGCACCGCCGATCTCGTGGTTTTGCCGCGGATTGGTTCAGATCAGAGACGGTGATGAGCGGGCGGGATCGATCTCGGCGGCTCTCGCGGTTTGGCGAGGTGGAGTGAGTCCTCCTCCGTGCTCCAGGTGGCGATTCAGCAAGTGCGGTGTGCGTGGCTCCTGAGCAGCACTGCTGTTGCGGTTGGTCACCGGATCTAGGCGGCTAGATATGGGGATTTGAAGGCGGTCGAGAGAGTGCACAGGTTGTCGGGTGGATGTCTTGGGACGGATCCGAGTGAAAACTTGGTCTTCGGTCGTTGGCCGGAGCCGGTGATGACGATGCCCTTATCATCGTTTCCTTCATGAAGGCATCATCGAGGTACAAATCCCAAACCCAATACCTTTGGGGGAAACCCTAGATCAGTTGAACGGATGACGGCGGCATTCATGTGTCGTTACCCCCTTGGGGGCGGCATTCTTGGAGATGCACTCGGGCTCGAGGGACCAGTGGATGGCTTCTTCGGTGGAGCAGTGATTATTTCTACATATTCATGGCGGCGGCTCTTGGTGGCATGGAGCAGCGGAGGCGTGGCGTCAGATATGTGGTGATGGACACGCGCAGGACGACGATGTCTGGCGTTGTGGTGGTGTCGGCGGCAGCTAGACCGGGCAAGGTTGATGCAGCAGTACAACTCTGAAGATGGATTGGTGACAGGTGGCTGCGGCGGCCTTATACCCGGCAGGCGTGCTAGTTGAGGAGCACGCCGGACTGGTGGGTGCCCATACCCGGCAGGCGTCCTGGTTGGGACCTCAGGTCTTAGAGGTTAGGTTTGGCTGCGAGGTTTGTTTGGAATTAGGCCCAGACTATCAGCGCTCCTTCATCAACTGGATAGGAGTAGCGACATATGTTGCTTAGACGGTGGCTTTGGTCTTACTGTTGTACGACTTTGTAAGGTCTTGTGTTAATATTTACGGAAATGTTAACGCCCACACGCGTGGGCGTTTGCACATCGCCCACATGCCTCCATCACCACTCATTTTGCCACGTATGAATAGATGACATCATCATCATTTTTTTTTGGTTTTCGGCTTAAAAATGTTGTATCTCCTAAATAAAAAAGCGAACTAAAAATCCGTTTTCACCATTAAATCCGTCTCGACGAGATCTTCACATGTTGATATGTTTCGACGAATTTTTTTTTTGCCGGAAGTTGCCACGATGTTTACACTGCAGTTGCCATAGGGCTTAAACTAAAGTTGCCATGTGGCAGTTTTAGTTTGTAGATCATGGCAATTTTAGTATTTTGATGATGGCAACTCCAGTACTTTGACCATGAAAATTATTTTTTGTATGAACCATGGCAATATTACGTGCATGTATCATGGCAATTTTAATTTATGGTTCATGGCAAGTCTAGTTTCTTAATTCCCCGTTTTATAAATGTCAAAATTTACTTTTAAATATAGAAGAAAATAGCTGAAACATATCATTGCAACTTCAGTGTAAACATCATGGCAATTCATATGCAATAGACATGGCAACTTTTAATCCAAATTTTTTTTCATCAAAACATATCAACATGTGATCTAGTTTCGAAGATCTCATCGCGAGGGATTTAATGGTGAAAACGGATTTTCAATCGGATTTTTCGTTTAAGAGATAAAACATTTTAAAAACTGAAAATCCAAAAAAATTCCTGCATGCATACATGTGATGACGTGACAATCTGTTTATATTAGAGACGTGTGGTGCGTCTCCCTTCCTGCCACACGTGTGACAGTTAGCGCGACCCAATATTTAATAATATGGCCGTATGCATCGTCCAGATGCAGAGGCCGGGGGTACTCCTCCTTTTCTAAAAAAATTATTACTCTCCATGACTCTGCATCGTTTGAAGGAAGTCATTGATCTTGGTGGGTTGGCAACTGTAGGCTGCGGGTGCTACATGCATCCAAATACAAGCAAGCATGATGACCAGTTAGTTCATTAGCTGATTTGCCAAAGCACTGAGCTCGTACAGCTTCAAGACACATCAGCTGATAGCAAAGGAGTAATGTCGGTTTCAAGTTCCGTTCAGCAGTTGAGCTAAAGGCTCTCTGGTCGCTTGGTTTAATTAATTAAAGCAGCGATGGCTGGTAAGGTCTGGTGATGCCTGCCTACCAAGACTAAATCCATCACACCGTGCCTTCCTACGAAAGCTTCCATTGCACGTGTCATTCTACGACTCATACTATCAACTTTTTTGTTTTGGAAACGACTTTTTTTTCTAGAAGACGGAAACTTTATTACCCCGGAACTCTGCATCAAGATGCATAGAACCACAATCTATTACATTGTCTGTTGGAAATTGAGAAATAAGTACAGACAAATCAATATGTGTGTTAGGCCACATTAAAAAGCCTGTTACACGCACATTGTCCACAATATGATATACACTCTCAGCCATTGCAGCCTCTTGGCTGCCAAGCTCTCTATCGGCTTCCTGTGGTGCCACTTCTGTAGCAAAGCCCATAATCGCTGCTAGCGGGCAGGTACACAAGAGTAACACCTGCATACAAGATTGAACTTTGTTACTCCCTCCATTCCCTTATACAAGACCACAAACTCAAATTGCAGGTATCAATGTAAAATTTAATGACTGCTTTGTAAGTTAATTATTTTTTTTGTTAACCGGGACCATTAATACGCCCGCATACATGCAAAGAAGGCATGGGAAGGAAGTAGCACAATATCATTATGACTACATGCATGCAAGTATTAAACAAGTTGGCAGTACGAGGAAACATCATTAATTTTTGCCTCGATTACTATTAGTGACCTTGTATAAATGCAAATTGTATTTTTCATAGTGGCCTTGTATAAGGGAATGGAGGGAGTATCAAACATGATTTCATTTCAATATATAATCAAATTGAAAAAGAACCGTGCAGCAAAACCCAGCCAAAATTAGCGATTTGGTATTTTCTCCTAGAGAAAGGTGGTAAAAAAAAACAACCTAGCAAAGCAGTATTTTTCTCTGATGCTTTTCCGGTTTCAGAAAGAAATGATGGACCAATAAAAGTCAAGTCTCTTTGGATCGTTTTCAGGATTTTCAAATAGGACATCATGAAGATATCAACACCTAATTAAGCACTCACTTTTCTACAAGACAACGTTATCTCAAACCTAATGTATGTGCGATGAGTATATAGCTCAAATAATTTAATATTCTATAATAATATACAAAGCTACAAATTTAACATTTTACTTTTATTAAGCTCCAATCATATCATTAACGTAGTTGCTTTACAATGCACTTTAATTTAGTGTTTTTTCCACTACGAATATGCTCTATGCACATAATTAATTAAGTAACTTTAGTAGGCAAGATGTCTCTATCATAGCATATCTAGTCCCAGCGATATATTATAGTCTAACTAGAATTAACATGAAGCATGTGCTCATTTTTTAGTAGTCGATGGATATGTCCTTTCCAGTGTTTCACTACCCTCTGGGAGTGCAATTTCGTACTAAATGATAAATGTGCTCAAAGTTAAAGGATGGATAAATCTGGCTGATCGATACGTCGGGCCGAGCAATTTCTTGGTGAGATGTTGTGATTATCAATTAATGATCTGGAGTGTTGAATGAGCACGGTAGAGTACCAGGCGCCAAACAGTGACCGCTACTGGCATGGACAGTGACTCAACCTACATTTTTCCTTTTGGAAGTTTTGGCAAAACTCGTTTGGCAATGCAAGTCTACAAATGGACATGATATGTCGTCTGTGCATGCCGATGCCAAAAGGTAATAACCTCCCTTTATGAAAGAACAAAAATCTAATAGGCAGAAGCGAAAAAAACCTATCAGTTTTTATGTCTATTCTGGGACTTCCATATGCCTTCACTCTTATTCCTTTTTCCATATATAAGATCTCCTGATGACTATTCAGCTGGAGATTGGGTGGAATGACGGCACACAATAATTTATATGTTTGACAATTGTAGTTCAGTCTATTTTTTGGATTAAGTGTTACTACTAGAAGCTTGTCAAGCGGGAACGGCCCCAGCGTCGTCCTGCAGGAGACTCGGGCGGTACAATCTCCTCCGCCGCTCTAGCCCATCATCCGCATCCCCCCCCCCCGGCCGTCGTGTGCAGGGGCAAAGCCCCTCGCGGCGGTGGGCGACAGCGGGAGCTCTCCCGCACCGTGGTCTGCCTCGACTCGATCTCGCTGCCGATGCGTGGCTCGCGCCGCCATTGACATGGTTGGGCCTCCCCAGAGCTCTACACTTAGCTTGGTGCAGTCCGTCCTCGACATCCTGCCACGTGCAAGTGATCCCTACTGTCGGCTTGGTTGGGTGCCACCTCACCAGATCTGGACAACCACGGACCAGGGCGGAACTTGTGGCTAGGGCTTCGGTCACCCCGGTGGTACAACACTGTGGTGGTGCTAAGAGGCTCCATGGTTGTGCTGCGGTGGCCCCGTAGACGCGGATGGCGGCCGGGATTGATTGATTTGCCGGATCCGGCTTCTCCATCTTTGTCGGCCGTGGGCCTATGGCGCAACGTGTGACCACTCTGGACTGCAGCATCGACCTTACGGTAGACTCCAGTGGCCATCGAAAGATCTTCATGAGGGTTCCTCTCTCTAGATCGGCGGTGAGATGCCATCAAAATATCTTCATTTCTCGTTGCCTTCGGTGGTGAGATGCAATCTACAAACGACGGTTGGTGCAAAGGTATGGTTGTAGAGCGGCGGTGGTCAATTCTCTAGCCCAGCGCATCTAGCTGTCGGGATCGCTGAGAAGTGGCAGCGGCAACGCGTCATTGTCTTCGACGAGCTCTGGGTTGAAAATCCGTGCCTGATCCAAGTTGATTATACCTAGCAATGTTGATGTTTTTACATCGTTACCTTGTTGAAGGCGTTCCTCGGATATGCTCGGATGGTTCTTTAGGGTGAAACCTATAATCTGACCTTTGGTGGTTGGATCCGATGACAACAGTGCTGGAACGTTGCTCTCTTTCTAAAGATATTGATATTTGATAACTTCGTTGTCCTTGTGGTGTCATGAGATGGCTGGTGTGGATATGATGATAGTATTGGCATAGTTTTGGTCTTATATGACTTTGCTATTTGCCAGCGTGTTTCGTGCGTGTGTGTGTGTGTGAGCTTGCTGTTGGGTGTGTGCATCCAAACTATGCAAGGGCCGGGAGTATGCTCATTACGTTTGTATCCACTTGACGTTTCATTTTGAGTCAATAAAATCCATCCTTTTTGCATAAAAAAAATAGAAGTTGTCAAGCAGTACGTGCACATATAGCTGCGTCATGGATGGCGATGGATGTTGAATCTACAAGCACATTAAATAGTTTATTGCAACTATTAACTGGACAGGGAAACAACAGAAATTTGCATTTGGTTGCCGTCTCGTATTCGTACGTGTGCATGGTGACTGCTCATATCATGGATGGATATGCACAAGGCAAGAAGCCACTCCCGTACGTACAGTGCCCTTGACAATCATAGCACGGAAGAACAGTGGTACCTGCAAACCACCTGGCTTGGTGAACACGTATTTGCTCATGCTGACGGCCCTGGAGCAATGGAAGAAGGGCCCTAAGCTAGGACATGCACGTAGCCAGGACTGGCCCTAAGCTAGCCCTACATTCATACATTCATAAATGTCTCGCGCAAATATGCATCATTTGATATTAGTTAGTGAATACACAAATTTTCTCGCATTGTGTTTGTTTTAGGAGGATTTGTCACAAGTGCGTGAAGGTGAGGCCAAGTTGTATGTCTGGAATATCTACACAACAAGGTTTTGGATTCCGAGCATGCACGCAAGCAGGACCAGCTCTAAGAGAGGAGATGATCAACAAAAATGAATCATTTCTTTTCTTTTGTGCAGTAGCAATTGAGATGTCGCTGCCTTCATATAGTTTGTGACGACAAGAAGCTACCATGGGCAGAAATACACCAAGGACAGTTGCCAAGCCATCAAGATCTTAATTATGTTCAGGAATAAAAACACTTTTATTTATTACTCTCCATGATTCTGCATCGTTTCAAGGAAGTTGTTGATCTTGGTGGCTTGTATACCGTAGGCTCCCTTGCACGAGTCATTCTATGATTCATATTAGCAACTTTTCTATTTTTGGCAGTGACGCCTTTTTAGAACACCGAAACTTTATTGCCCTGGAACTCTGCATCAAGATGCATACAACCATATTTTATTACATTGTCTATTGGCAAATCTACTGGCACAGACCGAAATACGCATGTTTGATTGGCAGGATATGAATATGAGACTTCCGCAATGGAATGAACACATTTTCCCGGAGTACAGCTTGTACAACAACAAGGTTTCATCGTAGTACTTGTACATTGGGTTTTAGGTGAGACACTAGACAGACCTTTAAAGTGTACTAACATCATTCACCAGCATGAGGTGCTATTCTAATCGGTTTACATACATCATACAAATTTATTTTAGTCAGACTTACGCTAGAGAATCATCATAAAAAAGGGGAAAATTGGTTCATGCCACTGCCAAAATCTCATATTCGTATCCTGCCAATCAAACTTGTGTATTTCGGTCTGTGCCAGTAGATTTGCCAATAGACGATGTAATAAAATATGGTTGTATGCATCTTGATGCAGCGTTTTAGGGTAAGAAAGTTTCCGTGTTCTAGAAAGGCGTCACTGCCAAAAAATAGAAAAGTTACTAATATGAATCATAGAATGACACGTGCAATGGAGCCTATGGTTTCCAAGCCACAAAGATCAACAACTTCCTTGAAACGATGCAGAATCATGGTGAGTAATAAATAAAAGTGTTTTTATTCCTGAACATAATTAAGATCTTGATGGCTTGGCAACTGTCCTTGGTATATTTCTTCCCATGGTAGCTTCTTGTCCTCACAAACTATATGAAGACAGGGAAATCTCAATTGCTACTGCCCATGGTAGTTTCTTGTCCTCACAAACAAATAATATATTTTCTTTTTTTTTCTGTTCTTTTTTGGTACATAAAAAAAAAATCCACACACTCAATTTAAGGGATTAAAGTACTAATTTGACATAATAATGCATTAAAAGTTGTTACATTGGGGAAGAAAAGTCTATTAGTGACATTTTCCTGCTAATAAACTGGCATCTTGGGAGAAACACTAGTTACTTACCACCACACGACAATGAATACAGTGCACAAGCACATGCATATGTTATGAGTCCACTCATCGTCTACGCCCGGCGGTGTGACAGTCTGCCTACCTCATCTTCATCTCATTCCTGCCGATGGACGTTGAGGTTGGGAAGGCCTAATATGGCGTGATTCGACCTATTGAATAACACCACGCGCAGGTCGATTGTGCGCCATCTGATGTGCTCCCATCAAATCCACATATTTCTCCTCGTAATGGAGCCACTTGGTCCGGTCCCTCTTTGCTTTTAACACTTGCCCGACGGTTGTCTCGTTGAAGATTTCACCGGGGAAGACGGTCGAGGCGTAGACAGTGTAGCTCCCGTCCCATGCTTCCTTAACAGTGAGGCGAGGGAGAGCACGTTGTGGCCGATATGACCTGTGCGAGCGAGTTCTCTCTTGCCCATACAAGATCTGCATGTACCCGTGCTCGACATCCAAAAGAAAACACTATGATTTCAAATCCAAATCCGGGAACTCATTGAAGAGGGTGGGATCCTCCTGTGTGGCCTCCAGCACGTCACAACGATCCCACTCCTCCTCCTCGGTGATGAGGGATGACTCCTCCTCTGCCTGCTTCTCGTCCAAGGATCCGTTCCTCCTCGAAGAGCGACACAAAGTCCGGTCATAGGAGTCAGTGCTAAATCCGGCATATCTCGAGGTTTGGGTCCTAAGCTAGGGGTCTTAGAGCGATGCTAACATGGACACAAGATTTTACCCGGGTTCAAGCTCTCTCGAAGAGATAATACCCTATGCCATGTTTTCGATTGTATTGATATGGGGTATAGTACAAAGTAGATGTATCTACCACGAGGTTGTTGTATATGATTCTAATGAATATGAGATCATCTATTGACTAGCCTAGCCTCAGTTTATATAATGCACTAAGAGGCCTAGGATTTAGAAGAGTCATAGTTTGTGGGCCAAATCTTTTGGAATCTTTCTTCTATACGCCATGGGCTGCCCAAAGTGGCCCATTAGTGAACCGCCATAGGGGTCCTCAGCCCGACCCACCTGGCCAGGAGACGATGTGTTGAGTACCCCCTAGTCCAGGACACCAATAGTAGCCCCCTTGGGCTGATCTTCAAGTTGGGGACGCTCATTGGTTCTTCTAAAATGTTCTTCGTCTTCTGTCGTCAGTCTTGAAAACTAGTTCAACAAATCTTCCCATCTCCGATCTTGAGGATCGCCGAGGTGTATCCGAAGAGCTCACATGTCAGGCATCCTAGGACCCCTTTAAGTTCTCGGCTCTTAACAATGCCTTGCTATTTTTAAGCCACACCCCGGGTTCAAAGTTTTTCCCATTCGGCGGTGTCCTCTTGCAGCCGAGCTCCAACGCCGGACTGTAACCGAGGTGTCTTTTTGTAGCCGAGCTCCAATGCCAGATTTTATCTGAGGTGTCATAGATTACCTCAGTCTTGAAAAAATTGAAGGAGTTCAGCCGAGCTTAGTGCCGGGAACGTCCTCTGGGGAGCCAGCCACTTGCACCTGAGCTTTATGCTGGACTACTTTCGAGGTGGTGCACCACCTCGGCCTTGGGCTGATTTTTTGTGGATTTTTTTGATTGGCACACTTTATTCTCTACCGAGATGTATAGCTAGTAGCCCTCAAGGTATGTGTTGGCCTAAAATCCGAAATGCACTTGAAGGATAACAAAAAACCATTGATCCCAATAGACCCTAAGAATCAGACCGATTTGCGAAATCGGCCTAAGGATCAAGTCCTTGCTAGGCAACATACATAGGAATGGAAATGCGGTGCATAATAGCTCCCGAGATTCAGGTTGGGTGCGGCCGACCAACCTAAGGATTGTAATCTCCTCGGTAACTGTTTTGCACTTTGATTTTTTTCCATTGGATCGTCAAGGTAGTAGCCCCCAAGACTTGGGTTGGGCACATGGCCAACCCTAGTATCGTATCTTCTCGGGAACTTGATCAGTCTATGTTTGAGTGTCGCCATCACCGAGGTGCAGCTTAGTAGGAAACATGGCGACCTGCGGGTTGGAAAAGTTTTCCTGAACATATCCATCACGCAGGAGACCTCGATCAAGAGGATGTCCTGCCTCCTGAAAAAAACATAAAAAAGGTTAAAGATGTCATAAGTTCGAAACCAAAAAATTTATGTAAAAACTTTATGTCTGAATTAAATCAAGGTTTTTTGTTCCAATCCAAAATTGATCTTAAAAATTAATTTGTGCTTTCGTTGTTCTTTAACATGATACCTCCGATCTCCAAACTTCAAGCGGGTTAGCCTTCGGCTTCAACCTGCCTTTTCGAAGGCCAAGGGCTTCTTAGGGTAATTTAGCGAACTAAACTTGAGCGGCTCTAGAGAGAAGGCTACTGACCACACTGTCGCATTGGGAAAAAGGAGTAGTAGAAAAAGACTTTGCAGTGACTTAGAAGAAAACATTTATTATAAAATGACACATATGAATTTGAGAGCCCCATTTAACTTATGGAAAAGATGTTTTAACAATCAATGTTTTTAACAAACAAACTTTTTGTTTAAGACAAATATAACTTTTCATTGAACTGAATAAAAATTGATTTTTTTTTAAAAAAAATTGAGCATCAAAGCGACTTAGCTAGTTAATGTGCTCAGTGTTGATGACATGGTACGGGTTTGTGGCGGGACAAAGACGTCCATCAAACTTTTCCAGATCCGTCGCGGTGCGTATTCCTCGGCTTAGCCGAGGTCCCAGCCCCCAAGACCGTCCCGAGGTGACCGAGCAAGGAGCTCGGCTTGGTGGTGGCGATGCAGCATGGTCGATGAGGCGAACCCCTGGTCCAGCTGCCGTAATGAAGTTGCTCGGTGGGGTGATGATGAAGCCCCTGGGGTATGTTGATGAAGAGATGGTGAAGCCCCCGGTCTAGACGAGGTGACAGAGCAGGTTGGCGGCGTGACGCCGGAACCCCCACATCAGCCTACGTGTCGAAGCAGGTCAGCATGGTGGTCGTCGCTTAAAGAAGTGACGGTGTAGGTCAGAATTTGTGATGCGGTCAATGTCGGCCTGATGAAGTGACTGCGGCGACGCCAGCGCGCCCGACCCAACAATAGGGGAAGAAACATGGAGGGGAGTGGCGGGTGTGGGTGGCGGTTATGTGAACTTTTTGGACAGGGAAACAATCATTTTATAGCCATGGGCAGTGATAAATGTGGCATGTGGTAGGGATGGTCGCGGGCAGTTGGCACACAGCAACCACCATTAATAATTGGCACACTTCCTGATGCCATGAGTGTCTGTCGTCTACACCATTCGTAGTGCAAGGAGATGAGCCACATGGGATGCTGAGCAGGGAGGTGAAACTTCTCTCCCACACGAGTGGGTGGCAGATGGAATGCCCACAAAACCAATGCCCTACAACCTCCAAATATGGAGACTCATAGGCTTGAGATGGAGTGCCATCAATAAATATGGCAATCCAGCACCATATGACAACTCTGCAAGAGGGGTCTTTAGGGCCAAATTCTCTATATAACCGGCTATCATGGAGACTCCGCAAAAGTTGCTCTAAGCTAGCGCAACAAAGGAGCCCGCCCAGGGCTCTTTGTCTAAAGGGCCTAGGCGGGTCCTATATGTATGCTAATGGGTGTTACCATAGTGGGAGGCTTAATCAATGTAGTAGAGTCATATATTCCTAAGTGAATACACAAAGATTACCAGATTGGGTTTGTTTCGCGAGGGTTGGCAATGAGTAGGGGGACGAGAGGGAAAGCCGCTAGTATCTCTGGAATAGGTTCACAATTTAGACATCCCGCATTTTTTGAGATAATTAAAGCAAAAAAAATCTAGTGAACAACACTATACTTCCAGAATTTTAGATTCTAAAAAATTATGCATACTATGCATGGGAGGAATCCATCATTTTTTCCTCCCATGTCTCTCTCATGTTCCCACCTCCCCCATTGATAGTCTCTAATTCTACTCAGGCTACTCTACATTTTCCCTCCAGCAATATAGCTAATCGGTTTAGGGATGGCAGGGCGGAATGGGGTGACGCTATAATGGGGTGACGCTATACATAGTAGTGCGAGGTTAGGGTTTGGACATAAGGCATTTGGCTTAATGACAATTCGGAATTATGTTCTCGCGCTAGTGGGCGGCATGTGTCAGGTTGTTGCCGGCTCCCTCACACAACTTCTCCCCATGGTGGATGCCGATTGTGGGAGTTGTATTGGGTAGAAGCTTCATCTCAATAATCCTGGTGGATAGCCATATCTTCCCAAAGCTGGTCAAATCTAACACTCTTATTAGGGCCAGCGTGGTTATAGTGTAGGAGAGGAGGACGGATTCATTTGTCGGTTGTCTCCAATCTAGGGTTCCATGGTAAATCTAAGTTGGTTTTGAAGCATCATCTCCTATCTTATCCATCTACTGTGTTCTCAGATGCTTGAGCTACAAATCAAACAACAACAAGTCTCCAACGAGCTTCATGAGTGGCTCATGTGGATCGGTGGCCACTGGTGGATAGGTTGGCAAATATCAATACCCCTTCTTCAACCTCCACATGGGAGGCCCTCTTCAGCTTGCACTATGATGGCAACAACATGACCAAAGATTGTGTCCAAGGAATCTCCGACAAGATTGCCGCTCGTCGGAGAACTCAATTGCTTTCAATTGCGTCCTTTGGGGTCATGTTTGCAAATGACAAGGATTTGCTTATAATTTCAATTTACTTTAGAGTCCTGATGGCTCTATTTTGTATGCATTTTTATAGCTCATTTGTTCCATATTATCTCCATATATTCCTACTAAACCAAGTACATGTCCATTATGCATGATTTTCGGTTTTCATTCTTTCCAGTATCACTATTGCATAGTTTGTGTTTTATTTACTTTTGTTAGTTTCCTTAGTTTCGTTATGTCTATAGGTATTTTATATCAACCATGGACCAAGCATGATGAAACAGCAAAGGTTGGGTTCAGTACAGAGGACTTCCACGCGCCAGACTTGGGTACTTCAGAGTGTAAAAATGACATTTTTTCAAAGTGCTCAAAATCAAGATGTAATACCACAGGTGCATCGGCTTCGTTCATACTCCCTCCGTCCGAAAAAGCTTGTCCCTCAAATGGATGTATCTAGAACTAACTTGGTGCTAGATACATCCATTTGATGGACAAGCTTGGGACAAGCTTTTTTGGATGGAGGAAGTACGATTCTAATGAGCCCAAGAACATCAAAATCCGAGTTCGGAATGACGATCATTCTCCGAAGAAGACCAAAACGTTCGATGAGGCACGGTACAACTATTCCATGCCCAGAAAAGCCCAAAATGGTTCAGACCAGATGGGATTCTTGGTAGATTTCATTCCTGTTTTTTCCTTCGACATCTTTGGCCATCAAAGGAAGTTTTGGCAGAGGATTTGGCTCATTTAGAGCCCTTGAATCAAAGGAGAAAAGATACATCTACGGATGAGGCTTTCATAGAGCCCTTATATACACACCTTCAAGTCTAGTCGCCTCCATCATCCATCATACATCCAAGATCAACCTCCATCACGTTTATTGCTACTCCAACACCACCTCGATAGAAGAAGGAACGAGATCAAGAGAATGAAAACAAGGCTCTAGCACACACCGCATCGGCCTTCAGGGCGGTGCTTTCTCCACCATGCCACTGCTGACATCACTATCTCTACCACGCCATCACCATTGGTGCCGCCTCCACCAACGCCACCATGTGTTCTCCATTCCCCTACTCGATGCCGACTTGTAACTTGACTCTCTCCTCTATGTTACCCGACTTTACGTTTGAGCAGTTGTACTTGTTCTTGGGTATATGGATGAACTCTTTATGATTAGAATTAAATTCAATTAGGCGAGCCAATATCTTTTGTTTATGTTGGAGTAGCTTTCATGTGTGTTGTGAGGAGTACGCACACAACATTGTCGCCTTGATTGGCTGTCAACCATATTACTGCTGCTGTTCTGGGTTAGGATGGTGAAGTAATTTGAGGTGCCAGTAAAAAGCCTCTACCTTCACCTTGTCCAATCCGTAGGGGAATAATAGAGAGCCCTTGGTGAGGCCGCGTCTGTATGCGAAACCACCCACTTAAGCACATAAAGAGTAGTTTAGGGACAATACATAGACCTATGCTCCGCACTTGTTGCATGGATCATATTAGTAGTGATGACTACGGAACACTCGAGAACACCTTATTGCTCAAGCACTGCCTATACTAACTTAGCATTTTCTTATTCCTATTTTTACCTTCAGTTCGTATTCTAGGTAAAGTCATTTTTATTCCGTTTCTGCAGCGATTTATAGAATAGGCTATTTCCAAACTCCGGTTTGGGCGTGTACCGAATTTCATCAGTGAAAATGTAGTTACAGGGTTAGTAGTGCCTTACTTTTCTCTCCTTGCGGGTTCGACACTCTATTTGCCATGGAAGTGCTACAACACCCTGTGCTCTTGCTGTACATCAAGTCCTTTCGGTACTGATGTATAACTTTTGATATTATAAACACCGGTTTCGAGGATCTTCGTGTCCCTTGTAAAAAAAATACATGGATTTGTACAAACTATAGAGTACGCATGTTGGCACGGCAAACTATTGTCCCACCTCACCAACCAAGAGCTAAGATGGAATTGGAGAACATACTTCTAGTTGATATCCATACAAGTGTAGAAGTATCTATTTGTTTAACAAGCAGGAGCTAGGATGGGATTGGTCTAGAAGTATCTATTTACAAACGGAGTACTCTCAAAACATTTGGACATTTATCTATAAGATGCATACATTACTCTTAAATACACTAGCAAGTTTAATCGACATACGGTGACCTGCAAACAACATAATGTGGTACTATTGGTTTATTGAGATTTACAAAGATATCCATTGTAACAACATAGTGGCTTAAACGTCCGAAACAAAATAAAAAACATTCTTTGTGACAAAATACAATTTATTTTTAGATCTGTAAAATATGTTTCTACTGATAAACATTAGAAGAGTATGAAAAATAAGTACCTAAGATGCAGGAGCTTGTGTAAATTGTTCATTTTTCTTATTATTTATACAATAATATTTAGGCTGGTATGTTAAATAAATAATATCAATAGAAACAATATATATCTTTACATCAAGATGAGTTATCACGAAGTAAAAAAGTTCAATATAAATAGGTGGTACTCCCTTTATTCTGGTAGCTAAGCCCAGTTTTTACCGATGCATTAGCTGGAAATAATGACATCCGTTAAATCGGTTTTATTAATTGTGCTTATCTATTAATTTTCCTAAAATTAACTATTTTACGTAAATATTGTGGCCAACAAAACATTCAAGCGTCACATCTTGATTTAACATCTCCGGTATGTATATACTCTATTAAACAATTAGCATGTAAGTAGAAGGAAATAAAATTACAAAATATCATAAACACAAAATATTCTAATTATCTTTCAAAATCCAAAATCATTTTAAATAAACATAAAATACTCTCAAAATAATATTAAAAAATATTCATAATTTATTTATGAGTTTTTACAAATTTCTCAATTTAATACTACTTCTAAATTTATTCACCTTTTTATATTTTCTTAGATTTTTTCATATTATGTTCTGTTTTGTGCCTGTCTTCTTATTTGCAAAACGAGTGTCGCGTCACTAGTCATGCCACTTTCACTATGTCGGTGGTCAAATCATCAATCTTTATATATATTTGACTATATAATCACAAATAAACTCAACCAATAGTTGCTTGATAAAAAACGAGTTTAGTCCCAAATTTGTCGTGGTCTCTTTTTCCTTTAGGACATCCACATCTCAACATGAAAATTGGACTAAGGTCCAACATTATAGGGCCTCCATGGAACCGTGGGATTACAAATAACACAGGAATTTTGAGATTAAATGTTTGCTTCATTGGAAGAAGACACATGCATGGTGCATTCAAAATTGAAGTGAACTTCCCCATGAGATGTTGGTTTCCTCCAAACTACTAGGAAAAATTTCAAAGCTGAGGTTTTATTTTCGTGTAATCCAAGTATATCCAAAGTGTAATTTTTCTTCTTCTTTTGCTTAGGACTGCAATCCACCATTGTTCCCGCAAAAAACCTTATTGGTTTTTAAGGTTGGCTGAACTTGGAGTGTCAAAACAAAGTTAGTGAAACAAAATTACTAAAACACTAGTAGTATCATTTAACTCTATGGGCTGGTATTGACTATTATGTGGCTGCAAATCAACTATAGAAAGCTAGCTAATCGGTACTACATTAATTAATTATTGCAACTGTAGCTAGCAACACTGCATGCATCAGCAAGGTAGCATGGGTAGCCGTCTCAGCCCCATCAGCACTCACCATGGAAAAAGCAAAAGTGTGTAAATAAAGGAAAACAACAACAAGATGATGTCCTCTCCCTCCTCCAAATCGCCACAAGCTAGAGATAGAGACCCTTCTCTCTCATCTCTTGGTTGTGCTGCTACCTGGCGCTCTCTCCTTTTTCTCTCTCCTCTTGGGTAGCTCTCGCTCCCTCTCAAAGCAGTCAAGAGCTAGACCCTCCTGTCTCCTCTAGCTTCCATTCCATTCCTTTCCTTGGTACTAGTACTCTGATTCCCTTTGATTTCCCCAGCTGCCGCAGCTGCCAAGTCTCTTCCTCCCACTATCTCTTCTCTCCAACCTCCAGCCCAGCCAGCCGCCCAAACACCTCTCTCCTCTCCCAACAACTCTCTCTGGAAGTCTAGATCGCCGGCCATGATCTTCCCTCCGGCCTTCCTCGATTCATCAAGCTGCTGGAACACCAACCACAACCAGCTTCAGGTATGCATCCTTGCGGTCAATTAATTCTTCTCTCAAGATTTTGTTCACACAAGAAAAAAAAAGAGAGAGAATATGTTCTAGCTAAGCTAGGGTTTGCTGATGGCAGATGTACATCCTCTGCTGATTGCTGCACTATGTATCTTGGAATATACTCCATATACACATCTTGGCTGACGCTTAGTTCCTGACCTCTTAATTTGCAGCTGCAGCAAATCGGCAGCAACAGTCATATCACTACTACTCCTTCACCTGCTGGCCACGGTCCTGGAGATGGAGGAGGCAGCAACAACAACAATCATGGTCAGCAGGAAGGACTAATGGCCACAGCCGGGGCGGGAGGAGGTGGTGCTGATGGCGGCGGCGGCGGCGGTGGGGATGGTGACAGCGCCGGCGGCGGGAACAACAAGCCGATGTCGATGTCGGAGAGGGCGCGGCTGGCGCGGGTGCCGCAGCCGGAGCCGGGGCTCAACTGCCCGCGCTGCGACTCCACCAACACCAAGTTCTGCTACTTCAACAACTACTCCCTCACCCAGCCCCGCCACTTCTGCCGGGCCTGCCGCCGCTACTGGACCCGCGGCGGCGCGCTCCGCAACGTCCCCGTCGGCGGCGGGTACCGTCGCCACGCCAAGCGCAGCGCCAAGCCCAAGGCCGGGTCGACTGGATCCGGAACCGCCGCGGCAGGGACGTCGTCTGCGACGTCGACGACGCCCAGCACCACTGCTTGCACCACCGGCACTGCCACTGCGCCGCCCGCTCTGCAGTACTCCATGTTCGGCAGCGCGCCGCCGCATGGCAGCCGGTTCGCCGATAGCTTCGACCCGGCGAGCCTCGGCCTCAGCTTCCCCGCCAGGCTGCTCTTCCCGGACAATGGCGCCTACGCTGCCGACGGTGGCGCGCAGCACCACCACCACCACCACCAGGGGAACGGGAACGGCATGGAGCAGTGGGCGGCTGCGCAGATGCAGAGCTTCCCGTTCCTGCACGCCATGGACCACCAGATGTCCGGGAATCCTCAATCAGCTTCGGCAATGCCCACCACAATGGCGGCGATGCAGGGCATGTTCCACCTAGGGCTACAGAGCGGCGGCGGCGGCGGCAATGGCGATGATGGGGGAAACCACCAGTTCCACCACCAGCCGGCCAAGAGGGACTACCAGCAGCAGCAGCAGCAGCAGGATTACCCAAGCAGCAGGGGCATGTATGGAGACGTGGTCAATGGCAATGGCGGCGGCTTCAATTTCTATTCCAGCACTAGCAATGCAGCTGGTAATTAGCTAGCTAGATCTAGCTAGCTTTGTTCTTGCAAACTTAGGTTGATGCATGGTGAAATGGGGCCGGGGATGTATAAAATCTTCATCACTACAATATGTGTTACAAGAACTCGATCGATCTCGTCGGTCGAGATCTCTAGAGGAGGGGGGATATCAATGCATACACAAGAATGTTAACCTTTTGTCTGTTGAGTGTTTGATCACTATGGCCTTAATTTGTAGTACTATTGTTTAATTGTTGTTTCATATACTTAGCAGCTAAGTGTAGTGTGTTAGTAGCCCCTGCATATGCATGCTCTCTGGGATCTTTCCTATTGAGTTTTATTACCTTTTTCATGCACTAATTTGTGGGTGTGTACCAATGTCCCACTTCTACACTGTGCTAGTTTCATCAAACTCTTGATGATTTATATATGGCAGGTTCTCTTTGTATCAAGGATCTCCTTCGCGTGTTTGCGTGAAGGTTTTTCACTATGGTTTTATTGAGTCTCGGATGACTGATCTTTTTCAATTAAGTCACGGTCGACACCGAGAATTGTCAATATGACTATGAGATGCGTGCAAAACTTAACATTTTTTTGGATATGAGAATAAACAATGCATTTTTTTGCACTAGATGAACAAAAGCCACAACACAGTGACTATTTTCTTAAATTTGTATGAACAATTTTGTAAAACAGGTTGAGACTTAAGAATATCTCATTTGACTGTCGAACGTCGTCTTAGATGAGCCTTTTTATATTTAATTTTGTGGGCTAGTTTGTTGCAATCAAAAGTTGTACTCCGTTAAGTTGTGGTTCATTGTTTTGTCTGAAAATGCACAAGGCGTACACATATACTCCCTCCGTTTCAAAATAGATGACTCAACTTTGTACTAACTTTATTATAAAGTTAGTACAAAGTTGAGTCATCTATTTTGGAACGGAGGGAGTACTTATGTATTCAGTAAGGCTAGTTACTCTGATGTGTCATGTTGTTGGATGTAGCATGTATATGCTAAGAGCATCTCTAACCAATCTCCTAAAATTTAGAGGATACGGCCGAGTTTCCTTTAGTGGACGAGAATTGCTCCTCTAAACAAGTGCCGTTTCTAACCTATCTACTAAATTTAACAGAGCAAAAAAATCAACACAAATTCCGTGCAAATTTAGACTAGATGCGAACTTGCTTATGTACAAAATTGATTCGAAATAGAAATACATAACAAATTTACACATAGTAAATGATATCTAGAACATGATTGCAATAAAACTAATTAAACTACTAACTATTAGTCTCATTCTCGATCCTCATGCACTCCGATTCGGTGAGCCTTCCGATGAGCAGCCAGGTCCCTCGTCGCTGTCGGAGTCGCTGTAGAGGTCGATGACCTCCGTCCTCCAGGCCCCGTACTGCTTGTACTGCCGGCGCTCTACCTTGATGCGCTCCGGGTAGTAGCAGCGAGCTCCACCATGTAGGCCTCGCCGGCTTGCTTTACCTCGAGCACTCGCGGGCCTAACGGTCTCCCGGCGTATCTCGTCGGGTGGCCACCTAGGGGTTGACCGGCTCCAACCGCGGTAGACCGTGGGAGAAGTTGCGTCGGGCGACGGCACTGTGGAGATTGACTAACTTGATGTCATATGTGTGTACATGCACCGCGGAATGAAAGGAGCCAAGACAATGTTCCCCACTGGCGCTACCACACGCCGATCTAATTTGGTGGTTGCAGCGGTGGGGTCGGCAGGTTGGGGAAGCAGGATGCGCTGGCGTGGCGACACTCATGGCAACGTGGATCCGCGGGCCGAGCGCCGGGGATGTGCTACGGGGAGCAGTGGTGGACGGATCCGGCCATTTTCGGTGGTGGGTCTGCGGTGGAGTGGCTGTGGGTGATGGTGGGATGCCCCGGCGTCGATTGGGCAAAGGGGCCGGTGGGAGGAGAACGAAGTGGGGTGGAGAATTTTACTCCACGGCTGCTCGGCCGAGTACATTTGTGGGTGGCTTGGAGTACAAAAAATCCTCCCCTAACAATTTTTGGGGTTTGGTTAGTTCCTACTTAGCGGAGGAAAACCAGATTTATCGTCCTCTAACCGGTTGTTGGGGATCGGTTAGGGATGCTCTAACTTCTTAGTTGTATTGTTCTCTTTCTAAAATAAAAGGTGTAGTAATTTTTCTCTGTAGTAATTAACGAGTGAAAAGGTGGTACTAGGAACAAAGAATTCGGGAAATAATAGCTTAATTCAATGTAATTACGCCCCTTTCTTTTGATATTTTACTGTTGCATGTAACGACAAGTATGTGTGTAGATACATTCGACTTAAAGCGAGAGAGAAAGATACTAGCTAGAGTGCATGTGTTGACCATGACATTATACATACAACTTTGTAGTCCTTTACACTTGCGTGGCCATGGCAATATTTATCTGTGCAAGGGATATGATAAATTAATTAGCAATCCATGAAAAGATTGTGCAAATTAAATATATCCTAAATAACCAATGGTATGTCGATAAGAGCTGGTTGTATACTACTAGTAGGGCCGGCATGTGATCGAATCCCCAAGCACATGAGACCATGATGCAAACTCAAAAAAGTGGCAAGAGCATATAAGCAGCGATGTATGTGAACATATGGACTTTGTTAGAGGCAAAAAGGAGTTCAAAGTTACGTGTCTTTTTTCTGTTTTTTGTGTTGGGTTTTCACTCGGTTGCCCCTAATTAACCAGGGAATGTTATTTTTTGTGTTCTGGTTTTCCTTATAAACTGGACCATTTGTGTTGTTCTTAATAAAATGCAGGAATAACTCCTGCCCCTGCACCGAGGTTCTTCTAGAAAAAATGAAGTGCAAAATAGTTTTATAAAAAATTCGCAAATGTGATTTTTGAAATTACGACGCATGGCATGAGTGAACAAAAGTGATTTCTTGTTCTCATCTGATTATCAGTTGCTGGCAGGCGTTCAATGATTGGTGGCCTTATAGGTTGAATACATATGGTGCATGAAAATTGGTGGAGAAGTACACAGCCGGCCGGATCGATGGGACTAGCAGCAGCTAGCTAGCTCACAAAACCATATCATGTACGGATGTGGCGCATGATGAGCATATTATCCATGGCATATTGCATGGAAGTTCGGGTCAGATCGACCACATAAATTACAGCATCGATGCAAGCATATATGGACGACTAAAGAAGCTAGGCAAGGCAGAGGGGCATGCATGATGATGAGGAGGAATTATAGCGGGGTGTGCCCAAAAGCACAGTGGGGAGGGGTGGGGTGGGGTGGGGAGGCAAAACTGGCACAAAAAGCGAAAGGGGTCGCTCTGGCTGGCTAGCTAGGGTTTTGTTTGGAATGGTCCAAGATCCTGCCTGAATTCTTGGTACGCGCGAGCATGGCCATGGCCAGCATGTTCAGGGGAATCTGATTCTCCCCCTACCTTTGGCTCGCTTTCATGCCAGGCATTTCCTTTGCTTTGCTTTCTCCAATGCCTAGGTGGCAGCAGGCCGGTCTCCTCCCCCCTCTTGCTGGGCTTCCTCACCCCCCCTCTCCTGACCCCTTTGGGGAATAAAGCTAGCTAGCACATGCACCATTATTGTTAGTTTTCTTCTCTCCAGATCTATGTGTGCTTCTCTCTCGCCTCTCTCTAGGTAGGGGGTCTTTCATTAGCTAGCCATTGGATGGGAGGGGTTGTTTATCTTGGTCCTTCCTCCTTTTTTTTTCTGACAGAACATGATCTTTGCTTTTGCTCATGTTTTGATCTTGCCATGCATGGATGGATGCTTGTTTTACCCCAATCGATGTAATCAACGCAGGGGTTACTAGCTACCTAGCTTCACGTCTTTAACGAATCTCCTCGCCTAGAGATTGCTGGGTGGGTACGATTGTCGATATCGTCGCCTTTCGACAGCATTGTCCCATTGATGTAACAATGCAATGTATGTAAATCATTACCGGTATTTGCAACCTCTCGTGTAAATATTCACCTAGACTGCATTCATCGTTCACATGAACTGCTACAGTAAAAGAAGATGGCCTAGGAAAGAGAAGTATGTGCACACAACACATGTTTGTTACAATTTGTCTCAAACCTGCAAGGGACCGTGCAATAGACTATATATATGCAGTTGCATTTTTTGGTCCCTCGACTTTTGTCAAAGTCTGAGTTTGGTCATTTAACTCTTGCATTGAAGTTCTTGGTCCCACAAGTGTTATAAGAATGACAGGTTCAACTAGGCTCCACCTTGGTGACAACGTGCCAACAATTTCACACACATGCATGGCAACCCTATAAAAGCTAACAAAATCATGAAATGGTAAAAAGTACGGTAGGAAATTTTATGTCCCATGTATTTGTAAAAATACATAAATTAAGTTTAAGAAAACTAGGGAAATGGTATTAAAAATCATAGAGTTTCCAAAATATGCATAAAAGATATTTAGGAAACTAGAAAAATCAACAAAAAGGAAAAAAAGGCACTGAAAAAGAAAACTTAGAAAAAAAGGAGATTAATAAAATAAAATATCATAGAAATGTTTTAAAAAAAGATTTTGAACATTAAGAAAATTAAATAAAGAAAACCTTTAATAACGACCAACCTTTTTCTTTGTGGGAAAAACTCCCATTCTATTCATCAAACATCGTGGCAGTACAGAGAACACTAGAAGTAAAAGATACATCCATGTCTGTAGACCACCCAGCAACGACTACAAGCACTGGGGCCAGACGAAGGCACGTCGCCGTCATTGGCCCTTCCTCACCAGAGTCGGGCAAACATTGTTGTGGTAGAAAGTCGGGAAGTCACGTGCTAAGGCCTCAAAGGACTAGCGCACCAAAATAGCAACTGTTGCCAATGAAGAGAAGCGTAAATCGGAAGGATCCAACCTGTATACGCATGAATGTAGACGAAATAAGACCAAATCCACGCCGATCCACCAAAGAAAAACACTGACCGAATCACATGAGAATCACCAGAGACACGCATCCACATGCCCTCAAACAATGAGAGAAGCACCTCCGGGACGGGGCCGAGGTGGGAAGAACCTTATTCCATCAGGGAGCCATCGTTGACTGTCCTTCCTGAGAAGAATACAAACAAACTAAAAACACACAAAAAAATGAAGCATGAGTCCTCCCGCTCAAGGTCTAGGATCCATTGTGCCTCCATGGCCCTAAGGTCATAGGAGACGAGATAGATTTGTACATGTTTTTCCATAATTTCTTCTTGTGGCCATTTCGACCACAAAGCCAATGACCAACTTAAGAGCCACAATCAATACCAATATTTGAGGCCTTCATCCCTTCTTTAAGGCACGGACGCCATTCTCAAAGATATATACTACCAGGAGATGGTGCGCTTCTTATTTTTGTTGACAAAACAATATTACATGATACCTGTTGTTTTCTCTTATAAAGATTATCTTTGGTTAAAATGAAACCCTTAAATGGGGATTTAATAACAAAAAATTCTGTCAACAACCCCACACATCAATAACAAGTATGCGCTCAAGCCATCCGTCAATATAAAACATGACGAGACCTTTTATCCGGAGTGAAACGTTAATATTGTCCCAACATCTAAAGTAGGGAACTCACTCTTTTGTCAAGGAGCAAAAACAAGACATTTTGTCAACATAACCTGGCCCTTAGATAGATAACTCAAGATAAATATATTCTTTTTTAAGAGGTACTCCTATGTTTTAATTTTTCAAGTGCATACCGAATATGGGGATCCCTAGCTAGAGCTTTTATGACAATTGTTTCTCGAACAGTTTTTGTAGAAATCACATGAACCCCACCCTTGATGTCTTCCACGATGCTTGACATTTTTCGTTCGTCTCGTGGTGCGGTTTCTGATGACCATGTACTCTAGTATGTACTCACTTTGGTTTGTCAGACACCAATGGATTCCTGGGTCATCAATTTGGCCAATGAGACGTAACTTCCACTCTGTTGGTGAAATTCATGATCTAGAAATACGCGTTTGCTCTATAAACTGAAAAGGAGGAGTACTCGATATTGTTCCTGTTCCTGCACTGCATTTTTTCAGTTCCCGTGTGGTCAAACGACTGGCATCATGCATGATGTGTGTTCTCCTCTGCACCTCCCAAAGATCACTCGGTCGGCGAGAAGGGTCGATGATATATGTAAAGCAAATGTACATTATTCCGCTTATTAAATTCCGGATTGTGGCTGCGGAGATCACCTCATGTATGTTTACATACGCGCGGTCCTAACATCATAATATGCTACTCCCCTCCGTCCCTATTTACACATCGTCTTTTTTGTCGTCGTGATTTAACTTTCACCAATGATTTCATCAAGTAATACCTGAGCTGCGTGCCATAAATATCGCAGCATTGGAAACTATTTTCCAAAACAAATTCAAATGGTATAATTTAGGTGGCATATAACCCATGATTTTCAGTGAAAGCGAAAGTCAAACCTAAACCTCGAAACGGGGTTCCATGCGGACCAGGATGACGGAAGGAGCAGTACATTCCATTCCATGCCCAATGTAGCATCATGATATTCCAGTGCTGATGCCTAGCAAGCTGCAACGATCGTATATCCTGCAGTCGCAGTCGCAGATATAACCATCAGGTTCCTTCGTATATTCTACAGATCCTTCATTTTTCTCTCTCTGTTAGTTTGTGCTGCGATAGCACAGATGGTACATGCAGGATTTTGTGCTGGCAAGAAACATTAGTGAGGTCACAAGTCACGTCGAACCTTGTCAGTTCTGGCACTGCATCTGCATGCATGTTCAGGGTTCAGAAACCGATCTTCTCACATGTTGCTGATGGTTTCTGCATACCCATCACAATCTAAGGGTTAAATTTGTCTAATTTCAAAATCTAAGAAGTGAAACTACAATCAATAGTTGAGCACTGAGGTTAAGTCCGTGCTATATATGGTGGTTACGGGCAATGTACGTAGCCGGTCATATAGGTGCCTTGGCATGTGGGTGAAGTACGTATGTACGGCAGTGGCTTCTTTTTATCGATAAAGGACGCTTTTACAAACACAAAATGTAGCATCGAGTTGATACAATTTATGATGAACAACACCTGACCTTTGCATAGCTAAGATGCCCACAGCCGAAAACAAGCAGTCTGAAAACATAAAAATATAAAAAAATGGACATATCGGCACCAGTAGAGTCAAATAGGACCGTCACTGTGCCTATATCGAAAGAGGTGATGGACCAATACGGAGGTTATGATGTCACCCATGTTGGAAAAAAACTTCTATGGCCACCCGCTCTAATCGCGTACACATCGCCATGAACGGCGAGTGCGTACAACTAAAAATAATCTGCAAAGGAGAAGATTTTTTGTCTTTAAAAACTAAATCATTTCTACATAAATAAAACGACCATAATAAGACATACGCTTCCACCTTTAATAGCGTTTTGAACCTATAATAAAACGGCAGTGCCTTCTTGCCTTCTTCCCATCGATGATACAAAACAGTCACCATGCACGTACGAGTACGAGACAGCAACCAAATGCAAATTTTACAGTCTACTATGCTATATACGCACGTACTGCCTGAGTACACTAACAAAGCTACACAAATGTTTTTCTTTTTTGAAGAGAAGAAGGCCCCCCAAGGACCCAGACCACCATTTACGAGACTTTCAATGCTAACCTGCAAACCGAACACCACATCCATCCACGGACCGAGCGGACTAGTTCGCAGACATGGATGAGGGAGCCGGCCATTCAAAGCTAGCTGAATACTATCCGCCAATAAAGAAAATTTGAAATTCAATCTGTCTAAGAAAGCACGCACCGGATCTCACAGCAGCGGTGGATCACATCATTGCACGACCACAACAAAAAAGAAACTAATATGCTTAGTTTAGTCTGACAGTCCTTGCAAATAATTGGACTTTCCGCTCCGCCGGACATGCAATCCGAGCTTCCATGCTGAATCTACCATCGTCGCCGTCTCGGCTGACTCCACGTCGCCATCTCCAACTCATCGTTCTGCCACGGCAACATCTTAAAACGGACGGCTTGCACAATAATCCCTGCGTCCTCATCCAAATCCTCCATCTTCAAGGTGACCATATACTCTAGCTTATTTTCATAACTCATTTTAGTGTTTTATATACTCTAGCTTATTGCATAATGGTTGTTGGAAAATGAGTTGTTCATAAAGAGAACAATTGTTGTTTGTTGTTTATGCATAGTGAAGGGCCATACTCTTCTTATGTAGTATGTATGTTATGAATATTGACAATAAAATTAAACATCCATGCATTGGCGCTAAATATCACAACACTAATTAAATGAATATTACAAGTGTGTGTGGCACTGCATTTAGTCACATTGTAGAAATACACATGGAGAAATTCTATAGTTATGAATTTTAGAGTCATCTGATTATGTATCATCCGACACTTGCAATTTTCACCCAAATATTGAAGTAACTTAAATACCGTTCACAGACATTAGGAACAAGCAACAAAAATGATAGTAAGCATACATGTTGATGTGTTGAATTCAATAAGAGTTGTTGCAAGCGGTGGATTTATCTCTCTTCAAGAATGACTCAAGTAGATATATTGATATTTTCTCCTAGGGACATAAGTCTAGATCCTTTCAAATAATTAAAAAGATTTTTCAGAATGAAGTACAAATTATTATAACAAGATAAATTATGTTTTTGCAATTAGACTTCAAAGAGGAAAATTCGAGTTACAAGTTTAATGAATATATGATGATTTGTGAAAATAGCTTCATAACTTGCACCTCCCGGAACACCACTAAGAGTGGAGTATCCAAGAAGATAATCATGTGTGATGACATGGTGAGATCAAAGACGACACAAATCAATTTGCCATTATACTTTTTAAATCTCATGCTTTAGAGACTACAAAATTTATAGAGCGCTATCAAATCTGTTGAAAATATGACGCCATATAAGGTATGGTATGGTATGTGAAACCATTTTGTCTTTTCTTAACATTTGGGAATATGAGACATATGTAAAAGTGTTTACAAGCTGATGAGCTCATATCCCAAGCAGGATTAGTGCTACTTTGCTAGTTATCCCAAAATATCGTATTCCTCTATCATTACACCGAGGCAAAGTATTTTTTCATAGAGTGCGGTGAATTTTGAAGAAAACGTTTCTTGCAAAAGAATGAGTGGGAGGATGGAGCAACTCGACGAGATTACAGAATCTTCGTAATCAGATCAAAGGAAAGAAGCATTAGAAGTATTTCCATAATTTCCTACTTTGACTGATACGCAAGCCTCTACATGAGACATAGACTTCGATCGAATTTGCAGCTAAGCCACATGGGTTAGGCAAAACTTACACAGGCCCGTTTGTTATCCAGACGACAAACAATTAATCTATGTACACAAAGAAGCATTGATGAGCCCTGACTCTGAATTGGTTATAAATCAAAGTAATCCGAGACATTATTCATACATGATTCCAGTTTAGAACTTGATGAACCCTCCGAAAGATTTAGAGTTTCACGTATAATAAAGGATATGTAAACCGACAAAGATAAAAATGTTTTATAAAGCTGGACTTGTTTCAAATAGTATATGACACGTTCACATACTTGACTACGAGCAGATTGTCTCATTGTAGCGATGCTTAAAGTCACTTTAGGTTAAACTAGCAATTACTACATATTTGAATTATGAGATATAAAATATGGACGCCAAAAGGATTTCCATGAGATGGAAATAGAGCCAAGGAGATTTTGTCGATCAAGAGGATGCTAATAATTGTGCAAACTTCAGAGATCCAAGAGTGAACTGAAGCAATCATAATGGAGTTGGACTCTTCATTCTGATGAATGGTCAAGGAGTTGGATTTTACTGGGGAAAGCGAACATATTTGTGTTTACAAGAAATTAAGTGGGATCATAATAATATTTTCCCTTTTCGAGAAGCACATATATGTGCCTCCACAAGATGCAAATATGCACTTCTCGTGGAAGCACACAAATAAAATCTTGGAACAAATTCCCTTTCCGAAGAAGCATCGCGGAAGCAAATCTGTGCCTCCTTGGGAAGCACATATTTACAAAAAAGAAAAGAAACTTCACAAAAAAAGATTGCTTCTCGCAGAAGTAAGTTTTGCGGGGCTCCCGCATTGACTACTTACTCTCACCAAATAGGAGGTCCAGCTCGGAACGGCAAGACATGGGCCGGCCCACTTACAAAGCCATACACAGTGCGGTCAACCTGTTAAACATTACTGGTCTCTTTTGTTTTTTGTCTTATATTTTGTTTTCATTTTTTCTTTGTCGTTGTTTGCTTCTTCTTTCTTATTTCTTTCTTCATTTACTTTTATTTTTCAATTTGTTTGGATAAAAACTTTCAATAAATGTTCCCAGCTTACAAAACATGTTCATGTTTTTCATAATATGTTTGAGAGTTTCAAAAACTGTTCCTGGATAAAAAAATCTCAGCAAATTTTAAAAAAACGTGCATGTTATAAAAATATTGTTCCAAAGTTTGTGAAATTATTCCTGTTTATAAACAATATTCAGGTTTAGTTTTCTTATTTTGTATTTAAAAATATGTGCGTGTTTTGGAAAAGTATTTGGGGGCGTCAATAAATGTTCCATAAATGTGCGTGTTGTCAAAATTTATTTGTGATATCATAAATGTTTGCATTTGGAAAAAAATATCTGACTAATTTAAATATATTTTCCGAAATTGTAAATGTGCTTTCTTCAAAAAAAATCTTAGAGGGATCAAATCCAACATTTTCCATAGCCAGTAGTTCAAAATTGGATGAGATGTTTGGATCTGCATTGGTATTCGTTCTTAAAGGGTTTTCTGAACGCGATCACATGTCAAATATCTTTGGATTTAATTCCTCCAAGAAATAATTTTGGACACAAACAATTTTCAAATTTGTGAACAAATTTTGAAAGATTTCCAATATTTTCAATAAAATGTAAACCTTTTTAAAGATCATGATCTTTGTAAGCAGAAACATTTATTGTAACTTACGATTATTTTTGAAAATGTGAATATTTTTTCCGAATCCGGATAGTTCTTGAAATTCCAAACAAATTTTGGAAACGCAAACAGTTTTTTAGTACATGGAAAATATTAAAACTCCGGAGCACTATTTGGAAAGCACAGCATTCTCTTAATTTTGCGAACAATTTTTTATAGGGAACACTTTTTGAAACTCCCAACCTAAATTTACGGAACAGGGACATTATTTTGAAATATGCGACCTAATTTTGAAACTACTTCCTAGAATTTGAAAACAAGAGTATTTATGAGATTTTTAACTTTTTAAACACGAATGTTTTGCAATTTCTGAAAATTTGCAAAAATGCAACTATTTCTTGAAAAATAAAAACCAACTTGAAAAAAAGGAAAACAAAAAAGAAACAAAAAATTAAAATGAAACAAAAATGAAAAAAAACAATAAACAAAAAAAAAGACACCGTAAAACGGTAGGGGAATAAGGTTTAGTTTTTTAGGGTTGTTTGGGGAAGAAGGTTAACCGGGTGGCCTTACTGTGTGTATAACGTTTGATGCGCTGGGACATGTCTCGCTTGCATCGATGTCTTTGCGAATTACCGACGGTTCTCCGCAGTGAGCGGCAAGGCGGATATCGCAAAGGCTATATATCGCGTCAATCGAGTTGCAAGGTTCTCTCGCTTAAGCATCAACAATGACGGGCCGAACCATTAGCTTATATACATAAAAGAGAAAATGAGATGGGGAAAACAGAAGTACTGGGATTTTATCATGGGACCTCCATAACAACAGACAGCGCATATAAACTAGGTTAGCTATCATTTCCTGTCCAACAGTAGGGGCCCAACATACAAGAGTAAATAACATCCGGTTTTCCAATGGTTTTCCTGGGTTTTTTCAATAGGTTTTCTTCTGTCTTTTCTTTCTCCATTTTCTTCTGTTTTATTCAGATTTCTTCAGGTGTTTTTTATTTTTTTCGTTTCTCTTCTTTTATCTTGTTTGTTTTATCATTTTTCTCATTTGTTTATTTGGTTTTATTTTCATTTTCTTTGTTCTTTTGGTTTATTTTGTTTCTTTTACGGTTTCAATTTTTGGTTTTCTGTGTTTCTTTTGCTTTTCATTCTACATTTTTATATGTCAACAACATTTTGGCTAATACAAATTTACCCTTTTTCCAATACAAATTTCATTATTTTCAATATATGGTCGAGATCTTTTGTATACACATCTTAACATTTTCAATGCTTGAATAACATTTTTGAAATACAAGATTAACATCTTTCCTATGCACAATTATAAACTTTTTCAAATGGTTGACTAACATTTTCTAATTCCTGGTCAACTTTTTTATGCACATTTGAACATTTTTCAGATGCTTGATTAACATTTTCAGATTCTATTTTCAAAATGTTAGTGTTGCATTTAAAAAATGTTAATCAAGCATCTGAAAAATATTCAAATGTGCATATATATAGATAAAAGAGAATCATCATTTTTTATTACATGGTCAGCATTTTTCTATATACATTTAGCATTTTGCAAATACTTTTTCAAAAATAATTGAAGTGCTTGACTAACAGTTTTATATACGTGAGCAAATTTGGTTCATCGTTTTTATATGGTGAAAAATATTCACATTTAACATGTTCCAAACGCTTGCTTAAAACATTTCAAAAAGTTTTTGAACATTTTCTCAAATGCTTGACTGACAATTTTATATACATGAGAAAATTTGATTCATTGTTTTTAAAATATACAGTCAATATTTTCTCTATACACATTTAACATTTTCCAAACGCTATCTTAACATTTTTCAAACACTTTTTCGACATTTTTTAAATACTTGGTGCACAGTTTTTGGTATATGTGATAAATATTTTCTCTATACATATTTAACCTTTTTCTAATGCTTGGTCAATATTTTTCAAAGGTTTTAATGGAGAGTGGTTTTGGTAATATACTTATTTTTAACATTTGAACGTATAAAGAAAAGCAAAATAAGAAAGCAAAAAAGAAAACTAAAAACGTGAAAAAAAGAGAAACAGATAATGTGGCTGTTGTTTCCCTCGCGCCTGGGCGGCCCAACTGGCTGCGCCCGTTTCCGGCGATGGTGGCATGCTCGCCTACTACAGTCTGTAGGTTTCTCTATAGTCTTCACGTAATTTCATAATAATATTGATATGTGAAAAACATTCATACCATAAAAAATGTTCTGATGTTAAAAAAAAGATTTGTGACTTTAATCAACATTAGTATCATTCAAAAATGCTCATGAAATTTTAAAATGATTTTATCATGTATATTAAGAAATGTTCATCATGTATTAAAACAAATTCATATTGTATTTTAAAATTAGTTTGTCTGTATATAAAAATAAAATGCTTCAATTGTTTTTCAAATTATACTTAATGTATTTAAAAATGCACGCTGTGTTCTAAAATTTATTCTTCATTTATATAGAAAATGTTCATAACACATAAAGTTGCTACCAATTTAAAAATATTTCATGAAATAATTTAGAAATATTCAATCTCTGTAAAATTATATTTTTATGTTTTTAAAAAACTTATGTGCATTTAACAGACATGCATTCTATTGTTCATTAGTTTCTTGGTATAGCTCGCCATTCATTCCAAATGGTAAATGTTCCTGTTTCTAGATAAATGTTAATCCTGTATTTGATAATGTTTAACACGTATCTTCAAAATGTTGAACATATATTGTTTCAACATTTATTAAAATGGTGTGATGTATTTGAAAACCAAAAACACAAAACTGTTGAAAATCAATAAATGAACGTTTAAGAAATGAAAGAACTGATTCTAACCTTCCGAAAAGAAATAGGAACTGTACTTACAAGCTTGCAAAATTAATTCTATCGGGTTAACACATCAAATGAATTATTGGAGCGATGCGATACTATGTCCTGGAATAAGCGAAATATAGTAATGCCACCCCATTTTGTTTTTGAGAAACTGTACTGCCGCCCATTTCCAACATCACAGTGATCCGTAATGGGCCATGCCACGTACCAGGTTTTGTAAGCATACACCAGTTTCGGTATGCTTCCAGGTGGCATTTTCTATGTCAGTTTCATGCTTTTTTGGTCTATTTTTCATTTTTACTATTTTTTTGCCCATCCTCTTTCTTTCTTACTATGATCTGCAGAAATTTTATTTATGCTTGCTACATGTGCAAAGTCTCCGCCATGTTAAAAAAACTAGGGAGGGAGGGAGGGGGCACTCCCCACCTGAAAAATATTCATTGATTTTTGAAGTAGCCAAGCAAGCATAGTCCATAGTACAAGAGATTCAGAATGTACCGTCTCAAAGAGAGGTAAGATAGTTTCGCCATAACATGGCACTGGATTTAAGCTCGACAGACTGCAGTAAGTGAGACCAGAGGGTTAAGTCATTAGATCTTTTGGATGACTTCGGGAGCAGTAGTGTCAAGTTGTCTGAAAACTTTTGTATTATGAACGTCCCATATCTTCCAGAGGACGATGAGCACAATGAACATTGTGAGGAAACCTGGCAATCCAGCCGGCGGTGTGCCTGGTGCCAGATGAGATCGAGGGTGTGAAAGCCAATGATACTGTGGGGCAGGAGAAACACAGGTGCATGCCGTCTTCCTCAGCAGCAGAGCACCTAGGATAGGTCACATTGTCTTGCAGGGTCTTCCGGTGTAAGTTCGACTTGGTGTAAAGCCAGTTTAAGTAGAATCACTATCTGAATATCCTGACATTGGCCGGCATACGCGAGGCTCATATGGTCTGCAGAAGTGAGCCAACCGGCTGGGTCGAGAAGGCAAAGTATGCCCCTTTGGTGCAGAACATTCCCCATTGAGCATGTTATCAACCATACCGATTTGAATAGGGTCAAAGCCCAAATCTTCCCACTGCCAGATGTTAGGATAAAATAAATCTAGTTTCAAAATCTATGAGACAAATTAAACTACTTTTTCACCATGTTTTGAACTTTTGATTGTTCACCAGTTGAGGTAGTTGTTCTGGGCTACCAATTTTTCCTCTCCAATTTCAAATCGAGATAGAAAGTAATGACGTGCAATTGAGTGAGTCCGATTCAACTTCTTTGGTCAATACGCACGACAGTGTTCTTGGTTGTGTGAATGCTTGGGGTGCAGAGATCTCTTCTTCTATCACTCTTGTCCACGTGAGCAAATAAGTGTTTATTTGAAGCCAGGTGGTTTGCAAGTATCATTGTCAATCCATGCTATGATAGTTGCAGGTACTGTACATAGCAGGACATATATGTACTACAGTTGGTACTGTATATATGTACGTCCCTGACTTCTTGCATTCTTCATAACGGTCGATGACATGATACAGTCACTGCGAATACGAGAAAACAATTAGTTTTCTCTCTCTTCAATTTTTCTTTTGCGGTAGCAGTCAAACAACTATTGCATGTGCACATATTACACCGATTACCTTCCATGATACAATGTATTACTATGCACGTACTGCTTGACAGCTATTCTCTTTGTAAACTAATATAAGATCTTTAGGATCACTAATTTAGTGATATAAAAGATCTTATATTAATTTACAGAGGGAGTACTACAATACACACTACACTAATGTCCACTCACGGTTGTTCATCAAGCTAGCTACCATACATGTAAACTCTTAGGAAAATTAGACTTATTTACAATGCCAAATGTTAAAATTATTGTGTGCCACATATATTTCATTGAAATAAGGGAACATGCACCTGAATTAGTTCGAGCTAGTTGAAGAATCATATATCAGGGAAACTCCAACGAGGATCAGCAAACGGACGACACTAAATATCTGTGGACACGTGGTGTCGGCCATCCAACTGTAGTCATGAAATTTTGACAGTGGGCTATGACAAACGGTGGGCCAGACGGACTAAGAGGAAAAATAGGCGAGTGGACACAGGACACATATGTTGTGGGAAGAAGTTGTCCAACATACAGTGGCCCAGATGAACGTCGGACCCCCCTCCTACCAGTTTGGTGCCGTTTTAGGCGTTTTGGATGTCCGGACTGGTCCGAACAAATATGATGACTTCTGTTGGATGGATTAAAAAAATTGGACCGTACTATCCGGATATTTACAGGCCATTAGATGATCCGCTTTGTAGTTTCCCTCAAAAGATCTTAAATAGTACTCCCTCCGCTCCAAATTATTCGTCGTGGTTCAAATTTGAATTAAAACCACGACGAGTAATTTGAACTAAAACCACGACGAGTAATTTGAAACGGAGGGAGTATGAAGAAAGGAGTAAGAAGAGTGAAGGCATTTGGAAGTCTTGTAATATGAAAAATAAGAATATAGCTTAGAATGGAGTTTTCCATATAGATGTATTTGGTTCACACTGATTCGATTTGTAGACTTGTGATGCAAAATGAATTTTACGAAAACTGACAAAAAAGAAAATATAATTAAGTTGGGTCATTGTTCATGCCTGTAGTGTCCACTATTGACACATGGTACACATAAATAGCGGGCTATGCCTCTTAGCGGCGGACATTGCGAGTGTGGTTCAGTCCGTGCTACAGCTGGGGTCGTCTGGCTGCAGTGGGTGGCCATCACCCAGATCTAGAGAGACTAGATTCATTAGTTTGCGATAGCTCTCCTCTGACAGGGCAGGTCGGCTATGAGTGATAGTGTGGGGATGGCCGGCGATGAGATCCATCTCATGTCGGTGATGGGAAGCCCCTCGAGTAAGGGTGGACATGGTTAGGGCCTGTCCGGTCCGTGACCGAGCAGCCGTTTGGATGGGCCGCTGGTGGACTGGACCAAGCAGGCCGTTGGTGGTCATGCTCGGTTCAGACCGAAAGGACGGATATGGAAAACTCAGCAACTACGAGCAATGGTGAAAGACGATAGGAGGCCAGGGCAAGCAACGACATACAAGAGGTGCCGGTGGAGGCGACGGCGAGTGGCAGCAACCATGGCGAGGGGAGCTTGGAGGAGGCCGATGTCGTGTGAGGAGGTGTTTGGGATGGGCCTTAGGTTGTAAAAAGAGCCACAGATGGGCTGGGCCTCGTTCTTATAATTCAGAAAATGTTAAAAAGTTGGTCCGCTCCAAAACAGGATAATTTTTAGGCCATATTTTCGAAGACCAGACTGACTGTTTTTTTCCCGGGCCTATCAAATTCGTTCTGGTCCATGAGCGGGCTAAAAAGACTGCTCGACACGTGCAGGATGGCCCTTGAGCATGTGCCTGTGCTCGATCACCGGGTGCCTTTGCTCTCCTACTTCCACTATTGAAGATTGGGTGTAGAATAGGACTGGAGGCACGGCATGTCGCTAGGCCACCTTTACCCATGTCGAGTCAGGTTCTTGTGGGATGGTTGAGGATACTTCTGCCTCTCCCCTGGATCCCACTAGTTATTTTCGTGTTGATGAGTTCAATCTTAGATGCCAGCGCGACGCCCCTGGATCGCAGGTCGCACGGTTGGCTCTCAATGATCAACATGGCGACGGTAATGCCTCCTTTTCTTGACCGTGATGTGCCTTCTTTTTGTGGTGGGCTTATTGTCCCGGGTGCCTCCTATTGGCACCGGTAGGTTTCGAGCGAAAGCTTTGTGCTTTGGCATCAACGATGGTGACGCCTGTATGTGTCGTGTCCCTCTTGAGGGCGTCGTTGTGGTTCTCCTCAGAGTGCGAGGGCTGTAGGTGAAAACCATTATGTGTTCCTTCATATTCAGTGGGGGTGACATGTTGCGTCGTTACCCTCTTGTGGTCATCGTCATGGAGCTTAAGTACCTTCAGCACCGACATATTTAGGCAGGCTTGGCTCTTAGCATGTTGCTTCTTAGGTTTTATCATGGGGTGGTCTCGGTTGTCTCTTATCTTTTACATGTGACCGCATCATGATTGCTCTCGGCTTGTACTGCTCGCCAGCAGGATCGACACTCCTCTGACTAGAATGAGAGGCCAGAGGAGCCTCTATGATGATAGTTTGGCAAGAGCTTTGTCGCACAGTCCAGCGGTTTCTCTAAGCAACACGAGGATTCTCTTCGTCGACAAAAGTGGAGGGGATCTGGCTAGTGTTCGGTTGGTCCTCTGCCCATGCCCGACGGTGAGGCCGTGGCATAGAGTTATGTGCACAACATTCTCTGTTATTTATTTTTGTTTGGTTTTCTTTGTATTAAGGATTTTTTATCACCTTATATCGTTCGGCCGTGTGGACTTATTTCTGAAGAGTGGTGAAAGCCTGTTTCAAGAAAATATGAGGCTCGATTTGTACAAGAAATGAGTTATGCTAGTATGTAGGAGTACAAGAAAAGGGTTTGATGTGGCAAATCACTTGGCCACATATCATACAACTTTCGTATTGTTTAAACCTATGTTACAGAATCATATACTCTAGAAACCTCAACTTTATAAATTTTAACCGTACTCTCAACAACCCTCTACCTAGATATTTAAGGGTACTATAATGAGTGCTAACACATCTATTACAAGTAAATGTCATCAATTAAATTACAAGTTGACATAATTTTATTCTCTTCACTCTGTTTTGCTGATGTTGAGAGGATTTGAATTTAATGAAAATGTATGTTGGTTGTGAAAATATGAAAAATCTAAGAAAATGTCCACCACAAAATATGATCTAGTATATCATCAACACATTTACAATGATAGACATAGGAGTTCAATAACAAAAATGTTTCTTAAGATTAACTAGCCAACTATTAAAATTATTGCACAAGCAAACCACCATATAGTTAATCATGTATTAATAGCATAAAGTACAATTGCGCTTTGAAGCACACTCACCGAATAGTGTAAGCTCCATTTATTTAACTCAAAAAAGGTTATTTGGATGGTCATTGATAGTATAACAATACCAACCAACGAAATAAAATTGTGCCACGTGTTTATATCGAGCGACAAGATTAGCAAGAGCGAATAATCTTGAAAACATGAATAAACTTATCCATGATGATGCTTAAAAGAGTGTCATTATTCCTCTGGTAAACACTTGTTACATTTGCATTTATACATCTCTTTTTTCTAATACTTCTTGTTTCATTGAGTTTAAACATTTTCTTTGCTCATGTATTTTGCTAACAATTTTTCATGTTTTAGGCATAGCTTCATCCGGTTCAATGACTAGGCCACCTTGCGCCAACCAAGAGGACATGCGAATAAGTGGAGCCGGGTGAGTGTGAAAATAGGAAGGACAAAGATGTGAAAATCTCTACATGTTGATGTGATGACCCAAGTGTTGAGAAGGGGCCCACAGACCGGAAGAAGTCATGGAAAGAAGGTAGAAGATTTTTCATGCGTCGCAGATATGAACACTATGGTGCACATCCAACAAACACCTATGATTGCCAGCCGGTAAATTAATTACAACGTCAAGAAATGTCATTTTGAAGTACATATGATAGCACAAACATGGTTTTTGTAGTCCCCTCCTCCTCCTTGGAAGACTATACATGCATAGATCATGAGGTACCAAACCATGTCTTAGATGACATCTAGAGTGAAAAGTGCACAACCCGTCACCCTTTCAATGAGTCTTTGCATCTAGCAGAAGTGGATGAGCATCGTGGGCTTTTGAGGAAGGAAGAATGGAAGTGTGTGGCAGGAAGGGGGTGCATTGAGATGGAGGCTCATGAAGCACAGAGGATGAGGAAGCCTGAAAGGGTTTGCCTTGCACAAGAGGAAGATGAAGCACACGACAAGGGGAGATGGGACCGCGTGACTTGATAGAGTCTTCTATTTGAGAATTGTACTATCAAATGTTGTGAAGCAATGGCGTGATAAGATTAGAGAAAAATTGCTTGGTAGATCATCCATCCAGCAATATGATTTTGATAATATTGAAGAGGCTATAAAAGATCCAATAAAACTGAATGTTGCACATGATTATTCATCATTTTCTTTTCCTAGTTATTTTGCATTGTCCTCGTGCTATAATCTTGTAGACCAAATGAAGTCGAGGACGACTTTTCTCCTAGAGAGGGAGGCTGATATGGACATGGTTATGGTTAGTTATAAATTTGTACTCCATGGAAGTGTTTGCTGGAAGGAACTCCTAAGTCGAACAAAACATCATGCTTTCATCGTCCATAAGATAGAAAAGTTGAAAACTAAAATTCTCTATATCATGAAACCTTTGCATTATGATTTGGTATTGCCCTGCTTTCTTTTGTGTGATGACCAGGAAGAGTCGATGACGACTCCTTTTCAAGAGAGGGGGTATGATGAGGACATATAGATCATTGAAACTACACCAATCATCCTTGAACAAACTCTAAGTTGTAACACACAAGTAGATAATCAGATGCAACACAATTCAAAGGTGAAAGCTACAAATGAGGATTGCATCATTTCTTTGCATGGATATTATCTACTTCCCTTCTACTTATCTTTTGCAGATGAAAGAGAGTCGAGGACGACTCTTCATCAAGGGAGGGAGGATGATGAGCACATGGGTACATCATACATGACATTTCAGAAAAGTGCACAATTTAGTTGGAAAGAATTACGAAGCCGAATCAAGCAAACACATGGCCAGGTGAACGCTAGCTTAAGTTCATACCACAATCTTGAACACATGGCTGCACTTTCATCCCCATTGTTGTTGTTTGAACTTAGGTATCACATGGAGGAAATCCAACAACCTATGAGCTCTTAAAGCAATCGGTTTGGAGGAACAAGTTTGGAGAAAACAAGTTTCAAGTGAAGCTGATGCTGTCAGTTTTACCTATGATGTTTCATTGTGCCACACCCATGTGGTGGAGAGACGGGCCATAGAAGTATATCACCAGAAGCTACATCAAATTTACTTTCCAATGCAAAAAACCTCACATCATTTGGAGTTGTGAGTCAAACGTTCTAGCCAATCTCGTGGAAGGTCTCCAGGCAGTCAAGTATTCGCGAATTTTCGAGGAGCTCTCCAACAACTCACAAAATTGACTGCTTATTCCCCCAAGGAAGCCATGCAAACCTGCTTACTTTTGAAACCATTTCACACCTAGCTAAGGGGGGTTGTCCCTGCTATAAAACCCCATCTCCCCCATCCTCAAAAAAAAAAACTTTTGTCAAAACCATTCAGCTACAAGCTTATGCAGCAAGACTGCTAGAGAGATCCAAGAGATCTTGCTACCTTTGCTTGTGGGTTCATTCGGATTCGCGAGAAGGAGCCTCTGGTTCCCCCTAGTTCGTGCTCTATGGTTCTGGCCGTTTTGTGTGGACTACTCCCGGTTTGTGGTTCCGCGATTGTTCGGACAGCGGGTTGGAGTTCTTGTAGCTTCGGTCAGCCATCCCCAAGGGTTGCATCCAACCTTGGTAGGTATAAAGCTAGTTATCCTGGCTGCTTGCAGCTAGTTATCCCTCCCGATTCGATCCTATGACGTGAAGATCGGGCCACCCTCGGGCGTGAATTCATTCATCGGGTTCTCACCTATCATGTAATGTATTATAAATTTATAGATAAAATTTAATTCAATCATTTTATTGATTTTGCTTGTTACAAGATTGCTATGCGTGCAAAATAGGCGCGATGTTAGCAACCATATTGTTTTGACTAGGGTCAAGGATATAATGTGCTATGTATCAGAAGTTTAGGGTCAAACTTGTCAAATTTCAAAATCTAGGAGGTAAAATTGCAACGGGTAGTTAAATAGGTGAGGTGGGCGACAGATCTTTCATCCACTTTTATATCAAGGTAGTGGTTTCTCACCAACCTGAGCGAGTTGGCAAACTAGAGCAATCGACTCCGATTACACTTCCATGGTAAATACACATGATAGTGTTCTTGGTTGTGTGCATCTTGGGTGCAGAGATCAAATTACGACCTCCTATTTTATTACTCGAAGGATGATCATTGGTGTGAACAGCAAGTGTTTAATTGAAGCCAGGTGGTTTGCAAGTACCACTGTATGTAGCCGGACATATACGTACGCATGTCATCTTCATATCCATCGATGGTATGAAATAGTCACCGTGAATACGAGATGACAACTAAATTTCTCTCGCATTAAATTTTCTTGCGTGTTAATAGTTAAGAAAGTAATGCACGTGCATATATAACATCGATGACCTTCCAGAATGTAATATATCAATTCCTTATTATTTTATTTATGTTTGTCATGTTGACGTGGTTTCTACGTGTGCAAAATCTTCGCCATGTTTTCTTTTGAAGTAGCAAAGCAAGCATAGTTCATTGTACAAGATATTTAGAAGCACCCTCTCAAGGAGAGGTAAGACAGTGTCGCCATAACATGGCACTGGATTTAAGCTCGGCAGACCGCAGTCCGCGAACAAGAGGGTTAAGTCATCGTAGATGTTATTGACGACTTTGAAAGCAGTGGTGTCAAACTGTCTGAACACTTCTGCATTACGAGCGTCCCATATCTTCCAAAGGATGATGAGCACAACGAACATTGTGAGGGAGGCTGACTACCTAGCATGCGGTGTGCCTGGTACCAGATGTCCATGAAGGGTGAGGTCGACTGGTCGAGCGTGTGAAGCCAATGGCAGCCCAAATATTGTATGCTGTGGAGCAGTAGAAAAACAGGTGCAGACGGTCTTCCTGGCCAGCAGAGCACCTAGGGCAGGTCGCATTGTCTTGCAGGGTCTTCTGGTGTATATTCGACTTGGTGTTAAGCTGGTTTAAGTAGAACAACCATCTGAATATTCTGATTTTGGCTGGCACATGTGAGGCCCATATGATCTGCAGAACTGGGTCAACCGGCTGAGTCTAGTAGGCGGAGTATGCCCCCTTTGGTGGCGAAGCTCCCAGCTGAGCATGTTATCAATCATACTGATTTCTACATGTTATCAACCATACTAATTTGAAAAGGGTCAAAGCCCAAATCTGCTCACTACTAGATGTTAGGATAAAAACTACAACCACCAGTTGAGGCAGTTATGCTGGGCAACGAGTTTTTTCTCTCCAATTTCAAATGTACATAAAAAGTGATGTGCAATTGAGTCCGATTCAACTTCCTTATTCAATACGCATGACAGTGTTCTTGGTTGTGTGCGTGCTCGGGTGCAGAGACCTCTTCTTCTTTTACTCGTGGTTGATTATTGACGTGAAGACAAGTGTTTATTTGAAGCCAGGTGGTTTGCAAGTATCATTGTTCGTCCATGCTATGATAGTTGCAGGCACTTTACATACCCGGACATTTATGTACTGCACCGTGTGTCGACATGAAACAGTGACCATGAATACGAGACAACAATAAGTTCTCTCTTCAAATTTTCTTTTACGTTAACAGTTAAACAACTAATGCACGTGGACATATTACATTGATCACCTTCCCTGATACAATATATTACTATGCACGTACTACTTGACAGCTACTACACATTACACACTACACTAATGTCCACTCTGGGTTGTTTCTCAAGTTAGCTACCATGTTCAACTTTTAGGAAAAGTAGAATTATTTACAATGCCAAACATAAAATTATTGTGTGCCACATATATGTGATTTAAATAAGGGAACATGCACATCAACTAGTTCAAGCTAGTTGCAGAATCATATATCAGGGCAACTCCAACATGGGTCACCAAACGAACAACACCAAATGTCTGCAGACACGTCTGGAAATGTCCACGGACAGCGGGCAAGGGCCTGCCATCCAACCATAGTCACCAAATCTGGACAGTGGGCTATGACAAACAGTGGGCCAGGAGGACCGAGAGAAAAAAACATAGATGAGTGGGACACGTTAGTTGTGGCAAGATGTGATCCAACTAACAGTGGGCCAGGTTATGGATTTCAGACCCCCCACACACACACCCAATTTGCTGCCAGTTTGCGGATTTCAGACGTCATGGACCGTACAAATTCAATGACTTATGTTGGATTGCTTTAAGTGTCTGAACATTTGCGGGCGGTTTGATGATCCTTTTTGGAGTTGCCCCGAGGAGATCTTAAAGAGTATGAAGAAAGGAAGACGAAGAGTGAAGGCATTTGGAAGTCTTGAAATATGAAATATAAGAAGATAGCTTAGGTTGGAGTTTGCCATATATACTGCCTTTGGTTGATATTGAGTCCATTTGTAGACTTGCGTTGCAAAAGGAGTTTTACCAAAACTGACAAAAATAGAAAATATAATTAAGTTGAGTCACTATCCATGGTTATAGTATCCACTATTTGGTGGCTGGTACATTACGTACTACACCGTGCTCATTCACGACTCAAAACATAAATCGATAATCACAACATCTCACCAAGAAATTGCACTGCCATACATATCGATCGAGACATCTTACCTAATAATGGCACTTAATTAATTCTGTGTACGTAGCATATGCATTATAACAGTTACAGATGCGAGCTATGTACTCATTGCATGTACATTTGGATCGATGCAACTTTGCGTTGTAGAAAAATACATGCTTGATTAGGTGTCCATGCATATATCTTTGTGATGAAAGACTTGTCCTTTATTTTGACAAACATCGAGGACAAAGTGCTCCTACATGTCATATAAGCAGGGAGATTGACCTGATTTACCAGGGAAACTAGACCGAAAAAAGGTGCAAAGTAAACACTTAAAAATACAAACTAGAGCTTGGGGAAAGGATTCTAGACCCTTTTTTTGTTTCTTTGCGGGTGACAGGATTCTAGACTAGGTGAAGAAGAAGAATAGGAATACCAGAGAGCACTGCCTCTAAGCCTGATATGAGAGCGCCGAGGCCCAACATCTTTAAACGAGTCTCATATTCAGCAACAGCAATCTCCAGCACCTCGGGAGAGCTCATGCAGCGAGATGATCATCGCCGTCACGCTTTCCGAGCACAGGAAGTTGTCCTCATCCAGTGCTTGGCAACTCTCCTTCATACTCCAGAAAACTGAATTCCCATGCATGTCTATATGACCAGATGATAAGATCTCGATGGCTTGGCAACTCTCCTTCATACTCCTATTCATGGTAGCTTCCTCTCCTCATAATAAACTATATGAAGCTAGGAAGGCACATCTCGATCTCGCTGGCGCACAACGAAGTAGGTACCTCTCAGCCTCCGCCGCCAGCAAGGTTGGTTGGGGGTGGACTTGTCAAGTAGCCCACCTGAGACGCTCTCCAGGCAGGAGCTGCGAACTCACCATCAGGGCATGACAATGCTCTCGCGCAGGGCAACAATGCCCAATTGCAAGTTTAAACGTACATGGACAGGTAGTTGCATGCATGTGTAATGTGCTACATTTATACATATATCATGGTTTCAGACGAACATATAGATAAGTTCAGCGCATTCCTCTGATCATTACTCTGAACCACGACAAATAGAGATATGTCCGTCCAAAAAAGCTTGTCCTAGATTTATCTATATGTTCTTGGCTTATATTACGTCCGTCCGAAAAAGCTTGTCCTAGATTTATCTAGTTACAGATGAATCTAAAAACATCCGTATCTAGACAAATCTAAGACAAACTTTTTGGGACACAGATAGTATATTCTATCAAATATGTCATCGTTACAGCAAGTCAAGTCAGAGTGCACATATGTTGGCAAGAGTAAAAAAAAGGTCCTGCACCGTGTCAACTCTATTGGCAGCGGCTAGCGAGCTCTAGCCTGACCCCTCCCCCCCCACACACAGGCAAATCTCGTGCGGTCGATAGTGGTAGTGGGGCCCTCCCGTTGGAGTCTATCTCATTCCCTATGGACGCGTGACGTGGGATTTGATAATATTGGAAGGACCTCGGTGAGTGGCGGCGCCGCGGCAGGGGCGAACGGAAGCATCACGCATGAGGATGGAGGAGATGTTGGACGGTGCGGTTTAGTCCGCGTTGCAGTTGGTGTCGTCGAGCTGCAGTGGGTTGCCTCCGCTCGGATATAGATAGATTGGATTCCGTATGTTGCGGTAGCTTCTCCTCCTGCGGTGCAGGTCGGCTATGACTGATGGTGTGGGGATGGTCGGCGGTGAGATCCATCTCTTGTGAGTGATGGAAAGCCCCTCGAGTAAGGGTGGACATGGTGCAGGCCGGTTCGGTCCTTGACCGAGCTGCCGTTTGGATGGGCCGCCGGCTGACCGGACCAAGCAGCGCCACAATTCTCTTGAAAAAATGTTTTAGAAAATGGAATATTTCATGAAATTCTGAAATATAACGAACAACATTTTTAGAATTTATGAAAAAAAGTTGAAAATTGGAACTTCTAATCAAATTCCGAAGAAAAAACTTGGAACCCCCAAACATATTTAAAAATTGTGACCAAATTTTGAAACCGTGAACATTTTTCGAATTGCGAACAAATTTTGAAAGAACAGGAACCTTTTTTGAATTCGTGAACAAAATTTTGGAATTTTGAACAAAATTTTGAAATGAGAGCATTTTTTGAAATTGTGAAACAAAATTTTGAAAATGAGAACATTTTTTAAATTTCTGAACATTTTTTGATATACGAACACTTTTTGTAAATTGTGATTTTTTTGAAAAAGAGAACATATTTTGAAATTCTAGGCCAGTAGCACTTTTCTTTCCTTCAAAAAAAGGGAGAGAAAAAGGGAGAGAAAATGGAAATAAATAGAAACATAAGAATAAAGGGAAAATTAACTTGGGAAAAGAAAATGAAAATGAGAGAAAATAAAAATGGAACGGAAAAGGAAAAAAGAAACATAATTAGAGAAACCATAAAGAAAATAAACAGAAAAAGGAAAAAGAAATAGGAAAAAAAATAAAAAGAAAAATAAAAATAACAAGAAAAAAACGGTTCAGGAACCTTCTAGAAGTTTCCACAACCGGGAAAAACTGGCCGAAAACCTCGAGAAGGTTCCCAAAACCAGGATCTCTGAAGGGATTAAATGGGCCGGCCCAAGACGATCTCTCGCTCGATGTCCCTGTGCGGAAGGTGGACAACTTGCCGCAGAATGAGGCGAATAGGGCTTTCCCATGGAGGGGGCAGCTTTCGAGTGAGGAGGTGGATGGGCCTTAGGTCATAAAAAGTGCCTTGGATGGGATGGGCCTTAGGTCATAAAAAGTGCCTAGGATGGGCTAGGCCTCGTTCTTATAATTTAGAAAATGAAAAAATGGTCTGCTCCAAAACAGCACGATTTTTCTGGCCTTTTTTTATTGACCATGCCGGTGTTTTTTTTGTTTGTCGGGGTTAACAATTACGTTCCGGTCCATGAACGGGATAGAAAAACCATTTGGCACATCCAGACCGACCCTCTAGCATGTGATTGTGCTCGATCACCAAGTGCCTTTGATGTCCTACTCAGACCATTGAAGAGTGAGTGTAGGATATGTCCGACGACACGACCTGGCACTAGGACAACTTTGCCCCTATCGAGTCAGATTATTGTGGGAAGGTTCAGGATGCTTCTTCTTCTCCCCTGGTTTGTGGCGCCCACGAGTTCTTGTGGCGTCGATGTTCTTGGATGCCAGGCTGGCTGCCCTGGGTGGTAGGTTACAAGGTTGGCTCTCCGGCGATTGACGACGATATTGATGTTGCTTTTCTTGACCGAGCGGGTGGCGAATGGCGTGGTAGCGCGGGATCCTTACAAGGTCGTTGCTGGGTTGTGTAGCCCAGAACTAATCTGGAGGCCTTCACTCCATTGGGGCGTGCTTCCTTTCAGGGTGGGCTTATTGTCCTAGGTGCCTCCTGTTCGCGCGGACAAGTTTTGGGCGAAAGCTTTGTGCAACGATGGTGATGCATGTGTGTCTTGTGTCCCTCTTGAGAGCATCATTGTGGTTCTCCTCCACATGCGTGGGCTCTAGGTAAAAACCATCATATGTTGCTTGATACTCGGCGGGGGTGACATGTTGCGCTTCAGGTACCTTTCACTCCAACTTATTTACGCAGGCTAGGCTATTAGCATTTTTCTTCTTGGGTTCAACATGAGGCAGTCTGGGTTATCTCTTATCTTTTAAATGTGATCGCATCATCAATTCTATCAGCCCATACTGCTCGCCAGGTGGATCGACGCTCCTTAGACAACATTGAGAGGGCAGAGGAACCTCTCTGATAATAGTTTGGCAAGATCTTTGTGGCATGGTCCAGTGGTTTCTCCGGGGGACGCGGGGTTGCTCTTCATTGACAAACGGGGAGGACATCTGACTAGTGTGTTGGTTAGTTATGTGCCATGTCCGATAATGAGGTTGTGGCATAGAGTTGTGTGTGCCACGCTCTCTTACTTTTGGATTCTACTTGATTTTCTTTCTATCAAGGTTTTCTCATCACACATATGTCGTTGGGCCACGTGGATTTATTTCATAAGAGGAGCGAAAGCCTGTTTCAAGAGAATATGAGGCTATATTTGTGCAAGAAATAAGCGATGCTAGTAAGCAGGCGTACAAGGAAAGGGTATGCTGTGGCAAATCACTTGGCCGCATATCATACAACTTTCATGTTGTTTAAACTATGTTATGCAATCAGATACTCTAGAAATCTCGACTTCATAAATTTTACTCCTACTCTCACCAACCCTCTACCTAGATATTTAAGGGTGCTATAATGAGTGCTAACACATCTATTACATTTAAATGTCATCAACTATATTACAAATTGATATAATTTTATTCTCTTCAACTTTGTTTTGCTGATGTTGAGAGGATTTGAATTTAATGAAAAGGTATGTTCATTGTCAAAATGTCAAAAATATAAGAAATTTTCCACCACAAAATATGATTTAGTATCATAAATGCATTTGCAGTGATAGACATTGGAGTTCTATAGCAACAATGTTTCTTAAGGTTAACTAGCAAACTATTAATATTATTACACAAGCAAACCAACATTTAGTTAATCATATATTGCGGACTCGCGCTGGGCTCCATCTCGGGGAGGGGTGGAGTCGGCTGATGCGGCGGAGATCGATATGGTGGACTTGCGCTACGCTCCATCTCGAGGTGGGGTGGAGTCGGCTGACGCGACTGACTTGGAGGAGGAGTCGGTGGCCTTGGCGCCGAGTTTGGAAAGACGATGCATTCCTTTCTCCATACAATGAGACCATGTATGACTTCTCCCGGCGTCTACTCCCCTTGACCTCCAGGAAAGTCAAGCTCTATTGACTCATATCTCGACAGAACTGCATCCACCCCGACACGAGCATAGCTAGCTAGAATCGGATTGCCATGGATGGTTGCTTCAGGTGCATTTAGTAAAGCAAAGCTGACCGCCACCTTCATGGATATGTTCTTCAGTTTCATGTGTAGCTCACAACTTTTCGTCTCTTTGATATCATCCAGACATCCATGGGGTAGCGAGCTAGTAGTGCATCATCGGTCGTGACCCCGTGGAACCCATGCTGCTTTTCGACATAGATGGGATGGTACTATCCAATGCTGGATCTGGTTGCTCCTGCCTCTGAGGCGCCCTTTGCTGGCTAAGTGTGTCGATCTGTTCCAGCTGCCGCATCAAAGCGTGTTCCAACTCTGCGTTCTTTGATTCTACCTTTTTGAAGCCGGTCTGCATCCTACTTCTTCTTGTTTGCATCCCGCTTCTTCTTTCTCGCACGACTTCTATAATTGTCGTTCCATTCCACAAAACCCTCAACCCATGGAACAACGCCTTTGCCTCATGTTCGTCCCGGGTGTTCAGGATTCTTGAGGGCGCGTGTAAGCTCGTCGTTCTCTCTCTCGGGCTGGAACGCCCCCATTCGAGCCTCTTCTATTGCTTCAAGTAAAGCGTAGAGGCTTCTTTAAGACTTGCCTATTCAATAATCTCCCCTGTTTTTGGGTCCAACTTTCCCCCATGCGCACAAAACCAAGTCCTGCACCTGTCGGGCCAACCCACTGTTTTTCGAGTAACCCCTGCAGCAATCATCTTGGCCTCAGATTCTTCCCACTTAGGCAGGCCAGTCTTGTAGCCACCTGGCCCAGAACATTTTGAAACTTCTTTTTGTCAACATTTATCTTATTTATTCTTGACCGTTCCTTAGCTGCTTCTGATTCCTTGAACTCCACAAATAAGTCCCAATGATCTTTACCTTCTCCAGTGGTCCAGTGAATTCTAGAGTCTTCTTTTTTGCGTTGATGTAATTGGCCCATAATCTTTTCTTCCAAGTCTGGAATTGTGTGGCCATCTTCTTAAGAGCACACTTCTTGACTTTCTCCCATTCTGCATCTGTGAAACCCTCTGGTAGGCTGAAATGTGACATGAGCGTATCCCAGAGCAGATTTTTTGCTCATTCATCGAGAAAACTAACTCCTCAATCTTCCTTTGGCATATTCCATTCTTGAGCGGTGATCGGGATTTGGTCCCTAACAATAACTCCGCATTGACGTATAAATCTGTCCGCATTCTTTTTCGTAGCAATCGGTTCGCCATCTGCTTTGACTTAATCGATGTTGTACTTTATGACATCAGGCAACTTTTTGGCTAGGCCTCGTACCCTTGTAGAAGATTTGTTCGATCTGGAGGGCTAAAAGAAGAAAGATTCGTTTATATATTTTGTTAATTGAAGAACATTTCCTTCGCCATCATTGTTTGTGTGCCCTTCGTGTCTTGGTTCTTCCTTAATTTCCTCACCGTAATCGTTCAGATATTGTGAGCCGTCATCTACAGGTTTATTCTCTGGGTTTTGGGAGGAGCGTATCATGTCGAAGATGATATGCTCTTGATCATGGTCATCTCTGCCGCTATCGTCCATAGCTTAATTAATCCAGAAGAAAGATTAAACAATGCAGTCTTCAAATTAGAGTGCATTCAATAAGCAAAAACTGAATCATAGTTAGTCAGCCGCCGACGAGGTTTGATCTGAGGGGCGAGGGGTGGCGAGGAGGATATTTTTTTAGCAAGATCATCATATAATATCACTCATACATCTCGAATAATCCAATTAATGCATCATCAAATATTATCACTAATACATCTCGAATATTATCATATAATATCACTAATACAGCTCGAATATTATCGAATAATCCAGTTGACTCGCGGTTCCTGAGGCGTGGGCGGTGGACACCCAAAGAGAAGGAACCATAACTGGATCATAGCTCTGGTGAGATCCCTGAAGAAGCTGCCAGGTATTGGAGAACCTGACATCCAACGCAACCATGTAGCGATGGACGTGCTCGTCCTCCTCCCTGACATGGCGATGCATGTGTGTGTTGTGTCCCTCTTGAGAGCGTCATTGTGGTTCTCCTCCACGTGCGAGGGCTCTAGGTGAAAACCATCATATGTTGCTTGATACTCGGCGGGGGTGACATTTTGCGCTTCAGGTACCTTCCACTCCAACTTATTTACGCAGGCTAGGCTATTAGCATTTTTCTCCTTGGGTTTCAACATGCGGTAGTCTGGGTTGTCTCTTATCTTCTAAATGTGACCGCATCGTCTTCTCTATCAGCCCATACTGCTCGTCAGGTGGATCGACGCTCCTTGACAAAATTGACAGGGCAAAGGAACCTCTTCGATGATAGTTTGGCAAGAGCTTTGTGGCATGGTACAGTGGTTTCTCCGGGGGACACGGGGTTGCTCTTCATTGACAAACGAGGAGGGCATCTGACTAGTGTGTTGGTTAGTCATGTGCCATGTCCGATAATGAGGTTGTGGCATAGAGGAGCGGAAGCCTGTTTCAAGAGAATACGAGGCTATATTTGTGCAAGAAATAAGCGATGCTAGTAAGCAGGCGTACAAGGAAAGGGTATTCTGTGGCAAATCACTTGGCCGCATATCATACAACTTTCATGTTGTTTAAACATATGTTATGCAATCAGATACTCTAGAAATCTCAACATTATAATTTTTACTCCTACTCTCACCAATCCTCTACCTAGATATTTAAGGGTACTATAATGAGTGCTAACACATCTATTACATTTAAATGTCATCAACTATATTACAAATTGACATAATTTTATTCTCTTCACTTTGTTTTGCTGATGTCGAGAGGATTTGAATTTAATGAAAATGTATGTTCGTTGTCAAAATGTCAAAAATATAAGAAATTTTCCACCACAAAATGTGATTTAGTATCATAAATGCATTTGCAGTGATAGACACTGGAGTTCTATAGCAAAAATGTTTCTTAAGGTTAACTAGCAAACTATTAATATTATTACACAAGCAAACCAACATATAGTTAATCATATATTAACAATGTAAACTAAAATTGCACTATGAAGTGTACTCATCATAGTAGTGTAAGTTCCATTTATTTAAGTAGAAAGAGGTTATTAGGATGGTGATTGATAGTATAACAATATCAACTGACAAAATAAAATTGTCCCTCACGTTCAGATCTGGCGAAAAGATTAGCAGGAGCGAATAATCTCGAAAACATGAACAAACTTATCGATGATGATGCTTAAAAGGGTGTCACTGATGCCATGGTAAGCACATGTTACTTTTGCATTGATACATATTTTTTAATACTTCTTGTTTTATTGTGTTTAAACATTTGCTTTGCTCATGTCTTTTGCGAACAATTGTTCTTGTTTTTGGCATAACTTCATTCAGTTCCATGACTAGGCCTCCTTGCGCCAACCAGGAGGACATGTGAATAAGTGGAGTGGGGGCGAGTTGGAAAAGAGGAAGGACAAAGATGTGAAAATCTCTACATGTTGTTGTGATGACCCTTGTGTTGTGACAGAGTCCACAGACTGGAAGAAGTCATGGACAACAGGTAGAAGATTTTTATGCGTCCCAAATATGAACACGCTCATGCACGTCCAACTAACACCTATGATTCCCAACCGGTACCTTAAATACAACATCAAGAAATCTCATTTTGTGGTACATATGATAGCACAAACATGTTTTTGTAGTCGCATCCTCCTCCTTGCAAGATTATATGTGCACAAATCATGAGGTACCAGAACATATCTAAGATGACCTGTAGAGTGATTGGTGCATAGGCACGTCACCAGTTCAATGAGTCTTTGCGTTGAGCGGAGGAGGAGCATCATGGGCTTTTGAGGAAGAAAGCACGGAACTATCTGGCGGGGAGGGGGTGCACTGGGAAGCAGGCTTGTGAAGCGGAGAGGATGAGGAAGCGTGAAAGGGCTTGCCTTGCACATAGTAAGATGAAGCAGGTGACAAGAAGGGGAAATGGCACCGTATGACTTGATAGTCTTCTATTTGGGACTTGTACTATCTAATGTGATGAACTTTTATTTGAGAAGCATGTGCTATTTATCTTTTGAACTTGGGAACATTTTCATTCTTAAACCTCACCATCGCCGACTCTAGTGTTACGATGTTAAATCTATGACCAACTTAGTAGGCGATAGGCTTGAAATGGTACCTCATCCATCTCTAACTGTAGGATCTTGGCTACCCCCAAAAACATTATCTTGTTGAAGGTGGGACACAACGGGACCATACCATCGTCAATGTCGATGATATAGTGGTAAGCATACCACCAACTTATTAGGCGCTATGGTCTCGCCCTACTGCCCCAATCTTTGCCACCTTCAAGAAGAGAAGAATTTCGGGGTAGCTAGGACCCTACCGCCACAGTCATCGATGGTATACCACTCTACGCGTACCATTATCTAAGTTGGCGGTAGCATATTAAGAGTGAACATACACTAGTAGAGGAACAACCTATAGTCCAGGTTGGGAAGGGCCTTTAGTCCTGGGTCACCAACCGGGACAAATAAATCGGGACTAAAGGGCCCCAACCTTTATTCGTTGGCCACGACCCATGACTAAATCCCTTCCACGTGGCCAGGAGCGCACGCCGGGGGCTGGTGACCTTTTGTCCCGGTTGGTGCCACCAACCGGGACTAGAGGTTTAGGAGTTTAGGGTTTATTTTTTCCTTTTCATTTTGTGTTTTCCATTTAATTCTTTTTACACTACTACATACTGTACACGTCATGCATATACAATAGAATTTCTCGTACAACCAATCATATATCATAGAATTTCTCGTACGACCATGCATACACACACACACACACACACACACACACACACACACACACACACACATATATATATATATATATATATATATACACACATACAATTTGGTATATACAATTTCTTCGATAATTTGCAGGTCATTACATGCAGGTATTAGGTGAAATGGTATTCTCTGTGGGGAGATATGACCTGCTCAAGCAAAAATCCCGCAATTTCCTCTTGAAGTGCTCGTATGCGGTCCTTTGGTATGAGTCTATCCCGCATCTCCACCATCTTTAAAGAAGGAGATCAATATGAATATGTTAGTTGTGTGTATATATATTAGATCGTGCGGGATAAAAAAATTGTGAACAGTGTTTACGTACCCAAAGATGTCTTGCATCTCTACTCCTTTCGGTCATAAAGCAAATGTTCTCGCAAACGTAGTATGCACATAAATTAGTCCCCATTTCCTGCCTCATGCCCTTTACGAGAATAGAATTCAATCAGATAATAATCAAGCATGATAATGGTATTGAAACTAGAATTAAAGAGATGCGCAGACGTAGCTAGTACTACTTAATTACCTTGGATCATCGCCATGACAACTTTGGTTCCCATGCACCGACAACCTCTTTGGTGAACCTGCTCCAATCCCTGCTCGGCAAAGAAAATGAATTAAGGAGTTATTAATTACTTGATATCAGGAAATGAACTAAGGGGCCGACATAGTGCGATAAGGATTGAAATTAGCTGTTGAGCATAAAAAACAGACTGGTGTATTCTCTAGGGTCTTTACCTAGTGAGTCCAGTACTTCAACAGTTCCCTCGTCAACTCTAATGATTAGCAGGACCAAGTGGAAACTGCACAAGTTTGTATAAGAGGGCATGCATAGCTCATCAACTACACTAAACATCGAGTAAGCAAAAGAGAATTTGTTAGTACAAGACAGTAACACTCACCTGAAGTTGTAAGAAAATAGTATTTCTAGTCTGTAGTATTTAGTTCCTTCAAAAACATTAGCGAGTTATTCTATGTGTCTTCTTTGTGGTTATTTAACATATGCTCATTAACGGTATTTGGGTCAATGAACCCAATGCCAGAGACTCCATCTTTTTGAATTCAAAAATCTTCATTTTGCATAATACCACACAAAAGAATATAGTGACGACAATTACAGGCAATGAACAAGCTGAGCTAGAGACTTAAATTATAGAAAGAAATCACTTACAGACAATAGCAACTGACGATAGATTTGTTGAGTGCGTCTTGATTGAATAACTGGAAAAAAATTGGAAACTCAATCCACGCATCGAATACATGGAAGTAATGGTCTGTCTTGACTTTCACCACGAGGCTCTGCCCGGCCTTTATTTCTCTCAGGTACCAGTCATGCAATCTGTGCATTTGCGTTGATAGAAGCAGGACCTCCTTAGGCCTGACCAGAGGGTTCCTCGGGACATATTTCCATGCAAATTATGTAGTCATGGGGAGGTCCTAGGTGCCTAAGAGTTGCTCAATAGTGACACCACATTCTTTAGCAAGAGCTTCGGTTACCGCCTTATCGGTACTCACCTTGAGCGGGGGAATCGATTGGATTGCCTGTTCTCGAGATGGGGAACATTTTTCCCGCTTTTATTACTACCTGTAAGGCTTGACTTCTTTTTTTTTGTTCATGATATGACTTGCGAATAGAGCGTTCATAGTCTAATTGCCTTTCCTCCACAGGTGCCGGTTTAGCAAGATCCAGAAAGTGTTGTACGACTTTCTCAGGTATTTTCTCCTTTGGCGGCGGGGGTGGTTGATACATCTCCAACGTATCAGTGATTTATGCTTGTTCCATGCTGTTATGTTATCATTCTTGGATGTTTTACAATCATTTTATAGCAACTTTATATTATTTTGTGGGACTAACCTATTTACATAGTGCCCAGTGCCAGTTGCTGTTTTTTGCTTGTTTTTCTTACTTCACAGAATTTCAGTACCAAACGGAGTCCAAACACAACGAAACTTTTTGGAGATTTTTTTGGACTAGAAGACATCCAGTGGGCCAAAGAAGTACCTGAGGGAGGCCCGAGGTGAGCACAAGACATCTGGGCGTGCCAGAGGCCCAGGCGCACCCAGGTGGGTTGTGCCCACCTCGGAGCCCCGCTGCACCGCCTCTTCGCCCTATAAATTCCCAAATATTCCAAAAAACCCTAGAGGAGTCGACAGGTCAGAAGTTCTGCCGCCGCAAGCCTCTATTGCCACGAAAAACCAATTTGTACCCTGTTCTGGCACCCTGCCGGAGGGGGAAATCATCACCGGAGGCCATCTTCATCATCCCGAGGGACACCATGATGAGGAGGGAGTAGTCCACCCTCAGAGTTGAGGGTTTGTACTAGTAGGTATGTGTTTAATCTCTCTCCCTCGTGTTCTTGAGATGGCATGATCTTGATGTATCGCTGCTTTGTTAATATAGTTGGATCATATGGTGTTTTCCCCTCTCTTTCTTGTTGTGATGAATTGAGTGTTTCCCTTGAGATTTCGTTCTTATCGGATTGAATATTTTTATGGATTTGAGAGCACTTGATATATGTCTTGCATATGAATACTCGTGGTGACAATGGGGTATTATATTGATTCACTTGATATATATTTTGGCACCTCAACTCGCGGATTCCTGAGGTGACATTGGGGTAATCTATGCATAGGGGTTGATGCACGTTTTCATCCTACTTTCTCCAGTAGAAATCTTGGGGCACTCATTGAGGTTCTTTGTGTTGGGTTGAGTATTATGAATCTGAATTTGTGTTGGTGTTATTGTAGTACGAACTCTTGATAGATCGATCAGAAAGAATTACTTAGTGTTATTTTAGTACGAACTCTTGATAGATCGATCGGAAAGAATAACTTGATGTTATTTTAGTATGAACTCTTGGATAGATCTATTGAAAAGAATAGCTACAAAAAATTTCTTCTTGTGTTCTCCGCTAGACAAGAACTTTGGAGTGATTCTTTGTTGCACGTTGAGGGATTGTTATGTGATCCAATTATATTAGCATTGTTGAGAGATTGCACTAGCGAAAGTACGTACCCTATGCCTCATTTTCAACCATCGCAATACCGATTGTGCTCACTTTTATCGTTTGCTACCTTGCTGTTTTTATTTATTCAGATTATAAAAAAATATTTCTACCATCAATACTACACTTTTATCACCATCTCTTCGCCGAACTAGTGCACCCATACAATTTTCCATTGAATTGGGTGTGTTGGGGACAAAAAAAGACTCTTTGTTATTTGGTAGCAGGGTTGCTTGAGAGAGACCATCTTCATCCTATGCCTCCCACGGATTATTAAACCTTAAGTCATCCACTTGAGGGAAAATTGCTATTGTCCTACAAAACTCTGCGCTTGGAGGTCCAACACGAGTCTACAAGAATAAAGTCATGTAGTAGACATCAGTGGTTTCGGTGCAAAATGGGCCGGCACTTCGGAAGCCACTTGGGCTCTGGTTTCCTCCTCAATCATCTCGTAAGCCAAGTTCTTTTTGGCAGGAGGCTCGGGTTTCTTCTTCGATGCTCTCTTTCGCTTTGGATTCGGCTGACGCCGGAGAGATCGATATTGCAGACTCGTGCTGGGCTCCGTCTTGGGGTGGGGTGGAGTCAGCTGACGCGGCGAAGATCGATATGGCGGACTCGCGCTACGCTCTGTCTCAAGGTGGGGTGGAGTCGGCTGACGCAACGGATTTGGCGGAGGAGTCGGTGGCCTTAGCGCCAAGTTCGGAAAGACGATGCATTCCTTTCTCCATACAATGAGACCACGTATGACTTCTCCCAGTGTCTATACTCCCCTTGACCTCCAGGAAAGTCAATCTCTAGTGACTCATATCCGACAGAACTTCATCCACCCCGACACGAGCATAGCTACCTAGATTGCCATGGATGGTTGATTCAGGTGCATTCGGTAAAGCAAAGCCGACCACCACCTTCATGGATATGTTCTCCAGTTTCATGTGTAGCTCATGACTTTTCATCTCTTTGATATCATCCATGGGGTAGCAAGCCAGTAGTGCATCATCGGCCGGGACCCCTGTGGAACCCACACTGCTTTTCGGCATAGATGGGGTGGTACTATCCAATGCTGGATCTAGTTGGTTCTGCTGCTGAGACGCCCTTTGCTGGCTAAGTGTGTCGATCTGCTCCTGCCACCGCATCAAAGCGTGTTACAACTCCACATTCTTTGATTCTACCTTTTGAAGCCGGTCTGCATCCTACTTCTTCTTGTTTGCATCCTCCTTCTTCTTTCTCGCACGGCTTCTGTAATTGTCGTTCCACTCTGCAAACCCCTCAACCCACTGAATAATGCCTTTGCCTCGTGTTCGTACAGGGTGTTCAGGATTCTTGAGGGCGCGTGTAAGCTCGTCTCTCTCTCTGTCGGGCTGGACCGCCCCTGTTCGACCCTTTTCTATTGCTTCAAGTAAAGCGTTAGAGGCTTCTTTAATACTTGCCTGTTCAATAATCTCCCCTGTCTTTTGGTCCAACTTTCCCCCATACACATAAAACCAAGTCCTGCACCTGTCGGGCCAACCCACTGTTTTTGGAGTGACCCCTGCAACAATCATCATGGCCTCAGATTCTTCCCACTTAGGCAGGCCAGTCTTGTAGCCACCTGGCCCCAAAACATGGTGAAACTTCTTTTTGTCAACATTTATCTTATTTATTCTCGATTGTTCCTTAGCTGCTTCCGATTCCTTGAACTCCACAAATAAGTCTAAATGATCTTTTACCTTCTCCAGTGGTTCGTTGAATTCTGGAGTCTTCTTTTCTACGTTGATGTAGTTTGACCATAATCTTTTCTTCCAAGTCTGGAATTGTATGGCCATCTTCTTAAGAGCACACTTATTGACTTTCTCCCATTCTGCATCTCTGAAACCCTATGGTAGGCTAAAATGTGACATGAGCGTATCTCAAAGTAGATCTTTTGCTCATCCGTCGACAAAACTAACTCCTCGATTTTCCTTTGTCTTCTTCTATTCTTGGACGGTGATCGGGATTTGGTCCCTAACAATAACTCTGCATTGACGTATAAATTTTTCCGCATTCTTTTTGGTAGAAATTGGTTCTCCATCTGCTTTGATTAATCGATGTTGTACTTTATGCCATCGGCAACTTTTTCGCCGGGCCTTGTACCCTTGTAGAAGATTTGCTCGATCTAGACAACATCGATTAACCATGAAGCGACGGACGTGCTCTTCCTCCTCCCTGACACGGCGACGTACCACCTCCTCGGGGGCCGGCTGCCTCCGCACTGATAGTGGTCCACGCGACCGTCACCAAAGAAGTTTCGGGTCGATGACGAGAGCCCGATTCCTCACCAAGCTGCATGTCCCGGAAGGTAGCACCTCCCAGTGCCAGCCCGACGGAGCCTAGTTCCGGACATGGCGCCTCTCAAACTAGTTGTCGCCGCCGAGTCGACGACGAGGATGCGGGCCGGGCATCATCGATGTTGAGCACAAATTCGTTTGAAAGCAAATTATATGCAATAAGTATCATTTTATTATGCTACTCATATTTAATTGACTTTTACAACTATATAGTAGATGGAAAATTTTGAAAAACTCTCTACGACGCAAAGACATCACACACGTCATAATGTTCTACACCAGTCATGAACTCATTACAAAAGCACAAAATACATTAAAAAGGAACCTAACATGTCCGGATAGTTCTCAACGAAGAAGACCCACCCGAAGAACTATATTCATCCAAATTTTTTATTTTGTTTTTTCCTTCTTCATTTTTTCATAACATACATCATTCTACATATCCATCAATCATCCACATATCCATCCATCATTCATCCATCCTTCTAACATAAAAAAAATATAACATCTATCCATCTAGATATTCATCTAACATTCATCTACACACAAAAATACATAAATCCATATAACATTCATGTACACACAAAAATGCATAAATTCATCGAACATTCAAATTCAGTTGTGGCCGGCAACCGGAGCAGAGCAGAGCCGTGCAGGATCAACCCAATATTTTAAGATGCTACGGGCGGCGGTCGTAGGCGGTCGAGGCAGGGCAGCGGCGGTCGTAGGCGGTCGAGGCAGGGCAGCGGCGGCCGAGTGCGCGCGGCGGCCCTAGGCAGGGTAGGGGAGCACGGGGGAGGGAGGAAGGAGGAGAAGGGGACTCACCGGAGAGGGGCAGTGAGTAGGAGGTCAGATATGAGGAGCGGCGCAACGGCGATGAGCGGCAGCCTGGCAGCGTCAGGGATCTCTGGCGGGATGGAAGACGAGCGGCCTGGCGGCGTGGTGGTCGATCTGTTCTCCGGGCGGTTGTTAGAACCGGGATTCGGCTAAGTTCTACCTTTAGTCCCGACCTTTAGTCCCGATGCGTGGCTGGAACCGGGACTAAAGGTTGGCCTTTAGTCCCGGTTCCAGCTATGGGCCGGGACTAAAAGGTCTATTTTCGCGGCCCAAAGTAAGCGTGGGAGGAGGACCCTTAGCCCCAGCTGGTGGTGGCAACCGGGACTAAAGGTCTTTTTCCAGTTTTTTGTTTTTTCTCTTTTTATTTCTTTTGTTTCAACTTACAGGCAATATTTATAGTTTCTGAGTGAATCTTTTTTGCTTTAGATCACAAAAATTATGAACTTTCTGTTAGTTCCAGTAGTTTTCAAATTTGAATAGTTTAAATTTGAATTCTTTGAAATTTGTGTGAATCACTAGTTTGTGAATAACTTTAGTTTAAAAATAGATTTTTGAGTGATTCTTTTTCCTACTGTTTAATATTAGTGTGTTTTATTAGTATGTTCAATTTGGTAAATTTTAGGTTATTTTAAATATTTACATTGCAAAGTTTCTTCAAATCGGCTTAAGGTCATTCCTGTTAAATTCCTGTTAAATCGGCTTAAGGTCACACTAGCTCAAATTGATACCAAGCTCATTCCTGTTAAATTCCAGATCCATTGGATTCCTCTAAGTACCTCTATTCGTCATCAAACACCTTCTGCCAAAATCTTGTGTTCGATGATTGGGGTACCAAATGGATTCTCCTTTAGTTAAAACGACAGGAATAATTGAAAATTCATAACTTTTACACAATTATTCAAAATCATGTTTCAAATGCCAAAATGACAAAACATATATATACCCTAACTCTTACAAAGATTCCCTCTGGTTTGTCCGAAGTGGGACTTTCCAGCTATAAGTCCGGAAACTCACTAGAGAAGAAAGTGATGACGGTGAAGCCGGTCACATCCCATAGTGGGATCTTGGGGAAAAAAACTTTTTCTTCATGTGTGTCCCTTTGTGTCGTAACCATGGACAATCTTCATCATTTAACAGGATGCTTCGGTCAATCTTCATTGTGAAGGGAGGAATTTCGTGGAACTTTTCATAATCTTCTGACATGTCTGTCTTGTCCTCCAGTCCCATGATGTTTCTTTTCCCTGAAATAACTATGTGGCGCTTTGGATCATCGTATGATGTATTTGCTTCCTTATCTTTTCTTTTTCTTAGTTTGGTAGACATGTCCTTCACATAGAAAACCTGCGCCACATCATTGGCTAGGACGAATGGTTTGTCTGTGTACCCAAGATTGTTCAGATCCATTGTTATCATTCCGTACCATGGGTCTTCCTTTACCCCGCCTCCTGTCAGATTGACCCATTTGCACCGAAACAAAGGGACCTTAAAATCACGTCCATAGCCAAGTTCCCATATCTCATATATGTAACCATAATATGTGTTATTTTCCCTACTGATGTTTGCTGCGTCAAAGCGGACACCACTGTGGTTGGTTGGTGCTCTTTTTATCTTGGGCGATCATGTAAAATGTATTCCCCTTTATCTCGTACCCTTTGAAAGTCAATATAGTCGAAGATAGTGACTTGGCCAACAAATACAACTCATCTCCAATAGTGTCGTCATGCATGAGACGTGTTTTCAACCAACCGCCGAAAGTCGCCATTTGTGTACGTTTAATCCAGGGCTCAGACTGCTCCGGTTCTTGGAGCATACAATATCCATGAGTTCCTCGATATACGGAGCCACCAAGGTGGAATTTTGTAGAACTGTGTAGTATGCTTGCACCCAAGAATGCCCGTCCATACATATTATTGAATCCTTTCCTAGCGTGCCTTTTCCACTCAGTCTCCCCTCATGCCGCGATTCAGGAACACCAATCGGCTTAAGGTCAGCAATAAAGTCAACACAAAACTCAATAACCTACTCTGTTTCATGGCCCTTGGAGATGCTTCCTTCTGGCCTAGCATGGTTATGAACATATTTCTTTAAGACTCCCATGAACCTCTCAAAGGGGAACATATTGTGTAGAAATACAGGACCCAGAATGGCAATCTCGTCGACTAGATGAACTAGGACATGCGTCATGATGTAGAAGAAGGATGGTGGGAACACCAACTCGAAACTAACAAGACATTGTACCAAATCATTATGTAACCTTGGTAGGATTTCTGGATCGATTACCTTCTGAGAAATTGCATTGAGGAATGCACATAGCTTCACAATGGCTAATCAATCGTTTTTTGGTAGAAGCCCCCTCAATGCAACTGGAACCAATTGCGTCATAATCACGTAGCACTCATGAGACTTTAGGTTTTGGAATTTTTTCTTTGTTATATTTATTATTCCCTTTATATTCGACGAGAAGCCAGACGGGACCTTCATACTGAGCAGGCATTCAAAGAAGATTTGCTTCTCTTCTTTGGCAAGAACGTAGCAGGCAGGACCTTGATACTGCTTTGGATGCATGCCTTCTTTTTCGTGCATACGTTGCTGGTCCTCTCGTGTCTCTAGTGTATCTTTTGTCTTCCCATACATGCCCAAGAAGCCTAGCAGGTTCATGCAAAGATTCTTTGTCACGTGCATCACATCGATTGCAGAGCGGACCTCTAGGACTTTCCAATAAGGTAGGTCCCAAATATAGATTTCTTCTTCCACATGGGTGCGTGTCTGTCAGCGTCATTCAGAACAGTTTGTCCGACAGGACCCTTTCCAAAGATTACTTTTAAATCCTTGACCATATCAAGTATATCCTCACCAGTACGGTGGTGAGGCTTATTCCGGTGATCTGCCTCACCTTTGAAATGCTTGCCTTTCTTTCTTAAGAGATACTTGATCGAAAGAAATCGACGATGTCCCAGGTACACATTCTTCTTACATTTGTACAAATATATACTTTCGGTCTCATCTAAATAGTGCATGCATGCATTGTATTCCTTATTTGTCTATCCTGAAAGGTTACTAAGAGCAGGCCAATCATTGATGGTTACAAACAACAACGCTCGTAGGTCAAATTCCTGCTGTTTGCGCTCATCCCACACATGTACACCTTTCATATCTTACAACTGTAAAAGTTCTCCAACTAATGGCCTTAGGTACACATCAATGTCATTGCCGGGTTGCTTGGGACCTTAGATGATGACTGGCATCATAATGAACCTCCGCTTCATGCACAACCAAGGAGGAAGGTTATCGATACATAGAGTCACAGGCCAGTTGCTATGATTGCTGCTCTACTCCCCAAAAGGATTAATGCCATCTGCACTTATAGCAAACCATAAGTTCCTTGCGTCAAGTACAAACTCCGGCCACTTTCTCTCGATTTTTTTGCATTGCGACACAACAACGGGTACTCTCAACTTCCCGTCTTTCTTATGGTCTTGTTTGTGACATCTCAACAACTTGGCATACTCTTTGTTTTGGAACAAACGTTTCAACCGTGGTATTATAGGAGCATACCACATCACCTTGTCAAGAATCCTCTTCATGGGGCGCTCACCCTCAACATCACCAGGGTCATCGCGGCTGATCTTATAGCGCAATGCACCGCATACCGGGCATGCATTCAAATTCTCGTACTCCTCACCGCGGTAGAGGATGCAGCCTTTAGGGCATGCATGTATCTTCTGCACCTCTAATCCTAGAGGGCAGACAACCTTCTTTGCTTCATACGTACTGCCGGCAATTCGTTGTCCTTTGAAAGCACCTTCTTTACCATTTTCATTAACTTTTCAAATCCCTTGTTTGATACACCATCCTCTGCCTTTCATTGCAACAATTCTAGTGTGGTACTGAGCTTTTTCTTGTCATCTTCGCAATTTGGGTACAACAATTTTTTGTGATCCTCTAACATGCGCTACAATTTCAACTTTTCCTTTTCACTTGCGCAGTTTCTCTCTGCATCAGGAATGGCCCGACCAAGATCATCAAAGGGCTCATCTGATGCCTCGTCTTCAGCTTCTTCCCCCATTGTAGTACCAACATATTCAGGGAACCCATGATAGTTGTCATCATCCTCTTCTTCTTCATTCTCTTCCATTAGAACCCCTCTTTCTCCGTGCTTGGTCCAACAGTTATAGCCGGACATGAAACTGGACGTAAACATGTGGATGCAAAGGACTTTTGAGCTAGAGTAATTCCTATCATTCTTACAGACACCACATGCACAACGCATAAAACAATCCCGCTGGGTTGCCTCGGTCGCACGCAGAAAACTATGCACGCCATTAATGAACTGGGGAAAGCGTCTCTCATCATACATCCATTGCCGGCTCATCTTCATTACACAACACCAAAAAGACCTAATTAATACAAGTTCGTACATAAAGTTCATACACACTTATTCTCATAAAACAACATACAACTATCTAGCTAAAGCATTTAAATGCAACAACAAATGCGATCAAGATCGCAACTAATGTAATAATTGATCCAACAAAATGATGATACCAACCCTCTTTATTAACGGCATATTTTCTGATCTTTCTAATCTTCAAGCGCATTGCATACATCTTGATCTTGTGATCATCGACGACATCAACAACATACAACTCTAATTCATCTTCTGTTCTTCAATTCTTTTCAATTTTTCTTTCAAATACTCATTTTCTTTTTCAACTAAATTGAACTTCTTGACAAGAGGGTCGGTTGCAATTTCCGGTTCACATACCTCCTAGAAAAAAATAATATCTATGTCAACTTGATGGGCATAATTGTCATAAACACAAAATGCAACAAATAGTTATAAAAGAGAATATACCACATCCGTATCATAAACAGGACGAGGGCCGACGGGGACGGATATCAAAACCATGGCACTATGTATAACAAACAATCATACAAAGTAAGCAAATTATACAAGTAACTATCTAAATTATACAAATACGATTTTTTATTTATAAAAAGGATAAGAACAAGAGACTCACCTGGTGCCGGCGACGGGACGGTGCGGATGATGGACGGTGGTTAGGACGGGGACGGGAAGGCACTAAGTAAACCACACCTACACATATGCAAACTAAGAAGTTAATTTGAGCCCATATTGCATATAAACCAAATAAACTCCCACATAATTACCCCTAAACTAAAACCCACAAATCACTAAACTTATAGAGCATTGCACGAGCTAATGTAGCAATGAGAGATGAAAAGACAAAGTTGCTAACCTTTGTGAACAGTTGGATAGATGGGGTGCCTGAAATCTTGAAATGGAGGATAAGCTCGTGCAAGGGGAAGAGAACAGAGGAGAGAAAGGAGAAAACAAATAGAGAGGAGCTTGGGCTCGGGCTGGACGAAGTAGGGGTTTGCATAGGGACGTCTTTAGTCCCGGTTGGTGATACAAACCGGGACTAAAGGTCCACCTATAGTCCCGGTTGGTGATACCAACCGGGACTAAAGGGGCTTGTGGGGGCCCCAGCCTGACGATAACCTGCCACCACCCCATTAGTCCCTTTAGTCCCGGTTGGTATCACCAACCAGGAATATAGGTCAAAAATGAACCGGCACTAATGGTGGCCGTGCCCCTGTCCGCTCCTAGCCGTTGGGACCAGGACAATCCCGGGCCCAAACCAGGCAGGGACTAATGCTCCGGGCGGAAGGTCTATTTTCTACTAGTTAACGTGGCACATTCCATGCTACCATACCAAGCATTAACATGGTCGAGTCGTACATATCCAGCATCACCAAGTTCAGAAAAATCTTATATCTTATCTTATATTTACTAATTGGAGGCACCAATCGAGGCTCCACGTTAATCCTGGAAAACAAACAAAATTATCCATCCAATCTACATATTAGTTATTTACAACCGTTGGATGAAATAAGTCAAGAAGTCCTCTCTATTTGTCCCACCTGAATGCCTCTTCCATATATGACTCACGTACATGCCATTATTTCTTCAAATAAAAAAAACAATCACAAGAATAAATAAAACGCACGTCTTTATATTCTCAAGAAGTCCTCTCTATTTGTCCCACCATAACGTCCCTTCCTTACCTGCCTCACGTACATGCTATGATTTCTCCAAAAAAGAAAAAAAACAATCACAAGGAAAAAAGGTCTTTTTTCGACCGCTTCTAGCCTCCATATTAATCCACAAGAATTAATTAAGCTGTTGGATTTTGTATTTGCGGCTAGGATTAACCGAGCAAAAGAATATTGCAAGACGTGACAGATGTGACATACAATTGTACGTGCAAAGGCAAAGGATGGAGACAGTTGCAACCTGGACTATTGATTCCTTTTGTTTAAAGAGAGTTCTAATGTTACATGCTTGGCTGGATCATAGTAACAAATAGAGTCACTCCTATAAAAAAGAGAACCAAATAGTGTTTCCTAGAGCTTCCAACGTTGGGCATCTATGAGGACTTGCATAGCGCCTCTATTTTTTTCTTGTGACCTTATAAAAAAAACATGCTCGCCATCTGCTGAGCCAAGGTGACTCCACCTTTCGAGAAGAAACGCGAAGCTTCGGGGTGCCACCGAGCGACTACCAACTCTTACTTTACGTCACTAGGCGCCCGTTACATGCCGGTCTTCAAAAGGGATGGGCTGCATCTGCTACATCCGACGTCTCTGTGTGCGAAGTAACGGCGTCATGCAGTTGGCTAAGCTTACCGAAAGGTTCGACTATTGTCCTGCAATCTGTATATATGCTGCCGATTTTGTCATTAATTATTTTGTTTCGAACAAAAAAAAGAATGTATTAAGTATTAAAAAGTGCTTTCCCGTGCAGAGGCACGGGTTCACGACTAGTATTTACTAATTGAAAGCACCAGCTGAGCCACCACGTTAATCCTTGAAGTTCTAATAACAACAGCCGTAAGATGAATAATACAAAAAAATACTAATTGAAAGCACCATCTGAGCCACCATGTTAATCCTTGAAGTTCTAATAACGACAGCCGTAAGATGAATAATACAAAAAAATATGGAACATTGGATAACACAGTTTGCTCCCCACAAGATTTTCCCTCACGTACCCAAGAGTCCTTCCTCCTCACGTCCTCCCCTTAGGATTTTCCCTAACGTATGCAGCACTAATTGGAGACCGCAACTTAGCCACCACTTTAATCCTTAGAGTTTTAATAACCACAACCGTTTGATGAGTAGTTGAAACAATATGGAACGTTGGATAACATAGTTTTCTCCTCATACGGTTTTCCCTCAACTACGAAAGAGTCCTCCCTCCTCACGGGCTCCCCTTAGGATTTTCCTCACGTAACCAGCAGTCCTTCCGCCCCATGTATCTGCGTCAATCGAGCCTTCCTTCTCTTTCCTCGCATGGCCCTTCCATCATGCCTTGAGCACGATCCTGTAGCCACCGTATGCCTCTCCTCCCTTGCTCCACGGAATTGTTGCTTCCCTCCTGTCGATTCCACCACCAGCCCACGAGCCAATCTGGGCGCCCAATTTTCCCAGTCTCGATTTCTTTTTCTTGGTTTCTTTTCCGTGGAGATTGAATCCAAACGTCTACATGATACAATCCAGACGCACAATCTTCTTTTAGGTCAGTGTAACATGCCATGATTTATTTGCAGGTGGAGATGTATACCGACGTCAATTCGATGCAGATAAGTACAACTACCTATACCTCTTTCTTTATCATCCCCAGTTCGTCTGCTGCGCTTTTCTCGCCAGAGCTCACTGATTATAAATATTCAGGTAAGGATCTTCACGAAGGAAAAGAAGATGGTCATGACACCAAATTTCCAAGATTTTTTGTGAAGACCTGATGTTATTATTTTCATGGGTGTTTTTGACGATTTATTTACCACAATTTATAGATGAAAAGGCAATCGAGGGTTGAGAAGATGGAGAAGGATGCCTAGACTAGGGACATCAAGCCAAGCACTAGAACAAGGACGAGAGGATGTGCAGCCAATGATGCGTTGGGCATAGCATCACGACACGGCCAGTGTCACACAAAAATCTCATATGGTCTTTGAATATTGCCAAATTATGATATATTACTTACGTACTCCCTTATGGTTTCTCAAGAAACCCAGACTGATTTTATTAGCTAATGTTATTATTGGTGACATGGGCATCAATAAAGGATTCATGGTAACCCACTGAGCCCATAGTCATGTTGTGTAAATCCGTGGGTTTGGAATCCTGTACGCAAATTTTAAATCCAGTCATCATTTATTTAAATGCATACAAGATGAAATTTTGACTTGATTGATGCATGTGTAGGAATACATAAGACAGACACATGATACGGATTGCTGAATTTTTACAACGTATGAGGTGAGTACTCATCCATATTTATTTCGATTAGTAGCTCTTGGTAGTCGTCTTTCTCCCAGCCATCTGCCGTACAAAATAAGTTTTCCTCCTCCCTACTTCTAATATTAAATTTCCCTGTATTCTTTTCTTATATTATGCCCAGAAAATTGTGGAACCGATTTTTAATTCGCCATAATGATTTCGTTAACTAATCAATGCTTCCATGAAGGTGTCAGACAGGGCAATGGTGTCTTAATGATTATAGCGGCCCAGCATGATTAATTAACTTCAGGTCCATCCATTTACATGTTAGCATTTGTCAGATCTTTCCGCTTGCACAAACTGCGAATAGCTGTTCGGCACATCTGACTATGTCGCCAAACAGAAAATCTAGAAAAAATTTCTCCTTTCTACTTTATGCGCTTCAGCCATGCTGATATTGTAGTCTACTTTTTCTGTTTTAGCTTCCGCATACTCTAATAGGTACTCTGTGTCACAAAATGTATAGTGGAGCACATTTAAGGGCACTGTAGCTTATAAGAATTTTATAATGCAAAAAAAGGATATGTTGCTTAGAATCATTTTTATATGCTGTTGTGGTTGTTACACATATAGATCTAGAGTTCTGGTTAGTGACCATAAGATATTATGTGTTTATATTTTGATGTGTGAATTCAGAAGCCTTTTGTCTCATGTTGATGCAGGTGTAGGAATACATAAGACAGACACATCATAATGACATCGCAAAGAAGTTAATTTTACAAAGAACCATGAGTTTTAGAACATTCGAGGGAAGATCACATTGTAAGATAAGCATGAAGATGACTTCATGTATACAGCCACACCAAACTGAGTTATTTTCTCAACATGGTCTGCTTTTTTTTTTCCAGATTATGGATCTATATATGTGTGATGCAGCACATATGATTTATTTGCATGGATCCTAACAACCTAATATCGTTGCTTCTTTAGCCGCTATTATATTTCTTCACCGCCCATGAGCATAAGTATCTACCTCAATACAGAGCCACTAGAAGTTTGACTCTGTCTAATAGTTCTTGGACTTCACTTTCTAACATCCATCAAGAAAGTTATTAGTTTGTTCTTTTGTGTGTTTGTATTATTTCTTCATCTACATTTTGATTTCGTTCGGAATATTTTGTAGGCAGTTTTCAAGAAGCTTACAAAACTGGCACTGATCACTATCATTAGGATAAAAGATATGCCATAGTTAAAGTGGATTTTTAAATTGCTAGGATTCTGTAAGCGACAATAATGGAGACATGTTTATACCAAATCTGGTGTTTTAAATTGGATCTCCAAATACAAATCAGCAATCATCCACTTTGTTAGCTTAGCATAATTGTTAGTAGTACTTTCAGTTAATTTTATTTGCAACATAATTGGTTCAATGATTGATGAGTTAGGGAGCTCTCGAGCCCTATGTATACTAAGGTTTTTTGGTTTCGTTGTGAAACATATGATTTTACAAAGGGAAAATATTTAAAAATAATCCTCTTTTTGTTCTGACCATTACGAGTTTCCTTTATGTGTCTTCCATTGTTTCTTCATTCCAAGCTGTAGTCATTTATGTACTTATAGGAGATTCTTTATATGCCATTTGATTCCATCAAATGGGTCATATAAATGAGCATTTAGGCATCTATCTAATGTGATGAGCTCTGTGTTGAAATAATTTGTCTGTACTAAAAATATTATCACTTTTGTCACTGCTTTCTTTTCTCTTCTATAGTCAACATTGATGCAGTGATCTTGGTTACTACATCAAACTTGGTTATGCGATAATGTATGGTTGTTTCTTTTGTGTTGCACTTGTTGCGGCCCCAAGTAGAATTCTTATAGCCTTCTTTTATTGCGGGACTGTAATGATGCTTGAACCTTCCGAAGACTTGACTTGGTATTGTGGAGATGAAACAATCACTAGGTTAGTTTCATGGACTAAACAAGAATCTATTCAACACTTCTATTAAATACCTCAGCTATAATTGTTCCGATTCCTTTTAAATATGCATCATCATACACGGTCGTTTCACTTGAATGATTTTCAGTGATGGTAAGTTAAGTAGATGCAAATTTTGTTGTTGCTTAAATTTTCATGCATGTTGTGGTGTTGTTTGAGTATGAGTTGCATCTAATGACATACATTTTGATGTAAAAATTGACTCATTCTTTCACTTTACACCATATATACCACTCCATGCAACCTTTTATCAATATGTGACTATAAATTATAAGTAATACAAATGTTATGAATTAGAAAAAGGAAAAATCATCCAGCCCGTGCGGATGCACAGGTTGACGACTAGTAACACATAATTGAGAAGCTGATAGATCCATTATTTCATCAAAGTTCACATGACTACAATAGCGTGCCCCATTTCACCGGACATTAATCTAAGAGCAAATTTTGACCTAACTAGATAGATAATTACAAGATGCCACCATTGGCATTGACCACGTCCGCGTACATGTCCCTGATGCTCGGGTAATCATGCTGCTTGTGGTTTCTCTTGGCCGGCGGGTGGTGCAACTGTTGGCCTCCTATCTCGTCGCCATTACCCCCGCCGACGCCCTGTAACCCTACGTGGAACATGCCCTGCATTGTACCCACTGTGATGGGCATAGCCTGAGCTGGCAGTCCAGACATCTGATGATCCATCGCGTACATGAATGGGAAGCTATCCTGCGCTACCGACAACTGCTCCATCCCGTTCCCATGGGCGTGGTGGTGGTGGTGCTGTGCACAGCCGTCTACTGCGGAAGCATCGCTATCGGCAAAGAGCAGCCTGATGGGGAAGATGAGACCAAGGTTCGCTGGGTCTAAGCTGTCGGCGAACTGGCTGTCGTGCGACGGCACACTGCCGAACATGGGGTACTGCAATCTGGGTGGTGTAGTGCCGGTGCCGGTGACATAAATGGTACTGCTGGACATGGTTGATGTCACGGACGACGTCCCTACCACAGAGGCTCGAGAGGTGGCTGACACCACCTTGGGCTTGGCCCTGCGCTTGCTATTGCGACGACACCCCCCGCCGACGGGCACGTTGCGGAGCGCGCCGCCGCGGGTCCAGTAGCGGCTGCAGGAGCGGCAGAAGTGCCGGGGCTGGGTAAGGGAGTAGTTATTGAAGTAGCAAAATTTGGTGTTGGTGGAGTCGCATCGCGGGCAGTTGAGCCCTGGCACTGGCTGCGGCAACCGCGCTAGCCGTGCTCGCTCTGACATGGACATCGACTTCTTATTCCCGCTGCCACCGCAATCGCCGTCAACAACACCGCCGCAACCATCATCGCCACCCCCTGCAGCGCCGGAGCCAGCCCCGGCCGTGGCCATGAACCGTTTTTTATTGCTGTTCTTGCATTCTCCATCACCAGGACCAGCGGGTGAAGAAGTGGTAGTACTATGAGTGTTAGTACCGATTTGTTGCAGCTGCAAATCGACAAGTAGATGAGTAATCAATTAGGCATATCGGCAAATATATAGATGGAGCTATTTTTTTCTCCATTCGCCCCCGGATGGTCTCTCGTAAATCTCGGAAGGTTTGGGTTTTTTTTTGTTCAAATAATTCAAAGGAATTTTGGTTTTTCACCTTTTTTTCGGTAATAATGTATAATGTTTGACCTACATCAGACATAAACTCCCCTGTGCAAAGGGAGACCCCGTGACCTCTTGGGAGTATAAAGACCACTGGAAAAAATAGCTCGCTATAACGTTCTGAGCAATGTCCCGCGAAATAAATCAGTGTAAGATAGCATGCTATAACGTGATATAGCACACTAGTAATATATAAGGGTGGTGCTATTTTGCTATAGCACGCAATTTTTTCATTGATACAGGCCCTGTTTGATTCACATTTTCTGTCTAAATTGATGTTTTTTACCTTTCTGGTATCACAACCCGAGAAACAGTACTACCTCTTGGCCGTCTAAATTATCATTTTTTTTGAATTTTTCGAGAGGTGCCACTGTTTCTCGGGTGCCCATGAAATTTCCGGTAACCGGTTGGTTACTGTAAATTTCAACAAGAAAAAGAAACCCTGATATGGATTATATTCCAATATACATACATATATATATATATATATATATATATATATATATATATATATATATATATATATCTTGTTTTTGTCGTATGAAAAAAATCATAAGGGAATATGCAATTAATTAGCTAGCTAGAAGCACAAGGATGCATACCTGAAGCTGGTTATGGTCGGTGTTCCAGAAGTTTGATGAATCAAGGAAGGCAGGAAGGAAGATCATACCCGGTGATCTAGAGAGAAGAGAAAGTGGGAGGAAGAAACTTAGCAGCAGCAGGGGAAATCAAGCGTAAGAGTACTAGTACGAAGGAATGGATGCTAGAGAGAGAAGGGGGAGGATCTAGCTACCCAAGAAGAGAGAGAAAAATGAGAGAGAAGGAACACACACACGCTATATATATTGATGTTGTTTTTCCTTCATTTGCACACTTTTCCTTTTCCAATGTATATGCGGACGTGGCTCAGAGTGCTACCCATGCTAGCTACAGTTTTGCAATAAATTAGTTAGTGTACTCTGATTAGCTAAGCTGATAGCTAATTTGCCACCGCATAATTAATCATCCAGGCCACTCCATAGTGTTAAATGGTACTAGCAATTCGGTAGGCCTACATATATGTTTTGTTTGAACCTGGCAAGTCATATCACTCACTCTGTTTCGAGACAACCACTTCTTCTCAACAGTCCTATATTTTCATTTTCAGTAGGAACCAAGATGTCGTGTCATTTTCATCATATGTTTTTTTAATAATTCTAAGTTTTCATAATATTGCGTTCCAAAGGCATAAAATGTGGGATATGTCAAAGCAAGATGAACTTCAATCTTGACATGTGCATGTCATGTATACATAGAGAAATAGTGACAGCAATCTCCAGTGTTTTTTTTTGGCGGAGCGATCTCTATTACTCCCTCCGTTCCTCAATATTTGTCTTTTTAGAGATTTCAAATGGACTATCACATACGAATGTATGTAGACAAATTTTAGAGTATAGATTCACTCATTTTGCTCCGTATGTAGTCACTTGTCGAGATCTCTAGAAAGACAAATATTTAGGAACGGAGGGAGTATTTGTGTTGGATATACAACTTAGGTTTGCATGGGAAGGGACTAACATTATATTTGACAACTCAAGTGTTAGTTAAGTTTATTTGTATACCTATTATCTATAATTTAAAGGTTGGATGATTTGATGCCAGCCTAGTGAAATTTATATGACCATGATGTGGTGGTGGTTTTGCGCACACGCCAATCGGCACAAAAACTAGATAGTCCCTCTCTCTCGGTTTACAAGGCGTGCGCATACCTCTAGGTCATCAATTTGACCAACCTAATAGAAGACATATATTACGAAAAACAAACCATTATAACTTTGGATGTTCTATTTTCAAACGGTATAATTTTTATGTTATATAGTTTGTATTACTGTGATAAAATTGGCAACCTAGGTATATGCGCAGGACTTGCAAACTGAAATGGAGGGAGTAAAAATAAACATACATTTATTAGGGGTGAGTGTATGCGCGTATGTATGAGCGCTTGCATCTGTACTGTGTCCAAAAAATGTGAATATCAAGATGAAAATAAAAGCGCAATAAATCTATAAGTTTAACCAAAATTGGGAAACTGTGGATAAGTCATAAATAAATTATGAACATTCATGAGTAGTCTATGATAATACTCTTGGAGTTTATTTGAAAAACGATTTTTTTTTTCTCTTGGGATACTTTGGATTTAACTTGTCTAATTAATTTTATTGGTTTTTCATGTTACAAGATTGCTATCCGTGCAAAATCACCGCCATGTTAGCAACCATACAGTTTTGATTAGGGGCAAGGATATAATGTGCTCTGTATCAGAAGTTTACAGTCAAACTTGTCTCTCAAAATCTAGGAGGTAAAACTGCAACCGATAGTTAAATAGGTGTGGTGGGCGGCGGATTTTTCATCCACTTTTATATTATACAGTAGAACCTGAGCGAGCTGGCAACCTTGAGCAATCCACTCTAATTATAATTCCAAGCTGAATACACATAGCATTGTTCTTGGTTGTGTGCATTCTCGGGTGCAGAGAGCAAATTAAGAGCTCCTATTTTATTACGGGACGGCCGATCGTTGGTTTGAACAATTATGTGTTTAATTGAGGTCAGGTGGTTTGCAAGTACACTGTTGACGTGTACCATGATAGTTGCGGGTACTGTATGTAGCTGGAAATATAGGTACTCTTCTCATCTTCATATCCATGGATGATATGAAATAGTCACCGTGAATACGAGATGACAACTAAATTTCTCTCGCATTAATTTTTCTTGCGTGTTAATAGTTATAAACTAATGCACGTGCATATATAACGTCGATCACCTTCCAGAATGTAATATATCAATTCCTAATTATTTTGTTGATGTTTGTCAGGTTGACATGGTTGCTACGTGTGCAAAATAACCACCATGTTTAATTTTGAAACTAGGGAGGGGTGGGGGGCTCCCCACCTGAAAAATATCCGTTGATTTTCGAAGTAGCAAAACAAGCATATAGTTCCTAGTACAAGAGATTCAGAAAGCACCCTCTCAAGTAGAGGTAAGATAGTCTTGCCATAACATGGCACTGCATTTAAACTCGGCATGTTAGAGATATAATTTTCTTTACATGTATTTGATAGTTTAGGATTTGTAATCCATCGGCTAGCTTACGCGCGCGCGCGCGCACACACACACACGCACACACACACACGCACACGCACACGCACACATGCCCGTGCGTTGCAACGGGGCAGAAAATTGTCAGACTTAAATTTAGTAAGCATTGTATAGAACTTCATCCATCAGAACTTCACGACCAATAAGAAGAAAACCACTCAGGTTGTTTGCTGCTCGCACTTCACAAACACAGTATATGCCATCACAATAAATGTGTATTGACTGATTTGTGCGCCATAAAACAGTCATACATAATCATAGTCCCTATGAAAATTACTACAATGCGAAAACCCTCTATATCTACATCATTATTCTATCTATGCAAAAATATACAGTATACAACAACGATCACCATGTACAATATGGCCATATAACACTCTGCACCTCTTTCTTCTACCATCTTCTATTTATCTCGGTCAACTATACAAAAAAAATACATACAGCAAAATCTGTAAGGAAGGTCAATTTTATCTACACAACAATCTGCACGCAAGGTCATATTCATCTATCTTCTATTCATGCAAGTATGTAGTTTTGCACATTCTTTTCTTCACACAATAGCAGAAGGTCGCATTATATTCGTACAACAATGTCAACAAAGAGGAGCCTTCTCTTTACTGTTTGATTTTTCATCAGCTACCACAGCCTGTTTAGCAGCTTCTGCATAGTGTACTCTGAAAATTATTTCGAGAGAACTGCAGCTTCATTGGAAAGAGAAATAATAGATTTACGAAGAGGGGTATTATTTTTATTGAGCAACAAAAAGCAAAGTTATCCTGAAACAAAATAAAATGCCAATAAATTTACTTGTTGGCAGGTTTGCAGCGGTACGATCCCATAGAATAGATAATGTTCAAGTAAGGTCCTTGCTGGCAGGTTTGATCCACAAAATATCTGACATCAGACCCTCACTTGTGAGAAATTAGGAAGTTTGTCAATGCCACAGAGAAATTAAGTTGTCAACATCAAAGAGTTTCGTTTTCACCTTCCTAACCAACCATCCAAACAGATCAACAGTAAATCTATAAATTTGATTGAACTAACCAATCACTGATAGGTCAAGTAGTTGAAACAACAATCTCTTTATGTCGTAGATACCCAACATATATATGGTTCTATCCTTGATGCCTAATGTCATGAACCATGATAGATGTCCCATTTGACGGTGCCGCAGATTGGAAAGAAAATCTTGCTACAATGAATATTGTAATCTTACACCAAGTAGAATTACTCTATGCAAACCTTCCTCTCATAACTTGCTAATTTGAAATGAGTAATTTCATATTTTATTGGTTTGGTGGAATTTTGAAGCTTGGAGCTAATTTCTAAGATCTTGAAATTGTCTCAAATGACATGGTGCACATCAGTAAACATATAGCCAAGCCTGTTAGGTGAAAAAGCAACATAAATTTACTAATTCAATTTAACAAAAACTGTAAGAGATGCCAATCAGGCTAAACAGCGGCCTGCTTTGCCACAATTAGATACTGAGCTCTGGTCTCTAGAAAAAAAACAGTTGCCCTAAACATATACCATACAGGCAATCTCTTTAAGTGATATACCGCATAACTAATAAGAGAAATTATATGAACATGCTAAGCCAACATGCCCTAACTGAGTTTAAGTATGAGACAAAATAACGCTGCTGTCAAGGGCCTATATTTGGTGGTTGATTGGCTGGAAATTCATGATTTTATTTCTTACTAGCCAGAGGTTATTTTTTCTGCACAAAATGTATTCCATATGAAAATGAATCCTGAATCCAGATGGAGCTCCAGTTGATAGCGACTTGCAGCCAAAATCATCAACCAGATAGAGGAATAATCATAATAAGCACAAAAGCATCCCATATGAAAATGAACCCCGAATCCAGATGGAGCTCCATTTAACAGCGACTTGCAGCCAAAATCATCAACCAGATAAAGGAATAATCATATAATCAAGCACATGTTAAGTTTAGTGTTTTGACAGCAAGCCGTACACAAATAATTAAGAAGCGCATGATTCATTAACAAACTAGCAACAACTTGATTTATTAACCATAAATAGGAATACACAGGTTTTGATTCGATAGGGCGCAATTAACAAAATAGCATTTTGCAGCACACTTTTAGAACTACAACGAAAGCTATTCAGCGCCATCTCAACTGCAATTCTCTAAGGATATTTCCCTTTTTTGGATGTAGGAAATCAAATGTACACGCTATTAGCTTTACTATGTCTCATTTACTCTACTGAATTTTGGTTCTGGTGATGTACGAACTATTCACAGACAAGTATAGAAGAGGCAAGCTCGGCTTTAGCAAAGACTATTAAAAACTTTAAAATCCACACAATACTGCGTCATAGTAAATGGTACTGGAACTTATCAGCCACACCTGTCAAACTGAAAACAACATTGCTGGTATTACATATTCTAGAAATATAAACAAAAGTTATATGATGATACTCATATCTATCGGTCAAACTTTGGGCTATTGTGTAGTATCATGGTTCAGTTTAGCCACTTCAGATCACAGGAAAACAAACTGACTGTATTTTGGCTACTACACAGTAGCATGGTTCAGTTTAAACTAAATTTTGACTATTGTGCAGTAGCATGGTTCAGTCAGCTGCTTGTATCACCGGCACTGGCGGAGCTCTGTCCAGGCTACAGAGGCGACGACGTGGGGTTCCCCTCCATCGCGCACATCCAGGCGTCCACCAGCGGGCGGCATGCCCTGTCGAGCCGGCCCCGGTGCTCCGTCAAGGCTATTAGTGAAGTAGGAGGTCGCTGCGCACACCTGCTTGCTTGCTTCATGCCCCTGTATCGCTTCTCGGCGTAGCATACTCGCCGCCTACTCGTTGTTCCCGTTCGCACCCTGCATGTTAGAAGGGAGAAAGGGATTGGTGGAATAGTCGTTCATTGTATTGCTTGAGCCTCGTGGGCATATATATAGGAGTACAATCATCTACTTGGAGTACAAGACAAGCCAGAATAAATCTTAGTCTATCTCGTCTTTCCTAATAAACATTATACTCAACATCCCCCCGCAGTCACAACGGTAGCGACGCAGACGGTGAGACTGGAGAAGAATCCGAAGGCAAGCCGCCGGACACCCCCCACAGTCGTAACGGTCGATGCATCGCGGAGTCGTGGCTGGAGTGGAAACCAACGAGGTTGCTCAAGCGGGCGGTAGCCCTTTGTGCCGATGTCGATGTAGCCGAGAGCGTACGTGGCGTAGCCGTGGTCGAGGTAGCCGTGCGAAGAATGCCGTGGTCGATGTCGAGTCGGGGTAGCCGGTGTCAAGGAAGTCGCCGTGGAGCCACGGGCGCAAGGGGGCGCCGAGTTAGCATGGGCGCAGTGGTGTCGAAGTAGTGGTGCGCCGGGAAGTAGATGATGTTGACGACGCGTCGCGCCGGGGTTGTCAACCCCGGTGACACATCGTAGACGAAGGCACGCGTCGGTGTTGCCAGCACCGGGCATGCGTAGACGGACAAAGACGAAGTTGACGAAGCGCCGCACCAGGCTTGCCGGGCCCGGGGACACGTCGTGGACGAAGGCATGCGGTGGTGTTGCCAGCACCGGGCATGCGTAGACAGGGACCTGCACGAGCTGTACGCCATGTCGAAGAAGTCGGAGAGGCCAGCAGAGAAGGACTCGACGACGGTTGCGGCGCTAATCGGCACGGGGCAATGCCGCCCGCGGTTGTCGGGGTAGATGACGACGACGCTGGCGACGGGCTGGTGCTGGACGAAGACGAAGGAGGTGGACGGGCGGCTGCGGCGGCTACGGGGGTAGCAGCGGCGGTGGCCAAAGAAGAGCGGCGGCGGCGGTGCTCGAAGTAGGCGAAGAACCCGACAGCGTGACGAAGATCGGCGCGGACGGTGGTGTTCCCGCACCAAGTGAGACGGCGCAGCGCATACCACCTGAGGTCGACGCGCGGTGACGGCGGAGTGGACCGTGGGCCACGGCGCTATGGCCTGTAGGGGCGACGCAGCGGCGGCGGGCAGGTCCGGGCGACGGCAGAAAGACCTCGGGGAAGCGGCGGGGACCGCGAGCAGCGCGCGACAGCCCGCAGGGCGGCGCGACGGCGGAGCGCTGGTCGGTGCAACCGCTGGGACAGCCTCAGGGCGGAGGCGTGGACCTCGCTTCTGACCCGACGGGCGACGCAGCGGCGGCGCGAGGGTCGGTGCAGCCATGGGGACAGCGTGAGCGGACGACCCGGGGTGGCGGTGGACGCGGCAGCGCACTACGGCCCGAAGAAGGCGACGCTTGTGACGCTGGTCGGTGCAGCCGGAGGAGAACCACGGGCGGCGGCGCTGCGGCCGGACGGGCGACGAGCGGCAGCCCGTTGCTCGATCGGTGGAGGGGCGCGCTGAACTCGGGACACACACATACACACACCATCCACCAATTAACATATATGCACACACACAAACACAAGAAGCCACACAACACATACTCTACACACCCAGGACAACATCTTCCACTCTGAATTGGCTACGTAGCAAAAACAAAATTGTGGGATCCACGGGAGCTGCGAGCGGGGGAGACATATCTTGTGGCAAATAGGAGGCGCCCGCTGTGTAGGAGGCTGGGCACCGTCATCAACGGGGCTGTGGGATGGACATCGACGAGCAGCTCGTCCGTGCTCCCCGCATAGTCGACGAGCAGCTGCGGCTGGGTGTCGCGTGAGATGCGGCGGATGTTGCCGATCTTGTCCGGATTTGGCGACCGCGGATGGAGGACGGGCACCGCAAAGTGGAGGGACGACGGCGACTGAGGGACGGGGGTGCGGCGGCGGCGGAGGGATGGGGGCACGGTGGCGGGTGAATCACCCGGGTTCTCGTACAGGGCAGCAATTCATTGGCGGGCGAGTCGGGGCTGCGTACGAACTATTTTTTTTTTCACTTACTGTGGACCGTGGGTTGATTTGTATAAAGTTCAGTGTATTTTTTGCAAAAGTACAAATGATGGACGAGAAGCAATATCTGCTTTGTTAGTAGGTAAAGATATATCGCCCGTGAGGCTCAATACAATGTCCATCATATTCCGTAAATCTTCTCTCTCTATCGTTCTACATGTTATCAGACAAACCCTGGTCCAAAACCCTAGCCGCCGCTGCCGATTCCGCACTGCGCTGCCCCCGGGGCGATCGATATCCATGGCCGCCACAGGTTGCTATGCTTCTACTCTGACATAGATCGGATTGTGTCGTCCACTGCCCGTCGTCCTCACGCATCTCTACTCTGATATCATTGATTCTACACCAGCCAGTTCGTCATCAACCGTGCGGCAAGGCTGGACGCGTTGCACAAGGGATGCCTTCATGCGTCACTATCGGACACTCTTGTCCGCATGGTCTCGATCGCCGGTCCATCTTCGTCATCGCCGGGACATCACCAACAACATCGCCATCGACTCCGATATGTGTGTCGTCCAAGTTATAGCGCGTATAGCGCCGCTATAGGTATGATCAACCAAACCAGCGCATGTCTTCGGCAAGGAGCTCCCGAAGCATGCACCAACAACCGATCGAGCATCAGGTTGCCTTTGCGTCGCCCCTTTGAGCCACAGCATCGCCGCCCTTGATTCTATCAGGGAACGTAGTAATAATTCAAAAAAATTCCTACGTGTCACCAAGATCAATCTAGGAGATGCTAGCAACGAGAGAGAGGGAGTGCATCTTCATACCCTTAAAGATCTCTAAGCGGAAGCGTTATAAGAACGCGGTTGATGGAGTCGTACTCGCGGCGATTCAAATCGTGGAAGATCCGATCCAAGCGCCGAGCGGACAGCGCCTCCGCGTTCAACACACATACAACCCAGGGACGTCTCCTCCTTCTTGATCCAGCAAGGGGAGAGGAGAAGTTGAGCAGAACTCCGGCAGCACGACGGCGTGGTGCTGGAGCTCGTAGTTCTCCGGCAGAGCTTTGCTACGCTCAACGGAGGAGGAGGAGGAGTTGGACGGGGAGGGCTGCACAAGGGGCAAGGTGTGAAGCTGTCATATGCCTCCCCACTATATATAGGGGTGGAGGGGGCTGATTTCTTGCCCTCCAAGTCCATTGGGGCGTTCGCAAAGGTCGGAGGAAAGAAATCCCATCCTTTCCCTCCCCCACCGATTGTCATCCCCCTTTTTAGGGATCTTGATCTTATCCCTTTAGGATATGATCTTATTCCTTCTAAGGGGGGATCTTGGTGCGCCTTGACCAGGCGTGTGGGGCCTTTCCCTCACTACCCTTGTTCACATGGGTCCCCCCATGCAGGTGGGCCCCACTCCAAAACCTTCTAGAACATTTCCGGTACAATACCGAAAAATCCACAACATTTTTCGGTGGCCAAAATAGGACTTTCCATATATAAATATTTACCTCCGATCCATTGCGGAACTCCTCATGACATCCAGGATCTCATCCGAGACTCTGAACAACTTTCGGTAACCACATACAATTCCCATTACAACTCTAGCGTCATCGAAACTTAACTGTGTAGACCCTATGAGTTCGGGAACCATGCAGACATGACCGAGATGCCTCTCCGGCCAATAACCAATAGCGGGATCTGGATACCCATATTGGCTCCCACATGTTCCATGATGACTCATCGGATGAACCACGATGTTGGGGATTCAATCAATCCCGTATACAATTCCCTTTGTCCACCAGTATGTTACTTGTCCGAGAGTCGATCGTCGGTATCCCTATACCTTGTTCAATCTCGTTACTGACAAGTCTCTTTACTTGTTCCGAGTGGGCCCAGAGATACCTCTCCATCATACGGAGTGGCAAATCCCAATCTCGATTCGTGCCAACCCAACAGACACATTCGGAGATATGTGTAGTGCATCTTTATAGCCACCCAGTTATGTTGTGACGTTTGATACACCCAAAGCATTCCTACGGTATCCGGGAGTTGCAAAATCTCATGGTCTAAGGAAATGATACTTGACATTAGAAAAGCTCTAGCAAACGAATTATGCGATCTTGTGCTATGCTTAGGATTGGTTCTTGTCCATCATATCATTCTCCTAATGATGTGATCCCGTTATCAACGACATCCAATGTCCATGGTCAGGAAACCACAACCATCTATTGATCAACGAACTAGTCAACTAGAGGGTCACTAGGGACATGTTGTAGTCTATGCATTCACACATGTATTACGGTTTCATGTTATAAATTATAGCATGAACAATAGACAATTCTCATGAACAAGGAAATATAATAATAACTATTTTTTTATTGCCTCTAGGGCATATTTCCAGTAGTCTCCCACTTGTACTAGAGTCAATAATCTAGTTACATTGTGATGAATCGAACACCCATATAGTTCTGGTGCTGATCATGTTTTGCTTGTGGAAGAGGTTTAGTCAACGGACCTGCGACATTCAGATCTGTGTGCACATTACAAATATCTATGTCTCCATCTTGAATATATTCACGAATGGAGTTGAAGCGACGCATGATGTTCCTGGTCTTCTTGTGAAACCTGGGCTCCTTGGCAAGGGAAATAGCTCCAGTGTTTTGACAAAAGAGAGTCATCGGGACCGAGAATTGGGAATCACTCCTAGGTCGGTGATAAACTCCTTCATCCAGACTGCTTCTTGTGCTGCTTCCGAAGCAGCTATGTACTCCGCTTCACATGTAGATCCCGCCACGATGCTTTGCTTGCAACTGCACCAGCTGACTGACCCACGATTCAAAATATACACGTATCCGGTTTGTGATTTGGAGTCATCCGGATCTGTGTCAAACCTAGCATCGACGTAACCCTTTACGACGAGATCTTTGGCACCTCCATAAACGAGAAACATATCCTTAGTCCTTCTCAGGTACTTCAGGATATTCTTGACTACTATCCAGTGTTCCATTCCGGGATCACTTTGGTACCTCCCTACCAAACTTATGGTAAGGTTCACATCAGGTCTGGTACACAACATGGCATACATAATAGAGCCTATGGCTGAGGCATAGGGGATGGCACTCATCTTTTCTCTATCTTCTGCCGAGGTCGGGCATTGAGCTGCGCTCAATTTCACACCTTGCAATACAGGCAAGAACCCCTTCTTGGACTGATCCATATTAAACTTCTTCAATATCTTGTCAAGGTATGTGCTTTGTGAAAGACCAATGAGGCGTCTCGATCAATCTCTATAGATCTTGATGCCTAATATGTAAGTAGCTTCTCCAAGGTCCTTCATTGAAAAACACTTATTCAAGTAGGCCTTTATGCTTTCCAAAAGTTCTATATCATTTCCCATCAACAGTATGTCATCCATATATAATATGAGAAATGCTACAGAGCTCCCACTCACTTTCTTGTAAATACAGGCTTCTCCATAAGTTTGTACAAAGCCAAACGATTTGATCATTTCATCAAAGCGAATGTTCCAACTCCGAGATGCTTGCACCAACCCATAGATGGAGTGCTGGAGCTTGCATACTTTGTCAGCATTCTTAGGATCAACAAAACCTTCCGGCTGCATCATATACAATTTTTCCTTAAGGAAACCATTAAGGAATGCCGTTTTTACGTCCATTTGCCAGATCTCATAATCATATGATGCGGCAATTGCTAACATGATTCGAACGGACTTCAGCTAAGCCACAGTGAGAAGCTCTCATCGTAGTCAACCCCTTGAACTTGTCGATAACCCTTAGTGACAAGCCGAGCCTTATAGATTGTCACATTACCATCCGCGTCAGTCTTGTTCTTAAAGATTCACTTATTCTCTATGGCTTGCCGATCATCGGGCAAGTCCGTCAAAGTCCATACTTTGTTTTCATACATGGATCCTATCTCGGATTTCATGGCTTCAAGCCATTTGTTGGAATCAAGGCCAGCCATCGCTTCTTCATAGTTTGAAGGTTCACCGTTGTCTAACAACATGATTTCCAGGACAGGTTTGCCGCACCACTCTGGTGTGGAACGCGTCCTTGTGGACCTACGAAGTTCAGTAGTAACTTGATCCAAAGTTTCATGATCAGCATTATTAACTTCCTCTCTAGTCGGTGCAGGCACCATAGAAACATCTTCCTGTGCTGCGCTACTCTTCGGTTCAAGAGGGGGTACCTCATCAAGTTCTACTTTCCTCCCACTTGCTTCTTTCAAGAGAAACGCTTTCTCCAGAAAGTATCCATTCTTGGCAACAAAGATCTTGCCTTCGGATCTGAGGTAGAAGGTATACCCAATAGTTTCCTTAGGGTATCCTGTGAAGACGCATTTTTCCGATTTGGGTTTGAGCTTTTCAGGTTGAAGTTTCTTGACGTAAGCATCACATCCCCAAACTTTTAGAAACGACAGCTTAGGTTTCTTCCCAAACCATAATTCATACGGTGTCATCTCAACGGATTTAGACGGTGCCCTGTTTAAAGTGAATGCGGCAGTATCTAAAGCATAACCCCAAAATGATAGCGGAAGATCGGTAAGAGACATCATATATCGCACCATATCCAATAGAGTGCAACTATGACGTTAAGACACACCATTACGCTGAGGTGTTCCAGGTGGCGTGAGTTGTGAAACAATTCCACATTTCCTTAAGTGCGTGCCAAACTCATCACTCAAATATTCTCCGCCATGATCTGATCATAAGAACTTTATTTTCCTGTCACATTGATTCTCTACCTCGCTCTGAAATTCCTTGAACTTTTCAAAGGTCTTAGACTTGTGTTTCATTAAGTAGACATACCCATATCTACTTAAGTCATCAGTGAGGGTGAGAACGTAACAATAGCCACATCACATCCTTTTGGCCATATCACATCACATAGCATACCCTGCAAAAACAAGTTAGACGTCCTCTAATTGTTGTCGCATGTTTTACGTGGCTGCTATGGGTTTCTACCAAGAACGTTTCTTACCTACGCAAAAGCCACAATGGTAATATGCCAATTGCTAAAACCCTTCATAAGGACCCTCTTCATCGAATCCGATCTGACTAAAGTGGGAGAGACAGACACCCGCTAGCCACCTTATGCAACAAGTGCATGACCGTTGGTGGAACCTGTCTCACGTAAGCGTACGTGTAAGGTCGGTACGGGCCGCTTCATCCCACAATGCCTCCTAATCAAGATAGGACTAGTAACGGTAAGAACATTGAACAAATCATCGCCCACAACTACTTGTGTTCTACTCGTGCATAGAATCGACGCATAGACCTGGCTCTGATACCACTGTTGGGGAACGTAGTAATAATTAAAAAAATTCTGATGTGTCACCAAGATCAATCCAGGAGATGCTAGCAACGAGAGAGAGGGAGTGCATCTTCATACCCTTGAAGATCTTTAAGCGGAAGCGTTACAAGAACGCGATTGATGGAGTCGTACTCGCGGCGATTAAAATCGCGGAAGATCCGATCCAAGCGCCGAATGGACGGCGCCTCTGCGTTCAACACATGTACATCCTGGGGAAGTCTCCTCCTTCTTGATCCAGCAAGGGGAGAGGAGAAGTTGACGGAGAACTTCGGCAGCACGACAGCGTGGTGGTGGAGGTCGTGGTTCTCCGACAGAGCTTCGTTACGCTCAACGGAGCAGAAGGAGGAGTTGGAGGGGGAGGGCTGCGCCAGGGGCAAGGTGTCAAGCTCCCATGCGCCTCCTCACTATATATAGGGGTGGAGGGGGCTGGTTTCCTACCCTCCATGTCCATTGGGGCGCTGGCAAAGGCGTGAGGAAAGAAATCCCATCCTTTCCCTTCCCACCGATTGTTATCCCCCCTTTTTAGGGATCTTGATCTTATTCCTTCGGGATATGATCTTATTCCTTCTAAGAGGGGATCTTGGTGCACCTTGACCAGTGGTGTGGGGCCTTGCCCCCACTACCCATGTTCATGTGGGTTCCCCCATGCAGGTGGGCCCCACTCCGGAACCTTCTAGAACCTTCCCGATACAATACCCAAAAAATCCAGAACATTTTCCGGTGGCCAAAACAGGAATTTCCATATATAAATATTTACCTTCGGACCGTTCTAGTACTCCTCGTGACATCCGGGATCTCATCCGAGACTCCGAACAACTTTCGGTAACCACATACAATTCCCATTACAACTCTAGCGGGATCGAACCTTAAGTGTGTAGACTATATGGGTTCGGGAACCATGCAGACATGACCGAGATGCTTCTCCGGCCAATAACAAATAGCGGGATCTAGATACCCATATTGGCTCCCACATGTTCCACGATGATCTCATCGGATGAACCACGATGTCGGACATTCAATCAATCCCGTATACAATTCCCTTTGTCCATCGGTATGTTACTTGCCCGAGATTCGATCGTCGGTATCCCTATACCTTGTTCAATCTCGTTACCGGCAAGTCTATTTACTCGTTCTATAACGCATGTTCCCGTGGCTAACTCATTAGTCACATTGAGCTCATTATGATGATGCATTACCGAGTGGGCCCAGAGATACCTCTCCGTCATACGAAGTGACAAATCCCAGTCTCGATTCATGCCAACCCAATAGACACTTCGGAGATACCTGTAGTGCACCTTTATAGCCACCCAGTTACGTTGTGACGTTTAATTTGATACACCCAAAGCATTCCTACGGTATCCGGGAGTTGCACAATCTCATGGTCTTAAGGAAATGATACTTGACATTAGAAAAGCTCTAGCAAACGAACTACGCAATATTATGCTAGGCTCAGGATTGGGTCTTGTCCATCACATCATTCTCCTAATGATGTGATCACGTTATCAACGATATCCAATTTCCATGGTCAGAAAACCACAACCATCTATTGATCAATGAACTATTCAACTAAAAGGCTCACTAGGGACATGTTGTAGTCTATGCATTCACACATGTATTAAGATTTTCAGTTAATACAATTATAGCATGAACAAGTAAATATAATAATAACTATTTTATTATTGCCTTTAGGGCATATTTCCGCATATTTCCAACAGAATCAAGCTACGGGCTGCCTTCATTGACGTGTACGCTGCTGGTAGTCTCCAGCGGCTGCAACTACTTGCGCCTTACAGTTCTGCCACCCCCTCAGGTCGTAGCCACGCTGCATGCGGCCATCTTCACCGTCCCCGTGTACCAGCATTCCCGGCACCCACTACGTCACCTCCAATGGAGCAGGTGGCCACCGTCCCTGTGTGGTAGTCTTTACATCGCCGGGTTCTTCCTCGCCAACTTTGAGTACCACTGCTGTAACTTCTACAGGTAACCTGCATGGCAACTTCTCACCCTCATAGGTCCCGCCGACTACGTCTTCACCAGTCTAGGCATCCAACATGACCACTTCAGGTCGCTACTGGTTTCGCCACCTTCTACGTCTTCATCAACCGCGAGTTCGTCGCCAATGTAATCTCGTCCCAGACTACTTCGTCTACTTCGATAACCACGGAATGCACCGTCACTTCTCTCTCTTCGCCACCCTATGCCTCACAACCATCACGGAGGCCTCCTCTGCTAGTCCCTAGGACAATGACGCACAGATCATGATGGTCACTTCCTTCGCACGCCTGATAGCGGCACATGGGTACATGCATTCGTTCCCAACGTTCCCGAGTCTGGCAAGCTAGGATCGGCGCCTCGTCTTCATCGGCATCAGCAACGTCTTCTTCAGCATCAACATCCTCCTCTACGTCCACCTCGACCGCGTCACCAACGAGTTCTTCTTAGCGTACTTGGTTCTGGCAAAATGAGAGTATACCTTCATCGACAACGTGCGCTTGATTATGGAAAAACTATGGCCACAACTCAACCTTGACGACTTAGAATGCATCTCCGTCCGCACCGGCTTCCTCGACGACTACCTCAACGCGTCTCCATAACTCTCTTAACAGACCATGCACTTGTGGCTTAATGTGCGGTTACCTCGACACCGGCACCCGACCACGACATCGACCACGGTGACCACTCGCACGGGTACCTTAACTGCGGCTACCGCCCGATGCTCTCAGCTACCTCGACATCCACACAAAGAGCTACCACCTCGCCCGAGCACGTCACCGGCTTCCTCTACAGTCCAAGCTACTGCAATGCAACACCGTCCATGATGTTCCCGTTCCAACGACAGGGAGATGTCAGCCCACTGGTTTATACTTCGGTTTCTCTCTAGTCTGACGGTCCGCGACGTTCCTGTAGTTCATAATGCTACCACTGCGACTATGGGGAAATTAAAGATATAGTGTGTTAACATGTACTCCCTCCGTCCTAAAATAAATGACTCAAAAGTGAGTCAACTTTGTACTAAAGTTAGTACAAAGTTGAGTAATTTTTGAGTCATTTATTTTGGGACGGAGGGAGTATTTAGTAGTTCAGAATTTGTAATCCGTCTCCTACCTTATCTCTAGAAGAGACTTGTTGCCCTTCAAGTCTTGTAGTCCTATATATACTTGCCCGTGAGGCTCAATACAATATCTATCATATACTGCCAATATTTCTAACTCTATCGTTCTACACGGTAGACCGCAGTCCGTGAGACCAGACGGTTAAGTCGTCGTCTATGTTTTTTATGACTTCGGAAGCCATAATGTCAACCTGTCTGAACACTTTTGCATTACGAATGTCCCATATCTTCCGGAGGATGATGAGCACAATAAACGTTGTGATGGAGGCAGCCGGCGGTGTGCCTGGTACCAGATGTCCACGAAGGGTGAGCTCAAGGGTGTTGTAACATCCCAAATTTTCCTATTTGGAATGTTTTACAATTATAGATAAGCATCCTATGCATCCTGTTTGAATTTGAATGCCATTTGAAGTTTCAGAGCTATTTGAATTTGAATTTGAATTTCCAAACTTTGGCATGTGGGAAACAATTCAAAAACTAAGCCTGATAAATACTTGATCAAAAGTATGAGAGGAGCAAACATGACACTCCAAAAATATCAGAGAAAACATTGCCAAAAGAATTGGAATTCAAATCTGAATTTTGTTTGAATTTGATAAAAATGGATTTTTATAAAGTTTGGATTTTGCCTTTGGAAAAATGTTCAAATGAAAGGGAATATTCCCCTGATCATTTTGGTATATATATACCCTATATAAATTATTTATAGTTTAGGTTTTATTTTTGTTTTTGTTTTATTAAAAAAATAAAAGGAAAAGACCCAGGGGCGCCAGCCAGGCCACCCAGGCCCAGCCAGCGCCGCCTCACCTCACCCCTCCGCGCCTGGCCCAGCCAAGCCGGCCCACCAGGGCCAGCCCAGCCGAGCGAGCCAGCCCAGCCGACCGCCTGCCTCCCTCGCCCGATCTCCCTAGGATTCGGCCACCCGACCAACCCTCCTCTCTCCTCTCACTGACCCATGGGCCCCACCCGTCGTCTTCCCCTCGCCCACGCAACGAGCCTCGCGGAGATCCACGGATCCCGGGATCCGGATCCCCGACGCCCCGATCCCTTCCAAGAGGAGCCGAGGCCCTGGCTATAAAGAGCCGAGCCCCGCACCCCATTCCCCGAGAGCTCGCGCACCCCTCACCTCCCGCTCGACGTCACCGAGCACCGAGCTCACCACCGCCGCCAAAACCGTCGCCGCCGCCGCCTGGTGCACCCGACCTCCCAACTCCACCGAACCACCCCGAGCTCCTCAAGACCTCCCGACGTCTCGCCGAAGCTCGCCGACGTTCCAACGCCCCGGAGCACTCTCGCCGCCGCCGCCGCCGTCGCCGGAGTCCGGTGAGTCCCCGGCAAACACCTCCCCCGTCCGATCCCAAACGTGCGGCTCCGATTAGAACCCCCGAAGGGGTACGTTTTTATTAGAAAACCGGCCGGCCGAGCGGTTTATTTTTAGTTAGGTTTATTTATTTAGGCCGGTTCGTTTTTAGTTAACCCTAGGCCCGTTTAGACTAAACTACGCCTAGTGCACAGTATAGGCCCATTGGGCTTTTTCTTTTTATTTTGATTTTCTGTTTTAGCCGATTTGTTTCAAATTTCAAAAATGTATATCTTTTATTCTGTTTAATATTTTTGAGTGATTCTTTTTTTGTTGGATTGCAAATTTTATGTAGTTTCTGAAAAACATATATTTAGCTATGTTAAAAATAATTAAAAATGCTTTAATATTGTTTTAGTCAGAATAGCAAATCTGCTATAGTTTTAGTTAGAAAAATTATTTTTGCATGATTCTTTTTGCCATCACTTTATTTTGATATTGCCAAACCCTAGAAATTAACTTTGGTATTTTAGGATTAATAAATAATTAATTCTAGGCAGAATCCTATTAATCCTAATTAATTGATTAGTTCCTGTTTTCCTAATTAATTAATTAGTAAATTAATTTATTTTAACTTGTGATTAGTTATTCTAGGATAGTTTCTGTCATTCTAGTAGATGAACTTTTATTTATAATTAATAAAAGTTTTAAATTATTTTTCTTAATAGAAATTGGATTAGGCCTAAAATGAGTTTTATAATAGCTTTTTAATTAATTCCTCTTGCTCCTAATTGCTTAGTTAATCCTTTTCTGTTAAGTTAACCTAAAACCATGGTTAGGTTATATTGAGGAATTTTTGTCATATAAAAACTATTTTTGCTATTGTTTGGAGTAGGGAAAAACTTTGAATTGGTTTCTTTGGGTTTTTCCATTTGATTTGCTTTTGATTGTTTTGTTGTGCTATGTTACTTTTGTTATCTTGTGTGATCCTCTTGTTTTGTGCTTATTATGTTATTGTTTGTCTCGGTAGAGTTCCCGGAGTGCGAAGCTTGCTACTACGACTCTTTAGCTTACGAGGATCATCAGCAAGGCAAGTTTTGATCATGTTATTTCTATACCTATGTTTTTGTGCATTAGTAGTTGTCACCACCCCACCATTGCATGCAGTAGTGAAATCTTGAAGTCATTAAACTTGAGTAGTATCATGTGGTAGGATGAACCAATCCCCTTGTTACCATGACCCCGGGACGTAGTAGTTATTTTTGCTATGCTCGTAGACGGGATTTGGGATGAGTGAAATTTAAAAGCAAGATGTGAGAGTCAATGATGATGACAACCCATGGACTACAATGATCAAGATGGACTTCGGAAAATCACTACTGGGTGGAGGACGGTTGACGGGCACCCTGGAGCACCCAGTGGTGGCCGGGATGCATGGAGAAGCGCCATGACATCCTGCGGAAAGCTTCACCCAGCCACGAAGAGAAGGATGGATGCCCCATGACCGGAAGCTTACTGTGCAGCCGCAAGCCATTATGGGCTCTGGCTGGGTTGACCCTTGTAGTGAAGCTGGCTGGGCGGTACTACGAGAAGTAGACGAACGGTAGGGTTGGATGGGTACCGGCGGTGGCGGAAGAACTCTTTGGAAGACCCTGTTTCATTCGTCCGTCTTCAAACACCATGAAGTGCGAAGACTTTAAAGGAGGAATGATTCTTGCGGGAAAGTCGCAAACCTCTGCAGAGTGTTATAACCTAATCGATTAGCCGTGTCCCCGGTTACGGACATTTGAGCCTCTGGACCTTGGAAGTATTCGGATATCTCAACACTAAAATTAATGGATTAATTTGATGGGTTTATGACTTAATAATAATTTGGGAACGAGATATTGGTTGGCGGAACCATCTCAATAACTACCAACAATTTGTAGTAATTTGCAAATAAGTCCACTGTAGTAGGATAAAATTGGCTTTACGCAAAATGATGAAACTTAGAGTTCCACAGCCAAATTGCATATAGTGTTAGTAACTTTATTATTGTATTTCTTCATGACTTGCCAGCTTATTCCAAAAGCTGACCTACATGGCTGCAACGTATTATGTTGCAGAGATATATTCCGACCAGGAGTGAGGCTACGCTCCGCGCTTGGCGATTGCCCTTTGGAGTCGGATGGACTCGCTTTACCTCGACGCTTCCGCAGCATTTTAGTTTATTTCTCATGAGTTGGCCTTGAGCGAATTTATTCCCTTGTAATAAAGACTCTATATGAGAATCGATTAATGATATTCAGGTGTGATTGAACTTTGATTACTTTATCGATGTCTTGTGAGTACCAAAGATGATCTTGGGATGGTACAGATACGTAGATTTGACCGATTTTGGGTCAGGTCGCTACAGAGATGGTATCGAAAGCACACGCGACCGTAGGATCGTAACCCCTAGGATCGGAAAGCCATAGCGAGACCATTTACTTTGAACCTCCTTTCATTCTATAATTCTTCCCTGATCTATTCGACTCTTCTCTCCTTTGCAACATTCTAGATGGCCGTCGAGTTCACCCCAGTTTTGCTACGGAGTTCTCGCCAGCCCGATGAGGCGATGCCCTTTGGAAGGAAGCTGGTCCAGATGGTGAAGCTGCTGAAGATTGCTCGCCCTCGATCACCGGAAACCCACTAATGCACTTCCGACGGACACCCGCTACAGGATTGAGGTGCATATCCTGGGAGGACTTTTGGAGGACGCACGGAGCCTATCAACTTTGAGTTCACCGAGTTCAACTGGATCATCGGAAGGGACGTGGCGATTTACCGAGCACTTGGACATCTCCGAGAGGAGTACAGGACCGAGCTCGATCACTCAGACCTCGCCATGGTTTCTCGCAGGGCAAGGAATGGAGATATCATCCGTACCATCGAGGACGATTCCACTCTCTCTTACATCCAGGACTTGGAGTGTCTTCTCAGGAAACGGGAGATTCAGGCTCGCCGTAACTCGAAGACACACCGGAAGCTTTTGTTCCGCGAACTGGAACTGGAGGAGAAGGCACGCGCAGACTTCCTTGGCCATGAGGAAGAAATCACGGACTTCATGGAGATAGTCGACGACCTGAAGATGAAGCTTGCCGCGATTGAGGAAAAGATGGACTTGGGAGAGGACCTTTACCCGAGTGGAGATGAAGCACCCCTCGTGAGCAATGATCAGGATTTTGAAGGGAGTACCACTGAGGGCAACCCCAAGAGGAGGCGCCACTGATGAAGACTTTTAGTCGACCACCATGTTATCTTTTATTTCTTTTCGTCGATCAGTTAGGCCGATGTTTTCCTTCGATTAGTCATGAGCTTTTGTAATCGAGTTTGAACCATGTTTGAGTGGAATGAATAAATGTTTGGTGTGTTATGATTGTGCATTCATATGGGTAGTGTTATTTCTCATAGACCCTTGTTCTATTCTAAATTTCTCATCCACTCCAAAACACCAGATGCCTCCGAGACGTGACACTGGATTCCCGCCGGAGCTCACCCAGCTGCTCCAGCAATGTAATGCATCGATGCAGCTCCTGATTCAGAATCAGAACAACCCTGCCAACAATCCACCGCCACCACCACCCACTGTGGACAATTTGACTCGATTTCTGAGGTTGAATCCGCCAGTGTTCTCTAGTAGCACTGAGCCGATTGTGGCTGACGACTGGCTCCGCAAGATTGGAAGAGAGCTAGTCACCGTTGGATGCACTGATGCTGAGAAGGTGCGCTTTGCCGCGCATCAACTGGATGGACCTGCAGCTTCTTGGTGGGAGAATTACACCGCCACTTTTCCCTTGGGTGGCATCACTTGGGATCAATTCCAGCAGGCCTTTCGCACTGCTCATGTCTCATCTGGAGCCATGAGTCTGAAGAAGCGTGAGTTCCGAAACTTGCGCCAGGGGAACCGTACTGTGGCACAGTACGTGGAGGAATTCAGCAAGCTTGCCCGCTATGCCCCTGATGATGTGGCTGTTGGGGAACGTAGTAATTTCAAAAATTTTCCTACGATCACGCAAGACCATGGTGATGCATAGCAACGAGAGGGAAGAGTGTCTGTCCACGCACCCTCGTGAGACCGAAAGCGAAGCGTTATAACAACGCTGTTGATGTAGTCGTGCGTCTTCACGACCGACCGATCCAAGCACCGAACGTCACGGCACCTCCGAGTTCTGCACACGTTCAGCTCGATGACGTCCCTCGAACTCCGATCCAGCCGAGTGTCGAGGGAGAGTTCCGTCAGCACGACGGCGTGGTGACGATGATGATGTTCCACCGACGCAGGGCTTCGCCTAAGCTCCGCTACGGTATGATCGAGGTGTAATCTGGTGGAAGGGGGCACCGCACACGGCTAAGGAACGATCTAATCGATCAACTTGTGTGTCATGGGGTGCCCCCTGCCCCTGTATATAAAGGAGGGAAGGGGAGGGGCTGGCCGGCCTAGGAGGGAGGCGCAGGGGTGTCCTACTCCTACTAGGAGTAGGATTCCCCCAAATCCTAGTCCAACTAGGGTTTGACCAAGGGAGAGGGAGAGAGGCCACCCCTTCTCCTAATCCTAATAGGACTAGGGAAGGGGGAAGGCTGCGCCAGCTATAGGGCCCCTTTCTCTTTCCACTAAGGCCCATCAAGGCCCATTGACTCCCGGGAGGTTCCGGTAACCCCCTGTACTCGAAAATTCCCAATTTCACCCGGAGTGATTCCGAGTCCAAATATAGGCTTCCAATATATCAATCTTTATGTCTCGACCATTTCGAGACTCCTCGTCATGTCCGTGATCTCATCCGGGACTCCGAACAACCTTCGGTACATCAATATCATATAAACTCATAATAACTGTCATCGAAACTTTAAGCGTGCGGACCCTACGGGTTCGAGAACTATGTAGACATGACTGAGACACCTCTCTGGTCAATAACCAATAGCGGGACCTGGATGCCCATATTGGCTCCTACATATTCTACGAAGATCTTTATCGGTCAGACCGCATAACAACATACGTTGTTCCCTTTGTCATCGGTATGTTACTTGCCCGAGATTCGATCGTCGGTATCCAATACCTAGTTCAATCTTGTTACTGGCAAGTCTCTTTTCTCGTTCCGTAATACATCATCTCACAACTAACACCTTTAGTTGCAATGCTTGCAAGGCTTATGTGATGTGCATTACCGAGAGGGCCCCGAGATACCTCTCCGACAATCGGAGTGACAAATCCTAATCTCGAAATATGCCAACCCAACATGTACCTTCGGAGACACCTGTAATGTACCTTTATAATCACCCGATTCGTTGTGACGTTTGGTAGCACCCAAAGTGTTCCTCGGCAAACGGAGTTGCATAATCTCATAGTCATAGGAACATGTATAAGTCATGAAGAAAAGCACTAGCAACAAACTATACGATCAGGTGCTATGCTAATGGAATGGGTCATGTCAATCAGATCATTCAACTAATGATGTGATCCCGTTAATCAAATAACAACTCCTTGTTCATGGTTAGGAAACATAACCATCTTTGATTAACGAGCTAGTCAAGTAGAGGCATACTAGTGACACTCTGTAGGTTTATGTATTCACACATGTATTATGTTTCCGGTTAATACAATTCTAGCATGAATAATAAACATTTATCATGATATAAGGAAATAAATAATAACATTATTATTGCCTCTAGGGCATATTTCCTTCAGTCTCCCACTTGCACTAGAGTCAATAATCTAGTTCACATCGCCATGTGGTTAACATCAATAGTTCACATCTATATGTGGTTAACACCCATAGTTCACATCGACATGTGACCAACACCCAAAGGGTTTACTAGAGTCAGTAATCTAGTTCACATCGCTATGTGATTAACACCCAAAGAGTACTAAGGTGTGATCATGTTTTGCTTGTGAGATAATTTTAGTCAACGGGTCTGTCACATTCAGAGCCGTAAGTATTTTGCAAATTTCTATGTCTACAATGCTCTGCACGGAGCTACTCTAGCTAATTGCTCCCACTTTCAATATGTATCTAGATTGAGACTCAGAGTCATCTAGATTAGTGTTTAAAACTTGCATCGACGTAACCTTTTACGACGAACCTTTTTCACTTCCATAATCGAGAAACATATCCTTATTCTACTAAGGATAATTTTGACCGCTGTCCATTGATCTACTCCTAGATCTCTATTGCACTCCCTTGCCAATCTTAGTGGTAGGGTATGCAACAGATCTGGTACACAGCATGACATACTTTATAGAACCTATGGCTGATGCATAGGGAATGACTTTCATTCTCTTTCTATCTTCTGCCGTGGTCGGGTTTTGAGTCTTACTCAATCTCACACCTTGTAACACAGGCAAGAACTCTTTCTTTGACTGTTCCATTTTGAACTACTTCAAAATCTTGTCAAGGTATGTATTCATTGAAAAACTTATCAAGCGTCTTTGATCTATCTCTATAGATCTTGATGCTCAATATGTAAGCAGCTTCACCGAGGTCCTTCTTTGATAAACTCCTTTCAAATACTCCTTTATGCTTTGCAGAATAATTCTACATTATTTCTGATCAACAATATGTCATTCACATATACTTATCAGAAATGTTGTAGTGCTCCCACTCACTTTCTTGTAAATACAGGCTTCTCCAAAAGTCTGTATAAAACCATATGCTTTGATCACACTATCAAAGCGTTTATTCCAACTCCGAGATGCTTGCACCAGTCCATAGATGGATCGCTGGAGCTTGCACATTTTGTTAGCTCCTTTAGGATTGACAAAACCTTCTGGTTGCATCATATACAACTCTTCTTTAATAAATCCATCAAAGAATGTAGTTTTGACATCCATTTGCCAGATTTCATAAAATGTGGCAATTGCTAACATGATTCGGACAGACTTAAGCATCGCTACAGTTGAGAAAATCTCATTTGTAGTCAACTCCTTGAACTTGTCGAAAACCTTTTTGTGACAAGTCGAGCTTTGTAGATAGTAACACTACTATCAGTGTCCGTCTTCCTCTTGAAGATCCATTTATTCTCAATGGCTTGCCGATCATCGGGCAAGTCAACCAAAGTCCATACTTTGTTCTCATACATGGATCCCATCTCAGATTTCATGGTATCAAACCATTTCGCGGAATCTGGGCTCATCATCGCTTCCTCATAGTTCGTAGGTTCATCATGGTCTAGTAACATGACTTTTAGAATAGGATTACCGTACCACTCTGGTGCGGATCTTACTCTGGAAGACCTACGAGGTTTGGTAGCAACTTGATCTGAAGTTTCATGATCATCATCATTAACTTCCTCACTAATTGGTGTAGGAATCACTGGAACTGATTTCTGTGATGAACTACTTTCCAATAAGGGAGAAGGTACAATTACCTCATCAAGTTCTACTTTCCTCCCACTCACTTCTTTCGAGAGAAACTTCTTCTCTAGAAAGGATCCATCTTTAGCAAAAAACTTGCCTTCGGATCTGTGATAGAAGGTGTACCCAATATTTTCCTTTTGGGTATTCTATGAAGACGCACTTCTCCGATTTGGGTTCGAGCTTTTATCAGGTGAAAACCTTTTCACATAAGCATCACAACTCCAAACTTTAAGAAACGACAGCTTAGGTTTACTGCTAAACCATAGTTCATACGGTGTCATCTCAACGGATTTAGATGGTTGCCCTATTAAACGTGAATGCAGCTGTCTCTAATGCATAACCCCAAAACGATAGTGGTAAATCGGTAAGATACATCATAGATCGCACCATATCATAATAAAGTACGGTTACGACGTTCGGACACACCATAACGTTGTGGTGTTCCAGGTGGCGTGAGCTGTGAAACTATTCCACATTGTTTTCATTGAAGACCAAACTCGTAACTCAAATATTCATCTCCACGATCAGATCGCAGAATCTTTATTTTCTTGTTGCGATGATTTTCCACTTCACTCTGAAATTCTTTGAACCTTTCAACTATTTCAGACTTATGTTTCATCAAGTAGATATACCCATATCTACTCAAATCATCTTGTGAAGGTCAGAAAATAACGATACTTGCCACGAGCATCAACACTCATTGGATCGCATACATCGGTATGTATTATTCCCAATAAGTCAGTAGCTTGTTCCATTGTTCCGGAGAACGGAGTTTTAGTCATCTTGCCCAAAAGGCACGGTTCGCAAGCATCAAATGATTCATAATCAAGTGATTCCAAAAGTCCATCAGCATGGAGTTTTCTTCATGCGCTTTACACCAATATGACCTAAACGGCAGTGCCACAAATAAGTTGCACTATCATTATTAACTTTGCATCTTTTGGTTTCAATATTATGAATATGTGTATCACTATGATCGAGATCCAATGAACCATTTTCATTGAGTGTGTAACCATATAAGGTTTTATTCATGTAAACAGAACAATAATTTATTCTCTTACTTAAATGAATAACCGTATTGCAATAAACATGATCAAATCATATTTATGCTCAACACCAAATAACACTTATTTAGGTTCCACACTAATCCCGAAAGTATAGGGAGTGTGAGATGATGATCATATCAATCTTGGAACTACTTCCAACACTCATCGTCACTTCCCCTTCAACTAGTTTCTGTTCATTCTGAAACTCCCGTTTCGAGTTACTACTCTTAGCAACTGAACCAGTATCAAATACTGAGGGGTTGCTATGAACACTAGTAAAATACACATCAATAATCTGTATATCAAATATACTTTTGTTCACTTTGCCAACCTTCTTATCCGCCAAATACTTGGGGTAGTTCCGCTTCCAGTGACCAGTTCCATTGTAGCAAAAGCACTTAGTCTCAGGCTTAGATCCAGACTTGGGCTTCTTCACTCGAGCAGCAACTTGCTTGCCGTTCTTCTTGAAGTTCCCCTTCTTTGCCCTTTTCCTTGAGACTAGTGGTCTTGTCAACCATCAACACTTGATGTTTTCTTGATTTCTACCTTCGCCGATTTTAGCATCGCGAAGAGCTTGGGAATTGTTTTCGTCATCCCTTGCATATTATAGTTCATCACGAAGTTCTAGTAACTTTAGTGATGGTGACTAGAGAATTCTGTCAATCACTATCTTATCCGGAAGATTAACTCCCACTTGATTCAAGCGATTGAAGTACTCGGACAATCTGAGCACATGCTCACTAGTTGAGCGATTCTCCTCCATCTTTTAGCTATAGAACTTGTTGGAGACTTCATATCTCTCAACTCGGTATTTGCTTGAAATATTAACTTCAATTCCTGGAACATCTCATATGGTCCATGACGCTCAAAACGTCTTTGAAGTCCCGATTCTAAGCCGTTAAGCATGGTGCACTAAACTATCAAGTAGTCATCATATTGAGCTAGCCAAACGTTCATAACGCCTCGCATCTGCTCCTGCAATAGGTCTGTCACCTAGCGGTGCATCAAGGACATAATTCTTACAGGCAGCAATGAGGATAAACCTCAGATCACGGATCCAATCCGCAATATTGCTACTAACATTTTTCAATACAATTTTCTCTAGGAACACATATAAAAACACAGGGAAGCAACAACGCGAGCTATTGATCTACAACATAATCTGCAAAATACTACCAGGACTAAGTTCATGATAAATTAAAGTTCAATTAATCATATTACTTAAGAACTCCCACTTAGAAAAATATCCCTCCAATTCTCTAAGTGATTGCGTGATCCATATCAACTACACCATGACCGATCATCACGTGTGATGGAGTAGTTTCAATGGTGAACATCAATATGTTGATCATATCTGCCATATGATTCACGCTCGACCTTTCGGTCTCCGTGTTCCGAGGTCATATCTTATATGCATAGCTCGTCAAGTATAACCTGAGTATTCCGCGTGCGCAACTGTTTTGCACCCGTTGTATTTGAACGTAGAGCCTATCACACCCGATCATCACGTGGTGTCTCAGCACGAAGAACTTTCGCAACGGTGCATACTCAGGGAGAACACTTCTTGATAATTTAGTAAGGGATCATCTTATAATGCTACCGTCAATCACAGCAAAATAAGATGCATAAAGGATTAACATCACATGCAATCAATATAAGTGATATGATATGGCCATCATCATCTTGTGCTTGTGATCTCCATCTCCGAAGCACCGTCATGATCACCATCGTCACCGGCGCGACACCTTGATCTCCATCGTAGCATCGTTGTCGTCTCGCCAACTATTGCTTCTACGACTATCGCTACTCCTTAGTGATAAAGTAAAGCGATTACATGGCGTTTGCATCTCATACAATAAAGCGACAACCATATGGCTCCTGCCAGTTGCCGATAACTCGGTTACAAAACATGATCATCTCATACAATAAAATATAGCATCATGTCTTGACCATATCACATCACAGCATGCCCTGCAAAAACAAGTTAGACGTCCTCTACTTTGTTGTTGCAAGTTTTACGTGGCTGCTACGGGCTGAGCAAGAACCGTTCTTACCTACGCATCAAAACCACAACGATACTTCGTCAAATAGACTCCGTTTAACCTTCTCAAGGACCGGGCGTAGCCACACTCGGTTCAACTAAAGTGAGAGAGACAGACACCCGCCAGTCACCTTTAAGCAACGAGTGCTCACAGCGGTGAAACCAGTCTCGCGTAAGCGTACGCGTAATGTCGGTCCGGGCCGCTTCATCTCACAATACCGCTGAACCAAAGTATGACATGCTGGTAGGTAGTATGACTTGTATCGCCCACAACTCACTTGTGTTCTACTCGTGCATATGACATCAACGCATAAAACCAGGCTCGGATGCCACCGTCGGGGAACGTAGTAATTTCAAAATTTTCCTACGATCACGCAAGACCATGGTGATGCATAGCAACGAGAGGAAGAGTGTCTGTCCACGCACCCTCGTGACCCGAAAGCGGAAGCGTTATAACAACGCTGTTGATGTAGTCGTGCGTCTTCACGACCCGACCGATCCAAGCACCGAACGTCGGCACCTCCGAGTTCTGCACACGTTCAGCTCGATGACGTCCCTCGAACTCCGATCCAGCCGAGTGTCGAGGGAGAGTTCCGTCAGCACGACGGCGTGGTGACGATGATGATGTTCCACCGACGCAGGGCTTCGCCTAAGCTCCGCTACGGTATGATCGAGGTGTAATCTGGTGGAAGGGGGCACCGCACACGGCTAAGGAACGATCTAATCGATCAACTTGTGTGTCATGGGGTGCCCCCTGCCCCTGTATATAAAGGAGGGAAGGGGAGGGGCTGGCCGGCCTAGGAGGGAGGCGCAGGGGTGTCCTACTCCTACTAGGAGTAGGATTCCCCCCCCAAATCCTAGTCCAACTAGGGTTTGACCAAGGGGAGAGGGAGAGAGGGGGCGCCACCCCCTTCTCCTAATCCTAATAGGACTAGGGAAGGGGGGAAGGCTGCGGCCAGCTATAGGGCCCCTTTTCTCTTTCCCACTAAGGCCCATCAAGGCCCATTGACTCCCCGGGAGGTTCCGGTAACCCCCCGGTACTCCGGTAAAATTCCCAATTTCACCCGGAGTGATTCCGGAGTCCAAATATAGGCTTCCAATATATCAATCTTTATGTCTCGACCATTTCGAGACTCCTCGTCATGTCCGTGATCTCATCCGGGACTCCGAACAACCTTCGTACATCAATATCATATAAACTCATAATAACATCCATCGAAACTTTAAGCGTGCGGACCCTACGGGTTCGAGAACTATGTAGACATGACTGAGACACCTCTCTGGTCAATAACCAATAGCGGGACCTGGATGCCCATATTGGCTCCTACATATTCTACGAAGATCTTTATCGGTCAGACCGCATAACAACATACGTTGTTCCTTTGTCATCGGTATGTTACTTGCCCGAGATTCGATCGTCGGTATCCAATACCTAGTTCAATCTTGTTACTGGCAAGTCTCTTTTCTCGTTCCGTAATACATCATCTCACAACTAACACCTTTAGTTGCAATGCTTGCAAGGCTTATGTGATGTGCATTACCGAGAGGGCCCCGAGATACCTCTCCGACAATCGGAGTGACAAATCCTAATCTCGAAATATGCCAACCCAACATGTACCTTCGGAGACACCTGTAATGTACCTTTATAATCACCCGATTCGTTGTGGCGTTTGGTAGCACCCAAAGTGTTCCTCGGCAAACGGGAGTTGCATAATCTCATAGTCATAGGAACATGTATAAGTCATGAAGAAAAAGCACTAGCAACAAACTATACGATCAGGTGCTATGCTAATGGAATGGGTCATGTCAATCAGATCATTCAACTAATGATGTGATCCCGTTAATCAAATAACAACTCCTTGTTCATGGTTAGGAAACATAACCATCTTTGATTAACGAGCTAGTCAAGTAGAGGCATACTAGTGACACTCTGTAGGTTTATGTATTCACACATGTATTATGTTTCCGGTTAATACAATTCTAGCATGAATAATAAACATTTATCATGATATAAGGAAATAAATAATAACATTATTATTGCCTCTAGGGCATATTTCCTTCAGTGGCCACTGATGCCGCCAAGCAGGAGAAGTTCCTGGAGGGACTCAATGATGAATTGAGCATGCAGCTTATTGTGGCTACTTTCAACAACTACCAGGAGCTGGTAGACAAGGCCACCATTCTGGAAGGCAAGCAGCAGCAGATAGAGAGCCGCAAGAGGAAGTACAGCCAGGGGAAGCACAATTCAGGAGCTCAGCAGAAGCCCCGCTATGCACCGTACTCAGGAGGGCACATCCATCACAACCATGGAGGTCATAACCATGGTGGAAATGGAAACAACCGCAGCCAGGACAACAAGTCAGGCCATGGCAATGGCAATGGCAATGGTAATGGCAATCAGCACCGTTCTGCCCGGCTCCGAAGGATCTGAGCCACATCACCTGCTTCAAGTGCCAGAAGACAGGGCACTATGCCACCGACTGCCCGGAGGCCAAGCAGAGGAACGGGAATGGCAATGGAGGCTCAGCGAAGAAGCCCAATCCCTTCCCTCGTACTCAAGTGAATCACATCGACGTGGAGAACGTCTATGATCAGCCAGACACTGTGGTTGGTAAGTTTTTATTGAATTCACGTTCAGTTTTGGTTCTGTTTGATTCGGTGCAACGATTCATTCATATCAAGGGTAGTTGTGGATAAGTACGGATTACGCACTAGAACCCTTAGAAGCCCCTCCGCGTCGGTTCGCAGGAGGAGAAATGATGGCAGGTTTAAGTTGTCCTGCAAACCTCAACATCGGGAACCACAAATTTCCCGTAGAACTCATAGTGTTGGAAACTCAGACCTTGGATGTAATCCTAGGCATGGATTGGTTGTCCAAGTATGAAGGGAACATTGACTGTGCCAGCAAGTCTATTCTGCTCACCACCCCAGAACAGAAGAGGATCAAATATGTAGCCCGGCACAGCCAGATGAAGAATCAGGTGCATTCCCTCACGGGAGTTGTTCAGGAGGAAGTGCCAGTAGTGCAAGAATTTCCCGATGTGTTCCCGGAGGAGTTACCAGGAATGCCACCGGACAGGGACATTGAATTTTTGATTGAGTTATTGCCCGGCACAGCCCCAATATCCAAGAGACCTTATCGGATGCCACCGAATGAGTTGAAAGAAATCAAGGAACAAATAAATGAGTTGTTGGAGAAAGGATATATTCGTCCAAGCTCATCACCTTGGGGAGCCCCAGTTCTTTTGGTAGAGAAGAAGGATGGAAGCTTGAGGATGGTTGTGGATTACCGTGCATTGAACGAAGTAACCATCAAGAACAAGTACCCTCTACCCATGATCAATGATTTGTTTGATCAGCTTGTTGGAGCCAAGGTGTTCTCTAAGATCGATCTTCGATCAGGGTATCATCAGTTGAAAATTCGTGAAAAGGATATACCCAAAACAGCATTCACTACCAGGTATGGTTTATACGAGTATACCGTCATGTCATTTGGATTGACTAATGCTCCTGCATACTTCATGAATTTGATGAACAAGGTGTTCATGGAATATTTGGACAAGTTTGTCGTGGTGTTCATCGATGACATATTGATATTCTCCAAGAGCGAGGAAGAGCACAAGGAACATTTGCGTCTAGTTCTGGAGAAACTTCGAGAACATCAGCTGTATGCCAAATTCAGCAAGTGTGAATTTTGGTTGAAGGAAGTTGGATTCCTCGGACATGTTATTTCAGGAGAAGGAATAGCAGTTGATCCCGCCAAGGTTGAATCAGTCACCGATTGGCAGTCACCCACCTCAGTCAAGGAGATCCGCAGTTTTCTCGGACTCGCAGGATATTATCGGAGGTTCATTGAGAATTTCTCGAAGATTGCCAAGCCCATGACTGAGCTGTTGAAGAAGGAAGCCAAGTATGTTTGGACCGAGGAATGTGAAGCCAGTTTTCAGGAGTTGAAGAAACGGTTGGTCACAGCTCCAGTGTTGATATTGCCAGACATACACAAGGAATACCAGGTTTATTGTGACGCTTCTCGTCAAGGACTCGGAGGAGTATTGATGCAGGAAGGCAAGGTTGTAGCTTATGCCTCCAGACAGCTACGGCCTCATGAGATGAATTATGCCACGCATGATTTGGAGTTGGCAGCTGTTGTGCATGCACTCAAGACCTGGAGACATTTCCTCATTGGAAATCGTTGTGATGTCTATACGGATCACAAGAGTCTGAAGTATATTTTCACGTAGAAGGAATTGAACCTCAGGCAGAGGAGATGGCTAGAGTTGATAAAGGACTATGACATGAGACTGCATTACCACCCCGGTAAAGCCAATGTTGTAGCAGATGCTTTGAGCCGTAAGAGTTATGTGAACACTCTTACCGCAGGAGGATTACCCCAGGAGTTGGTCGATGACCTCAGAGATCTCCGACTGGAGATAGTTCCGAAAGGATTTGTCGCAACCCTGGAAGTTCAGTCCACCTTGACCGAAAGGATTCGTGAAGCCCAGAAGTCGGACAAGGAAATCGATGAGATTAAGCAAAAGATGGAGGAAGGAAAAGCTAAAGGATTCCGAAAGGATGAACATGGAACTGTATGGTTTGAGGATCGTATTTATGTGCCCAATGATCCCGAGCTCAGGAAGCTAATTCTTCAGGAGGCTCATGATTCACCGTACTCGATCCACCCCGGCAACACCAAGATGTACCTAGATTTGAAACAAAGTTTCTGGTGGACAGGTATGAAGAAGGACATTGCCGAGTACGTAGCCGTATGCGATGTTTGCCAACGTGTAAAGGCAGAACATCAGAAGCCAGCAGGGTTACTTCAACCTTTGCCGATTCCCGATTGGAAATGGGAGAAACTTGGTATGGATTTCATCACAGGACTACCCAGGACCCGTTCAGGTTATGATTCTATCTGGGTAGTGGTTGATCGTTTGACTAAGGTAGCTCACTTCATTCCCGTGAAGACTACCTATACCAGTGCCAAGTTGGCCAAGATATACATGACCAGGATCGTATGTCTGCATGGAGTTCCGAGGAAAATCGTGTCAGATAGAGGAACGCAGTTTACCTCAAAGTTTTGGAAGCAATTGCATGAGACTTTGGGTGCGAGGCTGGAATTGATACAGCCTTTCATCCGAGACATGATGGACAGACCGAGAGAGTCAATCAGATTCTGGAGGACATGTTGAGAGCTTGTGTGCTAGACTATGGGTCTAGCTGGGATGATAATTTGCCGTACGCAGAGTTCTCGTACAACAACAGTTTTCAATCCAGTTTGAAGATGGCCCCTTTCGAAGCTCTATACGGAAGGAGGTGCAGAACACCATTGCTGTGGGATAGTGTTGGAGATCGATCACTTTTCGGTTCCGATCTTATCAAGGATTCCGAGGAGAAGGTCAAGTTGATTCGAGACCGGCTCAAGATAGCACAGTCACGACAGAAGAGTTATGCCGACAGTAAGCGCAAGGAGGTGACTTACGAAGTGGGAGACCGAGCCTATCTTCGTGTGTCTCCACTTCGTGGAATCAAGAGGTTTGGAGTCAAGGGAAAGTTAGCACCCCGATTCATTGGCCCCTACAAAATCCTCGAACGTCGTGGAGAAGTTGCATACAAGTTGGAATTGCCGGAAGGATTGTCCGGAGTTCATGATGTTTTCCACGTTTCTCAGTTGAAGAAGTGCCATGCCGACATGGCCGATGTTCCGTTGAGAGACACAGTGCCCCTAGAGGCCATACAGCTTGACAGTGATTTGACTTACAAGGAGAAACCCGTCAAAATTCTCGAGACTGCAAGCAGAGTCACCCGCAGCAAAGTCATCAAGTTTTGCAAGGTGCTGTGGAGTCACCACACCGAGGAAGAAGCCACCTGGGAACGCGAAGAAGATCTTCGTCGAGACCATCCGCACCTATTTGCTAGCCAACCCGAATCTCGAGGGCGAGATTCATCTTAAGGTGGGTAGGTTTGTAACATCCCAAATTTTCCTATTTGGAATGTTTTACAATTATAGATAAGCATCCTATGCATCCTGTTTGAATTTGAATGCCATTTGAAGTTTCAGAGCTATTTGAATTTGAATTTGAATTTCCAAACTTTGGCATGTGGGAAACAATTCAAAAACCAAGCCTGATAAATACTTGATCAAAAGTATGAGAGGAGCAAACATGACACTCCAAAAATATCAGAGGAAACATTGCCAAAAGAATTGGAATTCAAATCTGAATTTTGTTTGAATTTGAAAAAAATGGATTTTTATAAAGTTTGGATTTTGCCTTTGGAAAAATGTTCAAATGAAAGGGAATATTCCCCTGATCATTTTGGTATATATATACCCTATATAAATTATTTATAGTTTAGGTTTTATTTTTGTTTTGTTTTATTAAAAAATAAAAGAAAAAGACCCGGGCGCCAGCCAGCCACCCAGCCCAGCCAGCCGCCTCACCTCACCCTCTCGCGCTGGCCCAGCCAAGCCGGCCCACGAGGCCAGCCCACCCGGCGAGCCAGCCCGACCGACCGCCTCGCCTCCCCTCGCCCGATCTCCTAGGATTCGGCCACCCGACGAACCTCCTCTCTCCTCTCACGACCATGGGCCCCACCCGTCGTCTTCCCCTCGCCCACGCATGAGCCTCGCGGAGATCCACCGGATCCCGAAGGATCCGGATCCCCGACGCCCGATCCCTTCCGAAGAGGCCGAGGCCACAGCTATAAAGAGCCGAGCCCCGCACCCCATTCCCCGAGAGCTCGCCAGACCCCTCACCTCCCGCTCGGCGTCACCGAGCACCGAGCTCACCACCGCCAAAACCGTCGCCGTCGCCTGGTGCACCCGACCTCCCAACTCCACCGAACCACCCCGAGCTCCCCGCACCTCCCGACGTCTCGCCAAGCTCGCCGACGTTCAACGCCTGAGCACTCTCGCCGCCCGCCCGCCGTCATGGAGTCCGGTGAGTCCCGCAAACACCTCCCGTCCGATCCCAAACGTGCGGCTCGATTAGAACCCCAAGAAATACGTTTTATTAGAAAACCGCCCGCGACGGTTTATTTTTAGTTAGGTTTATTTATTTAGGCGGTTCGTTTTAGTTAACCCTAGGCCCGTTTAGACTAAACTACGCCTAGTGCACAGTATAGGCCCATTGGGCTTTTTCTTTTATTTTGATTTTCTGTTTTAGCGATTTGTTTCAAATTTCAAAATGTATATCTTTTATTCTGTTTAATATTTTTGAGTGATTCGTTTTTGTTGGATTGCAAATTTTATGTAGTTTCTGAAAATATATATTTAGCTATGTTAAAAATAATTAAAATGCTTTAATATTGTTTTAGTCAGAATAGCAAATCTGCTATAGTTTTAGTTAGAAAAATTATTTTTGCATGATTCTTTTTGCCACCACTTTATTTTGATATTGCCAAACCCTAGAAATTAACTTTGGTATTTTAGGATTAATAAATAATTAATTCTAGGCAGAATCCTATTAATCCTAATTAATTGATTAGTTCCTGTTTTCCTAATTAATTAATTAGTAAATTAATTTATTTTAACTTGTGATTAGTTATTCTAGGATAGTTTCTGTCATTCTAGTAGATGAACTTTTATTTATAATTAATAAAAGTTTTAAATTATTTTCTTAATAGAAATTGGATTAGGCCTAAAATGAGTTTTATAATAGCTTTTTAATTAATTCCTCTTGCTCCTAATTGCTTAGTTAATCCTTTTCTGTTAAGTTAACCTAAAACCATGGTTAGGTTATATTGAGGAATTTTTGTCATATAAAAACTATTTTTGCTATTGTTTGGAGTAGGGAAAAACTTTGAATTGGTTTCTTTGGGTTTTTCCATTTGATTTGCTTTTGATTGTTTTGTTGTGCTATGTTACTTTTGTTATCTTGTGTGATCCTCTTGTTTTGTGCTTATTATGTTATTGTTTGTCTCGGTAGAGTTCCGGAGTCTGAAGCTTGCTACTCGACTCTTTAGCTTACGAGGATCATCAGCAAGGCAAGTTTTGATCATGTTATTTCTATACCTATGTTTTGTGCATTAGTAGTTGTCACCACCCCACCATTGCATGCAGTAGTGAAATCTTGAAGTCATTAAACTTGAGTAGTATCATGTGGTAGGATGAACCAATCCTTGTTACCATGACCCGGGACGTAGTAGTTATTTTTGCTATGCTCGAGACGGATTTGGGATGAGTGAAATTTAAAAGCAAGATGTGAGAGTCAATGATGATGACAACCCATGGACTACAATGATCAAGATGGACTTGGAAAATCACTCTGGGTGGAGGACGGTTGACGGGCACCTGGAGCACCAGTGGTGGCGGGATGCATGGAGAAGCGCCATGACATCCTGCGGAAAGCTTCACCCAGCCACGAAGAGAAGGATGGATGCCCCATGACCGGAAGCTTACCTGTGCAGCCGCAAGCCATTATGGGCTCTGGCTGGGTTGACCCTTGTAGTGAAGCTGGCTGGACGGTACTACGAGAAGTAGACGAACGGTAGGGTTGGATGGGTACCGGCAGTGGCCAGAAGAACTCTTTGGAAGACCCTGTTTCATTCGTCCCGTCTTCAAACACCATGAAGTGCGAAGACTTTAAAGGAGGGAATGATTCTTGCGGGGAAAGTGCGCAAACCTCTGCAGAGTGTTATAACCTAATCGATTAGCCGTGTCCCCGGTTACGGACATTTGAGCCTCTGGACCTTGGAAGTATTCGGATATCTCAACACTAAAATTAATGGATTAATTTGATGGGTTTATGACTTAATAATAATTTGGGAACGAGATATTGGTTGGCGGAACCATCTCAATAACTACCAACAATTTGTAGTAATTTGCAAATAAGTCCACTGTAGTAGGATAAAATTGGCTTTACGCAAAATGATGAAACTTAGAGTTCCACAGCCAAATTGCATATAGTGTTAGTAACTTTATTATTGTATTTCTTCATGACTTGCCAGCTTATTCCAAAAGCTGACCTACATGGCTGCAACGTATTATGTTGCAGAGATATATTCCGATCAGGAGTGAGGCTACGCTCCGCGCTTGGCGATTGCCCTTTGGAGTCGGATGGACTCGCTTTACCTCGACGCTTCCGCAGCATTTTAGTTTATTTCTCATGAGTTGGCCTTGAGCCGAATTTATTCCCTTGTAATAAAGACTCTATATGAGAATCGATTAATGATATTCAGGTGTGATTGAACTTTGATTACTTTATCGATGTACTGTGAGTACCAGCATGATCTTGGGATGGTACAGACACAGAGATTTGACCGATTTTGGGTCAGGTCGCTACAGGTGTGAAGCCAATGGCAGCACAGATATTGGACGATGGGGGCAGGAGAAAAACAGGTGCAGGCGGTTTTCCTCGGCAGCAGATCACCTAGGGCAGGTCGTATTGTCTTGCAGGGTCTTCCGGTTTATGTTCGACTTGGTGTTAAGCAGCCTTAAGTTGAACAACCATATGAATATCCTAACTTTGGCCGGCACACGAGAGGCCCATATGATCTGCAGAATTGGTTCAACTGGCTGGGTCGAGAAGGCGGAGTATGCCCCTTTGGTGGAGGGGCATTCCCCATGAAGCAAGTTATCAACCGTATTTCCATCATGTTATCAACCATACTGATTTGAATAGGGTCAAAGCCCAAATCTGCTCACTACTAGATGTTACGATAAAAAAAAATTCAAAATCTAAGCGGCAAATTAATTACATTTTTATCAAGTTTTGAACTTTTGATTGCTCACCATGTATGCCACATGGTAACAAATTAAACTATAACCACCAGTTGAGGTAGTTGTTTTGGGAATAAGTTTTTTCTCTCCAATTTCAAATCAAGATAGAAAGTGACGTGCCTGAATCCGATTCAACTTCCTTGTTCAATATGAACGACAGTGTTCTTGGTTGTGTGGATGCTCAGGTGCAGAGACCTCTTCTTCTGTTACTCAGCTCGAGGGTTGATTGTCCACGTGAAGAAATAAGTGTTTATTTGAAGCCAAGTGGTTTGCAAGTATCATTGTTCGTCCATGCTATGATAGTTGCAGGCACTGTACATACCCGGGCATATAGTTACTGCAGCGTGTGTACGTTAGTGACTTCTTGCATTCTTCATAGCGGTCCATGACATGAAACAGTCACCATGAAAACGAGACAAAAATAGTTTTCTCTCTCTTCAATTTTTTTTTGCGTTAACAGTTAACCAACTAATGCACGTGGACATATTACTTCGATCACCTTCCATGATACAATATATTACTATGCACGTACTGCTTGACAGGTACTACACAGTACACATTACACTAATGTCCACTCAGGGTTGTTCCTCAAGTTAGCTACCGTGTTAAACTCTTAGGAAAAGTAGACTTATTTACATTGCCAAACATAAAATTTATTATGTGCCACATATGTGTGATGAAAATTAGGGAACATGCACCTGAATTAGTTTAAGCTAATTGAAGAATCATATATCAGGGCAACTCCAACGAGGATCTCCAAACGAACGACACCAAATGTTGGCAGACACGTCTAGACATGTCCACGGACAACGGGGCCATCCAATCATAGTCATCAAATCCGGACAACAGGCTGTATACAACAGTGGGCCAGGAGGGCCAATCAAAAAAAAAAAATAGATGAGTGGGACATATGGGTTGTGGAAAGATGTGGTCCAACTAAACCAAACCTCGACCAAGAAAAAAAAAATAGATTATGGGACATATGGGTTGTGGGAAGATGTGGTCCAACTAACAGTGGATCAGGTAAACCAAACCTCCCTCCACCCCCCCCCCCCCAACCCAGTTAGCTGACGTTTTTGGGATATTAGACGTCTGGACAGGTCCATACCTGTCCAGACAAATTCAGTGACTTATGTGCGATTGCTTTAAGTGTTTGGACATTTGCGAGCGACTTGATGGCCCTCGTTGGAGTTGCCATCAGTAGATCTTAAAGAGCGTGAAGAAAGGAAGAAGACGAGTCTTGAAATGTATACATATATATACTCCCAAACTGACCAAAAAGAAAATATAATTAAGTTGGGTCACTGTCCATGCTTGTAGTATCCACTGTTTGGCGCCTGGTACATAATGTACTATACCGTGCTCATTCAGGACTCAGAACATTAATTGATAATTACAACATCTCACAGAAATTGCACCGCCCAAGCATGTTGATCGGCCAGATTTATCCATCCTTTTATCTCATAATCAGGTAATCTTTGGCAATTGAAATACCTTACCATACTAGCATGTGCATTAGAAAGGTAATGACAAATTAGGTTGTGTTCCATAGGTTATGCCATAGCTAAAAATAAGATCCATTTATGGATGGAGCGAGTATCTATAAGTAGGATTTTCTGTTCCGAGCATGTAGTTATCAAACCTTGGAAAGAACATATATGTGGAGCACTACGAAAATGAGTACATGTTCATGTTGATTCCTAGACTAAAATTGTTATGATGGAGACATCGTACCTAATAAGGGCACTTAATTAATTCTTTGTACGTAGCACATGCATTGCAACAGTTACATGCGAGGTATGTACTCATTGCGTGTACATTTGGATCGATGCAACTTTGCGTTGTAGAAATACATATGCTTAATTAGGTGACCATGGCATGCATATATGTTTATGATGAGAGTACAAAGTAAACACTTAAAAACAAAAACTAGAGCTTGGGGATAGGATTCTAGACTATGTGAAGAAGAAGAATAATAGGAATACCAGAGAACGTTGTCTAAGCCTGATATGAGAGCACCGAGGCCCAACATCTTTCAATGAGTCTCATATTCAACAACAACAATCTCCACCACCTCAGGAAAGATCATGCAGCGAGATGATCATAGCCGTGTCGCTTTCCGAGCACACCAAATTTTCCTCATCCTGTGTTGTGAAAGGTACTGCCCACCCAAATGCCAGAAAACTGAATTCCCATGCATGTCTATATGACCAGATGATAAGATCTCGATGGCTTGGCAACTCTCATTCATACTCCTACTCGTGGTAGCTTCCTCTCCTCATAATAAACTATATGAAGCTAGGAAGGCACATCTGGATCTTGCTGGAACACAACAAAATAGGTACCTCTCAGAGCATACAGCCCCTGCACCAGCAAGGTTGGTCGACATACTAGAGATTTAGGTGAGGTTCATACTAAAGACACCCTTAAACTTGAGCTACATCATCATCATGGATTCATGGGGGTGGACTTGTCAAGTAGCCCACCCGAGACGCTCTCAAGGCAGGAGCAGTGTACTCCCAATCAGGGCATGCCAATGCTCTCGCGCAGAGCAATAACGCCAAATTTCAAGTTTAAACGTATATGACAGGTAGTTGCATGCATGTGTGATGTGCTACATTTATACATATACCAAGATATCAAACGAACCATATACATAAATTCAGCGTATTCCACTGACACTTAAGACAGACTACACTGGTTCTGATCTTTACTTTGAAGCAAGATAAATATAGATACTACCCTATCTTGGCTTACAGTAAACTAGTCATCAACCCGTGCACCTGCATGTTGATGAACGTAACATGCAATTTCAAAAATTTCCTACGCTCACGCAAGATCTATCTAGGAGATGCATAGCAACGAGAGGAGGAGATTGTATCTACGTACCCTCGTAGACCAAAAGCGGAAGCGTTTATCACATGGTTGATGTAGTCGTACTCTTCGCGATCCAGTCATCACGATCCAACTGATCTAGTGCCGAACGAACGGCACCTCCGAGTTTAGCACACGTGCGGCTCTATGACGTCTCCTCCTTCTTGATCCAGCAAGAGGGAGAGGAGAAGTAGATGGGATCACAACCAACACGACGGTGTGGTGGTGATGGTGGTGGTGGAGCACTGACAGCGCTTTGTTAAGCGTCGCCGGAACGAGGCGATGGAACTACAGAGTTACGGGGGAGAGAGGGGCACCAAGGGCTTGGTGTGTCCTCTTGGGGCGCCCCCTCCTCTCTATATATAGGTGGAGGAGTGTGGCAAACAGCCCCTCCAAGCCCTAGGTCGCAACTAAGGGGGAGAGGACTTGACTCCAAGTCCAATCGTGTACCTACTATGACTCCTTCCTTTTTTGCCTTCCCTAGCCACATGGGCTTTTTAGGACTTGGTGTGTCTAGCCCAATAAGGCCAGGACACCTCCCTGCAGCCCATGCTAGCCCTTGAGTCGTGGTGAACCCACTTGCGAACTTCCGGACCCCTCCGGAATCCTCTGGAACCTTCTGGAAGCTTCCCGGTACAATACCGAAAAAACTACACCTTTTAACGGAACCCAAAATATGACTTCCCATATATAAGTCTTTAGCTATCGACCATTCGGAGACTCCTCGTGACGTCCGGGATTTCATCTAGGACTCCGAACAACATTTGGTTACCACTCATCAAATATCCCAATACTACTCTAGCGTCAACGAACGTTAAGCGTGCGACCCTACGGGTTAGAGAACTATATAGACATGACCGAGACACTTCTCCAGTCAATAGCCAATAGCGGAACCTAGATGCTCATATTGGCTCCCACATATTCTACGAAGATCTTTATCGGTCGAACGGTTATGACAACATGTGTTATTCCCTTTGTCCATCGGTATGTTACTTGCCCCAGATTCGATCGTCGGTATCTTCATACCTAGTTCAATCTCGTTATCGGCTAATCTCTTTACTCGTTCCGTAATGCATCATCCTGCAACTAACTCATTAGTCACTTTGCTTGCAAGGCATCTTATGATGTGCATTACCGAGAGGGCCCAAAGATACCTCTCTGATACTCGGAGTGACAAATCCTAATCTCGATCTATGCCAACCCAACAAACACCTTCGGAGATATCTGTAGAGCATCTTCATAATCACCTAGTTACGTTGTGATGTTCGATAGCACACAAGGCATTCCTCCGGTATCCGAGAGTTGCATAATCTCATAGTCGAAGGAATATGTATTTGACATGAAGAAAGCAATAGCAATAAAACTTAACGATCAATATGCTATGCTAACAGATGGGTCTTGTCCATCACATCATTCTCTTAATGATGTGATCCCCTTCATCAAATGACAACACATGTCTATGGTTAGGAAACTTAACCATCTTTGATTAACGAGCTAGTCTAGTAGAGGCTTACTAGGGACACACTGTTTTGTCTATGTATCCACACATGTATCAAGTTTCCGGTTAATACAATTCTAGCATGAATAATAAACATTTATCATGAAATAAATAAATATAAAATAACAACTTTATTATTGCCTTTAGGGCATATTTCCTTCAGTCTCCCACTTGCACTAGAGTCAATAATCTTGTTCACATCGCCATGTGATTTAACACCAATATTTCACATCTTTATGTGATTAACACCCATAGTTCACATCGCCATGTGACCAACACCCAAAGGGTTTACTAGAGTCAATAATCTAGTTCACACCGCTATGTGATTAACACCTAAGGAGTACTAAGGTGTGATCATGTTTTGCTTGTGAGAGAAGTTTAGTCAATGGTCTGTCACATTCAGATCCGTATGTATTTTGCAAATTTTTATGTCTGCAATGCGCAACATAGGAGCTACTTTAGCTAATTGCTATCACATTTAATACGTATCTAGATTGATACTTAGAGTCATCTAGATCAGTGTCAAAGTTTGCATCGACGTAACTCATTACAACGAACACTCTATCACCTCCATAACCGAGAAACATTTCCTTAGTCCTCTCTATGGTAACTAAGGATAATTTTGACCGCTGTCCAGTGATCTACTCCTGGATCACTATTGTACCCCATTGCCAAAACCATGGCAAGTCACATAACAGGTCTGGTACACAGCACGGCATACTTTATATAACCTATGGCTGAGGCATAGGGAATGACTTTCATTATTTCCCCATCTTCTGCCATGGTCGGGCTTTGAGTCTTTCACAACTTCACACTTTACAATACAGGCTAGAACTCCTTCTTTACTGATCCATTTTGAACTCCTTTAGATGCTTGTCAAGGTGTTTTCTTTGCGAAAGTCCTATTAAGCGTCTCGATCTATCTCTATAGATCTTGATGCCCAATACATAAGTAGCTTTACGGAGGTATTTTATTGAAAAATACTTATTCAAGTATCCTTTTATGCCGTCTAGAAATTCTATCATTTCCAATCTACAATATGTCATCCACATATAATTTTAGAAATGCTATAGAGCTCCCACTCACTTTCTTGTAAATACAGACTTCTCCGAAAGTCTGTATAAAACCTTATGCTTTCATCACCTCATCAAAGCGTATATTCCAACTCTGAGATGCTTGCACTAGTCCATAGATGGATCGTTGGAGCTTGCACACTTTGTTATCACCTTTAGGATTGACAGAACCTTCTGGTTGCATCATATACAACTCTTCTTTAAAAAATATCCATTTAAGGAATGCAGTTTTGGCATCCATTTGCCACATTTCATAAAATGTGGCAATTGCTAACATGATTCGTACGGACTTAAGCTTCGCTATGGTTGAGAAAGTCTCATTGTAGTAAACCCCTTGAACTTGTCGAAAAACCTTTTGCGACAAGTCGAGCTTTGTAGACAGTAACATTACCATCAGCGTCAGTCTCCTTCTTGAAGATCCATTTATTCTCTATGGGTCACTGATCATCGGGCAAATCCACCAAAGTTCACACTTTGTTCTCATACATGGATCATATCTCAGATTTCATGGCCTCAAGCCATTTATCGGAATCTGGGCTCATCATTTCTTCATAGTTCGTAGGTTCGCCATGGTCTAGTAACACGACTTCCATGATAGGATTACTGTACCACTCTGGTGTCGATCGTGTTCTGGTTGAACTACGAGGTTCAGTAGTAATTTGATCTAAAGTTTCATGATCGTCATCATTAGCTTCCTCTCTAGTTGTTGTAGGCATCACAGGAACGGATTTCTCGGATGAGATACTTTCCAAATTTAGAGAAGGTACAATTACCTCATCAAGTTCTACTTTCCTCTGACTCACTTCTTTCGAGAGAAAACCCTTCCCTAGAAAGGTTCAAGCTTATTAGGCTGAAGCCTTTTGACATAAGTGTCGCAAGCCCAAATTTAAGAAACGGCAGCTTAGGTTTATTGCCAAACCACAGTTCATACGGTGTCGTCTCAACGGATTTAGACGGTGCCCTATTTAACGTGAATGCAGCTGTCTCTAATGCATAACCCCAAAATGATAATGGTAAATCGGTAAGAGACATCATAGATCGCACCATATCTAATAAAGTACGGTTACAATGTTCGGACACACCATTAGGCTGTGGTGTTCCAGGTGGCGTGAGTTGTGAAACGATTCCACATTGTTTTAAATGAAGGCCAAACTCGTAACTCAAATATTCGCCTCCGTGATCAGATCGTAGAAACTTTATTTTCTTGTTACTATGATTCTCCACTTCACTCTGAAATTCTTTGAACTTTTAAAATGTTTCAGACTTGTGTTTCATAAGTAGATATACCCATATCTGTTCGAATCATCTGTGAAGGTCAAAAAATAACGATACCCGCCGCGAGCCTCAACACTTATTTGACCGCATACGTCGGTATGTTATTATTTTCAATAAGTCATTGGCTTGCTCCATTGTTCCGGAGAACGGAATTTTAGTCATCTTGCCCATGAGGCATGGTTCGCAAGTATCAAATGATTCATGATCAAGTGATTCCAAAAGCCCATCAGCATGAAGTTTCTTCATGCACTTTACACAAATATGACCTAAACGACAGTGCCACAAGTACGTTGCCATATCATTATCAACTTTGCATCTTTTGGCATCAATATTATGAATATGTGTATCATGACGATCGAGATTCAGTAAACCATTAACATTGGGTGTATGACCATAGAAGGTTTTATTCATGTAAACAGAATAACGATTATTCTCTATCTTAAATGAATAACTTTATTGCAATAAACACGATCCTATCTTGTTCATGCTTAACGTAAACACCAAATAACATTTATTTATGTTCAACACTAATCCCGAAAGTACAGGGAGTGTGCGATGATGATCATATCAATCTTGGAACCACTTCCAACAAACATCATCACTTCACCCTCAATTAGTCTCCATTTATTCTGCAACTCCTGTTTCGAGTTACTAATATTAGCAACCGAACAGGTATCAAATACCCAGGGGCTACTACGAGCCCTAGTAAGGTACACATCAATAACATGTATATCAAATATACCTTTGTTCACTTTGCCATCCTTCTTATCCACCAAATATTTGGGATAATTCCGCTTCCAGTGACCATTTCCTTTGTAGTAGAAGCACTCAGTTTCAGGCTTAGGTCCAGCTTTGGGCTTTTTCACGGGAGTGACAACTTGCTTGCCATTCTTCTTTAAATTCCCTTTATTTCCCTTGCCCTTTTTCTTGAAACTAGTGGTCTTGTTAACCATCAACACTTGATGCTCTTTCTTAATTTCTACCATCATCAATTTCAGCATCGCGATAAGCTCGAGAATCGTTTTCGTCATCCCTTGCATATTATGGTTCATCACGAAGTTCTAGTAACATGGTGATAGTGACTAGAGAACTCCGGAAATCACCATCTTATCTGGAAGATTAACTCCCAATTGAATCAAGCGATTGTAGTGCCCAGACATTCTGAGCGCATGCTCACTAGTTGAGCTATTCTCCTCCATCTTGTAGGCAAAGTACTTGCCATATGTCTCATACCTCTCGACACGGGCATGAGTCTGAAATACCAATTTCAACTCTTGGAACATCTCATATGCTCTTTGGCGTTCAAAACGTCTTTGAAGCCTCGATTCTAAGCCATAAAGCATGGTGCACTAAACAATCAAGTAGTCATCATATCGAGCTTGCCAAACGTTCATAACGTTTTCTTCTACTCCTGCAATAGCTCTGTCACCTAGAGGTGCATCAAGGACATAATTCTTCTGTGCAACAATGAGGATAATCCTCAGATCACGGACCCAGTCCACATCATTGCTACTATCATCTTTCAACTTAGTTTTCTCTAGGAACATATCAAAAAATATAGGGGAGCTACAATGCGAGCTACTGATCTACACCATAATTTGCAAATACTATCAGGACTAAGTTCATGATAAATTACATTCAATTAATCATATTACTTAAGAACTCCCACTTAGATTGACATCCCTCAAGTCATCTAAATGATACGTGATCCAAGTCAACTAAACCATGTCCGATCATCACATGAGATGAGTAGTCATCAATGGTGAACATCTCTATGTTGATCATATCTACTATATGATTCACGTTCGACCTTTCGGTCTCTAGTGTTCCCAGGCCATGTATGTACATGCTAGGCTCGTCAAGTTTAACCCGAGTATCCGCATGTGCAAAAATGTCTTGCAACCATTGTATGTGAACGTAGAGCCTATCACACCCGACCATCGTGTGGTGTGTCAGCACGAAGAACTGTTGCAATGGTGCATACTCAGGGAGAACACTTATACCTTGAAATTTTAGTTAAGGGATCATCTTATAATTTGTAACATCCCAAAATTCTAAATTTTGGAATGTTATATTAAATAGATAGTTATGATTGATTGTTTGATTGATTGTGTGAAGTTGAGTGAAATTTGAAACTTTTGAAAGTTAAATGAGAGGGAATAAAAGAACTTTCCCAAACTTTCATCTCTGCTTTCTGAACCCTTGAATTCAAATTCTTTTCAAATACAAAACCCTGGAGAGAAGATGACATGACTTCTTCCATTTAAATAAATGAAAAGGGTTTTCGAAAGATTTGAATTCCATTCGGAAATATTTTCAATTTCAGAAACTTCAAGCAACTCAATGATTTTCATGAGAGAAGATAAAATGACTTCTTCAAAACATATGAAATATGAGTTGGGAGTTTAAAAGAATCCAATTTAAAGTCCCGTTGAAAATTATTTTAAATTTGGCCTTATTTGGATTTTATTCAAATTATTTTTCTCCAAAAACAAAATATATGGAAATTAGGGTAAAATGATTCCCTACAGTAGAAAATTGGAGAGAAATAAATTTGAAACCATTTTGGTTTTTTTAAATGATTTTATTGGGTTTTGAATAGGTCAGTAGCACTGTTTGAAGTATTAGAATTTTTGTGGATTTTAGTTGAAGCTAGAATAATGTTCATCTTGAAAGAAATCTTTTTTTGAAAATTTTGATATATAATATGCCTATATATCATTTTTAGTATTTGTGGTTTTTTTATTTTTTGTCTGTCTGTTTGTAAAAAAAAACAACTTCCCTCCGCCGAACTGGGCCGGCCCAGCTCCTGCCAAGCCAAGGCCCAGCCCAGCGCCCGCCGCCGCCGTCTCCTTCCCCGAGCGGGAATCCTGCTCGGGCACGCTGCCGCGACCGCCGCCGCCTCGACGGTCATGTCCCGACCGGAATCCACGTTCGCTTGGCCCCTCCTCCAAGCCGCGCCCCTCCCCTGGCCTTTATAAGGCGAGAACGCCGCCCCGGCCTCCCTCCTCTCCCCTCGCCGCACATCTCGCCGCCACACTCACCAACCGCCGCCACTGCCGACGAGTTCCGCCGTTGCTGCTGCCCGCGCCGCCGCACTCCGTCGGCCATTGCCGCGCCGACTCCATCTGCGCCACCGCAGCCGTTGCCGCGCCTCGCAGACCCCACCGCCAGCCCCGAAGCCCGCGCCGGAGTTCGCTGCCGGCCGGATCCGCTCCGCCGCCCGACCCGCCGGTTTTCCCGGTCCGGTAATAATCCACCCCGGTTTCCCGGTTTTTCCATTAGGGTTCGGTTTTCGTTTAAAACACGGTTTTTTTAGTTAGTTACTTAACGAACGTTTTCCGTTTAGATCATTTAGCGATCGGTTTTCATTAGTTAGCGTTCAGCAGTGAACGTTCACTTTTTAGTTTTTTTTCTTTTTCTGTTATTTTCGGCCAGAAACCCATCCATGAATATTATGTTACAGATTAGTCCCTGTACTTCAATCGATCACAACTTTTTGTCTGTTTATCCAAATCCAACGAAACCAACGCCCAGTTCTTCGTTATGATCCCCTCTATCCAGTAAAACAACTTAAAATATTTTTCAAAGTTTTAAAATTTGAATTCAAACAAATTAGTATTTGAACTTCGTTTGATCGTAACTTGAGTTTCGTAACTCCGTTTGAGTTGGTTCTTTTTGCAAATTGAAGCTCTTGACATTAAATTTCTGATAAGGCCAAATCCACACAATTTTAGTATTGTTAGAAATTGTTTTATGTTTCAAGAGATATTCGCTTGGTTTTGATGTTTTCCGAAATCGTCTTTTTCGATCTTCTGATCTCTTGAGTGATTGCTTATGTGTGGTTACTATTGCTTGCTTACGATAGATTGAACAGAGTGAGACGAATAGAACTATCAGGAGTTGAGTGAGAATCATCTTCATCAACTGTACAGGCAAGTTCACACTTTGATCATACTTTTCATTACCCAGTTTTTATGCATTAGTTTCAGCCCTCAAACATTGCATGGTTAGGAATTGATAACATGTGGGTATTGGGAAGTAGTAGATGAGGTAGTACCTATTGCTTGTTTTATTATCAAACCCTTGGGAGTTACTTCTACGTTTGCTTATTTTGCCATGCTATGCTAGTAGACGTGGATTGGGTGAGTGTATCCATGACAGATGTGAGATTGTTAATTAATGGTTTATTTAAGGTGGCAACTTTAATACACATCTGGGTGGATTGAGGCACTTGGGTATTCCAGGATTGCCTGTTTTTACCGCCACCCAGGCTCAAAGGGATCATAAGATTATTCATGCTAGAAACTTCCGTGTGCAGCCACATGCTATTATGGGCTCTAGCATAGTTGATTAAGTCGTCCGAACTCTTACAGTGGTAGACTAGCAGATGTAGGGGATGTAGGTGGTACGGTCTACCCAATCGTAAGGTGCTAGCGCTTCTGAAATACTTTGTCTCGGTCATCCGTTTCTGAAACACCATGCAATGCGAGAAAACAAACGGAGGAGATCGAGTCTTGTGGGGAAAAGTGCGCAAACCTCTGCAGAGTGTATAAACTAATCATGATTAGCCGTGTCCCTGGTTATGGACGTTTTGAGTATCTAGTACTTGGATTATCATGTGAATCTCATCATGTTACTTTAATTAATATTGTTGGGTTTTAATGATGATACTTAATTGGGATTGAGAATGCTGTCAACCATTCTCATTGTTTAACAACAACCATGGTAGTTAAATAAAATTTATTCCTTTGCAGTAGGGAAAAATTGGCATTTCGCAAAAACATTATAACCATAGAGCTTTCCACCAGCCATATATGCATCTAGTGATAGTTTTTATTCATCTTACATCCTATGGTGTGAATTTTCCAGTACATTCAATGTACTGACCCTTTGTGGCTGCAATGTCTCATGCTGCAGGATATCTTACGACGAGTAAGTGATACGTTAGGGTTACGGTTCCTACACTCAACTTTGCCATTGGTGTTGATGGGAATCCACAAACTTGTTACTTCCGCTATTTGGATTGAGGTAATAGTATTTACGTTGCTTTATACATGTGATTTACCTTTGTTATAAATCCTTGAGTACTGTGTGTGTCAGCATACCGATCCAGGGATGACATTTAAGCACAGAGACTTGATCCATTCGGGTCAGGTCGCTACAAGATGGTATCAGAGCTCATGTTGACTGTAGGACGTGACCCTAGAGACTGACAAGCCCATAGGAAAGATTTTTTCTCTACAACTTTCTTTTCAAAAAGGATCTTTTACCTCTCTTCTCCTCCGAGCTTATTCAAATATTCCCTTTTAGTGAGACTATACCCCTTTCCCCTTTTGACCACACGAAGATTCGACTGATGAGACCACTCCAAGGAGTACAAGATATCGGACAACTAAGACTACTTTGGAAGAGGATTTTATCATGCATTATAGTAATGGAAACTACAACGGTTGAAGACTCTGAAGACTAGGAGAATTTGAAGGCTTTGAAGAATTTCCAGATTTGTATGACCTAGGAAGGCACCCCTTATGGAACTTGGCGGACTAAGCAAACTGTCAATACCCGAGATCAAGGCGTATCGGAGAAAGACCAGAACATGGAGCATTAGAACTCAAAGTTTTTGTCAAGAAAACCCTAAGACAGGAGATATCAATTATGGAATGAAAGCTCATGGCAGTAACATGGGCATAGACATGGTTAAACCATGGTGTTATTGCCTGCTTATGCTGTTGACATCGTGCGGAGTTAAGCATGCAGATGCATGGAAGGATTGGACGGTAGAAGGTTGATGGAGCATCTGTGAGCAAAGGATGCAGTCTTAACCCTAGCTGGTGCATCGTCAGGATCTGGAGTATTACATGAAGAATTTTTAGAGGGACCCATAGGAAGTCATATTTGACAAGGAGGCAAATCGTGAAGAACTCAGAACCTGAAACTAAAAGTAGCCAAGTTGGAGGAGCTAAACCTCGAGATACCTGAGATTTGTCAGGAACTAAAGGACAGTAGAACCATGGCTCATGCCAAGGATGTTCAAACCCAGAAGTTTGAAAACGCAACTCCAGAATATTAAAGGACATCATGAGAAACCTTGCGTCAACAGAGATGATCTGGCAAAAGAACTTGAGAAGGACAATCACGATCGGAAGAAAGCCATCGGAGACATGAACAAGACTTGAAGAGTTTGGCGACTTTGAAGATTTGTTGACCTTTGGAAGACCAAACCCCCTGTTATATACTTACGTTAGATGTGATGTTTGTGAGCTGTCATTTGTTTGATGTTTTTCCGACAGCCACAAAATAAAATTCCCTTTTCAAAACTATTGTTTGTATTGTGTGTATCCCTCTCTATCTCTCTTATCTCACCCCAAAACCCCTGGACCCAATAGAGGATGAACGGAGATGAGCTTATATTATCTGGACCGATGAGTCAATTGGAGACGAACCGATGGATTCAGAACATGGAGGATCACATGGAGAATAACCCAATAGCCAGAAAGGATATGGCCCAGCATGCTCTACAGTGCTTTGAAAGAGGTGCTGCTACTTGGTGGAGGATGTACCAAACCATCAATGGATGGCAAGGAGTAATCACTTGGAAGGAATTTAAGTCGACTTTGCTAAAGTCTCGTCTTGTGTCCCCGAATTTGAAGCCTTATGGAAAGGATATGAAGAAACTCTGTGCATGCAAGCTTTGTGGAGAAATAGGACACAACCATAAAGAACACAAGGATGAATGCCCAAATTGTGAAGGAAGTCACCCAGCTGAAGAATGCCCAACTAGGCAGACTAATTGTTTCTTATGTGAAGGAACTAGCCACTACCCTGCTCAGTGTCACATTTACCCCATGATAAAAAGAGCCATTCAGCAGAAGAAAGAATCAATGAAAGGAGCCCTCAAGGAAACTTTAGAAGAATCTATGATGAAGAAAGAGGTGGAGGACACACACAAAGGAATCAAAATTAAAGCCTGCATTAAGTCATGCTATTCATGTGGAGAAGAAGGACACATCTCCCAAGATTGTCTGAATGGAGATCTAGTAGAATTCCCGACAGAGGAAGTAGAGTATGACCCACGTGAAATAAAAGCCCTGATTGGAACGGAAAAGTCCATGAAGAGAAGTAGATTGGATACTAAGAAGGACTTGAGTCATATGACCTGTTTCAGGTGCAAGGAGTCAGGGCACTACTTCAGCAGTTGCCCAAAAAGGAAGCCAAGGACCCAAGGAGGCTATGTAATCACAAGGAAACTTCGAGGCTTGTCGGAAGTAATATGTTTTCGTTGTAATGAAGCAGGGCACTTTGCCAGAGGTTGTCCCAAGGAGAAAGAGACCTGTGATAAATAGTTGAGTCTGTGAGAAGTATAATGGAAGTAGTGAGAACCTTTTTATTATTGAGGTGTTGAGTTGAGGCATGTAATGGAAAAGAAAGAGGTTGTAATCGTTGGAGTATCAATAAAGTTTGCATCGTTGGTACTGATTTGGATTTTATGAGTCGTTACTCTATGAAGAAAGATTTTGACCATTTTTGAGGATATGAGAAATATGGTTTATGGATGATTGGTGCATTTCAAGGGTGGTATTAACTGTGAGAACCCTTGATCCCTAGAAATATAAGGATATTCCACGAAGTGGACTTCGGAAAAAATAAGTATGAGTTTTATCTTGATATGAGGGATATCCCAAGAATACTAAGGGATGAAGTACTATTGGGATATAAAGGAGGTATGATGTTGGTAACATGGAGCAATTGTAACTCCATGATGAGTCTGAGTAATCACGTCTTAGTTTGGTACCAATAGAAGGAAGGAAGACAGTACAGTTGGATGGATTTAAGAAATGCTAGGAAGTTGGATGTTGGAATAATGATCGGTTGCCTCGATGACGAGTTCAAGGTTTACAAGTGATGAGATGGGCCATAACCCACAGGCCCCAAGATCTGCCAAGCATCAAGCACACTCTTGCTGAAGGAAAAACCCTGGAAGAAGATATGCCTTTATCAATAGACGATCTTATAGGAGTTTACGCAAAACCTGAGAGATGTGAAGAAACGATAGATGTTTGGTTTGGCTTGCAGAATCAACGGATTTTCCGAACTTGGTTCGACGACAAGAGAAATTATGCAATGCTTGTGAGGATGACCGAGTGTTAGAATGCGAGATTCATTAAACCATATACAAGGTAATGATTTGGGTGCGGGATGGATTGATCACCATACCGACTTACTCTTATTATTCGTCTTGCTATGTGGGATGGTAAATCTGAGTGACTTACCTATAGTAGAGCGACGACGATATTAAACCTTGTTTGAACCTTAGAATGGTATAAGTATTTTTCCCCTCTACAAGACAGTTGTTGCCAGTCGTAGGTCATACGGTGAGAATGAAGCCCATACCCGTTTTCTGCAGGAGAAACCATAAATTGTTGACCACCATGAGATATCGATAGTTGATTAATATCGGTGCCAGACCCGTCAGCAAAGAAGACACAGTCATGGAATAACGTTACCAAGATGAAATGGACACAGAAGAATTGAGGAAAAAGGTTATGCCACTATCGGAAGAGCCCAGAGAAGGAGTTATCCTGTAGATCTGAGAAGATTGACACTGTCAACAATAAGGATGGAGTACATGAGTTTTAGTGGAACCGTAACCATGCTTCTAAGGGTGCTAGCAACCCAGACCCCGGAGACGATCGATGGATTTGAGAAGACACCCAAATCCTAACCTATTTCTTGCTAGCCTCTCCGAATCTCGAGGACGAGATTCATTTTAAGGGTGGTAGGTTTGTAACATCCCAAAATTCTAAATTTTGGAATGTTATATTAAATAGATAGTTATGATTGATTGTTTGATTGATTGTGTGAAGTTGAGTGAAATTTGAAACTTTTGAAAGTTAAATGAGAGGGAATAAAAGGACTTTCCCAAACTTACATCTCTGCTTTCTGAACCCTTGAATTCAAATTCTTTTCAAATACAAAATCCTGGAGAGAAGATGACATAACTTCTTCCATTTAAATAAATGAAAAAGGTTTTCGAAAGATTTGAATTCCATTCGGAAATATTTTCAATTTCAGAAACTTCAAGCAACTCAATGATTTTCATGAGAGAAGATAAAATGACTTCTTCAAAACATATGAAATATGAGTCCCGTTGAAAATTATTTTTAATTTGGCCTTATTTGGATTTTGTTCAAATTATTTTTCTCCAAAAACAAAATATATGGAAATTAGGGTAAAATGATTCCCTACAGTAGAAAATTGGAGAGAAATAAATTCGAAACCATTTTGGTATTTTTTTAAAATGATTTTATTGCGTTTTAAATAGGTCAGTAGCACTGTTTGAAGTATTAGAATTTTTGTGTATTTTAGTTAAAGCTAGAATAATGATCATCTTGTAGGAAATCTTTCTCTGAAAATTTTGATATATAATATGCCTATATATCATTTTTAGTATTTGTGGTTTTTTTTATTTTTTTTCTGTTTGTTTGTAAAAAAAATACAACTTCCCTCCGCCGAACTGGGCCGGCCCAGCTCCTGCCAGGCCAAGGCCCAGCCCAGCGCCCGTCGACGCCGTCTCCTTCCCCGAGCGGGAATCCTGCTCGGGCACGCTACCGCGACCGCCGCCGCCTCGACGGTCGTGTCCCGACCGGACTCCGCGTCCGCCTGGCCCCTCCTCCAAGTCGTGCCCCTCCCCTGGCCTTTATAAGGCGAGACCGCCGCCCCGGCATCCCTCCTCTCCCCTCGCCACACATCTCGCCGCCAAGACTCCACCAACCGCCGCCAACGAAGTTTCGCCGTTCTTGCTGCCAGCCCGCCAGACTCACAAGACTGGCCGCCGCCGCCTCCACCAAGCGCCACCGCAGCCGTTGCCGCACCTCGCCGGACCCCACCGCTAGCCCGACGCCCAGCGCGGAGTTCGCTGTCGGCCGGATCCGCTCCGCCGCCCGAACCGCCAGATTTCCCGGTCCGGTAATAAACCACCTCGGTTTCCCGATTTTTCCTTTAGGGTTCGGTTTTCGTTTAAAACGCTGTTTTATTTTTTTTAGTTAGTTCCGTAACGAACGTTTTCCGTTTAGATCTTTTAGCGATCGGTTTCATTAGTTAGCGTTCGCCAGCGAACGTTCACCTTTTAGTTTTTTTCTTTTTCTGTTATTTTCGCCCAGGGACCCATCTGTGAATATTATGTTTACAGATTAGTCCCTGTACTTCAATCAATCACAACTTTTTGTCCGTTTATCCAAATCCTACGAAACCAACGCTCACTTCTCCTTTATGATCCCCTCTGTCCAGTTAAACAACTTAAACATATTTTTGAAAGTTTTAAAATTTGAATTCAAACAAATTAGTATTTGAACTTCGTTTGATCGTAACTTGAGTTTCGTAACTCCGTTTGAGTTGGTTCTTTTTGCAAGTTGAAGCTCTTGACATGAACTTTATGATAAGGCCAAATCCAAAAAAAATTGGTACTATTAGAAATTGTTTTATGTTTCAAGAGTTATTCGCTAGGTTTTGATGTTTTCCGAAATCGTCTTTTTTGATCTTCTGATCTATTGAGTGATTGCTTATGTGTGGTTACTATTGCTTGCTTACGATAGATTGAACGGAGTGAGACGAATAGAACTATCAGGAGTTGAGTGCGAATCATCTTCATCAACAGTACAGGCAAGTTCACACTTTGATCATACTTTTCATTACCCAATTTTTATGCATTAGTTTCAGCCCTCAAACATTGCATGGTTAAGAATTGCTAACATGTGGGTATTGGGAAGTAGTAGATGAGGTAGTACCTATTGCTTGTTTTATTATCAAACCCTTGGGAGTTACTTCTACGTTTGCTTATTTTGCCATGCTATGCTAGTAGACGTGGATTGGGTGAGTGTATCCATGACAGATGTGAGATTGTTAATTAATGGTTTGTTTAAGGTGGCAACTTTAATACACATCTGGGTGGATTGAGGCACTTGGGTATTCCAGGATTGCCTATTTTTTTATGGACCGCCACCCAGGCTCAAAGGGATCATAAGATTATTCATGCTAGAAACTTCCGTGTGCAGCCACATGCTATTATGGGCTCTAGCATAGTTGATTAAGTCGTGTGAACTCTTATAGTGGTAGACTAGCAGATATAGGGGATGTAGGTGGTACGGTCTACCCAATCATAAGGTGCTAGCTCTTCTGAAAGACTATGTCTCGGTCATCCATTTCTCAAACACCATGCAGTGCGAGAAAACAAACGGAGGAGATCGAATCTTGTGGGGAAAAGTGCGCAAACCTCTGCAGAGTGTATAAACTAATCATGATTAGCCGTGTCCCCGGTTGTGGACGTTTTGAGTATCTAGTACTTGGATTATCATGTGAATCTCATCATGTTACTTTAATTAATGTTGTTGGGTTTTAGTGATGATACTTAATTGGGATTGAGAATGCTGTCAACCATTCTCAATGTTTAACAACCACCATGATAGTTAAATAAAATTTATTCCTTTGCAGTAGGGAAAAATTGGCTTTTCGCAAAAACATTATAACCATAGAGCTTTCCACCAGCCATATATGCATGTAGTGATAGTTTTTATTCATCTTACATCCTATGGTGTGAATTTGCCAGTACATTCAATGTACTGACCCTTTGTGGCTGCAACGTCTCATGTTGCAGGATATCTTACGACGAGTAAGTGATACGTTAGGGTTACGGTTCCTACACTCAACTTTGCCGTTGGTGTTGATGGGAATCCACAACCTTGTTACTTCCGCTATTTGGATTGAGGTAATAGTCTTTACGTTACTTTATACATGTGATTTACCTCTATTATAAATCCTCGAGTACTGTGTGTGTCAGCATACCGATCCAGCGATTGCACTTAAGCACAAAGACTTGATCCATTTGGGTCAGGTCGCTACATAATTCTACCGCTGTACTAAGCAAAATAAGATGCATAAAAGATAAACAACACATGCAATCAAAACATGTGACATGATATGGCCATCATCATCTCATTCTTTTGATCTCCATCGTCACCGGCTCGACACCTTGATCTCCATCGTTGCCTTGTGGTCATCTCGCCAACTATTGCTTCTACAACTATCGCTAACGCATAGTGATAAAGTATAGCAATTACATGGCATTTGCATTTCATACAATAAAGCGAAAATCATAAGGCTCCTGCTAGTTGCAGATAACTTTTACAGAACATGATCATCTCATACAACGACATATATCACATCATGTCTTGACCACATCACATCACAAGCATGCCCTGCAAAAACAAGTTAGACGTCCACTACTTTGCTGTTGACTGATTTCGCTTTTACGTGGTTGTTGAAAGTTTTGTCTTGTCGGATTGAATATTCAGAGATGAGAACACATGATATATGTCTTGCAATATGAATACTTGAGGTGACAATTAGGTATCTTATTGATTTACTTGATATGTGTTATGGCATTCAACTCGCGGATTCCCGCGGTGATATTGGGGTAATCTATGCATAGGGGTTGATGCACGTTTTTCTTTGATGGAGACTTTGGGGTCTCTTTATAGTTCTTTGTGTGGATTGAGTTTTATGAATATGAATTTGCTTTGGTGTTATTCTAGTACGAACTCTAGGATAGATCGAATGGAAAAAATAGCTTTGTGTTATTTTAGTACAAACTCTTGAATAGATCAAACGGAAAGAACAGCTTTGAGGTGGTTTCGTGACCTACAAACAATTCCTATCTTTTGTTCTCCGCTAATAGGAACTCGGCAGTGATTCTTTATTGCACTTTGAGGGATAACCATATGATCCAACTTTGTTAGCATTGTTGAGAGGTTGCACTAGCGAAAGTACGAATCGTAGGCCTCATTTTTAAGCATTGCAACACATTTTTGGGCCCGCTTACTATTTGCTACCTTGCTATTTTTATTTATTCAGATTATAAAAATATATTTCTACCATCCATATTACACTTTTATCACCATCTCTTTGCCGAACTAGTGCACCTATACAATTTGCAATTGTATTGGGTGTGTTGGGGACACAAGAGATTTCTTGTATTTGGTTGCAGGGTCATTTGAGAGAGAGCATCTTCAACCTACACCTCTCACGGATTGATAAACCTTAGGTCATCCACTTGAGGGAAATTTGCTACTGTCCTACAAAACTCTGCGCTTGGAGGCCCAACACGTGTCTACATGAATAAAGTTGCGTAGTAGACATCAAGCTCTTTACTGGCGCCGTTGCCGGGGAGGTGAGTGCTTGAAGGTATATCTTTAGATCTTGCAATTGGATCTTTTTGTTTCTTGTTTTATCACTAGTTTGGTTTATAAAAGAAAACTACAAAAAATGGAATTAAGGCTGCATCATATTATTGATCATATTTATAATATCTTTCATGAAAATGATGGATCGGAAAATTGTGCTCAATTTTTATAAGAAGAAGTCAATTAAATGTTTGGCACAAAATATTTGAATGATGAGCATGATTGCAATTTTGTTGGTATGAACTCTTTGAATATCCATGATGCTAACTATATGCAAAGCCATAAGCTTGGGGATGATATGTTTGATGAAGATGATATTTTTAGTCCCCCAATATTTGATGTGCAATTTTTTTATAATTATTGCATGCCTCCAATTTATGGCGATTATAATGATGAAAGTGGATTTGGAGAGGTCATGACTTTATTTAGTGATGAATCCACCATTTTGGATGAGGCTTCAATTGACAATGATAACAAATTTGCTATCTATGATGATTATGTTAATGACATGTATGCTATAAAGAATAATGATAACCATGAAACTTGTCATCATGATTTTAATTTTCAATCACATGATAGTTATTTTATTGAGTTTGCTCCCTCTTCTATGAATGAGAATAAGTTTGCTTGTGTCAAGAGTAATAAATGTTCTATGCTTGTGGATCATGAAAAGAATGCTTTATTTGATAGTTATATTGTTGAATTCATTCATGATGATACTGAAAATTATTATGAGAGTGGAACATATGCATTTACATATTGTAATAATATCATGTTTCCTCTCTATGTGCTGAAAGTTTTGAAGTTGCACTTGTTTTGCCTTCCTATGCTAGTTGATTATTGCTCCCACAAGTTGTTTGCTCACAAAATCCCTATGCATAGGAATTGGGTTAGACATAAATGTGCTAGTCATATGCATCATGATGCTCTCGTTGTGTGTCAATCTTTATCTTTTATGCGAGCATCATTGAACTCATCATGCCTAGCTAAAAGGCATTTAAAAAAAGCGCTTGTTGGGAGACAACCCAACACTTTGACCTACTGTTTTTGTGTGTTCACATGATTATGCTATGGTAGTAATCATGTTTTATTGCTTTTGTTTCAATAAAGTGCCAAGTAAAGCCTTTGTGATCATGTTGGGCGATAGTTGATTTGTTCTTGCTGAAAAACAGAAACTTTTGTGCTCACGGAAATAACTCTCATTTTTAACAGGAGAGTGATTTTAAGTTGATTCTTTTTGGAGAAGATCAGTATACAAATTGCTCACGTGGTCCAATAATTTTCATAATTTTTGGAGTAGCAGAAGTACGGTTTGAGTACAGATTACTACAGACTATTCTGTTTTCGACAGATTCTGTTTTCAATGCATAGTTTGCTTGTTTCCTTGTTTCTATGGCTTATATTGCTCAATACAAATCGTGGAAATGATATGCTACAGTAGGCATTGAATGCAAAAAATTATGAAACTTGTATTTGACAGTACCAAAAGTGAAATGGTTTGTTCTTTATCATATTAACGTATCTCACAAGGTTCTGTTAAGTTTTGTGTGATTGAAGGTTTCAAGTTTTGGGTGAGATGTCGATATTAGGAGAATAAGGAGTGACAAGACCCTAACCTTGGGGATGCCCCGGAAGGCATCCCCTCTTTCGTCTCCAACATTATCGGTAACCTCACTTGGAGCTATGTTTTCATTTCTCACATGCTATGTGTTTTACTTGGAGCGTCTATTTATTTTGTTTTGATTTGCTTGCTGTTATTTATAATAATGGTTTGCATCTTTTATTTCTATAAAAGTGGCAATGATAGCCTTTTCCATGCTTATTTTGCAAGTATACTTGTTGCTGTTTGAAAACAGAAAGTTTTTCGATGTTGCAAAAAATCCCTAGAAAAGTCAGAATATGATAAATTGTTGAAAGATTTTGCAAAATAAACTATGATAAATTTCCTACTGTGTGGTATTTCTTTCATAATTTTTGGGTTAGGGAAGTATGATGAATCTTGCGTTCTTTACAGACTGTACTGTTTTGGCAGATTGCTGTTATGGTTGCATTGTTTGCATATGTTTGCTTGTTTAATGATTCTATTTGAGGATAGGACTATTAAATATGCAGAGGCATTTAGTATGCAATGTTGAATAATAGTTTTAGTAATTTGCTACAGTGGAGAATGATAAGGTTTTACATTGATTTATACTAACTTATCTCACGAGTTCTTCTTCAGTTTTCTGTGGATGAAGTTTTTAAGATTTAGGGAAACCGTGATATAAGAGGAATTAAGGATACAAAAAAGCTCAAGCTTGGGGATGCTCAAGGAATCCCTAGCTAATATTTCAATAAGTCTCAAGCATCTAAGCTTGGGGATGCCCCAGTAGGTATCCCACCTTTCTTCTTCAACGATTATCGGTTAGTATCATTTGAGCCTAAGTTTTTTCTTCTTCACATGTGTTGTGCTATTCTTAGAATGTCATTCAATTTTAATTTTTCTTGCTGTTTTAATAAAATACTTAGTCCTTAAAGCTTTTAAATAAAATGGAATCCTCAGATAGTTGCCAGGGAGGCTAAGTAAGCGGCACTCACATCTCGACAACGAAGCTCTTTTCTATGGAATTGCTCTAGTGCTTCCTTATATCCAATGAGTAAATTATTGAATAAATTTAATGTCATGAAGTTGAAATCATATCATTCCTAGTAGTAGCTTCACATTGGGCTTAGAAAGTGAAATCTTTTCAGGATTGACAATCACAAAATTGATCATACAAGCAATTCACGAATAGTTAGTATAAGGAAGAGAACTTTCACATGCAAATACACTATCATGGACATCTTTTGTGATTATGAGCCCCCATCAAAATATTATATGCCAAAATTTTTGACATGGGCCAAGGAAGGCAACGTAATGATTTATGTTTTCTCATATTCACATAGAAGTTATATTGTCATAGATCCTTCAACATGTGGTGCTTGCCCCCCATCTTTGCTAGGCGAAAATTCCGCACCAAGTAGAGATACTACTTGTGCATCCAAAAACCCTTAAACCCAAATCTTATTTTCAAGCGTCCACCATACCTACCTAAGGATTGAGCAAGATCCTTCAAGTAAGTTGTCATCAGTGCAAGACAATAAAAATTGCTTCTAAAAGTGTTAGATCATTTAGTGTAAGACAAAAATGAGTGTTGTAGGTACTTGTGATGGAAAAGAATAAAAGCAACAGACTGCATAATAAAGGTTTCTATCATAAGGGGCAATATAACATGGTGTTCTTTTACACTAAGGGGTTGAGCATACAAACAAATAAGCGCATGCCAACCTCTGCTTCCCTCTGCGAAGGGCCTATCTTTTACTTTTCAGTGTTTACTTTTATGCAAAGAGTCAAAAGTTTTTCTCTCTATTCCGTTTCATTTTTCTCCTTTGGCAAGCATCATGTGGTGAGGAAAGATCTAGGCACATATATCCAGTTGAATATGGGTAGAATGAGTTATTATTGTTGACATCACCCAAAGGTGAATACGTTGGGAGGCGAAACTATAAACCCCTATCTTTCTATGTGTCCGGTTGAAACATTTTGCTCATGTGTATGCGGTGAGTGTTAGCAATCATAGAAGACTATATGATGGTTGAGTATGTGGAGCTCTTACTTAAACTCTGTTGAATAAGTTGAATTGCAATTGAGAACATAGGTTGTTGGGTTTCAAGAGAATTCATAGTTTGAACCTTAACATGTGAATTGGTTGCTACTATAACATGAGAAATTTTATGAGAAAGAACTGTTGTTATGATGCTAGGAAAATTGATTGAAATTATCATTGATCAAACTTATACACTTTGCTAGCATTCACACTTCATAAATTATTTCTTTTATCATTTACTTAATTGAGGACGAGTAGGAATTCAGCTTGGGGATGCTAACACGCTCCAACGTATCTATAATTTATGAAGTATTCATGCTGTTATTTTATCATTCTTGGATGTTTTACAATCATTTTATAGCAACTTTATATCATGTTTTGGGACTAACCTGTTGACCCAGTGCCCATTGCCAGTTGCTATTTTTTGCTTGTTATTTACATTGCGTAACTTTTTGGAGATTTTTTCTGGACTAGAAGGAACCCAATGGGCTTGAGTTGCACCTAGGGGGTGCCCCGAGGAAGGCACAACCCAGCAGGGAGCACCAGGGCCCCCTGGCGCTCCCAGGTGGGTTGTGCCCACCTCGGTGGCCTCCTGCACCCCGTCTTTGCACTACAAATTCCCAAATATTCTGAAACCCTTCGTGGAAAGCCCTAGATCTGAAGTTCTGCCACTGGGCCTATGTATCCACGAGATCCAATCTAGACCCCATTCCGGCACCCTGCCGGAGGGGGAATCATCTCCGGTGGCCATCTTCATCATCCCGGTGGCCACCACGATGAGGAGGGAGTAGTCCCTCCTCGGGGCTGAGGGTTTGTACAAGTAGCTATGTGTTTGATCTCTCTCTCTCTCTCTCTCTCTCTCGTGATTTATGTCATGGGCTTTGTTAATATAGTCGGACCATATGATGTTTCTCCCCTCTATACTCTTGTTATGATGAATTGAATCTTTACCCTTCAAAGTTTTGTCTTGTCAGATTGAATATTCAGAGATGAGAACACATGATATATGTCTTGCAATATGAATACTTGAGGTGACAATTAGGTATCTTATTGATTCACTTGATATGTGTTATGGCATTCAACTCGCGGATTCCCACGGTGATATGGCGGTAATCTATGCATAGGGGTTGATGCACGTTTTTCTCCGATGGAAACTTTGGGGTCTCTTTATAGTTCTTTGTGTGGATTGAGTATTATGAATATGAATTTGCTTTGGTGTTATTCTAGTACGAACTCTAGGATAGATCGAACGGAAAAATTAGATTTGTGTTATTTTAGTACAAACTCTTGAATAGATCAAACGGAAAGAATAGCTTTGAGGTGGTTTCATGACCTACAAACAATTCCTATCTTTTGTTCTACGCTAATAGGAACTCGACAGTGATTCTTTATTGCACTTTGAGGGATAATAATATGATCCAACTATGTTAGCATTGTTGAGAGGTTGCACTAGCGAAAGTACGCACCCTAGGCCTCATTTTTATGCATTGCAACACTGTTTTTGTGGTCGTTTACTATTTTCTACCTTGTTGTTTTTATTTATTCAGATTATAAAAATATATTTCTACCATCCACATTACACTTTTATCACCATCTCTTCGCCGAACTAGTGCACCTATACATTTTGCCATTGTATTGGGTGTATTGGGGACACAAGAGATTTCTTGTATTTGGTTGCAGGGTCATTTGAGAGAGACCATCTTCATCCTACACCTCTCACAGACTGATAAACCTTAGGTCATCCATTTGAGGCAAAATTGCTACTGTCCTACAAAACTCTGCACTTGGAGGCCCAACACGTGTCTACAAGAATAAAGTTGCGTAGTAAACATCATGCACATAGCTTCACAATGGCTAATTGAACGTTTTCTTGTAGAAGCCCCCTCAATGCAGAAGGAAGCTGTTGCATCATAATGATGTGGCAGTCATGATACTTTAGGTTCTGGAACATTTTCTCTGGTATATTTATTATTCCCTTTATATTGGACGAGAAGCCATACGGGACCTTCATACCGAGCATGCATTCAAAGAAGATTTCCTTCTCTTCTTTGGTAAGAGCGTAGCTGGCAGGACCTTCATACTACTTTGGATGCATGTCGTCTTTTTGTGCAGACGTTGCTGGTCCTCCCGTACCTTCGGTGTATCTTTTGTCTTCCCATACACGCCCAAGAAGCCTACTAGGTTGACGCAAAGATTCTTCGTCAAGTGCATAACGTCGATTGCAGAGCGGACCTCTAGGTCTTTCCAGTAGGATAGGTCCCAAGATATAGATTTCTTCTTCCACGTGGGCGCGCTTCCCTCAGTGTCATTCGGAACAGATTGTTCGCCGGGACCCTTTCCAAAGATTACTTGTAAATCATTGACCATAACAAGTATGTGATCACTAGTACGGAGGGCGACCTTCTTCCGATGATCTGCCTCACCTTTGAAATGCTTGCCTTTCTTTCGACATTGATGGTTGGTAAGAAGAAATCGACGATGTCCCAGGTAAACATTCTTCCTGTATTTCTCCAAATATATACTTTCAATGCCATCTAAATAGTGCGTGCATGTGTGGTATCCCTTGTTTGACTGTCCTAAAAGGTTATTAAGAGCAGGCCAATCATTGATGGTTACAAACAACAACGCATGTAGGTCAAATTCATGATGTCTGTGCTCATCCCACACACGTACACCTTTTCCATTCCACAGCTATAAATTTTTTTCAACTAATTGCCTTAGGTACACATCAATGTCGTTGCCGGGTTGCTTTGGTCCTTGGATGAGAACGGGCATCATAATAAACTTCCACTTCATGTACAGCCGAGGAGGAAGGTCGTAGATACATAGACTCATGGGCCGGGTGCTATGATTGCTGCTCTGCTCCCCAAAAGGATTAATGCCATCTGCGCTTAACCCAAACCATACGTTCCTTGAGTCACATGCAAAGTCCCCCCACCTTCTCTCATTTTTTCTCCACTGCGACCCTTCAGCGGGTGCTCTCAACTTCCCGTCTTTCTTACGGTCCTCTTGGTGCCATCGCATCAACTTGTCATGATCTTTGTTTTTGAACAGACGTTTCAACCGTGGTATTATAGGAACATATCACATGACCTTAGTAGGAACCCTCTTCCTGAGGCGCTCACCCTCAACATCACCAGAGTCATCTCGTCTGCTCTTATACTATAATGCACTGCATACTGGGCATGCGTCCAAATCCTCCACTACTAGAAAACAGGGCTTTGGTTTGGGCCTGGCCAGCCCATTAGTCCCGGTTATTCATGAACCGGGACCCATGGGGGGCATTAGACCCGGTTCATGAGCCCAGGGGGCCGGCCGGGGCCTCGTGGGCATTGGTCCCGGTTCGTCTGGATCCATTTGTCCCGGTTCTAGGCACGAACCGGGACCAATGGGCCACGCTCCTGGCCCACAGCCATTGGCACTGGTTCGTGCCTAGAACCGGTACAGAAGGCTCTCTTTAGTACCGGTTCATGCCACGAACCAGGACAAATAAGTGGCCTATATATACCGATCGCCGCGGCACAGCACTCTGTTTTTTCTGGCCGGCGAGGGGAGGGCATTTGGGTGCTCTAGCTCACCTCCTATGCACATGAGGTGCTCGATGAAATGCCCGAGCCACACTAGTTAAGCTTTCTCCTCTCGAAGCTCGACCTTGGAGCTCCATTTTTCCCGAGATTTGTCTAGATTTAGCGGTCCGTCATGCCCCGTCCCCGTTTTCACCACTGTTGATCGCCCGCGCCGATCTCGTCACCGGCACCACCATGGTGAGCCTCTTGTTCCTATCTTCTTTCTGATTTTCTTACTGTAGATAGAGACTTTTCTGATTTTCTTACTTTAGATAGATACTTGTCTAATTTTCTTACTTTTGACACACATAATTATATATAATGCACGCAGATGAACCGGCAATGGATGTATGGTGACATACACACCTCCGAGTACATTAAGGGCGTGCATAATTTTCTCGAAGTGGCTAAGGCAAACAAGCAGGATGGTTTTATGTGTTGTTGATACGTCTCCAACGTATCTATAATTTATGAAGTATTCATGCTATTATATTATTCAACTATGATGTTTTATATGCATTTATATGTCATTTTATATGATTTTTGGGACTAACCTATTAACCTAGAGCCCAGTGCCAGTTTCTGTTTTCTCCTTGTTTTTGTGTTTTACAGAAAAGGGATACCAAACGGAGTCCAATTGACGTGCCAATTTTTGAGGATTTTTTATGGGCCAAAAGAAGACCACGGAGCATCGGAGTTGGGCTAGAAGAGTCCCGGGCTTCCCACGAGAGTGGGCCCCCCCTAGGGCGCGCCCCCCTATCTCGTGGACAGCCCGGATACCCCCCTGACGTGAAACCAACACCAAATATTCCTATAAATTTAGAAACCTTCGGGAATTGACCAAGATCGGAAGTTCCGCCGCCGCAAGCCTCTGTAGCCACGAGAAATCAATCTAGGCCCTCTCCGGCACCCTGCCGAAGGGGGCCATCATCACCGGAGGCCATGGACGAGGATCTCGGAGGGGCCAACATCACCATGAAGGCCAAGCACCAGAGGGGGAAAGCCATGGAGGAGGAAGCACAAGGGGGAGAACCTCTCCTCCTCTCTCTTGGTGGCACCGGAGTGCCATTGGAAGGGGAATCATCGCCGTGGTGATCGTCTTCATCAACATCACCATCATCATCACCATCCTCATATCTTTTACGCGGTCCACTCTCCTGCACCCCGTTGTAATCCCTACTTGAACATGGTGCTCTATGCCACATATTATGATCCAATGATGTGTTGCCATCCTATGATGTCTTGAGTAGATATCTTTTGTCTTTGGGTTGATTGATGATTTAGATTGGTATGAGTTGTATGTTTTACTTTGATGCTGTCCTATGGTGCCCTCCGTGTCGCGCAAGCGTGAGGGATTCCCATTGTAGGGTGTTCCAATACATTCATGATTCGCTTATAGTGGGTTGCGTGAGTGACTGAAACACAAACCCGAGTAAGTAGGTTGTTGCGTATGGGAATAAAGAGGACTTGATGCTTTATTGCTATGGTTGGGTTTTACCTTAATGAACTTTAGTAGTTGCGGACGCTTGCTAGAGTTCCAATCATAAGTGCATATGATCCAAGAAGAGAAAGTATGTTAGCTTATGCCTCTCCCTCATATGAAACTGCAATAGTGATTATCGGTCTTGTTAACAATTGCCTAGGACAATTCCGCACAACGATCCACAATTATTCCCCACTCGCTATTTATAATATTTAGTATTGTATTCTAACTTTATGATAACAGCACCTACTTTTATGTTTTAGCTCTCCGATATCATACAAAGTTATCCTCTACATACCCACAACATAGTTTTATTTCTCGTTGCTAGTTGAAAGCAAACGTTCGGTGCACGTAGAGTTGTATTAGTGGCAGATAGGGCTTGAGGGAATATTGATCTTACCTTTAGCTCCTTGTGGGTTCGACACTCCATACTTATCACTTCCACCTTTGGGAATTGCTACGATGATTCCCTGCACTTGGGGATTATCAAGCTCTTTTCTGGCGCCGTTGCCGGGGAGCAATAGCGTGGGGTTGATATTCTCGTGTGTGCTTGTTCGCTTTCTTCACTAAGTAGATTTTATTTTTCCTTTTTGTTTCTGTTTAGTTGTGGGTGAAACATAAAAAAAATTAAAAAGAATGAAAATACCAAAAAAGAATTACTTGCCTCTCATGCATAAAAAAGTTTTTCAAAAAGAGAAGTGATTGGAAAGTTATGCATTGAAGAAGTGAGGGTCGACCTTGAGCACTTGTGTTCATGCTCACAGAAACAATGTAGAATTTTTCATGGAATTTTATCTGTAAATAATTATACCCTTTTATATATCCTGTGTAATATAAAAATAATGTGGCAAGCTTTGGTTTTAGTATGATAAGATTGCTTACTTACTATTGCAGAACAAAAACAGAAACTTTGGCTGTAGTGCATGAATGTACATTTTTTAATGGAAAGTCAAATGGGTCTGAATTTTTTTGAATATTAATTATGCACAATTTTTTTAAATTTTCAATTTTATTTCATAATTTTTGGAGTTACAGAAGTTTACTGAACTTCCAGATTACTACAGATTGTCCTCTTCTTGACAGATTCTGTTTTTCGTGTGTTGTTTGCTTATTTTGATGCATCTATGGCTAGTATGTAAGGGTATGAACCATGGAGAAGTTGGAATACAGTTGGTTTAACACCAATACAAATAAAGAATGAGTTAATTACAGTACCTTAAAGTGGTAGTTTGCTTTATTACACTAACGGATCTCACAAGTTTTCGTTTAAGTTTTTGTGAATAAAGTGTTTGAAGAACAAGGAGTTACCGATGTGAGAAGAATAAAGAGAGACAAGAGTTCAAGCTTGGGGATGCCCGAGGCACCCCAAGTAAATATTTTAAAGGATACTCAAGCATCTAAGCTTGGGGATGCCCCGGTTGGCATCCCATCTTTCTCCTTCAACAAATATCAGTATACCTCGGTTTTTGCTTTGTTCACACGATTCGTGTCCTTTGTGTTTTTATTTTTCTTCAAGAATCATGATATTATGAGATAGCTCTTCATTGATTTATACTTCATGAGCTTCATTTATATCTTTTAAGTATGATCTTATAAAATTGCTCTTTGTGCTTCACTTAAATCGTTTGAGTATGGTTTTATAGAATGCTTCGTGCGCTTCACTTATATATTTTGAGCTTGGATATTGGCTAGTCTATATTAATTATAGAATGCTCCAGGAACTTCACTTATATCTTTTGGAGTATGAATAGTACTATAATTTAAAGTGGGTTTGGAAGAGTGTCAACTTTAGGAATTAGTGATCCCACTATCTTGGAGGGTGTTGAATCTTTGTACGATATTTATGAAAGTGGATTTGGAAGATTGTAAACTTTAGTTAGTATGCCACTATTTCGGAAGAGGTTCCAATTGAGTATGAGAAAAAAAAGTTGTTATCCATGATGATACCGGAAACTATTATGAGGGAGGAATATATGCTTGTAGGAGTTGCAATGATATCAAGTTTCCTCTCTATGTGCTTTAAGTTTTGAAGTTAAACTTGTTTTGCCTTCCTATGCTAGTTGACTCTTGCTCCCATAAGTTGTGTGATCAAAAAATCCGTAGGCATAGGAAGTGAGTTAGATTTAAATGTGCTAGTCATATTCTTCACGATGCTCTCTTTGTGTTTCAACTCTTTTCTTTTATGCGAGCATCATTGAAATCATCATGCCTAGCTAAAAGGCATTAAAGAAAAGCGCTTGTTGGGAGACAACCCAATATTTATCCTTACTGTTTTTGTGTGTCTACATGATTAAGCTACTGTAGTAATCATGTTTTATAGCTTTTGTTTCAATAAAGTGCCAAGTAAGACATTTGGGAAGACTTGGGTGAAAGTTAATGTGATCTTGCTTAAAAAACAGAAACTTTGCACTCACGAGAATAGATGTCATTTTTTAAAGAAGAGTGATTTTGAGTTGATTCTTTTTTCAGAATATTAATAGAAAAATTCCTCACGTCCACCAATTTATTTCATAATTTTTGGAGTAGCAGAAGTATGGTTATTGTTCAGATCATTACAGACTGTTCTGTTTGTGACAGATTCTGTTTTCACTGCATAGTTTGCTTGTTTTCTAGTTTCTATGGCTTATATTTCTCAATATAAATTGTAGAAATGATATGGTACAGTAGGCATTATGTGAAAACAATTATGAACCTTGTCTTTTACAGTACCAAAGTGCATGGTTTACTCTTTATCATACTAACCTATCTCACGAAATTCCATTAAGTTTTGTGTGATTGAAGTTTTCAAGTTTTGGGTGACATATCGATATGAGGAGAATAAGGAATGGAAATACCCTAAGCTTGGGGATGCCCAAGGCACCCAAAGTTAATATCCAAGGAAGACTCAAGCGCCTAAGCTTGGGGATGCCCCGGAATGCATCCCCTCTTTCGTCTTCAAAACTATCGGTACATCTTGCTCGGAGCTATATTTTTATTAGTCACATGATATGTGTTTTGCTTGGAGCGTGTTTTCGATTTTACTTGTTGTTTGAATAAAATCATTGGATCTGAATATTGAATGAAAAAGGAACCATCCCATGGCTAGTTAATTATTTGACTAATCCGTGTCTTTCACTCATATCTTTTGGAGTAGTTTTTCATTTACTCATGTGCTTCATGTTTATCCTATGAGTAAATGGGGGAATGAATTGAATTTCATGAATCTGAATTTCTATATGTTTTCTTATGCTTATACACTACTAGGGAAAACCCTATACACAGAATCTCAGCAGCAGCGCGTCTCAAAAAGGAGCGCTGCTGCTAATTAGCAGCAGTGCGGGTGTGGAAAACCCGCTACTGACAAGTGTTTAGCAGTAGCGCAGTCTGTGCAACCCGCGCTGCTACAAATATCGACCAACAGTGCCCCCCCAACTCCATTTAGCAGCAGCGCGGTTCGGTTAGGCGCGCTACTGCTAAAGCAGTAGTAGTAGCGCGGTTTTTCTGAGGTCGCTGCTGCTAATTTTCAAATTGGACACACTTTTTATCCCACTTAGCAGTAGCGCTTCTGCCGAAAGCGCGCTGCTTCTACTTTCTTATCAGCAGCGTGTTTTACGTCCCGCACTACTGCTAATCCGCACCAACCCACCACCTTTTGCCCACCGTCCCCCCTCCCCCTCCTCTCTTCCCTTTCCCCTACCTCCCACTCTCACTCTTCTTCTTCCCCAATACTTCTCCCCCATTACTCTCTCTCTTCTATCTACCTTTCTCTCTCTTCATTACTCCTACCTAACTACACCACCTCCATTAATGCATCTCCTTTCTCTTTTTCCTTCCCCTCCACTAGTTGAAGTTGTCTCCTCCCAAATTAGGTAGCTAGGTAGATGTAGGATTTAGTTAAGTGACCTATTTGCCCCCTAAATAGATCTATCTTTGTCAAGAAGAGCTTTGTGCACTTTTGATCTCCCTACAACATCATCTCCACCGTGTGCTCGATCTCGAGATAGAGGTGATGAAAATTTCATGCTTTTGCAAAATGGAAATATGTTTATGTTCGTGTGATATGTTTGTGGAAATTGTGTGTGTGGCATGAGTTGACGCCAAATTGTGCTTTTGAGTTGCCTATGTTTTGCTGAAATGTCGATTTATTTCCGTTTCGGCGAATTCCGGGCAAACTCTAGATCCATATATGTCCCATTTTTAGGGAAGGTCATGCCGAATTTTTGTATGACTTTGATGCATGCACGCATTTTTATAATCAATTTGTTTTATTATTATCGTGTAGACGTTCATGATGGTCAGTGGAACGATGGTGAACATGTGGTTGCGGTCGGCGGTGCAGGACATGAAAGAAAATAACCTGACAGAGGTTTTATGTCCGTGTCAAAAATGCAAAGGAATAGTTTGGATCGACCCCTATGACGATGGTCGTGTCAAAGCGCACCTGCTCATGACTGGTTTCATGGATGGCTATACTCGGTGGATAACTGAAGATGAGGATGACGATGTTGCGGATGCCGACGGGGCTGGCAATGATGACACGGGGCAAGACGAAGAGATGATCGATAATGGCGGCGGGGAAGAGGCCGGACATGGCGGCGGAGAAGGGGCCGGACATGGCGGAGGAGAAGGGGCCGGACATGGCGGCGGAGAGAACAACATGGACTCCACGCAGCAGAGTTCGTCGGTACTAAGTTCAATCGTGCGGGACCCTCATGTTCAAGCATTGCTTCACAAGGAGACGAGTACTGAGAGAGCTGCTTCTAGAGAGGAGGCTAAGCTGGAGCAACTGGTGGTAGACTCGAACACTCCATTGTATGATGGTTGCAATCCTGAGGTGACCCGCTTGAGTTTCACGCTCCAACTCCTGAAGACGAAGGCTAAAAATAAATGGACCGACACTAGCCTCGATGAGCATCTCAAGTACCTAAAGGATGTTCTTCCCGCGGGTAATCTATGTCCTACTAGTGTTGATGAGGCCAAGAAGATCGTGTGCCCTCTTGATCTGCCACACGTTAGATACCATGCATGCATCAACGATTGCATAATTTATCGGAAGGAGCACGCTGAAAAAACAAGTTGTCCGGTGTGCAATGCTTCTCGATACAAGAAGGCCGGGAAGAAATGTCCCCAGAAAGTTGTATGGTACTTACCTATCACTCCCCGTCTCCAGAGGTATTTTGTAGATCCCAAGGAAGCAAAGCTAATGCGCTGGCACGCGGAGAGGAAGAAGCCCGACGATGGAGATGATCCGAAGATGAGACATGTGAAGGATGGAAGCCAGTGGAGAGCGTTGAACAGCTTCTATTGGTATTTTGAATGTGATGCAAGGAACATCGTGCTCGGCGCGTGTACCAAAGGCATGAATCCGTTTGGCAACAAGAACACCAACCATGGCACATGGCCCGTGTTTGTATGGATGTACAACCTCCCCCCTGGTTGTGCATGAAATCGAAGTACATTCACATGAGCATGCTTATTCAAGGGCCGAAACAACCAGGAAATAATATTAATTTGTATCTGGGGCTACTTCAAGAGGAGTTAGACACGTTATGGAAAACACCGGGCAAGACATGGGACGCCACCAAAGGCGAGTATTTCAACATGAGAGCTGCACTGATCAAGACAGTGCACGACTATCTCGGTTACGGATATGTGGCAGGCCAGGTGTGCCATGGATATTACGGATGCACGCGGTGCATGGATGATACGACGTCTCAGTAGCTAACGTCAACGAAAGATGGCGGTCTGGGAAAATCGTGTACATGGGGCATCGAAGATGGCTTGAATAGGACGACCCGTGGAGAAACCGTGGAGATCTATTCAATGGTCACGCTGAGCATCGAGGACCTCCACGTAAGCGGAGCGGTGCTGAAATCAATGAGCTGTTGAAAGACTGAAAGGAGTGCCCCGCGCCGGGAAAGACGATGAGAAAGGCGCCGGAGCCGCTGCTGAAGGTATAGAAGACGAGGTCTGTGTCTTGGGACTTGGAGTACTGGCACAAACTCGATACACCTCATTGCCTTGATCAAATGCATATCTGTAAGAATGTCCTTGAGAGCTTGCTCGCAACACTGATGAACATGCCGGATAAGACCAAGGATGGGCCGGAGGCAAGAAAAGACTTGCAAGATTTGAAAATCAGGGAAGATCTGCACATGCCGCCCCGTAAAATGTCAGATGAGACAGAGACGGAGACAGAGGCACGGGAGAAGAAGGGCAAGAAAATAAAGAAAGAGGATTATTGCCCCCCTTCTTGCTTCACCTTAAGTTCCTTGCCGGAGTCAAAGTTAGTTCCGGTTACTGTGGCAAGATAAGCAGATATCTAGACACGGACAAGAAAATGTTCAGCGGGATGAAGTCTCATGACTGTCATGTGAAGATGACACAGATACTACCTGTTGCCCTTAGAGGGATAATGGACAAGAACGTCCATGACACGCTTATTGGTCTCTACAACTTTTTCGACGTCATCTCTCGAAAGTCGATCAGTGTGAAGCAGCTCCGAAGGCTACAGGAAGAGATCGTTGTGATACTGAATGAGCTTGAGATGTACTTCCCTCCCGCGTTCTTTGACGTGATGGTGCATCTGTGTGTCCATATTGTGGATGACATAATAGACTTGGGGCCGTCATTCCTGCACAACATGATGCCATTTGAGAGGATGAATGGGATCATCAAAGGATTCGTTCGTAACATGTCCCGTCTGGATGGAAGCATCGTCCAGGGTTATTTGACACAAGAGTGCATCTCTTTCCGTGAGAATTTTCTATATGGCGCAGACCAGCCGCCTGGTGTTAGTGTTGGTTTGCCCGTTAACAAGCACGATGGGAGGCTCGAAGGAGATGGTCACTACAACGGTCGCAGGGAACTGCACGTGGCATACTCAGATCGATGCAGCGACTTTGACAGAGCAAACTTGGTAGTGCTACAACACCTAGACGAGGTAGATCCTTTCGTGGCACTGCACAAAGAAATTATTGCAAAGAAGTATCGTGACCGGGGGGTATGCAGGACGAACGCCGAAGTTACTAGAGAGCACAACTCCACTTTCCTGCATTGGTTCAAAGAGCATATTATTGCTAATCCCCCGGAGGAGGGCTCTAAGGACGGATTGCTCATATACGCCTTAGCACATGGCCCCTCGCCCAACCTCGTAACCTATCAGGCATATGATATCAACGGATACACGTTCTACACGGAGGCCAAAGATATGGACAGTGATGATCAGAACTCAGGGGTGACGATGGAATGCATGACCGGCAGCGACAACGGCGCAACTGAACGATTTTATGGAAGGGTCGAGGAGATCTGGGAGCTTGACTACTCTGGACTGCACAACACGACGATGTTCCGTGTCAGATGGGCAAAGAATGTCGAAAGAGAAAACCGGATTTTCACTACCATGAGTATACCCGACGCCAAGAGCGCTACCGTGAACACTATCGCAAAAAACGAGCCATGGGTACACGCTAAGCACATGACACAATGCTTCTTCATAACCGACCCATGCAATCCCAGTCGTGTTGTCGTGAGGAGAGGCAAAAGGAACATCATTGGAATGGATGGAGTCGCCAACGAGGAAGACTATGATCAGTACGGCAACCCAATGAGGGAAGATGACGATGATGATGAAGTATACGTCAAAAGAAGAATCAATACTACATTACCTAAGAAAAATCGTACTCTATGGAAAAGGCAAAGTCACAATGAGGGGCTCAATTATTGTTCGACGAACAAGAAGGGAAAGAAGCTGACTCAAAAACGAAAACATCAGCGCTGAGGAACCGTATGTTATCGGTCAAATGATGTAATATATATATATATATATATATATATATATATATATATATATATATATATATATATATATATATATATATATATATATATATATATGTTCCTATTTTGTATACACACTTAGCCATTATTATGCATGGGTCCAATGATGTAATATATATGTTCCTATTTTGCATACATATTTAACCGTCAAATGATGCATTATATATCGCCCTCCCTTCGTTCACTGCTCTTGGGAAATAAAATTGGGAGAAAATAAAGGAAAAGAAAAAGGAAAACTGGCAGTAGTAGTAGCGCATTTTGTATAAACCGCTACAGCTACTGAAGGTAGTAGTAGCGCATTTCGTACAAACCGCTACAGCTACTGAAGGTAGTAGCAGCACATTTTGTCCAAACGCTCTGCTGCTACGTCCACTTAACCCAAAATTCTCACTATCCCTGCTTCATCCCGCCTTTTCCCCCCAAATCCCCACTCTCTCTTCCCCCGTCGCTCGCCCCGACCCAGCGCGGCCGCTTCGCCCCGACCCCAAGCTGCTCGCCCCGACCCCTCGCCCCGACCCAGCGCCCGGCGCCGCCCCCTGACCCCGGCGCGCTCGCCCCGGACCCGTCGGCCCTCGCCTCCCTCCTCTACTTCCTCCCCTCCCAACCTTGGCCATCGTCGGGCCTGCCTCCTCGCCCCTGCACCCTCTGTAACCCCCCCTCTCTCTGCTAGGGTTCTTCGGTTAATTTACTTAGGTTTTAGTTAGGGCAGTATGTTAATTAGGTTATCTATTTAGTTATGAATTTAGCCAGGTTTCAAAATTAGCTGAATTTATATGCAAATTTGAACTGGACATGTGATATGTGGATATGTCATGTTTTGGACATGTCGTGTTTGGAAAATGATCCGAGTGGCCTATGTTACGCGGAATGTTGATTCATTTCGTTTGGTGAATTTCAGCGCCGATATGTCCATTTTTAGCAAAGGTCATGCGAAATTTTCCGTGAATAAAGGCATGATTTGTGCTACATAGTTGGCATATCGAGTGCTGGCACATAGATTTCTTTTTATGTCATTTCTCATTTATTCATACTTTTAGAAATAAATGAGGACACTTAATCATAGGAAACATGTCGAACAACGAAAAAACTGGGCCTTCTGACCAAGATGCGGACGAGATGGATTATGAGGGTGAACAAGAGTACCTCGACTATTTGACTGCTAAGCAAGGTTTGCAAGTCGGCCTCGATGATGGTACTGACGCCGACATCGACACTGACGGCGCCGGCACCGATGGCGGCACCGAGACCGGTGGGGAACGTACGGCGGGGAAGATACTGGCGGGGAAGGTACCGGCCCCGATGCCGCTACCGAAAAGAGGAAGCATAAGAAGCAGAGGATACGAAAACCTAACAAACTAGGGATTGGACGACTTGTGATCACAAAGATGGCACCTGGCAAGTTTGAGCCGTTAGAGCCGGAAGAACCTCGCAAGTGCTATGGGAACCAAGTAGGATGCATCCTACGGGAATGCGCGAGCATCAACGACGATGACTTAAGGAGTAAAGAACATTTGACGCAGTTGCTCCTAACGAAGTTGCACAAGCGATTCATGTTCCCCGACCGGGATGATAACATAGAACAACCGTGGTATGATCCGAAGATGAAAAAGATTAACAATCACACCATGGGCATGTTCAGCAATGATTTGGCCTCCTGGAAAGGGAGGCTGAAACGAGCTATTGAGGCTGATGAACTCCTGTCCAAGATTCTGGCGGAAAATCCAACACTTACAGAAGAGGAGTTTGAAAAGTTCAAGGACACTTGCGCTACCGAGGCAGCCAAGGCTAAGGCTGCGAAATTCAAGAGCCTTCAGCAAAGGAACACGGGGAAGCATCGCCTCGGAAGCTGTGGCTACCTCGGTAAAAGGCCCATATGGGATAAGGAGGACGCGAACGTGAAGCCGCGGTCGCCTGACCCCTTCGAAAGTTCACCAACCCTTGGAGCATGACTTCATCAGGGCCCGCTACAAGTGGGACATGGAGAAAAAGGTTTTTTACACGGACAAGATCACGAGGAAATTGATTAGACTACTGGAGAAGCAACACCAGCTTGCAGCCGAAAGCCCTACTTCTCCGATGTGGCCCAAGTGGAACACCCCTCTCAACCGGGCCTTGAACAAACTTAAGGGACTCCCTTTGGGCCAGCGGCCGCAAGAGGCTTCAGCTTTAGAGGTGGCCACGTGCAGATCAGGAAACAAAGGAACAAGAAAATGGGTTTCGCGCATAAAACTAACTTCTCCTGCATCCATGTCCCAAAACCAAGCAAGAAGGATGGATTCTACATCGTCCATCTCATGATTCAGTTCAACACGGATCACCAAAAGCTTCACATGAGAAGCAGAAATGATGATCATATCCACAAGTGGCTAGAATCTCATGGAGAAGCGGATTATAAACTTAGAGATGACTTCTTTCGCATCCAAAGCGACATTGCGACGATCATCATGAAAGAAGTCGTCGATGAGAAGGGGATGTTCCACCACGGCCCTATATCGCGAGCTGACGTCCGAACTCGCATAGGCATGCAACGTCTAGACCTCACGTCGTTAAAGAAGCTAGGGTTCATCCTCGATGATATGGAAGGATGGAACTTCTAGTGATTTATGATGCCGATGATGATGATATGTGTTGGTCGAACTTGTATACTTTTTGTAGCGATGAAACTTTGTGATGTCCACGGTCCCTGCCGAACTTGCGTAAGGCTACTTTGTTAGTTTGCGTACGATGACCTGCGTACCTCTAGTTAATTAATTTGCGTACTGTATGTTGCAGCTAGTTGCTAACCCTTTCTTTTTCGGTGTTGCTCTAGTATATTTTGTTGCATATATATGATTGTACATCCTCTTCATGAACATGCATCTCTAACAGGTACCTAGTTTCTTGATGGCAAGATGGAATTGCTATGTCGTGTACAAAGGAAAGGTTCCGGGGGTGTAGAACGAGTGGCATGAGTGTCAGGCGCAAGTGAATGGGTTCACGGGCGCCAGCCATAAAGGCTTCAAAAGCAGAAAAGAAGGAGAAGCTAGTTACTTGAGGTTCACGCTAGCGCGAGAGAGGACTCGTAACCGCCACCTCATGTACTGCATAGTTCCGCTCTCACTCATAGTGATAGCTCTTCTTGCGTATACGTTTGTTTAGATGGATGACGTTGTTGCAGTTGCAAGTATTCGAGACTTGCATGTATCGCTATTTTCGAGATGATGACAATATACCACTTTGTGTTGGATGATGATTATGATGGGACTATTTGTATGTATATGTTATGATTACATTTGTGGTCTCGCAGGAATTTGTATGTGAATCATGATGACATTTCTATGCGCTAAAGATTCTTCTATAAAGCCTGTTCAAATACAAAACAAATATGCCGAAAAAAAAACAAAAAACTACTTAAATTAGCAGTAGCGAGTGTATAAAAGTTAGCAGCAGCGCCGCGATAGCAGTAGCGCGTCCAGGCAAAGCACGCTAGAGCTACTAGCAGTAGCGAGCTTCCACTAACCGCGCTGCTGCTTCACTTGTGTAGCAGTAGCGCCAACGAGCACGCGCTACTGCTATGTGTTAGCTGTAGCGCCTTATTAGTAGCGCCACTCCCCGCGCTACTGATATACCTAAAACCCGCGCTGCTGCTAGCCTTTTCCCTAGTAGTGATAACATGGATAGTAATGACTTCACATATAAAGAGTATGAGGCATAAAATTTGTTGAGAGTTGGTAAACATAGTTTTGGTCATCGTTGCAATTAATAGGAAGTAATAAGGAAAGAGAGGTTCACAAGCAAATATATTATCTTGGACATCTTTGATGATTGTGAAGCACTCATTAAGTATGACATGCTAAAAGAGTTGATGTTGGACAAGGAAGACAACGTAATGGTTTATGTTTTCTCACATCTCAGTTAAAGTATATTGTCATTGACCTTCCAAATATGTTGAGCTTGCCTATCCCCCTCATGCTAGCCAAATTCCTTGCACCAAGTAGAGATACTACTTGTGCTTGCAAATATCCTTAAACCCAGTTTTGCCACGAGAGTCCACCATACCTACCTATGGATTGAGTAAGATCCTTCAAGTAAGTTGTCATGTTGCAGCAATATAAATTGCTATCTAAATATGTGTGACTTATTAGTGCAGAGAAAATAAGCTTTGTACGATCTTGTTGTGGAAGCAATAAAAGCGACGGACTGCATAATAAAGGTTCACATACAAGGGGCAATATAAAGTGATGTTCTTTTGCACTAAGATTTTATGCATCCAACCCTAAACGCACATGACAACCTCTGCTTCCCTCTGCGAAGGGCCTATCTTTTACTTTATGTTTTTTACTTTATGCTTGAGTCAAGGTGATCCTCACCTTTCCCTTTTTCATTTTATCCTTTGGCAAGCTCCTCGTGTTTGAAAGATCATGATATGTATATCCAATTGGATGTAAGTTAGCATGGGCTATTATTGCTGACATCACCTAAAGGTGAATACGTTGGGAGGCAACACAATAAGCCCCTGTCTTTCTCAGTGTCCGGCTGAAACTCCATAACCACAAGTATTGTGTGAGTGTTAGCAATTGTAAAAGACTATATGATAGTTGAGTATGTGGACTTGCTGAAAAGCTCTATTCTTGAATCTTTCTGATGTTATGATAAATTGCAATTGCTTCAATGACTGAGATTATAGTTTATTAGTTCACAATGAAGTTTCTAAACCATACTTGACATTGTGAATAGATTGGTACTTGATCATGAAAAGTTTTATGAGATAAGCTACTATTATGACACATATTGATGCTAGAAAAGGTGATTGAAATTATCATTGCTCAAACTTGTGCACCTGCTAGCATTCACACTTCATAAATTATTTCTTTTATCATTTACCTACTCGAGGACGAGCAGGAATTAAGCTTGGGGATGCTGATACGTCTCCAACGTATCTATAATTTATGAAGTATTCATGCTATTATATTATTCATCTATGATGTTTTATATGCATTTATATGTCATTTTATGTGATTATTGGGACTAACCTATTAACCTAGAGCCCAGTGCCAGTTTTTGTTTTCTCCTTGTTTTGTGTTTTACAGAAAAGGGATACCAAATGGAGTCCAATTGACGTGCCAATTTTTGAGGATTTTTTATGGACCAAAAGAAGACCACGGAGCATCGGAGTTGGGCCAGAAGAGTCCCGGGCTGCCCACGAGTGGGGGCCCCTAGGGCGCGCCCCCTTATCTCGTGGACAGCCCGGAGACCCCCCTGACGTGAAACCAACACCAAATATTCCTATAAATATAGAAACCTTCGGGAATTGACCAAGATCGGAAGTTCCGCCGCCGCAAGCCTCTGTAGCCACGAGAAATCTATCTAGGCCCTCTCCGGCACCCTGCCGAAGGGGGCCATCATCACCGGAGGCCATGGAGGAGGATCTCGGAGGGGCCAACATCACCATGAAGGCCAAGTACCAGAGGGGGAAAGCCATGGAGGAGGAAGCACAAGGGGGAGAACCTCTCCTCCTCTCTCTTGGTGGCACCGGAGTGCCATCGGGAGGGGAATCATCACCGTGGTGATCATCTTCATCAACATCACCATCATCATCACCATCCTCATCTATTTTACGCGGTCCACTCTCCCGCACCCCGCTGTAATACCTACTTGAACATGGTGCTCTATGCCACATATTATGATCCAATGATGTGTTGCCATCCTATGATGTTTTGAGTACATATCTTTTGTCTTTGGGTTGATTGATGATTTAGATTGGTATGAGTTGTATGCTTTACTTTGATGCTGTCCTATGGTGCCCTCCGTGTCGCGCAAGCGTGAGGGATTCCGGCTGTAGGGTGTTGCAATACGTTCATGATTCTCTTATAGTGGGTTGCGTGAGTGACTGAAACACAAACCCGAGTAAGTAGGTTGTTGCGTATGGGAATAACGAGGACTTGATGCTTTAATGCTATGGTTGGGTTTTACCTTAATGATCTTGAGTAGTTGCGGACGCTTGCTAGAGTTCCAATCATAAGTGCATATGATCCAAGAAGAGAAAGTATGTTAGCTTATTCCTCTCCCTCATATGAAACTGCAATAGTGATTATCGGTCTTGTTAACAATTGCCTAGGACAATTCCGCACACCGATCCACCATTATTCCACACTCACTATTTATAATATTTAGTATTATATTCTAACTTTATGATAACAGCACCTACTTTTATGTTTTAGCTCTCCGATATCATACAAAGTTATCCTCTACATACCCACAACATAGTTTTACTTCTCGTTGCTAGTTGGAAGCAAACGTTCGGTGCACGTAGAGTCGTATCAGTGGCAGATAGGGCTTGAGAGAATATTGATCTTACCTTTAGCTCCTTGTGGGTTCGACACTCCATACTTATCACTTCCACCTTTGGGAATTGCTACGATGATTCCCTGCACTTGGGGATTATCAAGCTCTTTTCTGGCGCCGTTGTCGGGGATCAATAGCGTGGGGTTGATATTCTCGTGTGTGCTTGTTTGCTTTCTTCACTAAGTAGATTTTATTTTTCCTTTTTGTTTCTGTTTAGTTGTGGGTGAAACATACAAAAAAAATTAAAAAGAATGAAAATACCAAAAAGAATTACTTGCCTCTCATGCCTAAAAAAGTATTTCAAAAAGAGAAGTGATTGGAAAGTTATGCATTGAAGAAGTGAGGGTCGACCTTGAGCACTTGTGTTCATGCTCACGGAAAAAATGTAGAATTTTTCATGGAAGTTTCTCTGTAAACAATTATACCCTTGTATATATCCTTTTTAATATAAAAATAATGTGCCAAGCTTTGGTTTTAGTATGATAAGATTGCTTGCTTACTATGTGCAGAACAAAAACAGAAACTTTGGCTGTAGTGCATGAATTTACATTTTTTACTGGAAAGTCAAATGGGTCTGAAACTTTTTGAATATTACTTCTGTTAAAATTGTTAAAATTTTCAATTATATTTCATAATTTTTGGAGTTACAGAAGTTTGCTGAACTTCCAGATTACTACAGACTGTCCTGTTCCTGACAGATTCTGTTTTTCGTATGTTGTTTGCTTATATTGATGCATCTATGGCTAGTATGTAAGGGTATGAACCATGGAGAAGTTGGAATATAGTAGGTTTAACACCAATACAAATAAAGAATGAGTTAATTACAGTACCTTAAAGTGGTAGTTTGCTTTATTACACTAACGGTTCTCACAAGTTTTTGTTTAAGTTTTTGTGAATAAAGTGTTTGAAGAACGAGGAGTTACCGATGTGAGAAGAATAAAGTGAGACAAGAGTTCAAGCTTGGGGATGCCCAAGGCACCCCAAGTAAATATTTTAAAGGATACTCAAGCATCTAAGCTTGGGGATGCCCCGGTTGGCATCCCATCTTTCTTCTTCAACAAATATCGGTATCCCTCGGTTTTTGCTTTGTTCACACGATTCGTGTCCTTTGTGTTTTTATTTTTCTTAAAGAATCATAATATTATGAGATAGCTCTTCATTGATTTATACTTCATGAGCTTCATTTATATCTTTTAAGTATGATCTTATAGAATTGCTCTTTGTGCTTCACTTAAATCGTTTAAGTATGGTTTTATAGCATGCTTCGTGCGCTTCACTTATATATTTTGAGCTTGGATATTGGCTAGTCTATATTAATTATAGAATGCTCCAGGAACTTCACTTATATCTTTTGGAGTATGAATAGTACTATAATTTAAAGTGGGTTTGGAAGAGTGTCAACTTTAGGAATTAGTGATCCCACTATCTTGGAGGGTGTTGAATCTTTGTACGATATTTATGAAAGTGGATTTGGAAGAGTGTCAACTTTAGTTAGTATTCCACTATTTCGGAAGAGGTTCCAATTGAGTATGAGAAAAAAAGTTGTTATCCATGATGATACTGGAAACTATTATGAGGGAGGAATATATGCTTGTAATAGTTGCAATGATATCAAGTTTCCTCTCTATGTGCTTTAAGTTTTGAAGTTAAACTTGTTTTGCCTTCCTATGCTAGTTGACTATTGTTCCCATAAGTTGTATGCTCACAAAATCCCTAGGCATAGGAAGTGAGTTAGATTTAAATGTGCTAGTCATATTCTTCATGATGCTCTCTTTGTGTTTCAACTCTTTTCTTTTATGCGAGCATCATTGAAATCATCATGCCTAGCTAAAAGGCATTAAATAAAAGCGCTTGTTGGGAGACAACCCAATATTTATCCTTACTGTTTTTGTGTTTCTACATGATTAAGATACTGTAGTAATCATGTTTTATAGCATTTGTTTCAATAAAGTGCCAAGTAAGACCTTTGGGAAGACTTGGGTGAAAGTTAATGTGATCTTGCTGTAAAAAACAGAAACTTTGCACTCACGACAATAGATGTCATTTTTTAAAGTAGAGTGCTTTTGAGTTGATTCTTTTTGAAGAAGATTAATAGACTAATTCCTCACGTCCAACAATTTATTTCATAATTTTTGGAGTAGCAGAAGTATGGTTATTGTTCATATCATTACAGACTGTTCTGTTTCTGACAGATTCTGTTTTCACTGCGTAGTTTGCTTGTTTTCTAGTTTCTATGGCTTATATTTCTCAATATAAATCGAAGAAATTATATGGTACAGTAGGCATTATGTGAAAAAAATTTATGAACCTTGTCTTTTACAGTACCAAAGTGTATGGTTTACTCTTTATCATACTAACCTATCTCACGAAATTCCATTAAGTTTTTGTGTGATTGAAGTTTTCAAGTTTTAGGTGAGATATCAATATGAGGAGAATAAGGAGTGGAAATACCCTAAGCTTGGGGATGCCCAAGGAACCCCAAGTTAATATCCAAGGAAGACTCAAGCTCCTAAGCTTGGGGATGTCCCGGAAGGCATCCCCTCTTTCGTCTCCAAAACTATCGGTACATCTTACTCGGAGCTATATTTTTATTAGTCACATGATATGTGTTTTGCTTGGAGCGTGTTTTCGATTTTACTTGCTGTTTGAATAAAATCATTGGATCTGAATATTGAATAAAAAAGGAACCCTCCCATGGCTAGTTAATTATTTGACTACTCTGTGTCTTTCACTCATATCTTTTGGAGTAGTTTGTCATTTACTCATGTGCTTCATGTTTATCCTATGAGTAAATGGGGGAATGAATTGAATGTCATGAATCCGAATTTCTATATGTTTTCTTATGCTTATAACATGGATAGTAATGACTTCACATATAAAGAGTATGAGGCATAAAAGTTGTTGAGAGTTGGTAAACGTAGTTTTGGTCATCGTTGCAATTAATAGGAGGTAATAAGGAAAGAGAGGTTCACATGCAAATATATTATCTTGGACATCTTTTATGATTGTGAAGCACTCATTAAGTATGACATGCTAAAAGAGTTGATGTTGGACAAGGAAGACAACGTAATGGTTTATGTTTTCTCACATCTCAGTTAAAGTATATTGTCATTGACCTTCCAAATATGTTGAGCTTGCCTATCCCCCTCATGCTAGCCAAATTCCTTGCACCAAGTAGAGATACTACTTGTGCTTCCAAATATCCTTAAACCCAGTTTTGCCACGACAGTCCACCATACCTAACTATAGATTGAGTAAGATCTTTCAAGTAAGTTGTCATGTTGCAGGCAATAAAAATTGCTATCTAAATATGTATGACTTATTAGTGCAGAGAAAATAAGCTTTGTACGATTTTGTTGTGGAAGCAATAAAAGCGACGGACTGCATAATAAAGGTCCACATACAAGGGGCAATATAAAGTGACGTTCTTTTGCATTAATATTTTATGCATCCAACCCTAAATGCACATGGCAACCTCTGCTTCCCTATGCGAAGGGCCTATCTTTTACTTTATGTTTTTTACTTTATGCTTGAGTCAAGGTGATCCTCACCTTTCCCTTTTTCATTTTATCCTTTGGCAAGCTCCTCGTGTTTGAAAGATCATGATATATATATCCAATTGGATGTAAGTTAGCATGGGCTATTATTGTTGACATCACCTAAAGGTGAATATGTTGGGAGGCAACACAATAAGCCCCTGTCTTTCTCAGTGTCCGGCTGAAACTCCATAACCACAAGTATTGCGTGAGTGTTAGCAATTGTAGAAGACTATATGATAGTTGAGTATGTGGACTTGCTGAAAATCTCTATTCTTGACACTTTCTGATGTTATGATAAATTGCAATTGCTTCAATGACTGAGATTATAGTTTGTTAGTTCTCGATGAAGTTTCTGAACCATACTTGGCATTGTGAATAGATTGTTACTTGATCATGAAAAGTTTTATGAGATAAGCTACTATTATGACACATATTGATGCTAGAAAAGGTGATCGAAATTATCATTGATCAAACTTGTGCACCTGCTAGCATTCACACTTCATAAATTATTTCTTTTATCATTTACCTACTCGAGGACGAGCAGGAATTAAGCTTGGGGATGCTGATACGTCTCCAACGTATCTATAACTTGTGAAGTATTCATGCTATTATATTATTCATCTATGATGTTTTATATGCATTTATATGTTATTTTATATGATTTTGGGACTAACCTATTAACCTAGAGCCCAGTGCCAGTTTCTGTTTTCTCCATGTTTTTGTGTTTTACAGAAAAGGGATACCAAACGGAGTCCAATTGACGTGCCAATTGTTGAGGATTTTTTATGGACCAAAAGAAGACCACAGAGCATCGGAGTTGGGCCAGAAGAGTCCCGGGCTGCCCACGAGAGTGGGGCGCCCCAGTGCGCCCCTATCTCGTGGACAGCCCGGAGACCCCCCCCTGACGTGAAACCAACGCCAAATATTCCTATAAATATAGAAACCTTCGGTAATTGACCAAGATCGAAAGTTCCGCCGCCGCAAGCCTCTGTAGCCATGAGAAATCAATCTAGACCCTCTCTAGCACCCTGCCGGAGGGGGCCGTCATCACCGGAGGCCATGGAGGAGGATCTCGGAGGGGCCATCATCACCATGAAGACCAAGGACCAGAGGGGGAAAGCCATGGAGGAGGAAGCACAAGGGGGGGGGGGACATCTCCTCCTCTCTCTTGGTGGCACCGGAGTACCATCGGGAGGGGAATCATCGCCGCGGTGCTTGTCTTCATCAACATCACCATCCTCATCTCTTTTACGCGGTCCACTCTCCCGCACCCCGCCGTAATCGCATGTTAGACAATCACAAAAAAGGGTTGTACCCCAATTGCGAAGATGGAAACACAAAGTTGGGTACCGTATTGGAATTGCTGCAGTGGAAGGCAGAGAATGCTGTGCCTGACAAAGGATTTGAGAAGCTACTGAAAATATTGAAGAAGAAGATTCCAAAGGACAACGAATTGCCCGACAGTATGTACGCATCAAAGAAGGTCGTATACCCTCTAGGATTGGAGGTGCAGAAGATACATGCATGCCCTAATGACTGCATCCTCTACCGCGGTGCGTACAAGGATTTGAACGCATGCTCGGTATGCGGTGCATTGCGGTATAAGATCAGACAAGATGACCCTGGTGATGTTGACGGCGAGCCCCGCAGGAAGAGGGTTCCTGCGAAGGTGATGTGGTATGCTCCTATAATACCACGGTTGAAACGACTGTTCAGAAACAAAGAGCATGCCAATTTGATGCGATGGCACAGTGAGGACCGTAAGAAAGACAGGAAGTTGAGAGCACCCGTTGACGGGTCATAGTGGAGAAAAATCGAGAGAGAGTACTGGGTTGAGTTTGCACGTGACCCAAGGAACATATGGTTTGGTTTAAGCGCGGATGGCATTAATCCTTTCGGGGAGCAGAGCAGCAATCACAGCACCTAGCCCGTGACTCTATGTATGTATAACCTTGCTCCTTGGATGTGCATGAAGCAGAAGTTCATTATGATGCCAGTTCTCGACCAAGGCCCTAAGCAACCCGGCAACGACATTGATGTGTACCTAAGGCCATTAGTTGAAGAACTTTTACAACTGTGGAATGGAAACGGTGTACGTGTGTGGTATGAGCACAAACAGGAGGAATTTGACATGCGCGCATTGCTGTTTGTGACCATCAATGATTGGCCCGCTCTCAGTAACCTTTCAGGACAGACAAACAAGGGATACCACGCATGCACGCACTGTTTAGCTGACACCGAAAGTATATACATGGACAAATGCAGGAAGAATGTGTACCTGGGCCATCGTTGATTTCTTTCGACCAACCATCAATGTCGAAAGAAAGGCAAGCATTTCAAAGGCGAGGTAGATCACCGGAAGAAGCCCGCCATGTGTAACGGTGATCACGTACTTGCTATGGTCAATGATTTAAAAGTAATCTTCGGAAAGGGTCCCGGCGGACTATCTGTTCCGAGTGACGTTGCAGGACACACACCCATGTGGAAGAAGAAATCTATATTTTGGGACCTACCCTACTAGAAAGACCTAGAGGTCTGCTCTTTGATCGACGTGATGCACGTGACGAAGAACCTTTGCATGAACCTGCCGGGCTTCTTGGGCGTGTATGGGAAGACAAAAGATACAGCTGAGGCACGGGAGGACCTGCAACGTTTGCATGAAAAAGACGGCATGCCTCCAAAGCAGTATGAAGGTCCTGCCAGCTATGCTCTTATCAAAGAAGAGAATGAAATCTTCTTTGAATGCCTGCTTAGTATGAAGGTCCCGGCTGGCTTCTCGTCGAATATAAAGGGAATAATAAATATGGCAGAGAAAAAGTTCCAGAACCTAAAGTCTCATGACTGCCACGTGATTATGACGCAACTGCTTCCTGTTGCATTGAGGGGGCTTCTATCGGAAAACGTCCGATTAGCCATTGTGAAGCTATGTGCATTCCTCAATGCAATCTCTCAGAAGGTGATCGATCCAGAAATCATGCCAAGGCTAAGGAGTGATGTGGTGCAATGTCTTGTCAGTTTCAAGCTGGTGTTCCCACCATCCTTCTTCAATATCATGACACACGTCCTAGTTCATCTAGTTGACGAGATTGTCATTCTGGGCCCCGTATTTGTACACAATATGTACCCCTTTGAGAGGTTCATGGGAGTCCTAAAGAAATATGTTCGTAACCGCGCTAGGCCAGAAGGAAGCATCTCCATGGGCCATCAAACCGAGGATGTCATTGGGTTTTGTGTTGACTTCATTCCTGGCCTTAAGAAGATAGGTCTCCCTGAATCGCGGTATGATGGGAGACTGACTGGAAAAGGCATGCTTGGAGGGGACTCAATAATATGCAGGGGCGGATATTCTTGGTCTCAAGCACACTACACAGTACTAATGAACTCTCCCTTGGTTACCCCGTATGTCGATGAACACAAGAACAGTCTGCGCCCCAAACACCCGGAGCGGTGCGACGACTGGATTACAAGTGAACACATCAGGACTTTCAGCAGTTGGTTGGAAACACGTCTCAGAGGTGAGAACACTGTTTGTGCTGAGTTGTACTCGTTGTCCAGGGACCATCTTCGACTGTATTGACTTACAAAGGATACGAGATAAATGGGAATACATTTTACACGATCGCCCAAGATCAAAAGAGCACCAACCAAAGCAGCGGTGTCCGCTTTGATGCAGCAACCGAGAGGGGAATAGACACATATTATGGTTACATAGTGGACATATGGGAACTTGACTACGACATGATTTTAAGGTCCCTTTGTTTAAGTGGAAATGGGTCAATCTGTTAGGAGGCGGGGTACAGGTAGACCCACACACTAGTAGAAAAGGGGGCAAAGGTCCAGGCCGGGTCAGATTATTAGTCCCGGTTCAGTCTAGAACCAGGACCAATGGGGGCATTGGACCCGGTTCGTGAGCCCCGGGGGCTGGCCGGGCCACGTGGGCCATTGGTCCCGGTTCGTCTGGACCTTTTGGTCCCGGTTGGCGGGACGAACCGGGACCAATGGGCCTCGCTCCTGGCCAACCACCATTGGTCCCGGTTGGTGGCTTGAACCGGGACCAAAGGCTGCCCTTTAGTCCCGGTTCATGCCACCAACCGGGACCAATGAGGTGCCTATATATATATACCCCTCGCGTAAGAGCAGAGCACACTGCTTTGTTTTTTCTGGCCGCCGAGGGGGAGAGGGCTTGGTGGTGCTCTAGCTCACCTCCTATGCACACAAGGTGTTCGATGGAATGCCCAAGCCACACTACTTAAGCTTTCTCCTCTCCAAGCTCGACCTCCAAGCTCCCTTTTCCTCAATATTTGTCTAGGTTTAGCGGTCCGTCACGCCCCGTCCCCGTCTTCACCGCCGTCGATCACCCGCGCCGATCTCATCGCCGGACCACCGTGGTGAGCCTCTTGTTCTTATCTTCTTTCTGAAAGGAAAAATATTATTAACTGTATGTTTAGATAGATACTTGGGTACACTAACGAACCGCTCGTCCTAGCCAATGATGTGGCATGGGTTATCTATGTGAAGGACATGTCTACCAAACCAGGAAAAGGAAAAGATAAGGAAGCGAATACATCATACGATGAGCCAAAGCGCCACGTAGTTATTTCAGGAAAAAGGGACATCTTGGGAGTGGAGGGCAAGACGGACATGTCCGAAGATTATGAAAAGTTTCATGAAATTCCTCCCTTCAAAGTCAAGGCTGACCCAAGCATCCTGATAAATGATGAAGATTATCCATGGTTACAGCGCAATAAGGAAAGGACACAAGCGAAGAAAAAGTGAAGACTTTCTCCACAACTATTATGATGATACCATGCCAACTTTCAACCTTTTCGTAGTTCATTTGAAATGCCTGTTGTAGCAGACAAGTTTTCGTATGAAATCCTGATACTTCGAAAGAGATTATCCGTTTTGTACACGAAGTGCATCCAGTTTTGGCCGTAACCCTCTCAACTTTCTTGCATATGCTATGTGGATGAAATGATGATACCATGCCAAAATAAAAGAGAGGCGCAATGCTCACCTGGACGTTGCTTAGCTTCAGGCCTTGAGAAAATAGTGTAGACTGCACGGAGCTATGTGTAGTTTTTGTCAGAAACCCTGATAGCTCCGTGCAGTCTACACCATTTCCTCAAGGCTTGAAGCTAAGCAACGTGCAGGTGAGCACTGCGCCTCTCCCTTCATCATCTCTACACTCAGGGCTTATAAACCGCTGCGAGTGCCTCTTGCTTGGCGAGGTGGGACTAAAAAACAGCTGCAGAAAGAATCAACTAAAAAACTCTTTTACTGGTTCATGCCATGGACCGGTACTAAAAGGTGCTCGTGGGGCCCCAGCCTTAAAACTTGTACCAAATAAAATGCCTCTGTAACAGCCTTAGAACTGGTACTAAAGGAATCAACTAAAAAGCTTTTATAAACCTCTAGTATTATTGAAACTAAAATTATATAGAATTTATGCAACTAAAATTATCAAACTATTTTCTGTTCAAAACATTAAAAGAAAAAAGAATTATCATAAAAGAAAATAAATAAGTAATTAGAATTTTGTTCAAAACATTAAAAGCAAAAATAATTATCATAAAAGAAAATAAATAAGTAATTAGAATTGTGTTACAAACTTTAATAGCAAAAAGAATTATCATAAAAGAAAATAAATAAGTAATTAGAAAAAAAAGAAAGCAAAAAAACTGGAAAAAATTTAAAAAAAGTGTCACCTACAATGCCACCACGGCCTGCATACGACTAGAGACCCATTACTAGGGCCAAGATGCAGGCCCGTAGTAGGCCCAATAGGCCCACAAGCACAGAGAGTGATTTTAGGCCCGTCAGCCTGCAGTAGAGAGGAGCTCGAAGTGGTAGGTTCGGCAGGACTTATAAACCACTCCGAGCCCCTCTCGGCTAGTGAGGTGGGACTAAATATAGCACCGCACTGCGCCAGCACACGACCTTCGGTCCCGGTTGGTGCCACCAACCGGGACTAAAGGGTTGCATTGGTATCGGTTGGTGGCACCAACGGGACAATGCCCTCTTTGTCGGTTTGTGCCACCAACCGGACCAAATCTCTGTTCCGCCCTTTGGGCTGCTGAAAAGAGGCCTTTGGTCCCGTTGGTGGCACCAACCGGACTAAAGGCATTAGTCCCGGTTTGTACCACCAACCGGGACTAAAGGGTTGGGTATATAACCAACACTTGTGAAAATTTCACTTCTCATCTCGAAGTTGTGCCCCGCCCGACGACGCCGCGAGCTCATCCACGGCGCCGCCAGGCTGCCCCGTCGCCGTCCCCCGTCGCCCGTCGCCGTCGCCCAGGACGCTCCCGATGTGAGCCCCCGCCGCCACGGCTCTGTTCAATTTTTTTCATATAATTTTTATTATTTTGTTGTTAATTGCATTTTTTAATATATATAATGTATATACGTATGTGGTAGCTATATGATGAATGGATGTGGCTATGTTTGTATGGATATAATGTTCACAGCATTTTTTTGTTTATATATGTTTTTTCATATATGTATTAATTTTTATTTAGGTTAGTAGATATCGATTTTAGGTTAATTAGTGCTTAGTAGTTGAACTAGTTGATTTAATAAAACTACTTTATTAAATTTTAATATATATTGAAGTAGTTTATTTTTAGTAAGAACTACTTTATTTTATTTATTTATAGTAATAAGTGCTTAGTAGTTGAACTAGTTAATTTAATAAAACTACTTTATTAAATTTTACTATATATAGAAGTAGTTTATTTTAGTAAGAACTACTTTATTTTATTTATTTATAGTAAGTGCTTAGTAGTTGAACTAGTTGATTTAATAAAACTACTTTATTAAATTTTACTATATATAGAAGTAGTTTATTTTTAGTAAGAACTACTTTTCATTTTATTTATTTATAGTAAGTGCTTAGTAGTTGAACTAGTTGATTTAATAAAACTACTTTATTAAATTTTACTATATGTAGAAGTAGTTTATTTTTAGTAAGAACTACTTTATTTTATTTATTTATAGTAAGTGCTTAGTAGTTGAACTAGTTGATTTAATAAAACTACTTTATCAATTTTTACTATATATAGAAGTAGTTTATTTTTAGCAAGAAAATTAATAGAACTAGTTTATTTTTTTAGTTCATTTTACAATGCCTATCCCGCATCCTCGTCTTCGACTCGGCGGAGGAGGCCGGCTTCATCAGAGGGGCCATGTCCGAGACTGGGCTGCGCCCGGCTGGTATTGGGAGGTCCTACCTTCCGGGGGGCATAGGTTGGTGAGGAGCTAGCCCGTTGTTGACCCGATCCTTGTTTGGTGGCGGTCGTGTGGGCCAGTGACGGTGCTGAGGCTTCCGGAAACCGCAGAGGTGGTACGTCACCGTGTCAGCGAGGAGGACGAGTACGTCCATCGCTACATGGTTGCGTTGGAGGGCAGGTTCGACAATACCTAGCAGGTTCTTCAGGGATCTCACTAGAGCTATGATCCAATAATGTTTCCTTCTCTTTGGATGTCCACCGCCCGCGACGATACCCGTCGGGCGCTATGGTTCTAGCTGTATTAGTGATGCTATATGTATAATAGTATTCGAGGAGTATTAATGAAAATATTCGACTATGTACGGATACAAGAGATGATGTAGTTTTTCTTATAATTGAATGCATGCTAATTTGAATACTACTTTATTTTACGATTTGGTTTTGCTTATTGAATGCTCAAATTGGAAAAGTACTACTACTTTGAATGCTAAAATTGGAGAGCACTATGCAGAAATCTAGGAGACCCCTCCATCATCCGCGCCGTCGTCCCCGTCACCGACCCCCCTCCGACCTCGAGGTGAGACCAGCAAAATCTCCATGTCAATATGAGTCCTATAATATGAGTCCTCGGGTTGACATATATTTAATTATACAAGTTTAATATTTGAGTTATGAACATAGGAAATGTCGTACTCGGACGACGAAAACCGCCCAGGGGAGTGCGACTGGTGCCACGACGACCGAGGTATGTGCGACAGGTTCCTTGAGATGGACGAAGATCGGCGCTTCAGCATTAAGCTCGAGGAGACCTTCGATGTTGAAACGGTATGCAACAACGACAATAGTTTTTTTTCGTAAGTAAGCATGACTTCAACTATTTAAACGTGTACTTTTCATCTTTTCCAATTCGACTAGCTTATCCCATGCTATGCAAGACGCTGTGTCTTGGAGAGGATGGGTTTTGAAGATCATGAAAGTATGGAAACAAAGAAAATTCACCTAAGGACCCATCATGGTGTGGATTTTGAAGTAAAGTTGTACAATTCTGAGAGTGTAACCCATTTTGGTTGCAAAAATTGGGAAGCACTTTGCAAGATGTATGGTTTTGATGAGGGTATGCTTGTCACCATGGATCTTGGTGATCCTAAAATCGAGCAAGACAATATGGACATTTGGGTCCTTGTTGATACGCTTCCAATTCTTCCCCTATGTGAGCTTCTCAAACATAGTTATTAAGTAATTTATATTGTTTATTTCAAAATAGTTGACAACTTATTTCCATTGGCAGCTTATTTTCATTCTTCAAAGAATGTGCGGAAGATGGTAGACGAAACCCACTACACCGATGGTACCGAATTAACTTATCAGGAGAAAACTCATCTGATCGCATTTTGTACTGATCTTGAGAATTACAATATCTACACTCGAACTCCTCAACATTATGGTCAATACGTGCCACTAGTGCACATGTTGAACTACGATAACTACCATGGAGATACCTTGGTATGCTTTTTTACTATTACGACATCCGTGCATTTTTTGCATACTTCTAAAACTAGTACATCATTGCTAACTCCGAAGTTATTACTATGTTTTTCAACAGATTATCCCGAATGATTGTGTGCCTCACCTGATGTATCAGCACGGTCGCCTTGATGTTTTGAACATACAACCAGGTCGTCCTACGAATCTCAACTATCCATACCGGATTTCTAAAAGAAGTGGAGACATGACAATCAAAGAATGGAAAAAATGTATGGACAGTCGTAAGGAGGTTCTTGGAAGCAAAAGGAAGCGAAGCGCAAGAATTGGAGACAGGATGATCTCCATTCTCCATAATGGAGAGTCAGGGACTATATTGTTTTATGCTATTTTACCTTAAAGAGGGTATTTAATTAGGTCCTACCTAATACTGATGATCATGTGCTAAGAACAATTAAGTAGGGTTGGTTCGATGACTATGAGGATGATGATTGTATGACTTGTTATTAATAACGAGTAGAAGTTGTATGATGATGATTAATTAGTAGGACTTGTTATTATATATGATGATGCATGATGCAAGCATGAAGAGTTATTATATATCAGCACAGGTGAAATGCACATGGATTGGATTATTGAAGTGAAGGCAACATGCATGTGGTGCATGTCGAAAGTAGTACAATCCAAACTTGATGAAGTTAGGATTAGTATTACTTTCGACATGCACCACATGTTGCCTTCACTTCAATCTAAGTCGTATTAACGTTAGGCATAGAAGTAGCGTTGGTAAACCAAGCATGGAGATATATAAGAGAGGACACTTTTCTCTATTAGCTAGCTAATAACAACCTAAATTAACCCCTAAACCAGCCCCTTTCAAAAGAAACCTCAGCTCCAGCCAGGTGCTGGCGCGTGGATGTCTTTTGGTCCCGGTTGGTGTCACCAACCGGGACTAAAGGCCCCCCTGCCTGGCCTGGCCGCGGCGGCCACGTGGAGGCCCATCTGTCCCGGTTGGTGTAAGAACCGGGACTAAAGGCCGAGGGCATTAGTAACGACCTTTTAGTCCCGGATCAAAAACCGGGACAGAAGGCCCTTACGAACCGGGACAAAAGGCCCTTTTTCTACTAGTGCTCGTACACACTGCGGTAGAGGATGCAGTCATTAGGGCATGCATGTATCTTCTGCACCTCAAATCCTAGAGGGCATAGAACCTTCTTTGCTTCGTACGTACTGTTGGGAAATTCATTATCCTTTGGAAGCTTCTTCTTCATTATTTTCAGTAGCTTCCCAAATCCGTTGTCAGATACACCATTGTCAGCCTTCCATTGCAGCAATTCCAGAGTGGTACCGAACTTTGTGTTGTCATCTTCGGAATTTGGGTACAATCCTTTTTTGTGATCATCTAACACGCGATCGAACTTCAACTTCTCCCTTTCACTTTGGCATTGTCTCTTTGCATGAACAATGACCCGGCGAAGATCACCATTGGGCACATCGTCTGGTTCCTCTTGATCTTCAGCTTCCCCCGTTGCAGCATCACCGTATTCAGGGGGCGGATAGTTGTCATCATCCTCTTCTTCTTTGTTGTCTTCTATCATAACACCTCTTTCTCTGTGCTTGGTCCAAACATTATAGTGTGGCATGAAACCCTTCGCAAGCTGCTGGATGTGAAGGGTTTTTGAGTCAGAGTAAGACTTCGTATTCCCACAAATAGGGCATGGACAACACATAAAACTATTATGCTTGTTTGCCTCAACCACTTCGAGAAAATTATGCAGGCCATTAATGTACTTGGAGGTGCGTCTATCACCGTACATCCATTGTCGGTTCATCTCTGCGTGCATTATATATAATTAAGTGTGTCAAAAACCATTACAGAACATCATGAATAGAGAAGTGACCAAATTAATAGAAGTGCATCATCACATTAAAACCAAGTACAGTAGTGATCAAATGTTATTACTGAAAAATAAATATATAAAGTTCATACATAGTTCTCATTGAACAACATATAGCTCTTTAGAGCATGTAATTAAAACATACATTGAAACTATGTAAAACATTTAAATGCAATAACAAATGCAATCGTAATCGCAACTAAGGTAACAATTGATCCAACGGCATAATGATAACAAGCCTCAGTATGAATGGAATATTTTCTAATCTTTCTAATCTTCAAGCACATTGCATCCATCTTGATCTTGTGATCATCGACGACATCCGCAACATGCAACTCCAATTCCATCTTCTCTTCCTTAATTTTTTTCAATTTTTTCTTCAAGCAATTGTTTTGTTTTTCAACTAAATTTAATCTCTCAACAAGAGGGTCGGTTGGAATTTCCGATTTACATACCTCCTAAATAAAAACAACTATGTCACGTTGGTCGGCATAATTGTCATAAACACTAAATGAAACAAATAGTTATAGAAGATAATATACCACATCCGAATCATAGACAGGACGAGGGCCGACGGGGGTGGATACCAGAACCAAGGCACTATATAATAACAGACAACAATAAAAGTAATAAAATTATAGAAGTATCTATCTAAATCGTACAAGTAAGATTTTTTTTAGAAAGAAGATAAGAACAAGAGGCTCACCATGGTGGTGCGGGCGACGAGATCGGTGCGGGCCATCGACGGCGGTCAGGACGGGGACGGGACAGGACGGACCGCCAAACCTAGACAAATCTTGAGGAAAATGGAGCTTGGAGGTCGAGATTGGATAGGAGAAAGCTTAAGTGTGGCTCAGGCATTTCATCGAACACCTCATGTGCATAGGCGGTGAGAGCTAGAGCAACACACAGCTCTCCCACACGGTCGGCCAAAAAACAGAGCAGTGAGCGGGCAGGGGCGGGGGTATATATAGGCTTCTCTTCAGTCCCGGTTTGTGGCTAAAACCGGGACTAAAGGGCAACTTTGGTCCCGGTTCCAGCCACCAACCGGGGCTAAAGGTGCTGGGCCAGGAGGTAGGCCCATTGGTTCTGGTTCGTGTCTGGAACCGTGACCAAAAGTGCTAGACGAACTGGGACCAATGGCCCGCGAGGCCCGGCTGGCGCTTTGGCCTCACGAACTGGGACTGATGCACCCTTTGGTCCCGGTTCGTGAGTGAACCGGGATTAATGCCCTTAACCTGGCCTCAACAAAAGCCATGTTTTCTACTAGTGGTGGGCTTATTGTGTTAGGTGCCTCCTATTTGCGCGGACAGGTTTTGAGGGAAAGCTTTGTCCTTTGGCATAAACAATGGCAATGCCCCTCTTGAGAGCGTCATTGTGGTGATCCTCCACGTGTGAGGGCTCGAGGTGAAAACCATTCTATGTTTTTCATACTCGCGGCAGGGGTACCATGTTGCACCATTATCCTCTTGGGGTCGTCGTCCTGGAGCTCACGTACCTTCAACTCCGACTTATTTAGGCAGGCTTGGCTATTAACATGTTCCATCTTGGGTTTCAACATGGCGCGGTCTAGGTTGTCTCTTTTCTTTTAAATGTGACTCCATCATCATCTCTATCAGCTCATACTGCTCACCAGCAGGATCGACGCTCCTCAGACCAAAGTGAGAGGGCAGAGGAACCTCTCCGGCGATAGTTTGGCAAGAGCTTTGTGGCACAATCCAGTGGTTTCTCCTGGGGACGCAGGGCTGCTCTTCGTTGACGAACGCTGAGGGGATCTGGCTAGTGTTTGGTTTATCTTCTGCCAGGCTCGACAATGAGGTCATGGCACAGAGTTGTGTGTGCCGTGTTCTCTTACTTTTGATTTTTATTTGATTTGCTTGTATCAAGGTTTTCTCATCACCTTATATCGTCCGGACGCGTGATTTTATCTTACAGGAGGGGCGAAAGCCTGTTCCAAGAGAACATGAAGCTAGATTTGTGCAAGAAATGAGCGATGCTAGTAAGCACGAGTACAAAGAAAGAGTCTGATGTGGAAAATCACATGGACTCATATCATACAACTTTCATGTTGTTTAAACATATGTTATGCAATCATATACTCTAGAAATCTCAACTTTCTAAATTTTACTCATACTCTCAACAACCCTCTACCTAGATATTTTAGGGTACTATAATGAGTGCTAATATATCTTATTAAAACTTGACATAATTTTATTCTCTTCACTCGGTTTTGCTGATGTTGATAGGATTTGAATTTGATGGAAAGGTATGTCAGTTGTGGAAGTGTCAAAAATCTAAGAAAATGTCCACCATAAAGTATGATTTAGTATATCATAAACACATTTGCAATGATAGACATTGGAGTTCTATAACAAAAATGTTTCTCAATGTTAAGTAGCAAACAATTAATGTTATTACACAAGCACAACAATATAGTTAATCATATATTAACAACATAAAGTACAATTGCGCTATGAAGCACACTCACCAGAATAGTGTAAGTTCCATTTATTTAACTAGAAAAAGGTTATTTGGATGGTGATTGATAGTATAGCAATACCAACTGATGAAATAAAATTGTGCCACACGTCTAAATCGAGTGACAAGATTAGTAAGAGCCAGTAATCTTGAAAACATGAACAAACTTATCGATGATGATGCTTAAAAGGGTGTCACTGATCCTATGGTAAGCACTTGTTACTTTTGCATTTATAAATCTCTTTATTAATGCTTCTTGCTTTATTGAGTTTACACATTTTCTTTGCTTATATCTTTTGCTAACAATTGTTCTTGTTTAGCTTCACCCTTTCCATGACTTGGCCGCCTTGCACCGACCAAGAGGACATGCGAATAACTGAAGTGGAAGCGAGTTGGCAATGAAGAAGGAAAAATATGTGAAAATATCTACATGTTGGTGTGACGACCCTTGTGTTGTGACAGAGTCCACAGACTTGAAGAAGTCATGGGCTGAAGGTAGAAGATTCTTCTCGCGTCCCACATATGAACATGATCGTGCACGTCCAACTAACACCTATGATTGCCAGCCGGTACGTTAGATACAACATCAAGAAATCCTGTTTTGTGGTACATATTATAGTACAGACATGTTTTTCGTAGTCTCCTCCTCCTCCTTGGAAGACTATACATGCGTAGATCATGAGGTACCAAAACATATCTGAAATGACCTGTAGAGTGATAGGTGTATAGCAAGACATCAGTTCAATGAGTCTTTGCATCTAGCGGAGGTGGAGTGTGATGAGCTTTTGAGGAAGCAAGCACGAAAGTGGGTGGCCGGGAGGGGGTGCAATGGGGAGGATGTCTGTGAGGAGGAGCGGATGAGGAAGCATGAAATGGCTTCCTTTGCACAAGACGAAGATGACGCACGTGACAAGAAGTGGAAATGGTACCATGCGACTTGATAGAGTCTTATATTTAAGACTTGTACTACCTGATGTCATGAACTTTCATTTGAGAAGCATGTGTTATTTATCTTTTTTAACTTGTGAACATGTTCATTTTTAAACCTCACTGCCACCAACTCTGGCATTACAAAGTTAAGTCTACAACCAACTTAGTAGGAAGTAGGCTTGAAATGGTACCACAACCTTATCTGACAGTAGAATCCTGGCTACCCCTGAAAACCTTGTCTCATTGAAGGTGGCACACAACCGGACCCTGTCGTTGTCAATGTTGGCAATATAGTGGTAAGCCTACCACCAACTTATTAGGCAGTATGACCGATGGTCGCACTCCACGTGTACCGCCTACCAAGCTGGTGGTAGGGTATTAAGAGTGAACAAGACACATTCAAGTGCTACCATACCAAGCATTAAAATGCATGGTTGAGCGTACATATCCAGCATTAACAAGTTCAGAAAAAAAAACATGTAATTGACAAGATGATAGATCCATATACTTCACCAAAGTTCACTTTAGTACAATAACCGGCCCATTTCACGAGGCATTAATCTAAGAATAAATCTTGATCTAATTAGCTAGCTAATTACAAGTTGCATTGCTAGTGCTAGAATATTAAATGGAACCACCGCCGCCATTGCCATTGACCATGTCCCCGTACATGCCCCTGCTGCTCGAGTAATCCTGCTGCTTGTGGTGCAATAGGTGGCCTCCTCTGTTGTCATCTTTACCCCCACCGACTCTCTGTAATCCAAGGTGGAACATGCCCTGCATGGTAGCCATTGTGATGGGCATTGCCCCAGACATCTGGTGATCCATGGCGTGCATGAATGGGAAGCTGCCAATTTGCGCTGCCGACCACTGCTCCATCCCATTCCAATGGGCATGGTTGTGGTGGTGTTGCGCACAACCGTCCACCGCGCAAGAACCACCGTCCGCAAAGAGCAGCCTGTCGGGGAAGCTGAGTCCAAGGCTTGCCGGGTCGATCCTGTGGGCGAACTGGCTATCGTGTGACGGCGCGCTGCCGAGCATGGGGCCCTGCAATCCGGGCGGCACAGGGCCAGTGCCGGTGGCATAAGTGGTACTGCTGGACATGGTTGTTGTCACGGACGATGTCCCTACCGCGGTAGATCGGGAGGTGTTTGACACCATATTGGGCTTGCCCCTGCGCTTGGCATGGCGACGATACCCCCCGCCGACAGGCACATTGCGGAGCGTGCCACCGCGCGTCCAGTAGCGGCGACAGGAGCGGCAAAAGTGGCGGGGTTGGATAAGGGAGTAGTTATTGAAGTAGCAAAACTTGGTGTTGGTGGAGTAGCATCGCGGGCAGTTGAGCCCCGACACTGGTTGCGGCAACCCCGCCAACTGAGCTCGCTCCGACATGGACATCGACTTGCTATTCCCGTTGTTACTGCAATCGCCGTCCCCACCGCTGCTGCAACCATCATTGCCGTCCCCTCCAGCGATTGAGCCGGCCCCGGCCGTGGCCATGAACCCTTCTTCGTTATTGTTGTTGCATCCTCCATCACCAGGACCAGCTGGTGAAGGAATGGTAGTACTCTGAGTGTTAGTGCCAATTTGTTGCAGCTACAAATCAACAAGGAGACGAGTAATCAAATATCGGCCAAATATGTATATGGAGCTAGGTTTTTTTGTCTTCATTCTGTTTTTTCCCAGGATGACAACACGAACCGGTTTCTGATAAATCTATTTTTTTGGTTTTTTATTTGAATAATTCAAACGAATTTTCGTTTTAAATTTATTTCCAATTAAAATATATGATGTTTGACCTACATCAGACATAAACTTCCCTTGGCCAAGGGAGTCCCTGTGACCTCTTGGGAGTATACATACCCTATTTGATTCACTTTTTCCCTTTAAATTCATTTTTTTGACATTTCTGGTATCACAACCTGAGAAACAGTGGCACCTCTTGGCCGTTTAAACCGGTCGATTACTGTTAAATTTTTTCTAGAAAAGAAAACCCTGATATGGAGTATATTGCAAGTTAAATATCTGCAATCAGCAAACCTAGGTCTCTAAGTGCACACATATTCAGGTTTTTGTCATGGGAACAAAATCATGAGTGAATATGCAATTAATTAGCTAGCTAGAAGCACAAGGATGCATACCTGAAGCTGGTTGTGGTCGGTGTTCCAGAAGTTTGATGAATCAAGGAAGGCAGGAAGGAAGATCATAGCCGGTGATCTAGAGAGGAGAAAGTGGGAGGAAGAAAGTTAGCAGCAGCTGGGGAAATCAAGTGGAAGAGTACCACTGTAGTACCAAAGAAAGGAATGGAATGGATGCTAGAGAGAGAGAGGAGGGAGGATCTAGCTACCCAAGAAGAAAGAGAAAATGGAGAGAGCAAGGTAGCTAGCAGCACCAAAATAGATGAGAGAGAAGGAACACACACACGCTATATATATGTATAGCCTGTGGAGATTTGGAGGAATAGAGAAGTGGACAAACATTGGTGTTATTTTCCTTCATTTGCACACTTTTCCTTTTCCATGGTGAATGCTGATGTGGCTGAAAGTGGTACCCATGCTAGCTACAGTTTGCAATAAATTAGTTAGCGTACTCTGCTTACCTAAGCTTGATAGCTAATTTGCCACCGCATAATTAATCATCCAGGCCACCACATATAGTTAAATGGTACTAACAATTTGGTAGGCCTACATATATTTTTTGTTTAAACTCTAGCAAGTCACATCCCTCACTCTGTTTTGAGATAACCACTTGTTCTCAACTATTCCTGTGTTTTTATTTTTAGTAGGAACCAAGATATCGTGTCATTCTCATCATGTGTTTTTTTCTTCAAATTCCACATTTCCATAATATTGCGCCCCAATGATGTCATAAAACGTGGGATATGTCAAAGCAAGTTGAACTTCAATCTTGAAATGTGCATGTCATGTATACATGAAGAAAAACTGACAGTGATCTAGTGTTGGTGTTGGATATACAACTTAGTTTTGCATGGGAAGGGAGTATAATATATTTGAACACTCAAGTTTTAGCTAAGTTTATTTGTATCCCTATACCGTAAAATTAAAGGCTGGATGATTTGATCGCCGACCTAGTGAAATTTATATGACCAGAGATGTGGCGGTGGTTTTGCGCACAAACCAATCGGCACAAAAACAAGATAAAAATAAAGATACATCCATTAAGGTGAATTTTAGGGAAAAAATAATAGCGGAATAAATCTGTAGGTTTTATCAAAAATCGAGAAATTTTGGATAACTCATACATAAATTCTGAACATTCATGAGTAGTCCTTGATAATTCTCTTGAAGTTTATTTGACACGATTATTTTTTTTCTCCTGGAATACTTCAGGTTTTCCAAAATTTTCTTAATTTTATTATAAATTTTTAGATAAAATGTAATTCTAATCACTTAATTTTATTCTGATACTGGGTAGTTGCAAGTATTTGTTCTGAGTACTAGAGAAATTTAGTTGTCATCTCGTACCCTTGTCATCTTCCCATCGATTATATGAAATAGTCGCTCTGAGTACGAGATGACAACTAAATTTCTCTCGCATTGATTTTTCTTGCATGTTAATAGTTAAAAAATGATCCACGTGCATGTATAACATATATCACCTCCCATAATGTAGTATATCAATTCCTAATTATTTTACTTATGTTGTCATGTTGACATGGTTGCTACGTGTGCAAAATATCCGCCATGTTATCAACCACACTGATTTTTCTAGGGTCAAAGCCCAAATCTGATCATTACTAGAAGTTGGTGTAACAAAATTCTAATTGCAAAATCTATGGGACAAATTAAACTACTTTTTTCAATCATGTTTACATTGCTACCGCGTACACATGGTAAAAATCAAACTACAACCACGAGCTGAGGCAGGTGTGCTGGGCGACGAGTTTTTTCTTCGTTTTAAAATCGAGGTAGAAAATGACATGTAGTCGAGTCCGATTCTACTTCCTTGGTCAATACGCACGACAATGTTCTTGCTTGTGTGCATGGTCGGGTCTAGAGAGCTCTTCTTCTATTACTCGAGGGTCGATCGTCCACGTGAACAAATAAGTGTTTATTTGAAGCCAGGTGGTTTGCAAGTATCAGAATTTTAGGGTCAAACTTGTCTAATTTCAAAATCTATGAGGTAAAACTGCAAGCAATAGTTAAATACATGTGGTGGGCGACGTATTTTTCATCCACTTTTATATCAAGTTGAAGTTTTTATCGAACCTGAGCAAATTGGCAACCTTGAGCAATCCGCTCCGATTATACTTCCCATGATTAATACACATGACAGTGTTCTTGGTTGTGTGGATTCGCGCGTGCAGAGAGCAAATTAAGAGCTCCTATTTTTACTCGAGGGCCAATCGATTGGTGTGAACAAATAAGTGTTTAATTAAAGTCGGGTGGTTTGCAAGTACCAGTGTTCATTTCTACCATGATAGTCACGGGTACTGTATTTAGCCGGACATATACAACTAAATTTCTCTCGCATTAATTTTCCTTCTATGTCAATAGTTAAAAAAAAACTAATGCACGTGCATATATAACATCGATCACCTTCCAGAATCTTATATATCAATCCCTAATTATTTTATTTATGTTTGTCATGTTGACATGGTTGCTACGTGTGCAAAATCTTGGCCATGTTATCAACCCTACTGACTATAATAGGGTCAAAGCCAAATCTGCTCATTACCAGAAGTTAGGATAAAAAATATATAATTTTAAAATCTAGGAGACAAAATAAAGTACCTTTTCATCATGTTTTGATTGCTCACCATGTACCACATGATAACAAATTAAACTACAACCACCAGTTGAGGTAGGTTTGCTGGGCGATGATTTTTTTTCTCTCCAATTTCAAATGAAGATAGAAAGTGATGGCGAGCAATTGGGTCCAATTCAACTTCCTTTGTCAATACGCACGACAGTATTCTTGGCTGTGTGCATGCTAAGGCGCAGAGAGCTCTTCTTCTGTGACTCGAGGGTTGATTGTCCACGTGAACAAATAGGTGTTTATTTGAAGCCGGACATATATGTACTGCAGTGGGTACTGTGCGTATGATAGTTCCAGGCACTGTACATAGCCGGACATATATGTACTGCAGTCGGTACTGTGTGTATGTACGTTGTTGACTTCTTTCATTCTTCTTTATTTGCGGTCGATGACATGAAGCAGTCACCACGAATACGAGACAACAATTAGTTTTCTCTCTCGTCAATTTTTCTTTTGAGTTAACTGTTAAACAACTGATGCACGTGCACATATTACATGGATCACTTCCATGAGGCAATATGTTACTATGCACATACAGGTTGCCAGCTATTATGCAGGACACTCTACAGTAATGCTCCTCGAGCTAGCTACCATGTTAAACTCTCAGCAAAAGTAGACTTATTACAATGCCAAACGTAAAATTTATTGTGTGCCACATATATGTGATTGAAATAAGAGAACATGCACCTCAATTAGTTCAAGCTAGCTGAAGAATCATATACCAGGGAAACTCCAACGAGGATCATGAAATGGATGACGCCAAATGTCTGTGGACACATTTGGATGTGTCCACGGGTAATGGGGGTGGGGGTTGCCGGCCATCCAACCGTAGTCATCAAATCTTGACAGTGGGTTAGGCGGACCGAGAGGAAAAAGAGGTGAGTGGAACAGGTGGGTTGTGGCAGTGAGCTAGTCAGTTGTCTGGATTCCCCCAAACCTCCCCTAGTTTGGTGCTGGTCGGAAGGTTTCAGACGTTCGGACCGGTCCAGAGAAATCTTACAACTTCTGTTGGATGGTTTAAAGTGTTCGGACAGTCCAGTCGAGAAATCTACGGACGATTTGTTGACCCGCGTTAGAGTTGTCTTAGGTAGATCTCAAATAGTATGAAGAAAGGAAGAAGAAGAGTGAAGGCATTTGGAAGTTTTGATATATGAAAAAATAAGAAAATAACTTAGGTTTTGGTTTGCCATATATATGCTCCCTTCGGTTGATATTGAGTCCATTTGTAGACTTGCCTCGCAAAATTAGATTTTACCAAAACTGGCAAAAAAGTAAATATAGTTAAGTTGGGTCACTGTCCATGATTGTAGACTTCTAGTGTCCACTATTTGGCGCCTGGTACACTACGGTAGTAAGCCGTGCTCTTTCATGACTCAAAACATTAATCAATAATTGCAACATCTCACCAAGAAATTGTACCGTGCAAACATATTGATTGGACAGATTTATCCATCCTTTTAACTCATGATCATGTAATATTTGGCAATTCAAATAACTTACCATACTAGCATGTGCGTGAAAAATTAATGGCAAATTAGGTTGTGTTCCATAGGTTATGCTCATAGCCAAAAATAAAATCTATTTACGGATGGAGCGAGTAAATTTATTTTTTTGCATCCGCTGGATTTTGTTCTCCCAACACCGGAAAGAACATATATGTGGTGTACTACAAAAATGAGCACATGCTTCATTTTAATTCCCAGACTAGAAATATTATGATGGGGACATCTTACCTAATAAAGGCACTTAATTAATTCTGTGTACGTAGCATATGCATTAGGAAAGTGACAGATGCCAGCTCCGTACTCATTGCGTGTACATATGAATCCATGCAACTTTGTGTGGTACAAAAACACATGCTTAATTACGTGTTCCTACAATTGTACACATTCTCTGGGTTTTTTCTTATTGACAAAAATCATGAGACGGCAAAGTGTTCCTACATTTCATATATATAGGTAGGGAAATCGGCCTGATTTATGAGGAAAACTGGACCAAAAAGGGTAAAAAGTAAACACTTAAAAAAACAAACTAGATCTTGATGAAACGATTCTAGACTAGCTGAAGTAGAAGAGTAGGAATATCAGAGAGCATCGTCTAAGCCTGATATGAGAGCGCCGAGGCCCGACATCTTTAAACGAGTCTCATATTCAACAACAGCAATCTCCACCACCTCGGGAAAGCTCATGCAGCGGGATGATCATCGATGTCTCGCTTTCCAAGCACACCAAATGATCCTCATCATGTGCTGTGAAAGGTACCGCCCGCCCAAACACCAGAAAATTGAATTCCAATGCATGCATATTTGACAAGATGATAAGACCTCAAAGGCTTGGCAACTGTCCTTCGTGCTCTTGTTCATGGTAGCGATCTCCTCATAAACTATCTGAAGCTAGGAAGGCACATCTCGATAGCTGGAGCACAACGATATGCGTGTACCTCTTAGTGCATACAGCTCGTGCAGCAGCAAGGTTGGTGGACATACCCTGTAACTAAGGATTTAGGTGAGGTGGATATTAAAGACACCCTGAAACTGGAGCAACACCATCATCGTGGATTCATGGGGATGGACTTGCCAAGTAGCCCACGTGAAAATACTCTCCAGCCAGGGGCTTCGAATTTACCAATTCACCACCAAGGCATGCCAATGCTCTGGCGCACGGCAATAAGGCCGAAATGTAAGTTAAAATATACCATGACAGGTAGTTGCTTGCATGTGTAATGTGCTACAGCTATACTTGTACCATGGTTCATACGAACATATAGGTAAGTTAACCGCATCATGGAGGCATGTTTCTTGTATTTCTGCTTGCATGTGTAATGTGCTACAGCTATGCTTGTACCATGGTTCATACAAACATACATGTAAGTTAACCGCATCATGGAGGCATGTTTCTTGTATTTCTATGACACTTTAGCAGACTACACTGGTTCTGAGCCTTACAATGCACCAAGAGAAAAATAGTGATACTATCCTATCTTTGATCGTAAATTCTTTCAAATATGTTGCCAGTCTCCAATGAGTTTTTGCTGCATTGATGAATTCAGCCTTGGGTGCTAGGGCAGCGGCCACGGATGGCGGTCTACATGGTTGACTTTCCGCCGCATGGTAATGAGTGGAGAGGCAGAGGATGGTCTTGGCAAGGTGAAATCACCCTATTGAGTCGGCGAGAAAGTTCGGAGCGCCGAACATGACAAACCGGCCTGGATCTTCGGACATCGCGGTGTTTGATACCAGTTTTTGGCACGGCAGTAAAAGTGATTAAGATTGCCTCAAATGAAAATGTGCTCTATACGAAAAGGTTTTGTATTGTTGACATGAACATCTTTAAAGTTTGGATCATCGCCATGCGATCTCATCTCAAGGGTTCAAGTTGTTCTCTAGGTACTAAGATTTTGTATTCATAGTATTATTCAGATGAGTACACCTTCAATACTGCCTCATATCAGAAAATATTATACATGGATTGTCTTCGTCTCATCAAAGCAGTCAATTTTGATATTTAAATCGTCTCAGTCCAAGGTTGTATGCAGAAATTGTAGCCAAAACAATGCAATGCTGCAGAAACTATGGAGATGGTCGGACGCCCAAAACATCCTGTTGCGACCGGGCTGTCCGAAAACTGAGGCCAAACTGTACAATTCGGGTCGTAAAGCAAGTCAAACCTTCTGTTGTATCGGACAGTCTGGTCCAGTCGAGCGGGTAGTCCGGTCCAGTCGAGCAGACGGTCCTGTCAAGCGGACAGTCCGGTCTGATCCGAAATCGTGCATCTCACTACTAGAGAAAGGCCTAGTAGTGACGCGGGTTAAACTGCTAGTAGTAGCGCACGAGTAATAGCATGGGTGCCACCTGAGCTACTACCAATTAGCTATAACGCATGTCTTGGCCCCGTGCTACTGCTAGCCTTGTGTAGTAGTAGCGTGTGACCGGTTCTACTACTATTGTAAAACCCGCGCTTCTACTATTAATTTCACATTTTTTTTCTGCTGCGTATTTATGCAGTATTTGTACTTGTTTTTACACAGTCCCGACATATACATACAACATTGAGATTATATGATACAACAATGTCTCATCGTCGTCATAGTGATACAACAATGCATGTCTCATAATCATGGAAATAGTGATACAAGTTATCACAAGTCTCGAATACAACTACATTATCCCAACATAGGAATGGGATATGGGCCGGCCCCACGAGGGTGTTTGTGGAGCGTTCCTCTGTAGCGATTTTTTATCCTGTGGTGTGCCCCTGAAGAACCGATTGCTGCCACAGATTTAAAATGTTATTGCATGATAAAACTAATTTGTTTTAAATAGTAAATTTTAGAAGGTGAATACGTTTGAAGGTTGAGAATAATAGCTGAAAAGGTGGACATTTTCAAAATATATCAAACAGTTTTTTGGAAAGACGTTAACATTTTTTGAAACTTAGGTTAGAATTTTTTCAATCTTAGTGACCGTTAAATAAGGTGAATATATTTGAAAACATTTAAGATTCATAATAAATTTAGAACACTTGTTTGAAGTGAACATTTTTTAAATTGTGAACATTTTATAACATGAATTTTTTTAAACAATTGTGAACATTTATCGAAAATAAAAATGATAAAAAGGCAAAAAAAAGACTAAATCCAGTAAAGTTCGACAAGAAACCGAAAATAAAACCCACAAGCGTCGCTCTGTTTCTTCGCCTCTTTGCTAACGCACCTGGCCATCAGTCATCTACAACTAACGTGGATTAGAACGGGCCATACGTCCACAATCCTAGTCGCCGCTGCCGGAGCTTACTCCCACGATGCCACATCGACCCCCTTCTCTTCCCCCTCCAGTGGCCCGTCTGTGAAGAATGGAAATATGACCCATCTGTCCTTTCATTTTTTTTCTACTTAGTTTTTTTATTCCACGCTGACATATATGTGGTGGCGGTGGTGGTGGCGTGTTGGAATAAGATCTCTTTGGTCTCTCCCTACTTTGATGACATCCAATCTGGCCTGGCGAAGGGCCTCTGAGAGTTTGTGTCCACGGATCTGTGGGCTCAGTAGTCACTTTAGATCTGAGAATTTGTGTCCACGGAGACTGTCGAAGCATTTGATCCCGATGGAGGATGTAAGGCACATTAGAAAAAGTCAGATAATGATAAATGCCAGCTATGCGGTATGAGGGACTCGTGGTGGCATTCACTTTTCGATTGCTCAGTCTCTCGGTGTGTGGGCTCTAGTTGATGAAGATATACTTGATTATATACAAGCATTGTGGTGTGGTTATTTTCAGTTGTAGAACATCTACCACAAGATGTTCTGGTGACGATGGTAGTGACTATGTGGGCGATATGGTGGGCTCGACGAAAGGCAATCCATGAGGGACATTTGCAAAGCCCACATCTTTTGTCAAAAGATTCATCGCAGAACTTGTAACTATTCAGAATAGGGCGGGGGAAACAGTACATGCTCTAGCTCCAGTAGGACGACCCGTTGGCATGCAAGGGTGGACTGCACACGAACCTGGAGTGGTAAAAGTCCAAGTTTATGGTGGAGTTTCAAGAAACGGCAGAAAAGGGGCAGCTGCAACCATTTGTAGGGATCATACAAGTCTTTTCTTAGGCTCCTCAGCAATGGTCTTCAATGATATAAATGATCCACCTATGTTGGAAGCGTTGGCGTGCCGTGAAGCTCTTGCCCTAGCACTGGATCTAGATATGGATCAAATCGTTGTTGCATGCGATTGCAAGACAGTGGTGGAAGAAATTCAGACGGGGACAGAAGGGGGACATAGTGCTATCATAAAGGAGATCAAAGCCCAGTCTAGCGAGTTTGCAAGATGTGATTTTATTTTTGAAGGTCGTCAGGGGAATGTTGATGCTCATAACTTACTTAAATTTTGTACTTCTTTATTTCAACCCCTCTATTATTCCTGTAAACCGAAGCACTAGTCAATAAAGTTTGGTTTACCACTCGAAAACAAACTTTAGATCTCAGCAATTAATGTGTGGTTCCTTTGTAAGATAGTTAGTACTCTTCTTTATTTCCAGCGGAACCGGCCAACAGTTTGTTTCTACGACAAAGCATATCTCAGAGACCCAAGGACTTTGTTGTCACGATCAAGGTGCCTTCATCGGTTTCTGATCCTGGACAACCCGGGTAGCTCAAGCGATTTCGCCGTCTTTGGCTTGGCCCTGTGCTTACCTTAAAAAGGTTCAAATACATGTACTCAAATAAATATATAAAAATGTTCCACAACGGCTAACCTGTATTCAAATAATTGTTCACCCCTGTATTTCAAAATGTTTAGCGCGTGTCTTCAAAATGCTTAATATATATACACGAAATGTTCAACATGTTTTAAAAATGGTGAGATGTATTTGAAAACTAGAAAAAACAGCAGAAACCTGTCAAAAACCAATAAATGAATGTGTAAAAACTAAAAGGAAACGATTGTAACCTTCCCAAAAGCAGTAGGCATGTACTTAGAAACTGGCAAAATCAATGCTATTAGGACGGTCCTAATAGCATTCATTTATTGGTTTTTGACGGTTTTCTGCTTGAGTTATATTGGGCCCCATTTTGTTTTTTCGAACCGGGGCCCCGAATTCCTGGAGACAGCCCTGTTAGAACAACTCATCAAACAAATATGTCTAAAAAAACTCATCAAATAAATTTTTGGGTCGCTCCATGTACCACCGTTTTGGAAGCCTCCACCAGTTTTGGGATGCTTCCAGGTGGCTCTTTCGACGTCAGTTTAACGCCTATTTGACGCATTGTAAGTATATTTGTCATTGAATCTTACATAGAAATGGGATATGGGTCAGCCCACAAGGGTGTTCGTGGAGCGCCCCTCTATAGCGAATTTTTTGTCCTTTGGTATGCATCTGAAAAATTGATTTCTGCAAAAGATTTAAAAGGTTATTGCATGATAAAAATAATTTATTTTCAATAGTGAATTTTAGAAGGTGAATATTTTTAAAGTTAGAATAATAGTTGAAAAACTGGACATTTTCTAAATATATCAAACATTTTCTTGGAAACACATTAACATTTTTAGGAACTAAGTTTAGCATTTTTTTATCTTAGTGACCATTAAATAAGGTGAATATATTCGAATGAATACAAAAAATGAAAACATTTAACATTTTCATAAAAAGTATAACACTTCTATTGAAGTTTGACTTTTTTTTACAAATTGAAAACATTTTAAAACATGATTTGTTTTTTGAAAAATTGTGGACATTTATTGTAAAGAAAGATAATAAAAGGAAAAAAGAGACTGAATCCAGTAAAACTTGAAAATAAAAAAAACCAACGAGTGTCTCTCAGCTTCTTCGCCTCTTTGCCAACGCGCCAGTCCAATAGTCACCTACAACTAATATGGATTGATAGCAGACCATACGTCCACAATCATAGTCGCTGCCGCCGGAGCATGCCCCCACGCTGCCGCAACGGCCCCCTTCTCTTCCCCGTTCGGTGGCCTATCGATGAAGAAGGGAGTTGGGACCAATCCGTCCTTTCGTTTTTTTTTCTCCTTAGGTTTTTGATTATGCGGTGACATATACGTGGTGGCGGCGGTGGTGGCATGCTGGAATAACATCTCTTCGGTCTCTACCTACCTCGGTGACGTCCAATCTGGGGCTAGTGAAGGGCCTCTGAGAGTTTGTATCCACCGATCTGTGGACTCATTAGTCACATTAGATCTCAGCAGTTAATGTGTGGTTCCTTTGTAAGATGGTTAATAATCTTCTTACTTTCCAACAGTAGTGGGCAACAGTTTCTTTTTACGACAACACATATCTCGATCAAAGACCCAAGGACTTTGTTGTCATGATGAAGGTGCTTTCATCGGTTTCTTATCCCGGACAACCTGGGTAGGTGAAGCGTCTTCGCTGCCTTGGGCTTGGCCCTGCGCTTATCTTAAAAATGTTCAACTAGATGTATAAAAATGTTCCACAACGGCTAACCTGTACTCAAATAGATGTTCTCTCTATATTTGGAAATGTTTAGGGCATATCTTAAAAATGTTTAACATAAATACAAAAAATGTTCAACATGTCTAACAAAATGGTGAGATGGATTTGAAAAGTAAAAAAAATAGCAGAAAACCATTAAAATCAATAAATGAACGCGTAACAAAAGAACAAGGAAACGATTGTAACCTTCTCAAAACCAGTGGGCACTGTACTTACAAACTTGAAAAATCAATGCTACTAGGACGGTCCTAATAGCATTCATTTATTGGTTTTTGACGGTTTTCTTCTTGAGTTATATTGGGTCCCATTTTGTTTTTTCGCACCGGGCCCCCGAATTTCTGCAGACGTCCCTGTTAGGACAACCCATCAAACAAATTTTTGGATCGCACCATGTACCATCGTTTTCGAAGCCTCCACCAGTTTTGGGATGCTTCCAGGTGGCTATTTCGATGTCAGTTTAACGCCTATTTGACGCATTGTCCGTCTATTTGTCATTGAGTCATACAGAAATGGGATATGGGTCGGCCCACGACGGTGTTTGTGGAACAGATTTAGAAGGTTATTGATTGATAAAAATACCTGTGTAGCAATTTTCTTGTCGTCTTGTGTGCCTCTGAAATACCAATTTCTGCAACAGATTTAGAAGGTTATTGATTAATAAAAATAATTTGTTTTAAATAGTGAATTTTAAAAGGTGAATATTTTGAAAGTTTGAAAATAATAGTTGAAAAACTGGACATTTTCAAAATGTATAAAACATTTTGTTGGAAACACATTAACATTTTTAGAAACTGTGTTTAGCATTTTTTTTATCTTAGTGACCACTAAATAAGGTGAACATATTTGAATGAATGCAAAATTTGAACACATTTAACATTTTCAGAAAAATTAGAACACTTTTTTTGAAGTCGAACATTTTTTTACAAATTGAAAACATTAGTTGTTTTTGAGAAATTATGGACATTTATTGAAAAAGAAAGACAATGAAAAGAAAAGAAAAAGAGACTGAATTCAGTAAAATTGAAAAGAAAGAAAAAAAGCGGAAACCAACGAGTGTCTCTAAGTTTCTTCACCCCTTTCCCAACGCGCCGGGCCAATAGTCACCTTCAAGTAATATGGATTGATAGCAGACCATACGTCCACAATCCTAGTCGCTGCCACCAGAGCTTGCCCCCTGCTGCCGCATCGGCCACCTTCTATTCCCCGTTCGGTGGCCTATCGTTGAAGAAGGGAGTTGGAAACCATCAGACCTTTAATTTTTTTTTTCTCCTTAGGTTTTTGATTCTGGGGTGACATCTACGTAGTCGTGGCAGTCGTGGCGTGTTGCAATAAGGATCTCTTCGGTCTCTACCTACCTCGATGACGTCCAATCTGGCGCGGGTGAAGGGCCTCTGAGAGTTTATGCCCACAAATTTGTGGACTCATTAGACAGGTCGGATCTTAGCAGTTAATGCGTGGTTCCTTTGTAAGATGGTTAATCCTCTTCTTACTTTCCAATAGTAGCGGGCATCAGTTTCTTTCTAGGACCACGCATATCTCAAAGACCCAAGGACTTTGTTGTCATGATCAAGGTGCATTCATTAGTTTCTGATCCCGGATAACCCCGGTAGCTCAAGCGACTTCACCTTCTTGGGCTTGGCCATGTGCTTATCTTGAAAATGTTCAAATAAATGTACAAAAATGTTCCACAACGGTTAACCTGTATACAAATAAATGGCCACCCTATATTTGGAAATGTGTAGCACATATCTTAAAAATGTTTAACATAAATACAAAAAAAATTCAACATGTTTTAAAAAGGTGAGATGGATTTGAAAAGTAGAAAAATAGCAGAAAACTGTTAAAAATAAATAAATGAACGCGTAGAAAAAGAAAAGAAAAGAAACAATTGTTAAGTAATTAGAAACTTGCAAAATCAACGATACTGGGCCTACCCATCAAACGAAGTTTTGGACCGCACCATGTACCACCGTTTCGGAAGCTTCCACCAGTTTTGGGATGCTTCCAGGTGGCTCTTTCATGTCAGTTTAACGCCTATTTGACGAATGTGCTGTCTATTTGTGTTGAATTGTATGTACATATGAATGGGATATGGGCCGACCCAAGAGGGTGTTTGTGGAGCACTCCTCTGTAGCGATATTTGAATGAATGCAAAACTGAAAACATTTAACACTTGTTGAAAATTTAGAACACATGTTTTGAAGTTGAACATTTTTTGAAATTGTGAACATTTTAAAACATGATTTTGTTAAAAAAACATTGTGAAGGTTTATTGTAAAGAAAAAGAGTAAAAAGGCAAAAAAAAAAAAAAAGAGACTGAATACAGTAAACATCTAAATGAAAGAAAATATAAAACACCCCAGCGTAGCTCAGTATCTTCGCCTCTTTGCTAAGACGCCTGGCTATTAGTCACCTGCAAGTAACGTGGATTGATAGCTCACAATATGTCCATAATCCTAGTCGTTGCCGCCGCCGCTTTCGGCCACACTGCCGCATCCGACCCTTTTCTTCTGCGTCCGGTGGCCCGTCTGTGAAGATGGGAGTTGGGACCCATCCATCCTATCATTTTTTTCCCTTTCGGTTTTTGATTCTACAGTGACATCCAGGTACTGTCGGCGGTGGTGACGTGTTAGAATAAGATCTCTTCCGTCTCTCGCTACCTCAATGACGTCCAATCTGGCGCCGGTGAAGGGCCTCTGGTAGTTTTGTCCACGGGTCTGTGGACCCACTAGTCACTTCAGATCTCACCAGTAAATGTGTCGTTCCTTTGTAAGATTGTAATACTCTTGTTCCTTTCCAACGGTAGCGGGCAACAGTTTCCTTTTACGACAATGCATATCTGAAAGACCCAAGGACTTTGTTGTCACCATCAAGTTGCATTCATTGGTTTCTGGTCCGGGACAACCCAAGTAGCTGAAGCGACTTCACCGTCTTGGGCTCGGCCCTGCGCTTGCCTTAAATTTTTTCAAATAAATGTATATAAATGTTCCACAACGGCTAACTTGTATTCAAATAAATGTTCACCCTGTATTTGAAAATCTTTAGCGCATATCTTAAAAATGTTCAACATATATACAAAAAATGTTCAACATGTTTAAAAAAGGGTCGCGCTAATTGCCACACGTGTGGCAGGAAGGGAGACGCACCACACGTTTCTAATGTAAACAGATTGCCACGTCATCGCATTTATGCATGTAGGAATCTTTTTGGATTTTCAGTTTTTAAAATGTTTTATCTCTTAAACGAAAAATCCGATTGAAAATCCGTTTTCACCATTAAATCCCTCGCGATGAGATTTTCGAAACTAGATCCCATGTTGATATGTTTTGATGAATTTTTTTTTGGATTAAAAGTTGCCATGTCTATTGCATATGAATTGCCATGATGTTTACACTGAAGTTGCCATGATATATTTCAGCTATTTTCTTCTACATTTAAAAGTAAATTTTGACATTTATAAAACAGGGAATTAAGAAACTAAACTTGCCATGAACCATAAACTAAAATTGCCATGATACATGCACGTCAAATTGCTATGGTTCATACAAAAAATAATTTTCATGGTGAAAGTACTGGAGTTGCCATCATCAAAATACTAAAATTGCCATGATCTACAAACTAAAATTGCCACATGGCAACTTTTGTTTAAGCCCTATGACAACTGCAGTGTAAACATCGTGGCAACTTCTGGAAAAAAAAATTCGTCGAAACATATCAACATGGGGTCTAATTTCGAAGATCTCGTCGAGACGGATTTAATGGTGAAAACGGATTCTTAGTTCGCTTTTTTATTTAGGAGATACAACATTTTTAAGCCGAAAACCAAAAAAAATTCTGCTGATGTCATGTATTCATACGTGGCAAAATGAGTGGTGGTGGAGGCGTGTGGGCGATGTACAAACGCCCACACGTATGGGCGTTAACATTTCCGTTAAAAAAGGTGAGATGTATTTGAAAAGCAGAAAAAATAGCAGAAAGCCGTTAAAAACCAATAAATGAATGTGTAACAAAAGAAAAAGAAAACGATTGTACCCTTCCAAACAAAAACAATAAGCATTCTACATAGAAACTTGCAAAATTAACGCTATTGGGTAAAGCCATCACACAAATTCATGGACCGCACTATGTGCCACCGTTTCGGAAGCTTCCACCAGTTTTGGGATGCTTCCAGGTGGCTCTATCTATGTCAGTTTATCTCCTATTTGACGCATTCTCCGTCTATTTGTCGTTGAATCGTCCATAGGAATGGGATATGGGCTGGCCCACAAGGAAGTTCGTCGAGCGCTCCTGTGTAGTGATTTTTTGTCCTTCGGTTTGCCTCTGAAAAACCAATTGCTGGTACATATTTAAAAAGTTATTAGATGATAAGAATAATTTGTTTTAAATACTAAATTATAGAATGTGATTATTTTTATAGTTTGATAATTATAGTGAAAAACATGGAAATTTTCAAAATGCACAGAACATTTTTTTGAGAGACATTAACATTTTTTCAAACGTAGGTTAGCATATTTTTATATTAGTAACCATTAACTAAGGTGAATATATTTGAATGAATGGATAAATTGAAAACATCTAACATTTGTAAAAAGTTAGAACACTTTTTTGAAGTTGAGCATTTTTTTAAATTGTGAATATTTTAAAGCATGAATTGTTTTTAAAAATTGTGAACATTTATTGAAAAGAAAAACCAAAAAAAAGTGAATGAATCCGATAAAATTTGAAAAGAAAGAAAAAATAAAAGCTCCGAGCATCGTTTAGTTTTTTTGCCTCTTTGCTAACGTGCCTGGCCATTAGTCACCTATAACTAACGTGGATTGGTAGCAGATCATACGTCCACAATCATAGTCGTCGCCACCGGACCTTGCCCCCACACTGCCGCATCGGCCCCTTTCTCTTCCCCATCCGGTGGTCGGTCGGTGACGAAGGGAGTTGGGACCCATCCGTCCTTTACATATTTTTTTCTCCTTGGGTTTTTTATTCCGCCGTGATATTTACGTGGTGGTGGTTGTGGTGGCATGTTGGAATAAGATCTCTTCGTTCTCTCCCTACCTCGATGACGTCCAGTCTGGCGCTGGCGAAGGGCCTCTGAGAGTTTGTGTCCCTGGATCTGTGGACTCACTAGTCATTTCAGTCTGAACAATTAATGTGTCGTTCCTTTGTAAGATGGTTAATACTTTTCTTCCTTTCCAACGGTAGCGGGCAGCAGTTTATTTCTACGACAACGCATATCTCAAAGACCCAAGGACTTTGTTGTCACGATCAAGGTGTATGCATCGGTTTCTGATCCCCGACAACCCGGGTAACTCGAGCGACTTAAAAACCCTTAAAGACGACTCCCTTGGCGGACTCTTTGTTGCAGTATAGATGGTTCCTTGCTGCACCAATGCTCTTCTCACTGTGGAAGGTTCCCGTCAAAGGCAATCGTCAGTGCTAGGGGTTGTCATTTTTTTATCTTGCAATGTAAATTGCAATTTGTGCTAACAAGACACACATCATTTTATTTTGAGAGATGGCACACCACACCGTATGTGCATCTTCTTAAATATACACTATTCTTTTTACAAATTATGTGGTGAATGTTTTTAATATCAAAATAAAGAGTACTTGTTATTTCACATTATTACTTTGGCATGCGCTAGTTCCACAATGACATTAATAATTAGAAGAAAAAAACAGGGAAATACCCCTTGGTTCCTGAGTGTATAAACACCCAGGAATTAGAAGAAAAAAATTAATAATTAGAAGACAAGTAAAAAAAGTTCTGATTTTTTAAGAATAAACTTGACTTTCTTTTGCGCTAGTATGTAATTTTTTGCCAACCAGAACCCAGTGTTGAATTCAAGGCGAAAATAACAACTTTTTGGTCAAAATAGTGTGAATAGTGCCTTGTATATATCAGTAAAAAAATTGGCCAGAAGTCAACACTGGGTTTTGGTTGATGAAAAATTACATACTGGTCTAAAGGAAAGTCAAGTTTATTCCAAAAATACTTCTGAATTTTTTGACTTTTCTTGTAATTATTTTTCCAATTCCTGGGTCTATATACACCCAGGAACCAAACGTCTACACCCTTCATATTCATCCCTTCAATGATTTAGCATGAAACTGGACCTTGTATGTTACCTTCTATATGAAAACTATATATGTTCGAAAGTATTGCACTTTTATACCTCGAAATAGTCCATATGATACTAGTACCCTTTTTACTACTTTTGGTGGTTGCATCATGCTCTCAGATGCTTGGGGAGTCGATGAAAGGGTATATTGAACTACTATATATATATATATATATATATATATATATATATATATATATATATATATATATACTCAAATCAACTTAGCATTGGTTATTTAGATTACCTCCCTAGTATAAAATGGGCCTTTAGTCCCGGTTTTAGAAGGCCTTTAGTCCCGGTTCTGCAACAGGGACAAAATGATCAGGACTAATGCCCATTACTTTTAGTCTCGGTTGGCATACGAACTGGGAATAAAGGAGCTCCACGTGGCCGCTGTCTGGACCGGATGGGATCCGGATGGGACTAATGAGCTTTCTATGTTTGGCTAAGCACAAGTGTCTGATCTGGATTCATTGATAAAATGTTTATAATTTGTTGATCTGGTACTAGCTAAGGTATAAAATTGTGAATCCCTGAATCACTATATACAATGTCTATCCAGTTGCTGCAACTGTTTTTATTTGATTTTAGGAGTTGAACTTGAGCATGAAGTCACATGTTTCACCCTTTGACCAAAAATTCAAAAAAAAAACTTAAATTTGAGGATAATTTTTTTCTTTTGAGAATTTGAGGATTCTAAAAGTTTGGAAAACAGCCTACTGCCGTCGAAATCGGAACCGGCTTCTCGTGCTGAACATTTTGATATATTATACATTTCTTTCGACATCGTATGCAAAAGTTATAGTCATTTTACTTTTTCATAACACATTTTTGCAAAACATGTTGAAATATATGTTTTTTATGTTTCCTAACTAGTAGATGTAATAACATAATTACATCTCGAAGGATTTTAATTTTTGAATTTTTTATCATTTTTTTTTCAAAACTGAAATGGCGATAGGGGGGGCGTAGACTTTGAAAATTGCAAAACTCCTTTAGTTCAGGATGGTCCGTCCTAGCGAGAGTCACAACTAAGTTAACCAAGCCAGAGTTACATTATATTAAAGTGGCAAAAAGAACTACTTTTTAATATAGCAAAACTAATTCTATCAACTATTATTAAAGGCTAAACAACTATTAATACAAAATTGTAGAAAAATTAATATAAATTAATTATAAAAACTTACATACTATTGTGTAACAGAAATATACTACAACATGTTAAAATCTGCAGAAAGAACTAACTAAAAATAACTGAAAACAACAATTAAAGGACTAAAACAACTATATAAGCAAATCAATAATTTTTAATTTAAATCCTAATTTAGATTATTCTAAAATAACCAAATAAATCTTACTGTGACAACAATCTAACATATGACATGGAGCAAAAAATAAATTAAAAACTATTTTAAACTTAAATTATTCACAATATAGGGTTTGAAGCAAATTTGAATAAATTTATATTCAAATCATTCAAATTTGAAAACTAATGGCACAAACAGAACATAGACAAAATTTTGAATCTGATGCAAATAGAATCACCCAAAAACATCACATATCCTAACAGATATAAGCAATTTAAAACAAAAACTAAAAACAAAAAAATGGAGAAACAGAAAATAAACTTTCAGAAGCCTTTAGTCCCGGTTGGAGACATCAACCGGGACTAAAGCCTCAACCCCTTTAGTCCCGGTTGGTGTCTCCAACTAGGACTAAAGGTCTAATCTTTAGTCCTGGCTGGAGAGACCAACCGGGACTAAGGGGCGCGATCCCCTTTAGTCCCGGTTGGTGCCCATAGTCCCGGTTGGTGTCTCCAGCCGGGACTAAAGGTCCTATTTGAACCGGGACTGATGCCTACCCGGCGCCCTAGACGCTCGAACCGGGACTAATGCTCACATTAGTCCTGGTTCGTAATGCAAGCGTGACTAATGTGTAGATCGAGTTTGGACCAAAGCCTTGTTTTCTACTAGTGCCTAATCCTTCCATGATTATTGTATCCTCTACTCCTATATAATTGTATAACCACGCCATGATTATATGACTTAAGTACTAATAACTAGTTATCAACTACCTTGTAGGTAACTGTAATTGTTAACACATGCACTCTAGTTTTTCTTTCTCACTTCAACCTTGGAGTTTAGTTACAACCTTTAACATATCATACTTGTTGGTTTATTAACTGTAAAAATAGAAATAATTAATGTAAATTGAAGCTAAGAATATATCATTTAACAATATAGATGGGCACATTTATTCTACTACCATTGCTTACTTAACTACAAGATGCTATTGAGCTAATTAAATTAACAAAGAACCTATTAATTATTGTATCCTCTTCACCATAAATTGATGTACACAGTTTAGGTCATATCGACCGCACTTGTCCCGACAAGTGAATACACCATCATAATGGAGCACTACATGTTTAGAAATCACATACAAATAGCTAGACTCAAACTTTAAAGCAACATCACACGGCCGATGGCAATGGCGGAGCTACGTGGGCGCGAACCTGGGCCGTCGCCCGCAGCGAAGGTAATTTTTTTACTGCCCCTATGTATTACATACACCCCACAACCAGAAGGCCCATTTATCAACTACTACTACTAGTCTTCGTTGCCTGGAGCCCTGGAGACGAACGAATCCAGCCACCACCCACTAGTGCCGCAACGACCTAATCGGTTTCCCCTTTGACCTGCTGCCCGTGACCGCGGACGCCTGAGCATGGGGGTGGGGAATCGGCGTCCGGCAGACCGGCCGTTGTGGCTTGCCAGCGTGGCCGCGTGGGGTTGACCGCTAGCAGCTGGTGGGCAGCCGGCTAGGGCTGGCCGCTTTTGCATCCACTCCTCCACTCTGGCCTCCTTCCTTGTAGTGCCTTAGTGAGCAGGTGAGCAGCTCACCTTGCTGGATCTCTGTCTATATCTCCCCTCTGCAAATTGTAGAACGTTCAATTATTTTGATTTTGATCGGTCAGCTGGCTCAGTTCGTGCAGATGGAGACACTGCTTTCAACTATTTTGTTCTCTTTTGAGTTCATATTTGTCTTATGTCTAATGGAAAAAATATTGGAGATAACTAAAGATCTTGGTCAAGCTTTGCAAAAGAAATCACAGGACATAGTAAATGCCATGTGTCTAGTGTTCACAACAAAGGTTTGTCTTGATGAAATGAGATGAGATGATGGTTGGGAGGCCTTTTTTGATAGGGTTGTTGACTTCTATGTAAATCATTCCACTGATATTCCAGGTTTGGGAGATACTTACATTATGCGTGGTGATCGTGTTCGTCACCAACCAGATCATTTTACTAAGGAGCATTATTTCCGGGTGGACGTATTTTGCGCAACACTTGATACTCAGCTACATGAATTATAATTCAGGTTCAATGACAAGGTACTGGATCCATTGACCAATTGTGCTACCCTGATCCCTAAAAATAAATTCAGATATTTCAAAGCTAGTGATATTTGTGAGTTAGTCATTATCAAACATATTTCACCCAACAGGAAATCTATGGTTTGAAAAATGTGTTGTGGATGCCTCAAATGATAAAGAGTTGAAAAATGTGTCAACCTTAACAAATATTTGTCTATGTATGTTTGAGACAGGGAGACATTCTATCTACAATTTGATTGATCAATTGTTGCAATTGCTTTTGTCTCTTCCAGTTTCTACAACAAGTGCCGAGTGAGCATTCTCAACTTTGAAGATCATTAAGACAGGGCTATGTAACACCATGGAAGATGATTATCTAGCCAATAGCTTGCTTGTAAATATAGAGAGTGAAATCACGGAGAAATTCAGCTATGAAGATGTTCTTATGCACTTTAAGGGTGCAAAGAAACGAAAAGCTAATCTGTAGTGCAATGTTGCTATATTGAACCGAATGCTCCATGATTAAATGGTATTGGTATAGTTCCTTTTGTTACGGAGTAGGTTATATATATATAATTAAAATTAGAAATGTATTTTGTAAGCGGCTGTGGAGAAGATCAATATAAGTGTCTAAGTTTCTTAATATTTGCAATATATAACTTGTTGTATTCGTATGATTTTGTGTTTGAATTTTTTTACAGCTTTGCCCCACTAGAAATTTCTTTCAAGCTCCGGCACTGCCCGACGGATCACGTATGAGAACTAGACATGGTGTAGAAATACAATATTAAGGTAGCCAAAAGATGCATTAGAAGCAATGATTTAAATTGCGGGAGAAACGTTTAGCACCATGTCTGGCATGACGAATGTGTAGGCTAATTGGTGCTATCGCCGGTGAAATCGACACGATCTCTTGCAGTTCACAATAGCAATCAAAACACGGGGCTGATTCCCAGTAGCGCACGATAGGTCAATGATCTTGTCCGTTTAATCATTACTATCTGATACATATAGATATCTCATATATGTCTTGCTCTCCATGTTTGAATAATTTCCCTAGTTTTTGGTTATAAGGAAGAACCCAGTTTATTATATGATTGAAATATGGTACTCCCTCCGGTCCTTTTTACTCTGCATATTAGATTTGTGTCAAGTCAAACTTTACAAAGTTTGACCAAATTTATATTAAAAAATATTAACATGTACAATACAAAATATACATACTATGAAACTACATTTCGCTATGAATTTAACAATATTGATTTGGCATTGTGAATGTTGATACTTTTTTCTATAAGTTTGGTCAAAGTAGAGATACTTTGGCTTTGAATAAAACTTATATGCAGACTATAAAAGGATTGGAGGGAGTAATATATTTGATCTACGTGACCTAGACATGATGATATTCTTCACGATGTTGTGTGAATGTTGGCCGCACAACTTATGCCATAATGGGAAGTGATGGGTGTCAGTGCAACTATAATGTGGGGTTAGAATTTAGGGGACATAAGCTACCTCTCTCACTAGCATACCTTTGGTAAGGGATACACAGAGACCCATATGTTTAGGTCAAATCCACGGGGAGATCCTTAATCATCTTCTTACTACGGCGTCAGATACGGAGGGGTCATGATGGTTCTGTGTGGTTTGTGTTTTTGCCCCTACATTTACAGTAACATGTATGGTTCATATATATTCATCCCTTTAATTATTTAGCATGAAACTCGACCTTTTATACCTTATATAGGAAAACTATACATGTTTGGAAATATTGCGCATTTATACTACCTACATTGTCCATTCGAATTAATATCATTTTTGCTACTTTTGATATTTGCATCATGCTCTCATGTATACCTGGCCATCTGCCAGGCCGGGCCTACCAAAGCCCGAGGCAGAAAACCTAGGCCCGAGCCCGGCCCGGCCCGGTCATCAGGCCTGGTTTTGGGCCCAAGCCTAGCCCGAAAGTGATATAGCCCTCCAGGCTTTGGGCCGTGGGCCGGGCCCGTTCAGTATATTGTGAAAATGGCGGGCCCGGGCCGGCCTTCGGGCTCAAAATCTTGTCCTGGCCCGTGTGCAGCGTCGGGTCGGGCTTTTTTAGGACGGGCTGCCCATGGCCAGGACTACTCTCATGTGATTGTTGGTATGATGAAAGGGATATATTAAACCAATATATAACCTCTTAACACTGGTTATTTAGTTTACAATAGCCTTCCATGATTATTGTATCGTCTACTAGTATATAAACGTATGGCGAAACCATGATTAAATGACCTAAGACTAAGAAGTAGTAATCAACTAGCTGGTATGTGACTGTAATGGTTGACACATGCGCTCCAGTGTCTTCTCTCATTTTAACCTTTGAGTTTAGTTACAACCTTTAACGTATCATACATGTGTGGTTTATTCAACTCTAAGAATAGAATAAAAACTATATAACAAAGTTGGGTGCATCTCATTTACGATTATAGATGGACATTTTGATTCTACTAGACACGCACCAGTAGAAAACAGGGCTTTCATTCGGGCCTGGCCAGCCCATTAGTCCCGGTTATTCAGGAACCGGGACCCATGGGGGGGATTAGACCCGGTTCATGAGCCCAGGGGTCCGGCCGGGGCCTTGTGGGCATTGGTCCCGGTTCGTCTGGATCCATTTGTCCCGGTTCTAAGCACGAACCGGGACTAATGGGCCGCACTCCTGGCCCACAGCCATTGGTACCGGTTCATGCCTTGAACCGGTGTAGAAGGGGGGGCTTTAGTCCCGGTTCATGCCACGAACCGGGACAGATAATTTGCCTATATATACCCATCACCGCGGCAGAGCACTCTGTTTTTTCTGGCTGGCGAGGGGAGGGCATTTGGGTGCTCTAGCTCACCTCCTATGCACATGAGGTGTTCGATGAAATGTCCGAGCCACACTAGTTAATCTTTCTCCTCTCGAAACTCGACCTCCGAGCTACATTTTCTCCGAGATTTGTCTAGATTTAGCGGTCCGTCATGCCCCGTCCCCGTCTTCACCGCCGTCGATTGGCCGCGCCGATCTCGTCGCCGGCACCACCGTGGTGAGCCTCTTGTTCTTATCTTCTTTTTGAAACAAAAAATTCTTACTTCAGATATATACTTGTCTAATTTTCTTACTTTTATTATTCCTTGTTATTATATAGTGCGATGGTTTTGGTATCCTCCCCCATCGGCCCTTGTCCTGTCGATGATTCAGATGTGGTATATATTATCTTTTGATAACTATTTGGTTCATTTATTGTTTATGACAATTATGCCGACCAACGTGACATAGATTTTATTTATCTAGGAGGTTGTTGAACCGGAAATTCCAACCGACCCTATTGTCGAGAGGATAAAGTTAGTTTAAGAAGAAAACAATTACTTGAAGGAAAAAATAAGAAAAATAGAGGAGGAGAAGATAATATTGGAGTTGCATGTTGCGGATGTCGTCGATGATCAAAAGATCAAGATGGATGCAATGCGTTTGAAGATTAAAAAGATTAGAAAATATGCCATTCATACCGAGGCTTGGTATCATTATGCAGTTGGATCGGTTGTTACCTTGGTTGCGATTATGATCGCATTTGTTTTTGCATTGAAATGTTTTACATAATTTAAGTGTATGGTTTAATTAGATGCTCTGGAGAGCTATATGTTGTTCAATGAGAACTATGTATGTACTTTGGTTTTAATGTGATGATGAACTTCTATTAATTTTGTCACTTATCTATTCATGAGAGGGTTGTAAATTGATGATGTGGCTTTGAATGGTGCATTTTGAACACAGAAAAATGAAATCCCTTTGTAACAGACGAGTTTCTGTATGAAACCCTGATACTTCGAAGGAGATTGTCCGTTTTGTACACGAAGTGCATCCAGTTTTTGCCGTAACCCTCTGTACTTTCTTGCACATGCTATGTGGGTGAAATGATGATATCATGCCAACTTGGAACCTTTTCAGAGTTCATTTCAAATGCTTTTCAATTCCATGGTCTTATAGCTCAAAATAATCAGTAAATGCATGAAAAATAACAAATGAAGTCAGAAAGGGTTGTAAATTGATGATGTGGCTTTGAATGGTGCATTTTGAACACATAAAAACTATGGAGTTCAAATAAGTTCAAAAAAATGAAATCCCTTTGTAACAGACGAGTTTCCGTATGAAACCTTGATACTTTGAAGGAGATTATCTGTTTTGTACACGAAGTGCATCCAGTTTTTGCCGTAACCCTCCGTACTTTCTTGCACATGCTATGTGGGTGAAATGATGATACCATGCCAACTTGGAACCTTTTCAGAGTTCATATCAAATGCTTTTCTATTTCATGGTCTAATAGCTCAAAATAATCAGTAAATGCATGAAAAATAACAAATGAAGTCAGAAAGGGTTGTAAATTGATGATGTGGCTTTGAATGATGCATTTTGAACACAGAAAAACTATGGAGTTCAAATAAGTTCAAAAAAATGTAATCCCTTTGTAACAGACGAGTTTTCGTATGAAACCCTGATACTTCGAAGGAGATTGTCCGTTTTGTACACGAAGTGCATCCAATTTTTGCCATAACCCTCTGTACTTTCTTGCACATGCTATGTGGGTGAAATGATGATACCATGCCAACTTGGAACCTTTTCAGAGTTCATTTCAAATGCTTTTCAATTTCATGGTCTTATAGCTCAAAATAATCAGTAAATGCATGAAAAATAACAAATGAAGTTAGAAACAAAATAAAATAAAATAAATAAGTAATTTTTAACAAAATAATTAAACTTTAATAAAATAGATAAGTAGAAACAAAAAAATAAACTTTAATAACATAAATAAAATTTATGAAACTAAAATTATCAAAGTATTTTCTGTTCAAAACATTATAAGCAACCTCTAGTATTATTGAAACTAAAATTATATAAAATTGATGCAACTAAAATTATCAAAGTATTTTATGTTCAAAATCATTAAAAGCAAAAAGAATTTTCATAAACAACTTGTTTTTTAGAAACTTTAATAGCAAAAAGAATTATCATAAAATGAAATTAATAAGTAATTATAAACAAAATAAAATAAAACAAATAAGTATTTTGTTGTAAGTAGAAAGAAAAAAATAAAGCAAAAAAGAAAACAAAAAAACTAGGAAAAAATAAAAAAAATTGCCACCAACTGGGCCGGTTGGTGGCAAGAATCGGGACTAAAGGGGGTGCATTGTTACCGGTTCGTGGCACCAACCGGTAGCAATGCCCCCCCTTTAGTCCCGGTTGGTGCCACCAACCGGGACTAAAGGCCTCTGCTTCCCGCCCTTTGGACTGCTGAAAAGAGACCTTCGGTCCCGGTTGGTGGTACCAACCGGGACTAAAGGGTAGCATCGGTCCCGGTTGGTGCGAAGAACCGGGACCAAAGCCTTTGCTATATAAGAAACACTTAGCAGTTTCTGCAAAAGTCACTTCTTCTCCGCCCCGACGCCCCCACACCGCTCCTCGTCACCGTCGCCGCCGAGCCCTGCCCCGACGCCGTCACCCGCGCCCTCGCCCGCGCCGTCTCCGATCGCCGCCCTGCCCGACGCCGTCGCCTCGCCCGACGCCGCCGCCGCCGCCGCGCCTCTGCCCACCCTGCCCTGCCTACCCTACTACGACGCGCAGACGCCTGCCCGCCTCAGTAGTCACCGTCTCGCTGCCCCGCCCGTTAAATCGCCGTCGCCCGGCGCCCCCTGCCCTCGTCGCCGACCCGCGCCCTGCCCATCCTCGCCTTGGTCCGCCGGCGCCTCCCTGTTTTTGTTTTTTAAATATATGTGATGATTTATATGCGTGTTTTTTCATATATATGATGATATATATGATTGTTATCATAATTGTTTTTGTTCATATATATGATGATTTTTTATAGGATATGATGTTTTTTCAGATTATATGTATATGATTTTTTATAGAATATGATGTTTTTGCTTTTTTATAAAAATGTATATATGTTTGTATGTTCTCTATGTATATATGTTCATATATACAAAAGTTAGATTTTTAGAAAAGTTTTATCTATATATGTTCTCTAATTTAGTACATTTTAGGTTAGTTTTATTTTTAGAAAAGTTTTATATATCTAGCTATAGGAAAGGAAGAAGAAGAAAAAGAATGAGAGGAAAAAGGAAAATAAGAAGAGGAATAAAGGAGAAGAAGAGGAGAGGAAGAAGAGGAGAAATAAATAAGAAGAGGAAGAAAGGTTTGAGATCACAGCAATCGCGCGCGATGGCAAGCCGATTGAACCCATCTGGACAAGGGATGCATTTCGTGCTCAGTGCGGGCTTCTTGTTAGGGACAAGATCCCGATCAGTATCCACCAATGGTTAAAGGCTAAGAAAGAAGACCCTGAGGTGTCTTATGTCTCCGATATGCAGAAAGAAGATCTTTGGACAACGCTTAAGGAAAATTTCACCCTACCGCCAGAGGAGGATCTGGAGAAGCCAGTTAAAGAGGAATTGATAAAGTCTCATGCTCTTAAGAAGATGGCAGAACTATTCAGGAGGTGGAAGAATGAGCTGAAAACATAGTTTGTCGACGAAGAACTGACACCAGTATTCACCGGAAAGTATGAGAAGATCAGAGATCACTGGCCTGCATTTGTGGCCCACAAGACATCGGAAAAGAGTAAGAAGATGTCAGCGACAAACAAGAAAAATGCTGCGAAGAAGTAGCATCACCATCGCACGGGGTCAGGTGGCTACCTCAAAGCCCGACCTTTGTGGGACAAGGCTAAGAATGACCTGATTGCTAAAGGGGTCGAACCAGTGACATTGAACTGACCAGACCGTTGCTGGACTTGGTTCTTAGGGGTTGGTGGAACCTTGGACCCTGTATCAGGGAAGTTCGTTTGGACGGAAGAGCAACTGCGAATACCCGTCAGGAGGCTTCGGGAGTACATCGAGAAAGCGCAGCAAGGGACGTTCGTTCCAGACAGAGAGAACGACGAGCTCACAATGGCCCTCGAGAATCCTAAGCACCCTGGACGGACACGAGGCACGCCAAGCTCCCTTCCGTGGAAGGCTGAGTTTTCGGACGCAGGGGGTTACAAAAGCCAGGAGAGGAGGAATAAAGTGGAGCATAGCCAACTGTAGGCGTTGCACGAAAGGGTACAAGGGCTAGAGCAACGAGAAGCAGATCGCAGCGAACGACCTGCCGAAGCTTCCCTTGAAGCTACCCCGCCATCTCAGTGGAGAAGCAGCGTGGCTTCCATCGAGCAGACTCAGCAGCTGGAGCCTGTCTTCACGGTTCCTGCTAGCTACCCCATGGATGCTATCACGGAGTCTCAACATTTCCACCTTATGGCGCGATGGATGACATTGAAAGTCAAGGCGGCTGTTGGCTCTGTTTTACCTACTGAACCTGGCACAACCTACCATGGCCGGTCGATTCCAGAAGGATATGCTAGGGTGATGGTGGATCAAATAACGGACGGATTTGAGGACCTTGAGCTTGACCACCCTACGGGTGAAGGGGAGATTCGGCTGGATTCTTCTCTGAAGACTCCATGCCTATGGCGGAAGAAGCTCATCAACCTTCCGAACTGGACGCCTCCGCCTCCTCCTCCTCCTCCGGCGAGTCAGGACACTCCGCCTCCTCCTCCGGCGAGTGATCAGGACACTCAGCATCCTTCTCCGGCGCGTGGCGGCACTCCGCCTCCTTCTCCGCCTGCGCCGGCGCGCCCGAGCAACCAACCTCCTCCTTCTCCGCTTCGTCAACAAGGGCGGAAGAGACCCGCCGCTGCTCCGGCTGCTCCGGTGCGTCGTCCTTCTCCTCCGCCTCGTATGAAAGGAAAGACAGCCGCAGCCGCTCCGTCTACTCCGGCGTCTAGCAGTACAACCAGAAGCAGGCAATACAGATACGGTCCTTCTCTGAAGACTCCGAAGAAGTTACCATACGAGAGGAGCCAGGAGGAAAACACGAAAATCGTGCAAGCCGAAGTGACCAACTTCCGGAGGAGAAGATAGATCAGGTAAAAGCGAAGCGTACTCTGGCTGCCCTGAAGAAACCATCAAAGTCTCCGATGAAAGGAAACTATGAGCGCATTCTTACAAAGTCATTTATCGAAGCGGAGCGGTCGGGAAGTACTGTCAGTGGTCAAAGGTTAGCAGAACGACGAGCTGGGAAAAAAGTTGCCCAGCTCGGCGAACAAGCGAACCAATCGTTACCCCCGCTCCAGGTGTCTAGCATCGTCGCTAATCATCCGGGCGGGACAATGGTGCCCGGTTATAACCATCTTTTAGATTACCTGCCCGAAGATGCACATTTTGATATAATGGAGGTGGACGAACACAAATACGTGTACGGGAAGCCTCTCATCAAACATGAAAGATCTCTAACAACGATGATGCGAAGATTCCATGATTGGTACATGAAAACCTGCAGAGAGTCTGAGGGGAGGAATATTTTGACGCTGAGAGTTAGAGAGGAGCATGACCTCGTTGGAATTGAACTGTTGAATGTTCCATTTGAGGAGTTCTTCGCGTTTTTCAATCTAAAGGCCCTCGATAAATTAATGATCACTTGCTACTGCCTGTAAGTACTACTTCTGTCATTAAGTCTCTATATATAGGTCAGCTCTTTCATTGCATGTATTTTTAATTATCCTCACTATATTATGCAGATTGAAGATCGCCGAATTGAAGAAAAGACAAATCGGTGATATTGGGTTCATTAACACAAATCTCATAGATGCATATATGGTTGAATTTCAGGACAAAGATACCGAGGCCAAACTGCTACAATCGTTTGTATTAAATCAAAACAAAGCTATAATACTCTTCCCTTACGAATTCCAGTGAGTGTTACTGTCGTGTGCATATTCTATTTCCCTTATTAGTCGAGGTTATAGTAATTTAATTGATGAGTTATGCATGCATGCGTGGCTTCCAGTCTATTCTCCTAGAGATTAAGCTTGAGTAGGGACTAGTAACCGTCTTAGACTCGAGACGAAAAGATCCCAAGGAGTATGCTGACATGACTGAAATTCTAGAGAAGTAAGTTAAATCGATCATTATCGTACCATATCGGCAACTTCAATTTGTTCATTTCCTAATACCAAGTAATTGTTTTCTTTGTCTGCCAGGGTTTGGAAAAATTCACCTCAGAAACTCCAGGACTGCCGAAGAAGCTGGAATTTAGACACCCGAAAGTAAGTACTATAGTAGCATGTTCCACGCATCTCGTACTAATTCAAGCGCTAGTTTCATCAATACCTTTGGCATGCTTGCTAATTATCAGTTTGATTGACCTCTATTTCTTTTAAAGTGGTTGTGGCAGGAACAAGGGAATAATTACTGTGGATACTACGTCTGCGAGTCCATCCGCCACACGACCTGTGAGCGGGGCTACTCTGACAAACAATATGAAGTGCGTAAATAATAATATTCACAATTTTATTTTATTACCATCATTTGTGTTCAGTTTCATTTATTCATATATATGTATTGACCCCTTCTTCAAATTAGATATTTCGGATGTGGGATGAACTCCTACCACCAGATCGTATGCGAGGAATTCAAGAGGAATTAGCGGCATTCTTTCTTGACCACGTGATCACTAAAGACGGAGAATACTATGTGGACCTTGATCAGTTTGATTTTAATTAGGAGATTATATTGTAAGTGATACTTATATTGTATATATGTAGCCAGTAGCGTCGGATAGATATACGAAACTTGTTGTTCGACCAATCTCTCAGAGAAGGAGAGGTGGTCGATATCACTTCTCTTTGTATGCATCTGTTCATGACAATCTTCTGTTTCCTTCATTTGCTTACTAGCTAGCGTGTCTAGTCCTTTCTATACGTATAATATGTAACGTCGACCAAGCACGGAGATAAGAGAGAACACTTCTCTCTATTAATTAGCTAGCTAATATAATATATGAAACACCTAAAATTAACCCCCCCCCCCCCCCCCAAAACCCCCTAACCCCCTCCCCCCTTCAAAAAAAACCCCAGCCCCTGAAATGTTGACGCGTGGATGCCTATTGGTCCTGGTTAGTGCCACCAACCGGGACCAAAGGGCCTCCTGCCTGGGCTTGCCGCACAGGCCATGTGAAGACCCATCTGTCCCGGTTCGTGTAAGAACCGGGACTAAAGGCCAAGGGCATTAATAACGATCTTTTAGTCCCGGTTCCAAAACTGGGACAGAAGGCCCCCATGAACCGGCACAAAAGGCCCTTTCTCTACTAGTGACCGGGGTTGTACCAACAAACGAATACACCATTGTAATGGAGCACTACAAGTTTAGCGATCACATACAAGAACAAAACATGCATGGTGTAGAAATACAACATTGGTAGCCACAACTGCATTAAAACACGTAGAATTAATTAACTAGCAAAGTCAAACACTTAAAACAAAAATACTAAAATTCTTGTATGCATTGATCGAGTTCTTCTTTTAACACAGATTGTAGTGATGAAGATCTTATAGATGCCGGGCCTCAGTTCACCAAGCACTAATCTAAGAAAAAAGCTTGAGCAGCTGCGCTCTTAGTGCTGGAGTAGAAATTGTAGACGCGGCTGTCATTGCCATTGACCACGTTCCCGTACATGCCCCTGTTGCTTGGGTAATACTGCTGCTGCTGCTGCTGCTGCATGTCTCTCTTGGCCGTCGGGTGGTGGAACTGGTGAGCTTTTCAGTCATCACCATTGCCCCCGCCGCCGCTCTGTAGCCCATGGTGGAAGTGGAAGCGGAACATGCCCTGCATCGCCGCCATTGTGATGGGCATTGCCTCAGCTGCCGGTCCCGACATCTGATGATCCATGGCGTGCATGAATGGGAAGCTGTCAATCTGCGCCGCCGCCCATTGCTCCATCCCGTTCCCATGGGCCTGGTGGTGGTGTTGCTGCGCACAGCCGTCCACCGCATAGGTGTCGCTGTCCGCGAAGAGCAGCCTGGGGTCGAAGCTGTCGGCGAACCCGCTGCCGAACATAGAGTACTGCAGGCCGGGCGGCGTGGTGTCGGTGCCGGTGACGCAAGATGTACTGCTGGGCGTCGTCGACGTCACGGACGACGTCCCTGCCGCAGCGGCTTCGGAGGCGGCCGATGCTGTCTTGGGCTTGTTCCTGCGCTTGGCGTGGCGGCGGTACCCGCCGCCCATGGGCACGTTTCGGAGCGCGCCACCACGGGTCCAGTAGCGGCGGCAGGCGCGGCAGAAGTGCCGAGGCTGGGTGAGGGAGTAGTTGTTGAAGTAGCAAAACTTGGTGTTGGTGGAGTCGCAGCGTGGGCAGTTGAGCCCCGGCACCGGCCGCGGCACCCGCGCCAGCCGTGCCCTCTCCGACATGGACATCGGCTTGCTATTCCCGCTGCCGCCGCCATCGCCATCCCCAGCACCACAACTTTCTCCGGCCCAGGCCGTGGCCATAAACCCTTCCTGATTGCTGCCGCCTCCATCACCAGGACCAGCAGGTGAAGGAGTAGCAGTGTTATGAGCGCTACCGCCGATTTGCTGCAGCTACGAATCAACTAGGAGATGAGTAATCAATTAAGCATATATAGCCAAGATGTATACGCAGGAAGTATATTCGAAGATATATATCTGCAATTAACAAACTCTAGCTTAGCTAGTGCACACACATACTCTTTTTTCTTGTGTGAAGAAAATCTCGAGGGACTACAGTATTTATTACTGTAGATAGCTATAGAAACACAAGGATGCATACCTGGTGCTGGTTGTGGTTGGTCTTCCAGCAGCTTGATGACTCTAGGAAGGCGGGAGGGAGGATCATGACCGGTGACCTACACTTGTAGAGAAACTATTTCAGAGAGTTGTTGGGAGGGAGAGAGAGGTGTTTGTGCGGCTGGAGGTTGGAGAGAAGAGAAACTACTAGTAATTTGAGAAGGTACTAGTAATACCAAGGAGGGAGCAGCCAGGTTGCTAGCAGCACCAAGAGATGAGAGAGAAGGGACACATACACACACACACACACACACACACTCTCTCTCTCTCTCTCTCTCTCTCTCTCTCTCTCTCTCTCTCTCTGTATATATAGCCTCTGGAGGTTTGGAGGAATTGAGAGGGCACACATGCTGTCGTTGTTTTCCTTTATTGGCACACTTTTGCTATTTCCCATGGTGAGTGCTGACGCGGTTGATAGAGAGAGTGTACTCTGATTAGCTAAGCTGATAGCTAATTTGCGACCGCACAATTAATCACCCGGGCCACCACATAGAGTTTTTTTTCTTTTCTTTAAGAAGGTACTAGTAATTTGGCAGGTCTACAGATTTTGTTTCAATTCTAGCAAGTCATATCACTCGCTATGTTTTGAGACAACCACACGTTTCCATGTTTCTATTTACAAGACGTAGTGTCATTGTCACCATGTGTTTTCCTTCCCTTCTATTTCTACGTTTTCATAATATTGCATTCCAATAGCTGCCATAAAATGTTGAATATGTCAAAGCAAGTTGAACTTCAGTCTTGAAATGTGCATGTCATGTATGCATATATAAATAAAAGGTGGCGGTGATCTCTACTGTTCGTGTTGGATATATAACTTAGGTTTGCATGTGAAGGGACAAACATTATATTTGACCACTCAAGTGTTGGCTAAGTTCATTTATGATTCACATACTCTAAATTTAAAGGTTGGATGATTTGATCACTGGCCTAGTGAAATTCATATGACCAGTAATGTGGCGATGGTTTTGCCCACATACTCCAAATTTTCAAGGTTGCATGATATGTGGTGATGATTTGGCGCACAAACCAAGCAGCACAAAAACAGAAAAAAATAAACAAACATAGATTCATTACTAAACCAAAAAAAAGGAATTCAGGACGTAAATAAAAGGGGAATAAATTTAGAAGTTTCAACAAAAATCAGGAAATGGTGGAAAACGTATAAATAGATTATGAAAATTCCCGAGTAGTCTTTTCATAATACTCTTGAAGTTTATTCAGAACAATTATTTATTTCCAATTATTTCTTTTCGAATAGTTAGGGTCTTCCAACTTTCTGTACTTGTACAGTTGTACTATAAATTTGTAGATATAATACATTTTAAATTATTTATTATTATTTTTATTAATTTTCATGTCGAAAGGCTTGTTATGCATGCAAAATCGCCGCCATGTTGACAACCATACTGTTTTGACATTGGTCAAGGATCAAATCTGCTCTGTATCATAAGTTTAGGGTTAAACTTGTCTGGTTGCAAATATAAGAGTCAAAACTACAACAATTATTAAGGTAGGTGGTGGGAGACAAGTTTTTCCACTTCTATACCAAGGTAGAAGTTTATCTTGAACCTGAGCGAGTTGGCAACCTCGAGCAATCGAATTTCATTCGACTTCCATGGTTAATAGACACACGCTGTTCTTGGTGATGTGCATTCTCGAGCATAGAGAGCAAATTAAGGGCTCTTGTTTTATTACTCAAGGTTCGATTTTCGGCTAGAACAAATAAGTTTTTAATTGAAGCCAGGTGGTTTGCAAGTACCACTGTTGATTTGTACTATGATAGTTACGAGTACTGTACATAGCCAGACTTACATCTTCATATCTATCGATGATATGAAATAGTCACTACGAATACGAGATGACAACTAAATTTCCCGCGCTTTAATTTTTCTTGTGTGTTAACAGTTACAAATCAAGTGCGCGTGCACATATAACATTGAAATCCTTCCATGATGTAAGTCTCCTCCATAGGTGTGCAAAATCGCCTCCATGTTATCAACCATACTGATTTGAATAGGGTAAGAGCCGAAATCTGCTCATCGCCAGAAGCTAGGATCATTTTTTTTCCAATTTCAAACTGTAGGAAACAAATTGAACTCCAACCACCACTTGAGGTAGGTGCGGTAGGCGAGGAGTTTTATTCTCGAGTCCGATTCAACTTCCATGGTCAATATACACAACAGTATTCTTGGTTATGTGCATGCTCTGGTGAGAGAGCAAATTAGGAGCCCTTCTTCTATTACTTGAGGATCGATTGTCCATGTACACAAATAAGTGTTTAATTGAAGCCAGGTGGTTGCAAGTATCATTGCTCGTCCGTGCTATGATAATTGTGGTCGCTGTAGGTAGCTGTACTGCAGTGGGAACAGTATGTATGTACGGAAGTGACTTCTTTCATTTTTGGTAACGGTCGATGACATGAAATAGTCACCTCGAATACGAGACAACAAGTATATTTCTCACTTCAATTTTCCTTCTGTGTTAACATCTAAAAAACGATCGTTGATGCAATATATTATATTACTCTATATGCACGTACTGCTTGACATCTACTACACGGTACACACTACGCTAACGTCCACTCACGGTTCTTCCTATCTACCGTGTTAAACTCTTAGAAAAAGTAGACTTATTTACAATTCCAAATAGAAACACAAAATACTGTGTGCCACATATGCATATATGTGATTGAAATAGGGAAACATGCACCATAATTAATTTGAGCTTAGTAAACTAGCATGTGCAAACCATTGTGTTTGGATGGTTAGGAGGACGGTGGTATCCCCGACCCATAAGAGTTCAAGTCCTTGACTTTTCATTGGTGCTCGCATTTTCCTGGATTTATTCAGGCTTTCAGCGATGTTCGTTCAGTGGGATCAACTACGAGACGCTTGTGGTGACTTTGTAAAATCTCAACATGCTATGCCGACTCAGTCTCTCGGAGGTGCTCATAGGGGTAGGATGGATGTATGCTCGTGTATGTGAGGGACTTTAATTGTACTGTGATAAAAAAAAAGCTAGCGTGTACGGCCTCACAACTGAATGCCCGCGTCGCCTAGCCCTAGGCGACTCGTGTGCGACGTGCTTACTAGCGCCGCTGCCGCTCCTTTCTACGCTCCTCGCCGCACCGCTGCCGGAGGAAATCGATGGGCGAACCGCGCGTGACCGAAAGCGGCGGCGGGGCGCCTTCTCGCGACGGCTTCCGACTTGCAGGGCAGCAACTTTGGGTGGCGCATCGACGCGGGGCGGGACTCAGCCGGGGTCCCAGCGACCGGCGGCTGTTCTCGGTGTCCTTATGTGGGGTGCACTGACGGTTATCGGCGGCATGGTGGCGATGCTATGCCGGACGCGTGATGGTAGATCCATACGCATGTGTGGCGGTTGGGCTGCTGCTAAGCATTGGGTGTTGGCCATAGGGCGTCTCGGTGGAGTTTGGTCAAGGTCGTGGGTGTTGCACCGAGGTTAGCTTCGGCACCATGGTTCTTTGTTGTTGGACATATATGTCTTTCTTGCTTTACATCCGGTCATGTCGTCCCTTCGGTCGATAGGTTTGGACAAGGCTATCTTTGGCTAGGTGGTAGCCAGTGGTGATGTGCTCCGCCGTCGGTGTTTGTCCGTGTGACCACTCCGGTCTACAGTGGCATTACCGCTCCGAATTGTGAGGGTCATTAAAAGATCTTCGTGATGATTCATCTCTTCAGATTTGGTGGTTGCCTTCAGTGATGAGATGCAATCTATGGACGATGACTTGACACAGGGATATGATTAAAATCACGGAAGAGTGGTGGTGACTCCGATTCAATGGTGGTGCTTCTCGAGTACCCGGTCTTGACCTTCGAGGTGAAAATCTATGTCTGACACGAGTGGTCATACATGGCAATGGTCATTCCCTTGTTGAAGATATTGCTCGAATATGCTTAGACTAGTTCTTCAGGGTGAACATCTAGAGTCTGTCCTTTGGTGGTTTGATCCAGTGACGGCGACAATCAAGCATCGCTCTCTTCCTGAAGCGTTGCTATTGACAAACCTCGTTGTCCTTATGGTGCGAATATGGTCATTGTTGTAATTTGTCGATCGCGGATTTGTTCGTTTTAGTTTTTTTTTCTTGCTTAGTCATATGTTTGACCTTATATGAGTTTTCTATTTGCCAATGGGGTTTTTGTGTCTGTGTATATGTGTTGGTGTTGGTTGTGTGCATCCTAATTATACAAAGGTCGGGTGTGTGCTCATTCTGATTTTATCCACCTGATGCTTCATTTTGACTCAATAAAATCTACCCTTTGTCGAAAAAACTTAATTCAAGCTTGCTGAAGAGTCATATATATTGAGAAATCTTAAATAGTATTTGAAAACAAAGAAGACAAAGACGAATAGTCAAGGCATTTAGAAGTCTTCAAATATGAAAATTAAGAAGATAGATTTGGTTAGGTTGCCACATACTCACATTGGTTTATAGTGTGCCCATTTGTAGACTAACATTACAAAACATGTTTTGTTAAAGCTGACAAAAAAGATAATCTAATTCAGTTGGGTCACTATCCACGCTTGTAGATGCCACAGTTTGGCGCCCGGTACACTACGTACTAAGCTGTGCTCATTCACGCCTCGAAACATTAATTGATAATCGCAACATCTTACCCAAAAAATTGCACCGCTCAAACATATCGGTCAGCCAAATTTATCCATCCTTTTATCTCATGATCACATAATCTTTGGCAACTGACATATCTTACCATTCTAGGCAAATTAGGTTGCGTGCATAGGTTATGCTCATAACTAAAAAGAAGATTTATTTACGGATGAAGCGAGAAATTATCAGTATGGTTTAGTGCTCCCAACACGGAGTTAAACACTGGAGAGAACATATATGTGGAGCAGTAGGAAAATGAGCACATGGTTCATGTTAAATCTAGATAGATGATAATCTACCCCAGACTAAAAATGTTATGATGGAGACATCTTACCTAATAAAGGCACTTAATTAATTCTGTGTACCTAGCATATGCATTACAACAGTTGCAGATGTGAGCTATGTACTCACGGAGTGTCCATTTGGGTAGATGCAACCTTGTGTTGTAGAAATACACATTCTTCATTAGGTGTGCATGCAAACGTTTAGTATGAGAGAATTCTCCGGGGGGGTTTTTTAAAAAAAATGTCGTGAGAGAGAAAAGTGTTCCTACCGTTCATATGGGTAGGGAAATTGGCCTGAATTATGAGGGAAACTAGACCAACAAAGGCTGCACACTAAACACTTCAGAAAAAAAAACTAGAGCTTGCGGACAGAATCTAGACTAGTTGAAGAAGAATAGAGTGCCGATGATACTAGAGCGTCGAGGCCCAACATCTTTAAACCATTCTCATATTCAGCAACAGCAATCTCCACTACATCAGGAAAGCTCCTGCAGCTGGATGACCATCGCCGTGTTGCTTTCGGACCACACCAAATGGTCCTCATCCTGTGCTGTGAAAGGTACTGCCCACCCATACGCCGCAAAATTTAATTTTCATTTCCCATGCGTGCCTATATAGCCAGATGATAAGATCTCGATGGCTTGTTGGCAACTGCCCTTCGTGCTCCTGTTCAAGGTAGCCTCCTCTCCTCGCAAACTATATGAAGCTAGGAGCGCACATCTCAATCGTTGGACCACAACGAAATAGGTACCTCTCAGAGCATACAGCTCGTGCACCAGCAAGGGTGGTCGACATACCTTGTAACTAGGGATTTAGGTGAGGACGATACTAAACACACCCTTAAAGTAGAGCAACATCATCATCATGCCTGGGAGTAAACTTGCCAAGTAGCCCACCTGAAAGAGTCTGCACGCAGCATGTCAATGCCCTCGCGCAGGGCAATAAGGCCCAAATGTAGGCCTAAATGTAATTTAAAACGTACATGGATAGGTACTTGCATGCATGTACGGTTATACATATACCATGGCCCCATGGTTTCGGACGAACAAACAGACAAGTTGACCGCATCATGGAGGCAAATTTCTTGTGTTTCTTTGACACGTTAGACACACTACACTAGTTATAATCTTTACAGTGAAGCGGGAGAAAATAGCGATGCTACCCTATCCTGGGTTGTAAATTCTGCAACACATACGTCTCCGCCAACTGCGGGATGTCGTGTCGCCTACATGGGCTTTGGCGAGCAAACTCCAGCCTAACCCATTTCCCTCCTACCTTCCTGCCACCGCTGGTGAAGCTCATGCGGTTGACGGTGGCGGGGAGGGGTGCGCTCCTGGTGGCAGTTTTCTCCTGCCCTGCGGCCGCTCCTTTGGCGACGAAGGGTCGTCTACGACTGGCGATGGGGATGGCCGACAGTGAGACCCATCCCCCACATCGGTGTTGGGCTTCACCTCACAAGTGTGCCTGCGCTCTGTGGCCTGGTGTCGTCATTGTCCTGCTTCGACCATTAAAGAGTTGTTACGCTGCCCGTCGCTAGGCCACATCCATCCATTTTGAGGCAGGTTCTTTTGGGGAGGTTGGGGAAGCCTCTTCTTGTCCTCCGGTGGGTGGCGCCCATGAGTTCTTGTGACGTTGAGAAATTTGGTCTTGGATGTTGGAGTAGTGTTCGCACTCGTTTTTGGCAATGCCAAACGAGACATTCCTGCCATGACGTGCTACTCGGGTGAGCGCACTCGAGGAAGTACTCAGAACATGAAGAATAGGTAAGAGGTGTTACAAGATGCCTTGTCCCAATTGACAGGCTCACCGGTTCAGCATGTTCCATGTTCCCATCGGCATACCGTCATGTCCAAGCCGGTAGGATCTGTCCGATTTATGGTATGCCCAGTCGGCAGGTTGTATGTCCTAGTCGATTGAGGGGCCCCCATGTTCGTCGCGGCACGCTGTTATGCCTACTCGTCAAGACGTCATGCTTAGCACCGAGTCATTACCAACAAGGTGTGCGGATGGCTCGAGAAAGACTTGGAGGACAACATATGAAGACAGATTGTAAATTTGAAAAAATATTCTGAATTTGAAATTAGTTTGCGAATTAAGAAGCAAAATAGACACATAGGAAAAAAGGAAATATAAAAAATGATCGGAAGCTTGTAGAAGCTTCATGAAACCGGTTGAACCATAAAAAAATGTTGAAACTAACTACTACATGGGCCAGCCCAATCACCGCACGTGCGTAGGGGACGGTGTGCCTACGAAACGAGCATTAATCGGCGGCACTGACCTAGGTTGGCCACTTGCTCGTTGGAGCGCACCACTGTTTTGCAGTGGATTTTTCCTGCATCGACCAGCCATTGTAGCGACTTCAATATTTTAGAAAGCCAATATTTATTTCGGTATTTTCACATGACTTTAATTTATTTTTCTCTATTAATTCTGAACATCTTTTATTTTTGTTAAAAGATGAACAATTTTTCAAACTTTTGATTTTTTAAACATTGATACTATGGACAATTATTGGAAACGCTAATCGTTTCTGAATTTTGAATATTATTTTAATTTTTCAGATTTTTGAAAACCAAAACATTTTTGAAATTTGCAATATGATTAGAAATTTCTTTTTTTGAAAACCAAGAATGTTTTTGAACTGGGGAACAATTTTTAATAAATTCCAAATAAAATTAAATGTTTAAACATTTCCAAAGCAAAAATATTATGAATTTCTTTAATTTTTTATAAATTCCAAACTATTTTTGAGATTATGGTTATTTTCAAAATATCAAAGTTTTTAAAACAGAAAAGACAAGAAAAATAAAAAAATAAAAAATAGATGAGAAACCAGTTAGAACTGAAACCATAAGCAGGTCTGCTTGGCGCTAAATGGGCAAAACCTGGTCCACTCTGGTTGTTTGATGCCTTGAAGGTTTTGTCCACTGTCGGACACAAACAACATCAAATAGGATTTTGTCGTCACCTGCGCTTAAGGCGCGAAATATGGAATTCCTACAAATCGCTCTCACGGAATATGGTCTCCGGCCTAATTGGTCGTCCTCGTTGGTGCCCTGGACGCCTAATGATGTAGGTGCATGGTCGACCGATGTTGAGCAATCGATTCCTTGTTTTGGAGTCGGAGGAGGACCCAAACAAAGCACAAACACAAGTCGGCGCCCGCTTCATCTGTAGGAAGCGCATTCATCCATCTCACGCGTGCGAACAAAAAATAATAATAAAACGCGAGTTAGTTGCTGGGCGCACGCATCCATCCATCCATCGCTAATCCATCTCCATCTCCATCTCCATCTCACGCGCACGCAAAGCAAAAGAAAATTAAATAAATAAAATTACGACGTACGTAGTACTGGATCGTACGTGCACCCAATTTCTTTCTTTTCCTTTCCTTTCCTTTCCTTTCCTTCGGAGTTTTTCTTTAAATAAAAAAAAAACGTTTCCTTTGGCAAACCTCCGCAAAGTCCGCCACGTGAATATGTGTGTGTGCCTCCATCTCGCCTCTTGCCTTGCCTGCACGACTCATGTCCCGCACGTACAAACGACACGTGGCGATTGAGTCAGCACAAGGCCTTGCCCCTAACACATGGTATATATATATCCCGCACCGCGCAGAAGACGGCGGGCATGCATGAGCGGAACCCTCAATAACACGACGACCCTAGCGTCTCGACCATCGACGCCGCTTCAAAACCGTAACTACATGCATGGACCGCTCCGACATCTCACACCCAAAACTAACCCCCCGCACAGGGAGCTTTGCGGGCCTTCGGACCACTGCCACGTACCCACCGGCTTGCTTGACCACCACGCCCCACCCTCACCCCCAAAACACTACTACAGGACGGACGCCGCACACTCATGCTCATCACACCCCGCCCCAAGGCCCACACCCGTCAGAGCGACGCGACCCAACGACCATAGCAGCCGGCGCTGCTTTGATGCCAACACGGCGGAGGCTCCCGCGTGGTCACGGAGGTGAGGATCTGACGTTCGCAAAGTCCGACGCGGCATCGGCCTGCGTCAACCTCGGAGGCGTCGATCTGCGCCTAGATTGCAGACAAGTGGTCACCAAGCGTGTCACGCCTGCACCGGCGCCAGCTTGAAAGTCGCCGCCGTTTCATGTGCATCGACCAATCAACGACCGAACCGAAAAACATCCGATATGCGAGCCGTTGGATGCGGCGGACGGCTGTGATTGGCCGGAGAGGCGAACGATCCGAATCCTTGGGTAATCGCGGCCAGCCAACCGGCCAATGAACAGATGCTCCCACGGATCCATCCCACCCACAATTGATTCTACGAGCCGTCGGACGTTAACGCACGGATGAGATCGTCCAAAGACTATGACGATCTGTGGGCAACGTCGTTCCACCAATTAGAATTAAAAGCGGGTTGTGTTTTTCGGCACCCCGCCACTCATGTCTCAAAAATTGGCGTCTTTGCGCGCGCCGTCTCCTCAAATCAAAAGGAAAAAAGAAAACAGAAAAGAAGAGAAAAGGAAAACAAATCCCCTACCCCTCTCTCTTCCCTCGCCGCCGTCGTCTCCTGCCGCGATTCCGGCGAGTTTCGGCGGCGCGCAACACACCTCCCTCCCTCCGGCCCTTCCTCCCCTACGGCCTGATTCGCGGCTGCCGCTCGCTCGCTCGCAGCCCCCGCGGCTAGGGGCCTTCTTCCTCACCTTGCCTCGGATGTCCCCGGCCGGCGAAGGAGGAGCCGTGGACCCGAAAACCATCAAGATCCGCAGGCAGGAGGATCCATCGGTAAGAATCCCTCTTCTCCTCCCTCCCTCTCTCACACCCGTCCGTCTCCATGACCACGAGCATGACCAGGACAACGCCATGGAAGAAGGGCCACCATGACCATGACCAGAGAGAGAGAGAGAGAGAGAGAGAGATGCAAATATTTTATTTATTGTTTTGGATAGCCACACTGACATCGTTTCATTTCAACTCCAGATGCTATTGTGGGACTCAATTGATGCATTTTATTTTGGCGGTGGATATGTTTGTGCCGGGCTACAAAACCTACTGGTGGGCTGATATTGTTGCTTGTTTTTCTTTTCTTTTAGCTTTTCTTTTTCGCATCATTAATTCATCATGAACTTGTTGTAGGGGTCCAGATTCAGGGTGACAATAAGGGACACCACAAGCATCATAACATTGAATATCTTATCTACGGCTATTCATGAATTTCGACCTAGAGGGAGTCTATTTCTTTGTCGCTGCTCTATATGGTGTGTCGTTGGTAAGCTAAATGCCATCATGGACAATAGCTTCTTCCCTTCCCAACATTATGTTTCTGTAATGCGTATACTAATTAACGAGTTTGATGTATGTAACTCATGTCGTAATAACATGGCTTGTCACCGGTCTAAATTGTTTGGAATTTAACCGAACAATGTCTAATAATAGCTTAGTGGTGACCTCACTTTACATTCCTTTGTTAGTGACCTTGGTAAGTACATGGCGAAAATCATGAATCCTTCTTCCAGTACATCTGAATAGAAACAGTGGCACACTGAAAGTGTTGCGGTTTATTTTGAGGAAGAAATAAGGATGGCCCCAATTGGGGCAAATACTAAGTACAATCTAGAAATTAAGTGAACTATTTGAAAGAAATTTTTCCAAAAATTATTTGCGAATGACGGCACACATTGACGGTGGCCCAGCCGTCATGGACATGCCAGCCAGGTCGCCCGGGCGGGAGCCGTGTGGGTAGATCGAATGGCCCGCGTCTCCCAAACGGATCCCACCACAAGCCGCCCAGCAACTGATGCCAACAGATGCAGGCACCATGGAAACCACCCAATGACTGATGAGTTGGCGCCACGGAAACTGGGCAATGATGGATGGACCGAACGGGACCAAGGGCTTAACTTCAATGTTTTTAGCCTGTGATGGTGGAGACGAGACCATATAGAGATCGAACCGTCTGGACGCAAAGGACGTCAGGGAAGAGTAGAGAAGATGGTCGACACCCTAGGCTGCAACAATAGGTCCCTTTTTAGAACGACTGCAATTTTAATACCCGCGTGGGTAGAGAAGATGGATTGCTTTTTTTTGAACATCAGTACAGACACAGCGCTCATATACACGCATACACTCACCCATATGAACGCACACACGCACACCTTACCCGTATGAGCGCCTTCAAAATACTGAGCAGATTTATGAAGTCACCATAGGTGCCTCGTCGTCGTCAGGAACGTCTCCACCCACTGAATGCGCATCGCCGAAAATTCTGAAATAAATTCATGAATAAATGCGAGCACCATGATTTGAACCCTAGTGGGCAGTCCCTCTAACCATCCAACCATAGGTTGGTTCGCGGCGGTGGATTGCTGTTCGGTGAGGAATATGTTGTATGAACTGAACCAAATTGATAGCACTGCCCGCGGTCAGGTACCAAACAAAGCAATCAGCATAGCACATAGCCAGAGGCCTCTACTACAGAGATGCCCGTGTCTATTCCACGGTGGATTTGTTGTTTGCTGGGAATTGCATTGTATGAACCAATAAACAAATTCACCAACGATACCTACCTAACAACGAGCATATTTACAACAAGGGTCTGTCTAGGCCATGTTATTGCACATCTAAGTGACCCAATCAAATTAAAAAGAAAAAAAGAAAAATGACTGCATGAATCTTTGTGCAAAAATAATGATATAAGAATTAAATGTGCAATACTTAGGGCACATCAATATATATTTTAGCAAAACTTTTACAACAAACCAGAGAGATGGTTTTCTCTCCTCCTGAGGAGTCGGTGTCTCTTTGACTTACTTGTGGAGATTTGGTGTTTCTTTCGTGTGCTCTGGGTGGACAACGTGACGTGCATGGGCTCCCACGAGAGTAAGATGATGATTTTGGGCCGAATCGTATATACATAGGACGACAAGCACCAAAAGACAACATGCTCCTAACTTGATCAAGTGCTGAGATTATGTGACTGCAGCTAAAAGAAGTTTTCAAAACAAAAATTAATAAAAAAATATTTGAGGTCCACTATATCACCAGAGAGACTCAATGGTTTGCCAATATGTTGTATTCAGCAGAATGGGTTGCATAGTATTGATCTTGACACTCTCATCAATATTTTTACATAAAAAATGTACAAAGGAGTTCATCATTGGATGCTAGAGCGAGGTGCATCACATTTCTCTTTCAATGTGCTTTGTAACTTCTAGGAGACTGAATTGTTATTATATATTATTGCCTTCCTCCCAAAATAAGTGACTCAACTTTATACTAACTTTAGTTCAAAGCTAGTACAAAGTTGAGTCACTTATTTTGGGACGGAGGGAGTATTTCATAAAAATATCATTGATTAGACTGAGAAGTTTTTTGTTGTTGTTTCCCACGCAAAAAAAAAGAAGGATGGCTAGCAAGTAGTAAAAATAAAACCTAAAATCTAAAAAATGTGTACGCACTATTTGGGCGAACAGAGCGGCCGGCTCCTGGCCACTCGTTTCCGCCTGTATGTGGGCCAGGTGCCACCTGGTCGGAACCACATGACTTGCTTTTGGACTATTGCTCTCTGATATGATGGACAGGGAATATAGTTTGGAAGGAAAAGCAATACTTTTGTTCCTTTTCTCTTTGCATGTTACTGATTTAATTACGTTTCACCAAAATTTAAAAAACCATATCCTTGAAATCGCGCGTCAGAATTTGTATCTGTTTTTATCGTTAGAATTGCCGCGGCGTCATCTTTGAAACTAAAACCCGCATGGGTTCGTTTTGATGAATTTTTTTCATGCCAACTTTGGTGCTATATGGTATACTGCATTGTGTGACTTTTTTCAAAATCAACTTTTGGAGCTGCATGATCCAAGTTCTTATGAGGTTGAAACATAGTAACCATGACAAAATGATGTGCAACTAGTCGACTGCCCGAACTACCTAGAGGTAGATATGCAACCCTTTATTTTTCTTAATATGGATTATGAAGGACATACTATGTTTATTTGTAGATTATTAGGGTATAAAATATTTCCTTTTCTCTGCTCGGGCCAACGACCAACCGCTAGTCGGGTCTAAAATAAAAACAGCTTCTTCTCTGTCTATGCTTTTCTTTCTGAGAACCAATACGTAGAGATTGCTACTAGCAATTAACCCACCGTGAATTAGCGGGAACGGGAGAAGAAACCTTGTTGGGTGCATGTGACGAGTCTCGGACGGACACTGCTACCTAGGTTGATTTAAGGAAACCATATACTAGTACCATACAGGCATTGGCTGAGTCCTTGTCGGAGAGGGAATCCACAGGCTTTTACTCAACATCGGTACACAGGTACAATACATATATATTCGAGCGATCTCAGAACGATCGACAGTAGATCACAAGTTAGCTCCATCGAGACTCCAAGCCCCAACACGCTATGTTCATATATATAGACAGACTGATTCATTGCTAGGTGTCGACGTAGAACGATGTCGCTGCTGTTGCGTGCTGCCTCTGCCGCCGGGCGACGGCTGGTCCGGCCGCCCTCCCCCGTCGGTAGGACGATGGTCCACGGCCTCCGCCGCTCGATGGCCTCCTCTTCCGCCACTGCGACGACGGTCCATAGCCTCGGCCGCTCCATGGCCTCCTCCGCCGCTGCGACGACCGGCCATGGCAGACGCTCCATGGCCTCCTCCTGCCGCTGCCGTGAGACCATGGAGGTTCGCTCGCCCTGCCAGCTCTTCAATCTATTTACCGCCAGCACTGAATTGCATGTTACATTCTTAGCGACGATGCTTGTTGATTTATATGTGCATGCATGCATGACATGATGGACGACGTGCTGTTCGATGATGCAGGGACGCTGGATGATCACTCTGGCCAAGTGGGGGCTCATCTGCACAGTCGGCAATGCGGTGGTGGACATGAAGGTTGAGAAGGAGGCCACCAGCATCCGGGAGGAGATGTTGTCGCTTGAGGAGGATACAATCTGCATGCAGCACGAGATGTTGTTGCTTCATGCGTCCAACGCCGAGCTGCAGGAGCTCATGGAGCCCTATATTGCCAGGTGGCGTGCCAACAAGGAAGAAAGTTAAGAGATCATTTATTAAGTATAGTATGTAAGATATATTCAGATTTTCCTGTTAGGCTAGTCATAGTGGGAGAAACTTACTAGCTAGTAACAGAACACATCCCAAGATACATTTGCTTATGTGATAAAGAATTAATGATGAGAGAAGTGTTTGTAATATGTCTACAACATTATTAATGTAGGGCTTACATGACACTGTACTTATATTAATACCCTCTATAAAGGTAGTAACATAGGTTAGTAACATGCATGTTACTAGTCTATATTTTCCACTATGGCTAGCCTTAGTGGATACTTGCATTCATGTGCATGATATATTGCTACTAGTTATATGCTAATACGGCCTGTCCTTACGAAATTGATTGATTAGTGCCACATCATGTTCACTTAATGTCTTAACCGGCATTGGATGAAGGCATGCAAAATACACTTTAGTTTTGGAAGAAGATGACGTATTTTGTCTGTGGATTGTTGTTCAATCAGGACTCAATTGTATGAACCAAACAACACACCACCAACCATACCTAGCAAAGCAACAGGCATATGCACGAGGGAATAACGGGTCAGAGGTCTTTTCTCTTCTCTTGAGATGCCGGTGTCTCTTTTCTCTTCTACCTTGTGAGGTGTTGGTTCCTTTGCAAGGCAGAGACATTCTTCCTCCTTCTCATTGGCAGTGGGTGGTGGGTTTTTTTAATAACAAAGATCACACACCGATCCATGGACCTTTCGTTGCGGCCAATGTGTGCATCATTATCACAAGGCAGTCCAAGCGGATTCAAAAATCTCAAGGAGAATCCCTCGGTGGAATCCTTGTGGTCACACCGATGGTTCCTGGATACAACAAAGTTCCTTCTGGCATGGGTGGTTCTCCTTGACGTCAACTCATCCTAGTTAGGGGTTGTTGTTCTTCTATATGGATGAGTTTTTTTGACGTAAAACTGTAGTTATACAATTCTCATGTCAACATAGAAGCATTTGTTTTAAGAAAGACATATGGAGCCAGATAAAGAGCAAAGAAGCAAAGTAAAATTGGTAACCTCCCACAACGTAGGAATTCTAAGCAACAGAGAGATTGTATATGAAGGTAACACGCTCCTTCATCATGCCCTGCTTTTTTATTTTGGGTTTTGAGATTAAGAACATTCTACAAAACATCTACTCGATGTGTCTCAACATAATATTCATGTGTGCAATTAGTCTAACAGTACTCAGTGTATAAAATTACTAGAATGTAAAAAATAGCATGAGAGAATGAACAACCAACCATAAAATCTCAGTTTAATATAATTGGTGTATACTCAGGGCCTGTTCTGAAGTCCTCCAACTCCAAACTTCTCTAATTCCCAGCCTGAAGCGAGCCCGAACGCCGTAGCTCCGTGAAGCTGAAATCCAAGAAGCTATCGTGGGCTGTAGTTCATTTTTCTGAAGCGAGACATTCCCAGCTCCACGTTTTGGTGAATCTAGAGTTCGGGTTATTTACGGCGTAATGCCACCGCCCAAAAAAACGTTTCGATCACCTCCTCCACCCTCGATCCCGCACGCACCCGCTCGTCACATCTCCCCTCTCCCTCGTCCCTCCTCTCGAACCCTCACCGCCGCCGTTACCGCCGCCACACCCGGCTGCCCCCGTCGCCGGCCAGATCCTCGCCTCCGACTACAGATCCGGGCATCCAAGGCTATTTCCCGCCGGATCCCATCGTTGCCGCCGCCCGTCGCGCCTGCTACAAGAAACTGCGACCCCATGGCTCGGAGCCCCGACGCCATTGACGCCCGAGAGAACCTCGGAGTCAGGAGCAGCACCAAGACGACCGCGCCCCCCTTCTCTTCTTCCCCTTCCCTTCTCTTCTTCCCGAGCCAAGAGCCGCCGTGAAGCTTGCCGAACCGCCGCCTGTCTGCAGTTCCGCCTGAGATGGGCTCCTTCAGCCAGCCCAACGTGCCAACCAGCAGGCCTTCCGCGCCCTAGCTGGGCTGCCAGCTCATCCAAGCGCTGGGAGAAGCTGCTGCAGCTCCAGAACGTTTTTTTGTTCGCCACCTGAAGCAAGAAGCGACCCAAGAAGCTGGATATGGGAAGTTTTGGAGAAGCTAGATGGTTTCAGAACAGGCCCTCAGTGTATATGAAGTTTAATATTCTTCAGAAGCAAATAATACCTTATGCAACACTTCCGAAAACAATGTCAATCATAGTCTGAATTCACTTATTCAAGCTTAGAGGACAAAAATCAAAGTTAAGTGTTCAGAAACACAGACACGTGAAAGACATATCAGCTACGCACTGTTAATATTAATAACTGTAGCAATTATGCGCGTGTAACGCATCTATGCGTCAAGTAGCGTGCAAATATCTCTCAATTTGCTAGCGCTTCAGCTGGTGCTGCAGCTCGGTGTTGGACGCCTGCAACCTCTGAATCTCCTGCCGGACGCTCCTCATCTCCTCCGTGTGCGCTTCGATCTTGTTGTTGAGGCTATAAATCCACGCATTAAATACAAGGATGTTGGCAGTGATGAGCCAGCTTGCTCGCTGTCACATGTGGATCATGCATCATCGTTCGTTAACCATGCAGGCGGATGGAAGCAGTAAGCCAAATCGAATCGAATTGTCGGTTGGAGAGGTAGATGGCAGAAGCGAGCGAACCTTCATGTTGTCCGATGAGGATGATGAGGAGGAGGAGGCCATGGAGCGAATCGCCGTCCTCGCGGAGGGCGGCCGGCTGAGCTGCCGTCGGGCGGCGGCGGCAGAACGCCAGAGCAGAGACGACATTGGTCGTAGAGATGCCTATGGAATAATCGATATGTCCGTGGATTATAACTAATGTACGTGTTAGGGCCTGGAGTTTGGATGGAGCGGCCTACATACGTATTTATGCCCCCACAACATGGTTACGTTTCCTTCCTGCCCTCGGTGTCCGGCCGTGGCACGTCCACCCCTGTATCATGTCAGTCGTGGGACCAAGTCCAAGGTAGCAACTGACTATAAATTACTACTCCCTTCGTTCGGAATTACTTGTCGCACAAATGGATGTATCTAGACGTATATTAGTTCTAGATACATCCATTTTCGAGACAAGTAATTCCGAACGGAGGGAGTAGTTTTTATGCATCCCAAACGTTATTAATATTTTTTTCGTGAATACCAAACTTTATTAATAGGAAACAACCTTAAAAGAGATACAAAGAGGGTCATGAGGGGATATCAGCCACAAATAGCGACCATGTGGGAGCGCTACTGAAATTTTTACCAGGTTGTATGCCTCCTGGTTCGAATCACAACTTTCGAACATAAAATTACATCTCTCGAAATTGGCCCCTTTTTCCTAGTTCCTTCATCACTGTAATATGAGTGCCTCCCGGTCCTTTGTTGATGTCCTCCACCATTAGCTTGCAATCGCACACGATCATCAAACGGCTCAAAGACAAATCATCAGCTAAAGTCAATGCCTCGCAGCACGCTATAGCTACTAGGACTGATGAGTCATTCACTCCCGGGAGGACAATCGCCGGGAATCCGAGATATTTGCCATATTCGTCTCTGGACACCGCGGCGGCTGCACCAACATCGTCATCGTGAGACATTCCTCCGTCGGCATAGATCTTTGCATGGCCACTTGGGAGAAGGGGGGGGGGGGGGGGCTCCATGTGTTAGAAATCGTTATCGCATGTATGCTTCCGTGGATAATCATCTTTAGGCTATCCAACTCTGAGATAAATCTTGCTACAAAACGATGTGTTGACATTGGGCTTGATAAATTGACAAATCTATTGTTTTTTTTCCATGCTGTCGAAACCACCCAGAGAGTGACTGCCATCTTAATAAAATCCGCATGGGGTGACTGACTATAAACTTACTAACTCAAAGTGTGAACCAACTTGTGGTCGGATGGTTAGAATGACAGTGGTATCCCCCAACCCATCATAGTTCAAGTCCTAAACGTGACACCGGTGCTCATATTTTTATGAATTTATTTGAGGACTTTCGGCTATGTGTGTTTAATGGAAGGAGACGGTTGCATCAACTACGAAGATGTCTTGTCAATCTCGAGATGGTGTGTTGGCTTAATCTTCCGAAGGTGTTCATAGAGATACGATGTGCATGCGTGCGTTTATATGGGTGAGTTATGTGCGTATGTATGAGCGTCTGCATCTGTACAGTGTTAAAAAAACTCAATTTCTTATTCAAAGTGGTAAGCACAACGCTAGCCACCGGTCGTACCCGCAGCAGCGAACGATAACCCGATTTGGAATAGCACGATTTCCTTTTCATTCCTCCCCTTGACGCCTTCTTCTCTGGTAAACAGCTCCCGTCGCGCCGCCATGGACGAGCGGCATGCTCGATTTCAAAGCACCACCAGGCATGTCTCGCTTGTCGCCGTCCTCGTCGTTGTCGTCATCGTCGCATGTGTTTCTCGCCAGCTCCGCGCATGCAGCAGCATGCGCCTCGTGGTTGTAGCTCCCCGCGGAAACAATCGTAGCTCCGGTGGCGATAGTCGCTGGTCCCCGCACGGCAGCACCCCCAATTATCTTCAAAGTACTCCCTCCGTCCCCCAATTATATTAACCAAGACCTTTGCTTAACTTGGCAACCACCGACAATCTTCGACTAACCGGGTAATATAACAAGCACAATCAATCAATCATCAATCATCACCATACAAAGAACAATAGTAGAGCAGATTAAGCAGAGTACAAGCTCCAAAAGCTCGAATTGCTTTGTTCACGTCTGTCTGAAGATTACAAAACGAAGAACTCCGTCACATATGTTTGTAGCGAGCTAGAAACAAAGTAACGGCCCTTAGTTATCTATCCTCTCGAGCCGTCGGGTCTAGCTCAGCTCTCCTTGCGATCGCCACTACCGGCTAAAGGTCCGTTGCTTCCAGCGACCTCCACCGGCGGGAGAGTCTGCGGTGATAAAAAAGGGGAGAGGGACTGAGTATGAGAGAGGTGAGCAGGCAGGCATTGCGTCGAACAGTTGGTGTGCATGCCCAAGGTGTGGGGGGATGAGAGAAGCAGAGACTGACGGACCATGTCGGGCTTGTAGATGTTGTGGACGATGGAGGCGCCGGCGAGGAGGGAGGCGACCACCACCACCGACGACCAGGCCAGCGAGGGGGTCCCCGTCGGCACCCGCGCGCCGCCGAACTTCTTCTTGCCGCCGCCGCCGCCGTTCATGCTCCTCCTCCCGGGCCGCGCGAGAGAGTCAGCTGTCGTATGCTATTTGCTGGGCTGCGGGGTGGAGACCTCCTCGTCGTCGCCTTTCAGGCGCCTACTAGGTTGTTTGTTTGGCTGCATCCAGCAGAGCCCATTTTCGGTGTTCGATAAAACAGTTCCACTAGACTGTTTCTCTTCGGTGTATGTCGTTTTCTACGCATGCGTTTCTTTCGATGTCCCTGGTCCTCCATGATTCCTTCCGTGCTTGGAAGGAGTTTTTTTTTTCCTACGTTATTTTTTTCTATATGATTTTTTTGTTTTGAAAATATAATAGCATTAGAAAGAACAGGAAGAAATGTAAGGGGGGGGGGGGGGGCAACATGACATGATAATTTCTCAATATATAATTAACTAATTTTAAAATAAATATATGCGTAAAACTTTGGAAAACAATACAGTTGTCAGGGTTGGAATTTGGGTTCACACATTATTTGTACTAGAAAAAAAATGAAAAACCCCAAAAAGTTTCGTTATGAAATCTTTTTCACGTTATGAACTTAGAAATAAAAAGTTGTATGTATCGAACCATAAAGAGGTAATAACAGTAGTGGTGCCTAAACTTGCCATCAATGTTCATTTTGGTGCCTGAACTTCAAAAATAAAATGAACTTAGAAATAAAAAGTTGTATGTATCGAACCATAAAGAGGTAATAACAGTAGTTGTGCCTAAACTTGCCATCAATGTTCATTTTGGTGCCTGAACTTCAAAAATAAAATGAACTTAGAAATAAAAAGTTGTATGTATCGAACCATAAAGAGGTAATAACAGTAGTTGTGCCTAAACTTGCCATCAATGTTCATTTTGGTGCCTGAACTTCAAAAATATGTCGAACTGGTTCTATAACTTGGCAGTATGGTTCAAATACGGTTCAAATCACATCTAGATATGTATGTATTGCTGACTACACATGGCAGCATGGCGCGGGGCCCACTTGCAGTGTCGGGAAAGACTGACATGAAGAGTGTGCGTCTCAATTGATAGATTGAGATATTGGAGAAGTAATTGTTGTATTGATTGGGGCCTCAAGAGTTGTTTATATAGATAGGACCATGCCCGTGCGTTGCAACGGGATATAAATTTCAGTATGTTAGCTTGTGATTGACTTTCCCGTATTAATGCAAATGAGTCAATAAATGTTTATCAAATCCTACTCATGATATACCTTACTTTTTATGAGAAGTTTGGTCAGTAAATTAAAGTGAAATTGATTCGAAAGAAAGCTAAATAGTGATTGATTGTAGCGACCCGACCCAAAATCGGTCAAGTCTCTGTGTCTGTACCATCCCAAGATCATGCTGGTGAAGGAAATATGCCCTAGAGGCAATAATAAAGTTATTATTTATTTCCTTATACCATGATAAATGTTTATTATTCATGCTAGAATTGTATTAACCGGAAACATAATACATGTGTGAATATATAGACAAACAGTATGTCACTAGTATGCCTCTACTTGACTAGCTTGTTAATCAAAGATGGTTATGTTTCCTAACCATGAACAAGGAGTTGTTATTTGATTAACAAGGTCACATCATTAGTTGAATGATCTGATTGACATGACCCATTCCGTTAGCTTAACACTTGATCGTTTAGTATGTTAATGCTTTCTTCATGACCCATACATGTTCCTATAACTATGAGATTATGCAACTCCGTTTACGGAGGAACACTTTGGTACTACCAAGCGTCACAACGTAATCGGGTGATTATAAAGGAGTACTACAGGTGTCTCCAAAGGTACTTGTTGGGTTGGCGTATTTGAGATTAGGTTTTGTCACTCCGATTGTCGGAGAGGTATCTCTAGGCCTTCTCGGTAATACACATCACTTAAGCCTTGCAAGCATTACAACTAATGAGTTAGTTGTGAGATGATGTATTACGGAACGAGTAAAGAGACTTACCAATGCGAGATTGAACTAGGTATTGGATACCGACGATCGAATCTCGGGTAAGTAACATACCGATGACAAAGGAACAACGTATGTCGTTATGCGGTTTGACCGATAAAGATCTTCGTAGAATATGTAGGAACCAATATGGGCATCCAGGTTCCGCTATTGGTTATTGACCGAGAATGGTTCTAGGTCATGTCTACATAGTTCTCGAACCCGTAGGGTCCGCACGCTAACATTTCGATGACAGTTCATTATGAGTTTATAAGTATTGATGCACGAAGGTTGTTCGAGTCCGGATGTGATCACGGACATGACGAGGAGTCTCGAAATGGTCGAGACATAAAGATTGATATATTGAAGCCTACATTTGGACATCGGAAGTGTTCCGAGTGAAATCGAAATTCTACCGAGTACCGGAGGTTACGGAACCCACGGAAATACATGGGCCATAGTGGGCCTTGGAGGAAAGGAGAAAGGGCCAGCCCTAGGTGGCGCGCGCCCCTTCCCTAGTCCTATTAGGACTAGGAAAGGTGGGCCGCCCCCTCTCTCTTTTCCTCCGGAATCCTAATCCAACTAGGATTGGAGGGAATCCTACTCTCGGAGGAGTAGGACTCCTTGTCGCGCCTCCCCTTGGGCCGGCCACCTCCCCTTGGCTCCTTTATATCACGGGGCAGGGGCACCCCATGACACACAAGTTGATCTACGGATCTTTCCTTAGCCGTGTGCGGTGCCCCTTCCACCATATTCCACTTCGTCATATCGTCGCAGAGCTTAGGCGAAGCCCTGCGCGGAGAAGTCATATCGTCATGAGCTTAGGCGAAGCCCTGCGTCGGTGGAGCATCAACATCGTCACCAAACACTTTGCTGGATCGAGTCCGGGATCGTCATCGAGCTGAGCGTGTGCAGAACTTCGGAGGTGCCGTCGTTCGGTGCTTGGATCGGTCGGATCGTGAAGACGTCGACTACATCAACAGCGTTGTTATAACGCTTCCACTTTCGGTCTCACGAGTGCGTGGGCGGACACTCTCCCTCTCGTTGCTATGCCATCACCATGGTCTTGCGTGATCGTAGGAATTTTTTGAAATTACTACGTTCCCCAACAATGGCATCCGAGCCTGGTTTTATGCGTTGATGTCATATGCACGAGTAGAACACAAGTGAGTTGTGGGCGATACAAGTCATACTACCTACCAGCATGTCATACTTTGGTTCAGCGGTATTGTGAGATGAAGCGGCCCGGACCGACATTACGCGTACGCTTACGCGAGACTGGTTTCACCGCTCCGAGCACTCGTTGCTTAAAGGTGACCGGCGGGTGTCTGTCTCTCTCACTTTAGTTGAATCGAGTGTAGCTCGCCCGGTCCTTGAGAAGGTTAAAACGGAGTCTATTTGACGAATTATCGTTGTGGTTTTGATGCGTAGGTAAGAACGGTTCTTGCTCAGCCCGTAGCAGCCACGTAAAACTTGCAACAACAAAATAGAGGACGTCTAACTTGTTTTTGCAGGGCATGTTGTGATGTGATGTGGTCAAGGCGTGATGCTATATTTTATTGTATGAGATGATCATGTTTTGTAACCGAGTTATCGGCAATGGCAGAGCCATATGGTTGTCGCTTTATTGTATGAAATGCAACGCCATGTAATTGCTTTACTTTATCACTAAGGAGTAGCGATAGTCGTAGAAGCAATAGTTGGCGAGACGACAACGATGCTACGATGGAGATCAAGGTGTCGCGCCGGTGACGATGGTGATCATGGCGGTGCTTGACGATGGAGATCACAAGCACAAGATGATGATGACCATATCATATCACTTATATTGATTGCATGTGATGTTTATCCTTTATGCATCTTATCTTGCTTTGTTTGACGGTAGCATTATAAGATGATCTCTCACTAAAATTATCAAGAAGTGTTCTCCTGAGTATGCACCGTTGCCAAAGTTCGTAGTACCCGGACACCACGTGATGATCGGGTGTGATAAGTTCTCGTCCATCTACAACGGTGCAAAACAGTTGCACGCGAATACTCAGGTTAAACTTGACGAGCCTAGCATATAACAGATATGGCCTCGGAACACGGAGACCGAAAGGTCGAGCGTGAATCATATAGTAGATATGATCAACATAGTGATGTTCACCATTGAAACTACTCCGTCTCACGTGATGATCGGACATGGTTTAGTTGATTTGGATCACGTGATCACTTAGATGACTAGAGAGATGTCTGTCTAAGTGGGAGTTTATTAAAATGATTAATTGAACTTAAATTTATCATGAACTTAGTACCGATAGTATTTTGCTTGTCTATGTTTACTGTAGATAGATGGCTCGTCTTTGTTGTTCCGTTGAATTTTAATGCGTTCCTTGAGAAAGCAAAGTTGAAAGATGATGGTAGCAATTACACGGACTGGGTCCGTAACTTGAGGATTATCCTCATTGCTGCACGAGAAAAATTACGTCCGGAAGCACCGCTGGGTGACAGCCTGCTGCAGATCTTGAGCCGAAGTTGTGAGCGTCGGCAAAGCAAAGCTGATGACTACTCAATAGTTCAGTGTGCCATGCTTTACGGCTTAGAACCGGGTCTTCAACGACGTTTTGAGCGTCATGGAGCATATGAGATGTTCCAGGAGTTGAAGTTAATATTTCAAGCAAATGCCGGATTGAGAGATATGAAGTCTCCAATAAGTTCTATAGCTGCAAGATGGAGGAGAATAGTTACATCGGTGAGCACATACTCAAAATGTCCGGGTATAACAATCACTTAATTCAGCTGGGAGTTAATCTTCCGGATGATAGTGTCATTGACAGAATTCTCCAATCACTGCCACCAAGCTACAAGAGCTTCGTGATGAACTATAACATGCAAGGGATGACTAAGACAATTCTGAGCTCTTCGCGATGCTAAAAGCATGGAGGTAGAAATCAAGAAAGAGCATCAAGTGTTGATGGTCAACAAGACCACTAGTTTCAAGAAAAGGGCAAAGGGAAGAAGAAGGAAACTTCAAAAGAACAGCAAGAAAGTTGCTGATCAAGAGAAGAAACCCAAGTCTGGACCTAAGCACTGAAACGAGTGTTTTACTGCAAGCGACCGACACTTTGAAGCGGAACTGCCCCAAGTATTTGGCGGATAAAAAGGATGGCAAGGTGAACAAAGGTATATGTGATATACATGTTATTGATGTGTACCTTACTAGAGCTCGTAGTAGCACCTGGGTATTTGATACTGGTTCAGTTGCTAATATTTGCAACTCGAAACAGGGACTACGGAATAGACGAGCACTGGCAAAGGACGAGGTGACGATGCGCGTGGGAAATGGTTCCAAAGTCAATGTGATCGCGGTCGGCGCGCTACCTCTACATCTACCTTCGGGATTAGTTTTAGACCTAAATAATTGTTATTTGGTGCCAGCGTTGAGCATGAACATTATATCTGGATCTTGTTTAATGCGAGACGGTTATTCATTTAAATCAGAGAATAATGGTTGTTCTATTTATATGAGTAATATCTTTTATGGTCATGCACCCTTGAAGAATGGTCTATTCTTGTTGAATCTCGACAGTAGTGATACACATATTCATAATGTTGAAGCCAAAAGATGCAGAGTTGATAATGATAGTGCAACTTATTTGTGGCACTGCCGTTTAGGTCATATCGGTGTAAAACGCATGAAGAAACTCCATCTTGATGGGCTTCGGAATCACTTGATTATGAATCACTTGGTACTTGCGAACCGTGCCTCATGGGCAAGATGACCAAAACGCCGTTCTCCGAACTATGGAGCGAGCAACTGATTTGTTGGAAATCATACATACTGATGTTTGTGGTCCAATGAATGTTGAGGCCTTGGCGGTATCGTTATTTTCTCACCTTCACAGATGATTTGAGCAGATATGGGTATATCTACTTAATGAAACACAAATCTGAAACATTTGAAAAGTTCAAAGAATTTCAGAGTGAAGTGGAAAATCATCGTAACAAGAAAATAAAGTTTCTACGATCTGATCGTGGAGGAGAATATTTGAGTTCTGAGTTTGGTTTACATTTGAAACAATGTGGAATAGTTTCAAGCAACTCACGCCACCCGAACACCACAGAGAAATGGTGTGTCCGAGCGTCGTGTCGTACTTTACTAGATATGGTGCGATCTATGATGTCTATTTCCGATTTACCGCTATCGTTTTGGGGTTATGCTTTAGAGACGGCCGCATTCATGTTAAATAGGACACCGTCAAAATCCGTTGAGACGACGCCTTATGAACTGTGGTTTGGCAAGAAACCAAAGTTGTCGTTTCTTAAAGTTTGGGGCTGCGATGCTTATGTAAAGAAACTTCAACCAGATAAGCTCGAACCCAAATCGGAAAAATGTGTCTTCATAGGATACCCAAAGGAGACTGTTGGGTACACCTTCTATCACAGATCTGAAGGCAAGATTTTCGTTGCTAAATTCGGATCCTTTCTAGAGAAGGAGTTTCTCTCGAAAGAAGTGAGTGGGAGGAAAGTAGAACTTGATGAGATAATCAGTATCTGCTCCCTTATTGGAAAGTAGTTCATCACAAGAAATGGTTCTGTGACAACTACACCAATTAGTGAGGAAACTAATGATGATGATCATGAAGCTTCAGATCAAGTTACTACTGAACCTCGTGGGTCAACCAGAGTAAAATACGCACGAGTGGTACGGTAATCCTATTCGGAAGTCATGTTACTTGACCATGGCGAACCTACAAACTATGAAGAATCGATGGTGAGCCCAGATTCGCAAAATGGCTGGAAGCCATGAAAGCTGAGATGGGATCCATGTATGAGAACAAAGTATGGACTTTGGTTGACTTGCCCGATGATCGGCAAGCCATTGAAAATAAATGGATCTTTAAGAAGAAGACTGACGATGGTAATATAACTGTCTACAAAGCTCGACTTGTTGCGAAAGGTTTTCGACAAGTTCAAGGGGTTGACTACGATGAGACTTTCTCACCCGTGGCGATGCTTAAGTCTGTCCGAATCATGTTAGCAATTGCCGCATTTTATGATTATGAAATTTGGCAAATGGATGTAAAACTGCATTCTTGAATGGATTTCTAGAAGAAGAGTTGTATATGATGCAACCAGAAGGTTTTGTCGATCCAAAGGGTACTAACAAAGTGTGCAAGCTCCAGCGATCAATTTATGGTCAGTGCAAGCCTCTCGGAGTTGGAATAAACGCTTTGATAGTGTGATCAAAGCATATGGGTTTATCTGAGACTTTTGGAGAAGCCTGTATTTACAAGAAAGTGAGTGGGAGCTCTGTAGCATTTCTAATATTATATGTGGACGACATATTATTGATTGGAAATGATATAGAATTTCTGGATAGCATAAAGGATACTTGAATAAAAGTTTTTCAATGAAAGACCTCGGTGAAGCTGCTTACATATTGGGCATCAAGATCTATAGAGATAGATCAAGGCGCTTAATTGGACTTTCACAAAGCACATACCTTGATAAAGTTTTGAAAAAGTTCAAAATGGATCAGGCAAAGAAAGGTTTTTTACCTGTATTACAAGGTGTAAGATTGAGTCAGACTCAATGCCCGACCACAGCAGAAGATAGAGAGAAAATGAAAGATGTTCCCTATGCTTCAGCCATAGGCTCTATCATGTATGCAATGCTGTGTACCAGACTGACGTATGCTTAGCTGTAAGCTTGGCAGGAAGGCACCAAAGTAATCCAGAGTGGATCATGGACAGCGGTCAAGAACATCCTGAAATACCTGAAAAGGACTAAGGATATGTTTCTCGTATATGGAGGTGACAAAGAGCTAGTCGTAAATGGTTACGTCGATGCAAGCTTTGACACTGATCCGGACGATTCTAAATCGCAAACCGGATACGTGTTTTTATTAAGCGGTGGAGCTGTCAGTTGGTGCAGCTCTAAACAAAGCGTCGTGGCGGGATCTACATGTGAAGCGGAGTACATAGCTGCTTCAGAAGCAGCAAATGAAGGAGTCTGGATGAAAGAGTTCATTTCCGATCTAGGTGTCATACCTAGTGCATCGGGACCGATGAAGATCTTCGTGACAATACTGGTGCAATTGCCTTGGCAAAGGAATCCAGATTTCACAAGAGGACCAAGCATATCAAGAGACGCTTCAATTCCATTCGGGACCAAGTCCAAGTGGGAGACATAGAGATTTGCAAAATACATACGGATCTGAATGTTGCAGACCCGTTGACTAAGCCTCTTCCACGAGCAAAACATGATCAGCACCAAGACTCCATGGGTGTTAGGATCATTACTTTGTAATCTAGATTATTGACTCTAGTGCAAGTGGGAGACTGAAGGAAATATGCCCTAGAGGCAATAATAAAGTTATTATTTATTTCCTTATACCATGATAAATGTTTATTATTCATGCTAGAATTGTATTAACCGGAAACATAATACATGTGTGAATATATAGACAAACAGTATGTCACTAGTATGCCTCTACTTGACTAGCTTGTTAATCAAAGATGGTTATGTTTCCTAACCATGAACAAGGAGTTGTTATTTGATTAACAAGGTCACATCATTAGTTGAATGATCTGATTGACATGACCCATTCCGTTAGCTTAACACTTGATCGTTTAGTATGTTAATGCTTTCTTCATGACCCATACATGTTCCTATAACTATGAGATTATGCAACTCCCGTTTACCGGAGGAACACTTTGGGTACTACCAAACATCACAACGTAATCGGGTGATTATAAAGGAGTACTACAGGTGTCTCCAAAGGTACTTGTTGGGTTGGCGTATTTGAGATTAGGTTTTGTCACTCCGATTGTCGGAGAGGTATCTCTAGGCCTTCTCGGTAATACACATCACTTAAGCCTTGCAAGCATTACAACTAATGAGTTAGTTGTGAGATGATGTATTACGGAACGAGTAAAGAGACTTACCATGAACTAGATTGAACTAGGTATTGGATACCGACGATCGAATCTCGGGTAAGTAACATACCGATGACAAAGGGAACAACGATGTCGTTATGCGGTTTGACCGATAAAGATCTTCGTAGAATATGTAGGAACCAATATGGGCATCCAGGTTCCGCTATTGGTTATTGACCGAGAATGGTTCTATAGGTCATGTCTACATAGTTCTCGAACCCGTAGGGTCCGCACGCTAACGTTCGATGACAGTTCATTATGAGTTTATAAGTATTGATGCACCGAAGGTTGTTCGGAGTCCCGGATGTGATCACGGACATGACGAGGAGTCTCGAAATGGTTGAGACATAAAGATTGATATATTGGAAGCCTACATTTGGACATCGGAAGTGTTCCGAGTGAAATCGAATTTATCGAGTACCGGAGGTTACCGAACCCCGGGAAATACATGGGCCATAGTGGGCCTTGGAGGAAAGGAGAAAGGGCCAGCCCTAGGTGGCGCGCCCCCCCTTCCCTAGTCCTATTAGGACTAGGAAAGGTGGCCGCCCCCTCTCTCTTCCCCCTCAGGAATCCTAATCCAACTAGGATTGGAGGGAATCCTACTCCGGAGGAGTAGGACTCCTTGTCGCCTCCCCTTGGGCCGCCACCTCCCCTTGGCTCCTTTATATACGGGGCAGGGGCACCCCATGACACACAAGTTGATCTACGGATCTTTCCTTAGCCGTGTCGGTGCCCCTTCCACCATATTCCACTTCGGTCATATCGTCGAGCTTAGGCGAAGCCTGCGCGGAGAAGTCATATCGTCATGAGCTTAGGCGAAGCCCTGCGTCGGTGGAGCATCAACATCGTCCTGCCGTCGTGGTTGACGGAACTCATCCCGACACTTTGCTGGATCGAGTCCGGGATCGTCATCGAGCTGAGCGTGTGCGAAACTCGGAGGTGCCGACGTTCGGTGCTTGGATCGGTCGGATCGTGAAGACGTCGACTACATCAACAGCGTTGTTATAACGCTTCGCTTTCGGTCTACGAGGGTACGTGGACGGACACTCTCCCCTCTCGTTGCTATGCCATCACCATGGTCTTGCGTGATCGTAGGAAAATTTTTGAAATTACTACGTTCCCCAACAGCTGGCACTCACAGTACATTGATGAAATACTCAAAGTTCAATCACACCTGAATTTATTACACGATTCTCATATCGAGTCTTTATTACAATAGAATAAATTCGGCCGAAGGCCAACTCATGAGAAATAAACTAAGTAAAGCTGCGGAAGCGTAGAAGAATAGCGAGTCCATCCGACTCCAAAGGGCAATCGCCAAGCGCGGATCGTAGCCTCAATCCTGATCGGAATACTCCTCTGCAACATAAGACGTTGCAGCCGTGTAGGTCAGCATTTTGAATATGCTGGCAAGACATGAAGAGAGAATAACAATAAAGTTAATAACACTATATGCAATTTGGCTGTGGGGCTCTAAGTTTCATCATTTTGCGAAAAGCCAGTTTTTTCCTACAATAATGGACTTGTTTGCAAATACTACAAAATTGTTGGTAGTTATTGAGATGGTTCCACCAACCAATGTCTCATTCCCAATTTATTAAGTCATAACCCCCTCAATTAATTTATTAATTACAATGTTGAGATTTCCGAATACTTCCAAGTTCCAGAGGCTCAAATTGTCCGTAACCGGGGACACGGCTAATCGATTAGATCTTTTCTCTGCAGAGGTTTGCGCACTTTACCCGCAAGAATCGTTCCCTCCTTTTAAGTCTTCGCACTTCATGGTGTTTGAAGACGGGACGAACGAAACAGGGTCTTCCGAAGAGTTCTTCTGGCCACTGCCGGTACCCATCCAATCCTACCGTTCTTCTACATCTCGTAGCACCGTCCGGCCAGAGTCACAACTAGGGTTGACCAAGCCAGAGCCCATAATGGCTTGCGGCTGCACAGGTAAGCTTCCGGTCAATGGGGTATACATCCATCTCTTCGTGGCTGGGTGAAGCTTTCCGCAAGATGTCATGGCACTTCTCCATGCATCCCGGCCAACCACTGGGTTCTCCAGGGTGCCCGTCAACCGTCCTCCACCCAGTAGTGAATTCCGAAGTCCATCTTGAGCTTGAAGTTCATGGGGTTGTCATCATCTTGACTCTCACATCTCCCTTATGAATTCACTCAACCAACCCCGTCTACGAGCATAGCAAAATAAACTACTTCGTCCCGGGTCATGGTAACAAGGGGAATTGGTTCATCCTACCTCATGATACTACTCAAGAACATAACTTCAAAATTTCACCTACTGCATGCATGGTGGGGAGGTATAATTCTAATGCAATAAAAATCATAGGTATTGTAAAGAAAACATGATCAATGACTTGCCTTGCTGACGATCTTCGAAAGCTAGGGACTCGTGGTAGCAAGCTTCGCACTCCGGAAATTCTACCGAGGCAAACAACAATCATAATAAGCATATAGCATATGATCACTTAGCATAACAGCATAGTAATACGAAACACACAAAACCAACGAATCAAAACCCAAAGAAAAACTCGAAGAAATCAAACTCATTGTTTTCCTACATCAAGCAACAACTAAAAAATAGTTTTACATTACAAAAAATTTCTTAACAGAACCTAAGCATGGGTTTATGTTAACTAACAGAAAAGAATTCATCAAACAACTAGGAGCAAAAAGAATCACCTTAAAAGCTATTATAAAACTCCTATTAGGCCTAAAGCAAATTCTAGTAAGAAAAATAAAATAAAAGTTTTATTTATTATAAATAAAAGTTCATACTCTAAAGTTACAGAAACTAACCTAGAATAAACTATCTCTCATGAAAAATAAATTTATTTGCTAAGTAAAACAATAGGAAAACAGTAGCTAGTTAAATAAATAGGAATAACATGATTCTGATTAAAACTATTTTTTTATTAATCCTAAAATGCCCAAATAAATTCCTAAGGTTAGGCAATGTCAAAACAAAGTTGTGACAAAAGAATCACCAAAAATAATATTCCTAACTCATTTTATAGCAGAATTACTATTCTGTCTAAATCTAAAATAAGGCAATTTTAAATAATTTTAACATGGCTAATTATATTTTCTACAGAAACTATAAGAAATTTTCAAACCAAAAAAAAGGAATCACCTAAAAATATTAAGTAGATTAAAAGATATGAATTTTTCAAATCTGAAACTATTCTGTTAAAATAGAAAACGAGAAATAAAACTAAAAAGAAAAACGGGCTAATGGGCCTATCTAGCGCCCTGGGCGTAATATAACTAATCGGGCCCTAGTGGTTAAACCGAGTCGGCCGGTTTAATAAAACCCTAACTAAACCGGAACTAACCGGGACAAAACCCGGTTCACTAAAACTAAACCGTACCCCTTCGGGGAATCTAATCCTAACCCTACGATCTAGATCTAACGGCGGCGAGGGCTCCGGCGACTTACCGAGGCGGCGACGGCGACGGCGGCTCGGGCGGCAATGGTTCCGGTGGCTCCGGTGGTCGGGGGCATCGGCGGAGGTCTCCGGCGGGTGTGGACGGGCGAGGGGAGCTCGGGGGTGGGGTCGGGTGAGCTCGGGGTGGCCGGGGTGGTCGGAACGGAGCTAATGGCGGGCGGCGCTCTCGGGCTCCGGCGAAGCGATGCAGCGAGAGAGAGAGGGTAGGCGAGGCGAGGGGGCAGGGGTCGAGGGGGTATAAATAGTGGGGCCTCGACTTGGAGAAGGGGCGATCGGGCGAGGAGATCGGGAGGATCCGGGGATCTCGGGATCTCCGTGGCGGCGGCGCTGGTTGGCGTGGGGGGAAGAAGGAGGTGGGGGCCGGGTGTCGGGTGCGGGAGGCGCGTTCGGTCGGTTGACCGATCTGCGGGGTTTCAGTCAGGGCGCTCGGTGGGCCGGCTCATTGGCTTGGCTGCTCGGTATTTGGCCTTGCTGGCTGGGCCAGCTCGATTGGCCGCCAGTCTTTGGCTGGGCGGTCGGCTGGCTGGCGCTGGGTCCTTTTCTATTTTTTGAATAATTAGAGAGAAAAAATATATAAATATAAATATTTTATATAGGACATACATATACCAAAATGATCAGGGGAATATTCCCTACAATTTGAACATTTTTCCAGGGGCAAAACTTAAAGTTTATAAAAAAATCATTTTTCTAAAATTCTAAATAAAACTCAAATTTGAATTCAAACTTTTTGGCAATGTCTTTCCTCTGATATTTTTGGAGTGTCATGTTTACTCCTCTCATACTTTTTCTCAAGTATTTATCAGGCATAATTTTTGGAATAATTTCCACTGCCAAAATTTGAATTCAAATTCCAACAACTCCAAAACTTCTCAAACTTCAAATGCCACTCAAATTCAAACAGAATGCATAGATGCTTAGCTATAATTGTAAAACATTCCAAATAGGAAATTTGGGATGTTACATTGATTATGTTTCAAGGAAGGTTGGATAAATGGGTCATGGTAAGAAGTGAAACATGAAACCTTACACATTTTAAAATAGTATATATAGAATAAGTAATAATAAAAAAAAGCAAAGAGTAGAGATTTTTTGTGTGAATCAGTCTTTTTGAGACTCCCCTTCCCAAATGTTACCTTCTTCTTACTCCATCCCATTGACCCTACCACCATCACCTACCTAATCGGCCGCAGCCACCGCGTGCGGCCTTGCCGCACCAGCCCGCCCGTCACCGCCCCGACCATCCCTCTAAACCCCAAACATCCTGAAGGAACGGCGACTATAGCAGATCTGCTCAGATCTCTGCGGCATGCGCAAGAGAGGGTGGGAGAAGGGGAGTCAACGATTGCGATGGGAGGCATGCGAGTAGTCGACAGCGGGCGCTCGCGAGGGAGAGCACACGAGGAAATCTCAGTTTGTGTTGCAGTATCTACACGAATGCAAGAAAAAAACAGTTTGTGCTCAGTCCATGCAACATTAAAAGTCCATCCAATAAATAATTTTTCTATCTGCAAAATCTCATGGTTCTTGAGTGCAAGACTTGCTTGGCAATGTTGCTCTTTCCCCTATGCCTATCTGCTGCAAATTTTCATGACTATGCTTGCTAGTAGAAAATATGGAATTTAATGAAATGAAAACAACCGAAATATTTGAAAGCCAACCCTAGCAATTGTAACTAAAGAAGTGAAGTGCAGCGACTTCCACGAAGTTAATGTCACAAACAACTTGCAAAGCTTCTTTTGACTATGCATCTCTACTCTCCACCATTTGCAAAGAAATATGTTGTGTTCTAGCTAGCATGTACAAATTATTCAGGTTCCGTTCATTTGGTGTCACTAACCAATGGAGAAATATGTTTGGAGAGAAGAGGTGGGAGAGAAAGGCGCAGGCATCATTGCCTATGTAGTGTATTAATATAATAATTTAATCAGCCAATTTGCAAGTGCTAACATGCTGAAGGAAGGGATTAATCTATTGATAATTATTGTATGCATAGAAGTGACATGAACATACAATCAGAGTTTCTTTTTGGGAACCTAAAGTCAAGCAGAACTCTCAAGCAGAATTCTGAGGCAATATAATTCCCAAAATCAAGCAGAACATACAATGCTTCAGAGGTAGTACAAGCTTGAAATATAATTCTCAGAAGAATCATGTTCTGTAAACTCTCAGGCAATAGACCGAAGAATAAATAGGGCAACATACAAACAAAGTTAGAGTTAAAAAATAGCAGGCTTTTGTAGAGTGCACAGAAACTTAATGCATACAAGGTCACTTAATATTTGTGCTAGCGAAGAGACCTTCAGGTGACTGAATATTTGTGCAACCTTCGTCATTTTTTAGAACATGGAATACAGGGTATCTTCAGCCTAATCATTTTAGTGGAATGATTGAGTGTTAATTGATGCATAAGAAAAGAACTGTCTAATGGTACGCGAATCACAGACAGCACGTGCATTGACTGAAGAAAACAGGAAATTGCACTACTGCCGATGAGTTGGGATGGCGTCGCAGCCGATAGCTATGCATCCCACCTGGGGGCATAGCAAGGACGGTGCATAATGCTGTGTAGGTGCAGCGGCGGCCGACGACTAAACAGCCCACCCGTGTCTCCATTTGCATCGCCGGATGGGCATGATCCATGAGTATAATAGGAGCACTTACCTTGCTAGAGATCAACCTTTGGCCCTCACGAGAGACCGCAACTAGCATAGATCCTGAACGCACCTTCAAGGCAGAGACAACAGACTTTGACACCCTAATTTGGAGTGGTGAATAATGAGGTTGATGCACGTAGCAGACCAACATGATGGCGATGTTCATGGGAGACCTCCACCTCTGGGTCTACGTCGCCAGAGAGGGTTGACGGGCGCAGAGTGACTATGATCGTCCAACCGGGGCGAGCCGGCGAGGGAGCAAGTTGCCATGCCTCCTGTTTCCTGGTCGACGAGCCGGCGAGGGACTCAGATCGGATCCGAGGCGAGAGGCGTCGTCCCTGATTTGTTTTGATCATAGATGGTGGAGCAATCCGTTTTCTTAGGAAGGTGAGCGAGGTGGCAAGAGTAATTAAGGAAGGAGGAGAAAAACCGGAGAGTGGGCCATCGTGGAAGCGAGGAGGAGATGGACGACGAAGGGCAACGTAAGAGGGGAAACGGAACACTACGTTTCTTTTAGGTAGTAGAGATAGAGATTACAAAGCTTGGGCTCCAAGACTAGACTAATAGAGATAGATTACAATACGAATAGACTTTATACTCTAAGATCCCCCCGCAGTCTCAACGTCAGGTGAAACAATGTTGAGACGGGAGCGTATGTTAGTGAACGATGCAGTCGGGAGTCCTTTGGTAAAAATGTTAGCAAATTGGGCACTTGTAGGAACATGAAGAACGCGAACCTCGCCAAGAGCCACCTTTTCACGAACAAAGTGAATGTCAATCTCAATGTGCTTTGTGCGACGATGTTGAACTGGATTGGAAGCCATGTATACTGCAGAGATGTTATCACAAGATAAACAATGGTAGCACGTGGGAGCGGACGATGAAGTTCAACGAGAAGCTGCCGTAGCCACACCGCCGCCACAGCGTGAGCAACCGCCTATCTCAGCCTCAGCAGAAGACCTGGAAGCTGTTACCTGCCTTTTAGAACATCAAGAAACAAGATTATCACCCAAATAAGCGCAAAATCCGGATGTAGATCGTCGAGTATCTGGACAACCTGCCCACCTGCATCGAATAAACTGTCAAGCTTGTAGGTGAAGAAGAATTAATAAGGAGACCGTGATCAAGAGTGCCTTTTAAATAGCAGAGAATGCGATCGACATGAGCGGATGAGGAGCACGAGGATCATGCATAAAGAGACAGCTTGCTGAACTGAATAGGAGATTTCGTGACGAGTAAGAGTGGCATATTGAAGAGCACCGATGATGCTACGATATAAAGTAGGATCGAAAGAGGATCACCATCAGCCGACAGTTTAGCACCAACGTCGGCTAGAGTGCGACAGGGTTGACAATCAGACATACCGAGCGAGAAAGCAAGTCCAAAATGTATGACCGTTGAGAAAGAAAGAGGAAGATTTTGTGCGAGAAACATGAATACCTAGAAAATGATGAAGAGGACCAAGATCAGTCATGGAAAACTCCCGACCGAGAGAAGAGATGGTATGTTGAAGAAAAGAATCAGAACTAGCCGTGAGAATGATATCATCAACATAAAGCAAGAGGTAGGCGGTGTGAGTAGAAGACGATAAACAAATAGAGAAGAATCGGATTTGGAGGAATAAAGCCTATGGTTTGAATAAAAGTAGCAAAGCATTGAAACCATGCACGAGGAGCTTGTTTAAGGCCATAAAGAGATTTGTTGAGGAGACAAACAAAATTTGGAGATGAGGGATTCTCAAAACCAGAGGGTTGCTGACAATAAACAGTTTCATTGAGAGTGCCATGAAGAAAAGCATTTTTAACATCAAGTTGATGAATAGGCCAAGAAGAGGAAACAACAAGACTAAGAACAACACGAATAGTGCTTGGTTTAACAACAGGAGAAAAAGTCTCATCAAAGTCAATACCAGGCTGCTGGGAGAAACCACGACACACCCAACGAGCTTTATAACGAGCGAGAGTGCCATCGGAATGAAATTTATGACGAAAAACCCATTTTCCAGAAACAATGTTAACACCAGAAGGTTTGGGAACAAGAGTCCATGTATTATTTTGCTGAAGAGCGTCAAATTCATCGCGCATAGCAGAAAGCCAGAGAGGGTCAAGAAGAGCTCGCTTATAACTGGTTGGAATAGGAGAGATGGTTGGGGTGGCGGTAAGATTGAGACGTTTGGTGGGGAGAAGAAATCCTCGTTTTCCACGGGTGCACATGACATGATCATTGGTGGCGGTGGTATAAAACGGCATTGGGTGGCGTGGGTTTTCGGTTGAAGAGGACGGTGAGGAAGAAGAATCAGAGGTGGTGGGTGTCGAGGGGTTGCCGTGGTAGGATGTGGTGAGGAAAAGACGGCTGGGGTAGAGGATGCAGATTCTGAGAGAGGTGGGGGCGGGGCAGGAGGGTGGCTAACGTTGGGCGATTCCGGCTGAGAGACGGAACAAGATTCCATGGCAGCAGAGATGACCGAAGGCGAACTAGGGAAGGGGTTTTGGTGGTGGCGGATTGTGGTGGAATTGGTGTTGTGGTTGTAGTGACAGAAAAGGAAAAGTATTTTCATCGAATGTGACATGACGAGAGAGAATGATCTGACCAGAAGATGGTTGAAACAACGATATCCTTTGTGATCATCGAAAGACCAAGGTGAATGCAAGGTAGTGAGCGTGGTTCTAGTTTGTTGGAGGCGGTAGAGGCGATGTTGGGAAATCATAGACAGCCAAAAACACGCAGAAAAGAATAGCCAGAGTGGGAGAGAAAAAGAGATTGGAAAGGTGAATAAAGAGGGCAAGTTTTAGTTGGTCGAATATTAAGGAGTGTGGCGGTGCGAAGGGCTTCAACCCAAAAACGGGAAGGAAGAGAGGCTTTAAAAGCAATGTGCGAAGAACATCATTAATAGAGCGAAGACAGCGTTCAGCTTTACCATTTTGAGAAGATGTATAAGGGCATGAAAAGCGAAGAAGAATGCCTTGGGAGAGAAAGAAGGTGCGGTTTTGGGTGTTATCAAATTGACGACCGTTATCACATTGAATAAATCGAATTGGCAAGCCAAAGTGTGTGATTACATATTGTCGAAAGTTGAGAAAGATTGCAGGTACTCCAGATTTAGCGCGGAGAGGAAAGGTCCAAGTATAGTAAGAATAATCATCCAAGATCAGAAGATAATATTTATAACCAGAAACACTAGGGACTGAGGAGGTCCATGAAGGAAATATGCCCTAGAGGCAATAATAAAGTTATTATTTATTTCCTTATACCATGATAAATATTTATTATTCATGCTAGAATTGTATTAACCGGAAACATAATACATGTGTGAATATATAGACAAACAGTATGTCACTAGTATGCCTCTACTTGACTAGCTTGTTAATCAAAGATGGTTATGTTTCCTAACCATGAACAAGGAGTTGTTATTTGATTAACAAGGTCACATCATTAGTTGAATGATCTGATTGACATGACCCATTCCGTTAGCTTAACACTTGATCGTTTAGTATGTTAATGCTTTCTTCATGACCCATACATGTTCCTATAACTATGAGATTATGCAACTCCGTTTACGGAGGAACACTTTGGGTACTACCAAACGTCACAACGAATCGGGTGATTATAAAGGAGTACTACAGGTGTCTCCAAAGGTACTTGTTGGGTTGGCGATTTGAGATTAGGTTTTGTCACTCCGATTGTCGGAGAGGTATCTCTAGGCCTTCTCGGTAATACACATCACTTAAGCCTTGCAAGCATTACAACTAATGAGTTAGTTGTGAGATGATGTATTACGGAACGATTAAAGAGACTTACCGTAACGAGATTGAACTAGGTATTGGATACCGACGATCGAATCTCGGGTAAGTAACATACCGATGACAAAGGAACAACGTATGTCGTTATGCGGTTTGACCGATAAAGATCTTCGTAGAATATGTAGGAACCAATATGGGCATCCAGGTTCCGCTATTGGTTATTGACCGAGAATGGTTCTAGGTCATGTCTACATAGTTCTCGAACCCGTAGGGTCCGCACGCTAACGTTCGATGACAGTTCATTATGAGTTTATAAGTATTGATGCACGAAGGTTGTTCGAGTCCCGGTTGTGATCACGACATGACGAGGAGTCTCGAAATGGTCGAGACATAAAGATTCATATATTGAAGCCTACATTTGGACATCGGAAGTGTTCCGAGTGAAATCGAAATTTATCGAGTACCGGAGGTTACGGAACCCCGAAATACATGGGCCATAGTGGGCCTTGGAGGAAAGGAGAAAGGGCCAGCCCTAGGTGGCGCCCCTTCCCTAGTCCTATTAGGACTAGGAAAGGTGGGCCGCCCCTCTCTCTCTTTCCCCTCCGGAATCCTAATCCAACTAGGATTGGAGGGGAATCCTACTCCGGAGGGAGTAGGACTCCTTAGTCGCCTCCCCTTGGGCCGCCACCTCCCCTTGGCTCCTTTATATACGGGGCAGGGGCACCCCATGACACACAAGTTGATCTACGGATCTTTCCTTAGCCGTGTCGGTGCCCCTTCCACCATATTCCACTTCGGTCATATCGTCATGAGCTTAGCGCGAAGCCCTGCGCGGAGAAGTCATATCGTCATGGAGCTTAGGCGAAGCCCTGCGTCGGTGGAGCATCAACATCGTCCTGCCACGCCGTCGTCTTGACGGAACTCATCCCGACACTTTGCTGGATCGGAGTCCGGGATCGTCATCGAGCTGAGCGTGTGCAAACTCGGAGGTGCCGTCGTTCGGTGCTTGGATCGGTCGGATCGTGAAGACGTCGACTACATCAACCGCGTTGTTATAGCGCTTCGCTTTCGGTCTCACGAGGGCGTGGGCGGACACTCTCCCTCTCGTTGCTATGCCATCACCATGGTCTTGCGTGATCGTAGGAAATTTTTGAAATTACTCGTTCCCCAACAGGGCATCCGAGCCTGGTTTTATGCGTTGATGTCATATGCACGAGTAGAACACAAGTGAGTTGTGGGCGATACAAGTCATACTACCTACCAGCATGTCATACTTTGGTTCAGCGGTATTGTGAGATGAAGCGGCCGGACCGACATTACGCCGACGCTTACGCGAGACTGGTTTCACCGCCCGAGCACTCGTTGCTTAAAGGTGACCGGCGGTGTCTGTCTCTCTCACTTTAGTTGAATCGAGTGTGGCTCGCCCGTCCTTGAGAAGGTTAAACGGAGTCTATTTGACGAATTATCGTTGTGGTTTTGATGCGTAGGTAAGAACGGTTCTTGCTCAGCCCGTAGCAGCCACGTAAAACTTGCAACAACAAAATAGAGGACGTCTAACTTGTTTTTGCAGGGCATGTTGTGATGTGATGTGGTCAAGACGTGATGCTATATTTTATTGTATGAGATGATCATGTTTTGTAACCGAGTTATCGGCAACTGGCAGGAGCCATATGGTTGTCGCTTTATTGTATGAAATGCAAACGCCATGTAATTGCTTTACTTTATCACTAAGGAGTAGCGATAGTCGTAGAAGCAATAGTTGGCGAGACGACAACGATGCTACGATGGAGATCAAGGTGTCGCGCCGGTGACGATGGTGATCATGACGGTGCTTCGACGATGGAGATCACAAGCACAAGATGATGATGACCATATCATATCACTTATATTGATTGCATGTGATGTTTATCCTTTATGCATCTTATCTTGCTTTGTTTGACGGTAGCATTATAAGATGATCTCTCACTAAAAATTATCAAGAAGTGTTCTCCCTGAGTATGCACCGTTGCCAAAGTTCGTAGTACCCAGACACCACGTGATGATCGGGTGTGATAAGTTCTACGTCCATCTACAACGGGTGCAAAACAGTTGCACGCGCGGAATACTCAGGTTAAACTTGACGAGCCTAGCATATAACAGATATGGCCTCGGAACACGGAGACCAAAAGGTCGAACGTGAATCATATAGTAGATATGATCAACATAGTGATGTTCACCATTGAAACTACTCCGTCTCACGTGATGATCGGACATGGTTTAGTTGATTTGGATCACGTGATCACTTAGATGACTAGAGAGATGTCTGTCTAAGTGGGAGTTTATTAAAATGATTAATTGAACTTAAATTTATCATGAACTTAGTACCTGATAGTATTTTGCTTGTCTATGTTTACTGTAGATAGATGGCTCGTGCTGTTGTTCCGTTGAATTTTAATGCGTTCCTTGAGAAAGCAAAGTTGAAAGATGATGGTAGCAATTACACGGACTGGGTCCGTAACTTGAGGATTATCCTCATTGCTGCACAGAAAAATTACGTCCTGGAAGCACCGCTGGGTGACAGGCCTGCTGCAGATGCTGAGCCAGAAGTTGTGAACGTCTGGCAAAGCAAAGCTGATGACTACTCAATAGTTCAGTGTGCCATGCTTTACGGCTTAGAACCGGGTCTTCAACGACGTTTTGAACGTCATGGAGCATATGAGATGTTCCAGGAGTTGAAGTTAATATTTCAAGCAAATGCCCGGATTGAGAGATATGAAGTCTCCAATAAGTTCTATAGCTGCAAGATGGAGGAGAATAGTTCACGGTGAGCACATACTCAAAATGTCTGGGTATAACAATCACTTAATTCAGCTGGGAGTTAATCTTCCGGATGATAGTGTCATTGACAGAATTCTCCAATCACGCCACCAAGCTACAAGAGCTTCGTGATGAACTATAATATGCAAGGGATGACTAAGACAATTCCTGAGCTCTTCGCGATGCTAAAAGCAGCGGAGGTAGAAATCAAGAAAGAGCATCAAGTGTTGATGGTCAACAAGACCACTAGTTTCAAGAAAAGGGCAAAGGGAAGAAGAAGGAAACTTCAAAAGAACAGCAAGAAAGTTGCTGATCAAGAGAAGAAACCCAAGTCTGGACCTAAGCCTGAAACTGAGTGTTTTACTGCAAGCAGATCGACACCGGAAGCGGAACTGCCCCAAGTATTTGGCGGATAAAAAGGATGGCAAGGTGAACAAAGGTATATGTGATATACATGTTATTGATGTGTACCTTACTAGAGCTCGTAGTAGCACTGGTATTTGATACTGGTTCTGTTGCTAATATTTGCAACTCAAAGCAGGGACTACGGAATAGACGAGCACCGGCAAAGGACGAGGTGACGATCTGCGTGGGAAATGGTTCCAAAGTCAATGTGATCGCGATCGGCACGCTACCTCTACATCTACCTTGGGATTAGTTTTAGACCTAAATAATTGTTATTTGGTGCCGCGTTGAGCATGAACATTATATCTGGATCTTGTTTAATGCGAGACGGTTATTCATTTAAATCAGAGAATAATGGTTGTTCTATTTATATGAGTAATATCTTTTATGGTCATGCACCCTTGAAGAATGGTCTATTCTTGTTGAATCTCGACAGTAGTGATACACATATTCATAATGTTGAAGCCAAAAGATGCAGAGTTGATAATGATAGTGCAACTTATTTGTGGCACTGCCGTTTAGGTCATATCGGTGTAAAACGCATGAAGAAACTATATTGATGGGCTTCGGAATCACTTGATTATGAATCACTTGGTACTTATGAACCGTGCCTCATGGGCAAGATGACCAAAACGCCGTTCTCCGGAACTATGGAGCGAGCAACTGATTTGTTGGAAATCATACATACTGATGTTTGTGGTCCAATGAATGTTGAGGCACGCCGCGGGTATCGTTATTTTCTCACCTTCACAGATGATTTGAGCAGATATGGGTATATCTACTTAATGAAACACAAATCTGAAACATTTGAAAAGTTCAAAGAATTTCAGAGTGAAGTGGAAAATCATCGTAACAAGAAAATAAAGTTTCTACGATCTGATCGTGGAGGAGAATATTTGAGTTACGAGTTTGGTTTACATTTGAAACAATGTGGAATAGTTTAGCAACTCACGCCACCCGAACACCACAGAGAAATGGTGTGTCCGAACGTCGAATCGTACTTTACTAGATATGGTGCGATCTATGATGTCTATTTCGATTTACCGCTATCGTTTTGGGATTATGCTTTAGAGACGGCCGCATTCACGTTAAATAGGACACCGTCAAAATCCGTTGAGACGACGCCTTATGAACTGTGGTTTGGCAAGAAACCAAAGTTGTCGTTTCTTAAAGTTTGGGGCTGCGATGCTTATGTAAAGAAACTTCAACCAGATAAGCTCGAACCCAAATCGGAAAAATGTGTCTTCATAGGATACCCAAAGGAGACTGTTGGGTACACCTTCTATCACAGATCTGAAGGCAAGATTTTCGTTGCTAAATTCGGATCCTTTCTAGAGAAGGAGTTTCTCTCGAAAGAAGTGAGTGGGAGGAAAGTAGAACTTGATGAGATAATCAGTATCTGCTCCCTTATTGGAAAGTAGTTCATCACAAGAAATGGTTCCTGTGACAACTACACCAATTAGTGAGGAAACTAATGATGATGATCATGAAGCTTGAGATCAAGTTACTACTGAACCTCGTGGGTCAACCAGAGTAAAATACGCACTGAGTGGTACGGTAATCCTATTCGGAAGTCATGTTACTTGACCATGGCGAACCTACAAACTATGAAGAAGCGATGGTGAGCCCAGATTCGCAAAATGGCTGGAAGCCATGAAATCTGAGATGGGATCCATGTATGAGAACAAAGTATGGACTTTGGTTGACTTGCCCGATGATCGGCAAGCCATTGAAAATAAATGGATCTTTAAGAAGAAGACCGCGTTGATGGTAATATAACTGTCTACAAAGCTCGACTTGTTGCGAAAGGTTTTCGACAAGTTCAAGGGGTTGACTACGATGAGACTTTCTCACCCGTGGCGATGCTTAAGTCTGTCCGAATCATGTTAGCAATTGCCGCATTTTATGATTATGAAATTTGGCAAATGGATGTAAAACTGCATTCTTGAATGGATTTCTAGAAGAAGAGTTGTATATGATGCAACCAGAAGGTTTTGTCGATCCAAAGGGTACTAACAAAGTGTGCAAGCTCCAGCGATCAATTTATGGTGCAGTGCAAGCCTCTCGGAGTTGGAATAAGCGCTTTGATAGTGTGATCAAAGCATATGGGTTTATCAGACTTTTGGAGAAGCTCAGTATTTACAAGAAAGTGAGTGGGAGCTCAGAGCATTTCTAATATTATATGTGGACGACATATTATTGATTGGAAATGATATAGAATTTCTGGATAGCATAAAAGGATACTTGAATAAAAGTTTTTCAATGAAAGACCTCGGTGAAGCTGCTTACATATTGGGCATCAAGATCTATAGAGATAGATCAAGGCGCTTAATTGGACTTTCACAAAGCACATACCTTGATAAAGTTTTGAAAAAGTTCAAAATGGATCAGGCAAAGAAAGGTTTTTACCTGTATTACAAGGTGTAAGATTGAGTCGGACTCAATGCCCGACCACAGCAGAAGATAGAGAAAATGAAAGATGTTCCTATGCTTCAGCCATAGGCTCTATCATGTATGCAATGCTGTGTACCAGACTGACGTATGCTTAGCTGTAAGCTTGGCAGGAAGGCACCAAAGTAATCCAGAGTGGATCATCGGACAGCGGTCAAGAACATCCTGAAATACCTGAAAAGGACTAAGGATATGTTTCTCGTATATGGAGGTGACAAAGAGCTAGTCGTAAATGGTTACGTCGATGCAAGCTTTGACACTGATCCGGACGATTATAAATCGCAAACCGGATACGTGTTTTTATTAAACGGTGGAGCTGTCAGTTGGTGCAGCTCTAAACAAAGCGTCGTGGCGGGATCTACATGTGAAGCGGAGTACATAGCTGCTTCAGAAGCAGCAAATGAAGGAGTCTGGATGAAAGAGTTCATTTCCGATCTAGGTGTCATACCTAGTGCATCGGGACCGATGAAGATCTTCTGTGACAATACTGGTGCAATTGCCTTGGCAAAGGAATCCAGATTTCACAAGAGGACCAAGCATATCAAGAGACGCTTCAATTCCATTCGGGACCAAGTCCAAGTGGGAGACATAGAGATTTGCAAAATACATACGGATCTGAATGTTGCAGACCGTTGACTAAGCCTCTTCCACGAGCAAAACATGATCAGCACCAAGACTCCATGGGTGTTAGGATCATTACTTTGTAATCTAGATTATTGACTCTAGTGCAAGTGGGAGACTGAAGGAAATATGCCCTAGAGGCAATAATAAAGTTATTATTTATTTCCTTATACCATGATAAATATTTATTATTCATGCTAGAATTGTATTAACCGGAAACATAATACATGTGTGAATATATAGACAAACAGTATGTCACTAGTATGCCTCTACTTGACTAGCTTGTTAATCAAAGATGGTTATGTTTCCTAACCATGAACAAGGAGTTGTTATTTGATTAACAAGGTCACATCATTAGTTGAATGATCTGATTGACATGACCCATTCCGTTAGCTTAACACTTGATCGTTTAGTATGTTAATGCTTTCTTCATGACCCATACATGTTCCTATAACTATGAGTTTATGCAACTCCCGTTTACCGGAGGAACACTTTGGGTACTACCAAACGTCACAACTTAACTGGGTGATTATAAAGGAGTACTACAGGTGTCTCCAAAGGTACTTGTTGGGTTGGCGTATTTCGAGATTAGGTTTTGTCACTCCGATTGTCGGAGAGGTATCTCTAGGCCTTCTCGGTAATACACATCACTTAAGCCTTGCAAGCATTACAACTAATGAGTTAGTTGTGAGATGATGTATTACGGAACGAGTAAAGAGACTTACGATAACGAGATTGAACTAGGTATTGGATACCGACGATCGAATCTCGGGTAAGTAACATACCGATGACAAAGGGAACAACGTATGTCGTTATGCGGTTTGACCGATAAAGATCTTCAGAGAATATGTAGGAACCAATATGGGCATCCAGGTTCCGCTATTGGTTATTGACCGAGAATGGTTCTAGGTCATGTATACATAGTTCTCGAACCCGTAGGGTCCGCACGCTTAACGCTTCGATGACAGCTCATTATGAGTTTATAAGTATTGATGCACCAAGGTTGTTCGAGTCCGGATGTGATCACGGACATGACGAGGAGTCTCGAAATGGTCGAGACATAAAGATTGATATATTGGAAGCCTACATTTGGACATCGGAAGTGTTCCGAGTGAAATCGAATTTATCGAGTACAGGAGGTTACCGAACCCCGGGAAATACATGGGCCATAGTGGGCCTTGGAGGAAAGGAGAAAGGGCCAGCCCTAGGTGGCGCGCCCCCCCTTCCCTAGTCCTATTAGGACTAGGAAAGGTGGGCGCCCCCTCTCTCTCTTTCCTCCGGAATCCTAATCCAACTAGGATTGGGGGAATCCTACTCCCGAGGGAGTAGGACTCCTTGCGCGCCTCCCCTTGGGCCGCCACCTCCCCTTGGCTCCTTTATATACGGGAGCAGGGGCACCCCATGACACACAAGTTGATCTACGGATCTTTCCTTAGCCGTGTGCGGTGCCCCTTCCACCATATTCCACTTCGGTCATATCGTCATGAGCTTAGGCGAAGCCCTGCGCCGGAGAAGTCATATCGTCATGGAGCTTAGGCGAAGCCCTGCGTCGGTGGAGCATCAACATCGTCCTGCACGCCGTCGTCTTGACGAACTCATCCCGACACTTTGCTGGATCGAGTCCGGGATCGTCATCGAGCTGAACGTGTGCGAACTCGGAGGTGCCGTCGTTCGGTGCTTGGATCGGTCGGATCGTGAAGACGTCGACTACATCAACAGCGTTGTTATAACGCTTCGCTTTCGGTCTACGAGGGTACGTGGACGGACACTCTCCCCTCTCGTTGCTATGCCATCACCATGGTCTTGCGTGATCGTAGGAAATTTTTTGAAATTACTACGTTCCCCAACAGTCCATAAATCACAGTGAAGTAACTCAAAAGGAAAAGTACTAATGGTAGTAGAGGTTCCAAAAGGTAATCTAACATGTTTGCCGCATTGACATGCATTACAGAGAGAGGGATTATGGGGACTGCTAGAACTAGGGATACAAAATTCTTGGAGTAAAGACGTCAAAGTGTTTTTACTGGGATGACCGAGGCGACGATGCCATAGATCAACGGATGCGAGCATGGCACGAGGGTGGATGTGGGCGCCATGAAGAGGATAAAGATCGTCCGTGCTATTGTACCGAAGCGAGGACCGCCCCGTTGTCGATTCTTCACAGACAAACCAAAAGGGTCAAAGGCCAGGATAACTTTGTTGTCAATGCAAAATTGTCTAACAGAAATAAGATTTTGATGATGGAAGGAACCACAAGAATATTGCGGAGAAGAAAATTGGCATGAGAGGAAGGGATGTAAGAGTGACGGTGCATGAAACAGGATGGTGGAGCCATCGCCAATGGTGATAGTGGAAAAAGCGAGAAGGAAAACAAGCTGACAATAAATTCATATTTGAAGACATATGCATTGATGCACCAAATCGAAAATCCAATCCGCACCTGCGTCGTTGAGGACAAAATTGTTCATGGCGTTGATGAAGGCGGCTTGGTCCCAAGCCGCTGTTGGGGAGGAGCAGAGGGCCAGGAGCTTGCATGTTGGCGTAGGGATAGCGGATGGGTAGTATGCGATTGGGCCTGCATGTTGCCGTAGAAGACCGGCATGGTGTTGGAGGCGACGGCGGTCTGGCGTCTTTGGTAGGCGGAGTGGGAGTGGCGGTGTAGACGCGTCGCCGCGGCTCGGGTTCAAGGAGTCCCGGAGAGCCGGTGGCTGGGCGAAGACGGGGCTCCACGTGCCTGCACGCAGGAGGGGCACCATCTGGCGAGGGGTGACCAAGGCATGGACCAAGCTCGACGAGGCCATCCAAGGATCATCTTGAGGAGGCCATGACGACGGAGCTGGTGGCGCGGGAGGCGGTGGATGACGGGTTTGGGGGGAGGTGTTTGGGTAGTTGTAGAGGAAGAGGTAGGGGATGGGGCGCCGGCGGCGCGGAACTCTGCCATGGAGAAGAGGGGCTGAATCGGCCGGGGCGGTGGCGCGGGTGGCGGAGCCATACCAGGTGCGGAAAACCTAGGCGTCAGATACCATGATAGATTGAGATATTAGAGAAGTAATTGTTGTATTGATTGGGGCCTCAAGAGCTGTTTATATAGATTACAAAGCTTGGGCTCCAAAACTAGACTAATAGAGATAGATTACAATACGAATAGACTTTATACTCTAAGATCAATGACTATCGAGTCCCACCTGTCAGTGCACAACTGAAATAAACAAAAAAGATGCAACGCTGAGTTTCGGAACCGGTCACGTGTGCGCCGCAAAGGACGTGCGCCAACCAATTGCCCCATGTACGTTTGCTGTTTTTCACGCACTTCAACATATTATATATCCAACACAATCTGGTTAAATGGGCTGCACCCATTTTCCACATGCTAGTTGTTTTTCTTATTGTAGAAATTACAAAATATTCAGATAGTATAAGATGTGATTATTCTATTAGGAAATGTATTTCTAGTTGTAAAAAGTGTTCCCGTGTTGTAATAAAGTATATGTGTTTTTCAAAAGATATATTTTGAAGAAAAATAAATTTTAAAATATGTGTGATAAATAAACAACGGCTTGGTGTTACCCACGATTTTATACATTCTTAAATTTAAATTAACAATTTTCCAACTATATATACATTTGTCTACTTAAAACATTTTAATTACATGAATTTTAATAATACTTAAATATTTTATAAAATTACATTAACATGTTTTAAAATAGATTTGTATGCATATCATTTTCAAGAAAAGAAGATTCTAGTTTTATTTTTATTACTAATACAATAATTTGCATAAGTTTTAGAATTACTAAAAACGAAAAAGAAACTCACATGTCGAAGGGTCACGTACAAAAGGCAAAAGAACTAATAGTTTAAAAAAAGGACCACGTGATAGTTTTTTAAACATGAAGATTTTGAAAATGAGATTGACATTTCGAAAATGTATAATTTTAAAAATTGTAAAATTATTTTCTTATATTTTGTGAATCCTTACAAATATATGAAACCATTTTATTAATTATTTTGTATTATTTTATTTTTTTGAATATTTGAAATTTCATTAACATTTTTTGAGGGGTTATTAACTAATTTTTAATATTATGACTACAGTTTGAATATATTTTTTCTGAAAATCGAAAAATAACTAGCATGTGGAAAATTGGCCGCACTGATTGCGGTCTAGTTAGCTGGATATAGGTTAGCGATGCGTAATAGTCAACTAACTATCCTTGGTGAAGTGGTTTGTGCAGGTCCTTCCTAGTGCATAGGTCGCTTGTTCAAATCCCAGTCGAGCTCCATTTTTATTTATTTCAGTTGTGCACTGACAGGTGGGACCCGATGGTCATTTAGACACACTCTTTCCATGTCAGCCTGTCTTGGCACTGCAAGTGGGCCCTGTGCCATGCCGGCATGTCTAGTCAACAATACATACATATCTGGACGTGATTTGAACCGTATTTGAACCATACCATCAAGTTATAGAACCGGTTCGGTGTATTTTTCAAGTTTAAGCACCAAAGTGAACATCGATGACAATTTTAGGCACCACTAGTGTTATTACCTCAACCATAAACCATATTACACCGGTGTTTCTAAAAATAAATATTCATAACTATAAACCATATCCGGAAACTATTCAGGGCTGCAAATGAGGGCTAGAAAAGTTATTGCAAACCTAAATAATATTCAGGGCTAGAAATGAAGAACCATAAACCACATTTGGAATGGAAACCTTGTTCCTAAATAATTTATTACACAGTTGTAGGAAATCCCTTTGGTGAAGAATCTTGATCTTTGAATCTGTTGGAAATGAAAGAAGTAGAAAGTTAGAGCATCAGTAGGATGGGGAAAAAAAAATCTACGCACAGCAACATGTCTTGTTCCGTGAAAACAAATAAAAGCAATAAAATTTGGGAACTTACTGCAGTATTAATAGCAGCATAGAAAGGAAATAATAGCAGCATCAAAAGGCTGGTCTAATTGAAGAGACGGTACCCTGCGCATCAAAGATTACATTTTGGGGAAACAAAAGAAGATGACATGTCAGATCACTGTGTGTACATTGTATATAGTTTGAAATTATCTGGAAATTTATTTTTATGAATTTCCATGAAGAAAAGAAAGTATAACTAACATGGTTTTGAAGGAAAGACTTCACTATAGGTAGCTGGATTTGACTGTTGGAGCAAGTAGCTACTTCATACATAAAAATTTCTTGTAGAGCCTGCAAATCATACTTATTTGTCTTAATGCCAGCGTAGAACCTGATAAAATGATTTACTACAATAAATTTAAAGATGGAAATGGCACATACTTCCTCTATTTAGGATTATTAGGCCCCCTCATATTTTGGACAGACTTTGATCATGTATATAATCAAAAACTATATTATTAGATTTGTATTTGAAACTGGTATTCGACAGTACAATTTTTTATGCATATAACTTATATTTTATTAGTTAATTTTATGATTAAAATTTAATCCAAAATACAATGGGGCTTAATAAATTCGGACGGAGAAACTAGGATGCCGGGAGGAAAAGAAATTGTTTTCCAATTTCACTAGTAAATTCCAGCATCCCCGTAGTAAATTCAAGTTCACTAGTGCGTGCATTTCCAAAAGGAAAAGAAAGTATAAGTAAAAACTTTTCCAAGAACCGCGTGCTCTTCACCTCCAACGGTGGAAGTCAAGGTCTTCGTGTGGATCCCTCGCATCGGGTGCCCACAATTATTGCCTCTGGCGCACTCCCTGAGGGTCACAAATGCGACCGAGGACAAGCCTGCCGGTGCCGGGCCACCCTGCGTGGCCACTGGTGGAAAAAAGGCCTTTGGTCATGGTTACAGAATCGCCATTAGTTGCGGTTGAAGCAACCATGACCAAATAAGCGATTAAAGCCCCCACCTTTAGTCGCGGCTGCATAAGAACCGCGACTAACGGCCCGTCCACGGGCGCCAAAGTGACCGTCAAGCGGAGGACCTTTAGTCGCGGTTCTTCCGCCAACCATGACTAAAAGCCGCCACAGGTTTAGGGTTTTAGGCCCCCTAAACCTGTTTTCTGTTTAATTTGTATTGTTTTATTTCTTTTATGCTTTATTTTAATTTTGAAGGAGTTTCATATATTCTACGGTACTACATACATGCATATGAATGTACAATTTCAAATAAATTTGAAATTAGAACCAAAAAAATTCAAGAGGAATATACAATATATATTCAATATCATCGGATGACCATATACAATTTTGAACAAGTTTCCATACATGATTTAATGCATATAAAGTTCTACGTCCTCGTAATAGTGTTCTCCTTTAGGATGGAGGACTTCCCTGCTGAACCATCCAGCTAGTTCCTCTTGAAGTGGTCGGAAGCGAGCTTCTGGACTAAGCATCATCCGGAGGTTATTCCTCTGAGCATTGGTATCACTCGGAACCCGCTCAGAGGTGTATCTCCGGATCATCTCACAGACATAGTATCCACATAGATTGGTCTCCGGTGGCTGAATATCCCCAGCATTCTTAGCCTTTGACCTTTTGAATTCTAGCTCTTTTTTGAATTCACCGACCTTTGTATCTACGAACCGTCTCCAAACCCTACGAGGCAAAGAAAATTAAATGAACAAGAGAGTTATTAGTTACTTGATATTAGGAAATGAACGAAATAGGCCGATCGATATAGAGCGCAAATGAATGAAAATAATTACTTCTGCAGCATTCTTCTCATGCCGCCCCAAAGCTTTGGATCCATATTCAGAGAGTCGTGGACGAGACATTCTGAGGTGTTAACTTTAATTACTAGCAGAATCCAGTGGAACCTGCGGACACGATACATGCACAGTACGTCATGCATAACTCATCGATTAGCCGGCCACATACCATGCATGGAGTAAACAAAAGAGAATGTGCTCAAGACAGAAACACTCACCCAAAATGGTAAGGAAATAGAATATCACTTTTGAGTTCCTGCTTTGTAAGAAACTGCCACAGGTCTGCCTCCACGTCGGCGGGGTGACGCTCCAACACATGTCCATTAACGATGTGTCGGTCAATGAACCCAACATCATGGATGTTCCTTACTCTGCATTCCTTAATCTTCATTCTGCATGTATAATAGCGGACACAACAATATAGTTAGGACATATATATAGTGCAGGCAATATGAACGAGATGGGGTAGAAATTAATAAATCACTTACGTAACGTAGCAACCGATGATAGATTTGTCGAGCTCAAGCAGATTGAAAAGCTGGAACAATTCACTCAGTTCAATTTGTACATAGTAATGTTTGAAGTGATGCTCATGTCTAACTTCCGCATAAATATATTCTTTGGCGTTTTATTTTTATATAACCCTTGTACCATTTCAGCAGACCTTTCATTTGTGGAGGTAGATCCTTTTCCTGCGCATGCTCGACGAGAGGCCCATTCTTGACATATGTAATTACTACCTCCTTCACTGGCGCCTCATCAAGGCCTAACAGTTCACGAAGAGTAATACATAAGTTGGCCGCTTGTTCTCGCACTTTCGTTCAGTCAATCCCTATGCTGCCGCAGCTTGTATGATCTCGGGGCATCCGGACGAAGGCTTCCACTATAAGCGGGCAATCGATTGTTTACTTTGTTCCCGAGCTGGGCAACTTGTTTCCGCTTTTTTACTTCGGCCTTCTCCGCTCTTTGTTCTCCTTGAACATGAGTGCCTGCCTGCAAGTTCACGTGCATAGTCGTTAGGCAGATTCTTCGCGGCTTGGGACGGTGTGCTCAAAATGACTTAGCCCACTTCTTTTGCTCATCGAAAAATACTGGCTTGGGCTCAGGCTCTCTTTTCTTCTTGCAGTCCGCCTTCCATTTCTCCAAATCAGCAGCCGCGTCGCGTCGACTTCCTCGGCACTCGCTCCCAAGGCCTTGTGGGGAGAGGCTTGATGATGGCTCCGTACCTTTGTGGTCTTAGGTACATAAGGGTCCGGGTTAATAATCCAGGACTGCTTCGCTTCTTTGCGGAGGTGGATTGGGGGCGGCGTCGATCACCCGCCGGACGAGGATCGGGGCGGCGGCTGATCACCCGCGGACGTTGTGGATCGGGGCGGCGTCGGTGACGTGACGGAGGTGTAGGTGAACCGCCACCACCACCACCACCACCACCACCGCCACCGCCACCACCACCACCGTAGGGGGTGGACTTGTTGTCCTTGCGCCTCGCTGAAACTTGATAAACTTCTTTTGCCATAGAATGAAATGGCGCTTGACATCTCCAAGTCTTTTCTCCCCTTCGGTGTAGCAATGTCAATCTCAGTGTCCTCAAACCCTTGGACTATGTCCTCCACCGTGACACGAGCATAGCCATCTTGAATGGGGTTGTTGTGGTGGAGTGCTCCAGTAAACATGGTAAAGCACTGCCGATGGCTACCTTCATGGACATGTTCCCGATAGGATAATACAGATGACATTCTTTCATCTCCTTTATATCGCCCACGGGTAGCGAGGAGGCTCCGGTGCAGTAATTTCGACCATCGAGGCTCCGTGCAGTAATTTCGACCACCGAGGCTCCGGTGCAGTAATTTCGATCATCGGTGCATCTGCACCAGCCGGTGGGGCCTCCGTGGAAGCCACGCTGCTTCTCCGCTGCTGGCTTCGAGATCCGCTGGATGATCTTCATGCTGCACCCGAGCTGCATCTCTTTCGGCTACTAGTACACTCATGGTTTTCTTCATCACATCCATTTCCGATGCCAACCGCGCCACAACATCTGCTTCCCGATCCATCTTTCTCTTACGGCTTCAGAATCGTGACGGGTCATCGCTCGGGGAACCCTATTTTCCACGGAATGTGCCCCATGCCTCGTACACGTCCTCCGTGTTCAGGATTCCCGAGGGCTTTTGTCAGTGCGTCGTTCTCTCTGTTGAACTTGATCTTCCCCTGTTGAGCATCCTTCATTGCGTCAATAAGGGCTTGGGTGGGTTTAATTAATTTGCCCCGTAAACACACTCCCCTGCCTCCGGGTTCAGCGTTCCCCATGCCCGTACCACCAGCTTTTGGCCCTTGGGTCCCATCCTCCGCACTGGACGGATTCTCGCGCCCTCAGCTCGTTCTCCATCTTCTCCAACCTAGGCACCCAAATGCGATACCCTCCTGGCCCCATAACATGATTGTACTCCTTCTTAGCCGCATTTTCCTTATTTTTTCGATATTTGAATGAACTGCTCCGATTTCTTTTCTTCACAAATTCTGGCCAATCATGTTTCAGTTTCTCATATTGTCCTTTGAAACCGGAGTCTTGTTTTGCTTGACAAAGTCATGGGCTAGATTTTGCTTGAATTTCCGAATGCGTCGGCCATCTTATGAAGAGCGAACTGTTTGACTAGCCTCCTCCTCTCCTTGTTTTCCTCAATCTTGTTACCCTCCTCATCGAATTTGTTGTATTCGGAGGTAGAACAAAATGTTCCATAAGCATCTTGAAGCAATCTTTTTGTTCTCTTATCGACAAAAGTGAAACCATCAATTCGCGCCTTCTTTGGCTCATTCCACTCCTGGGCGGTGATCGAGACGTTGTCTCTAACAATGGCTCCGCATTGGCTGACAAACTTGGTGGCGTTCTTGCGGGCTCCAGCTGCCTGCCGGTTGCAATCGTCGACAACCTCGATGGTGCATGTTTCTCCTTGTTTCATCGTCTTGGTTGTGCCACGCTTGACGACGCACTCGATTGTTTCGACGATCCGCCGAGGGCTAAAATAAGAAAGAGAGTCGCGCGTTAGTACACATATTTATTCAAATCAGTTAGTTTGTATCACCAGAGGCTCAATGTATATATATACCTCGGCGCGGAGGTGGTTGCTACTTCCATTTGAAGATCGCTCGTTTATCGACGCTTGTTCGGCATCATCTTGCCGACGGCGCCTTCATCTTCACCGTCAAGGTTCAGATAAGAAGAGATATCATCTTCTTCTTCTCCGGTCGGCACATATAGAATATCGCCGTTTATGATGCCGAACATATGTGCTTCACCGTCCGGATCATAGTTGTCCATAATCGGTCAGCTCTATCGTCCGCCATTATGTCAGTCCTGAAAACATGTAGTAAAAACAAATTAATTAAGTGAAGAAGGGGCGGTGGCGGTGGCGGTGGCGAAAGGCGGTGGCAAAAGGAGGGGCGAGGAAGGGGTGGAGAGGGTGTCGCGAGAGCGCGAGACGGGCGGCAGACGACGGCGTCACGGAGAGGGAGGCGAGGACAACACACATGTATAACCTCGCCGCCCCTCTCGATCCCAAAAAACACACATCGCCGCCGCCGCCCCTCCATTTTATTTTTTTTGTTTTTCTTTGGCGGTTTTCTGTTGTTTTTGTTTTTCACTTTATATGTATTTTTGATTTTATTTCTCTTTCAAATTTCGTCAAATTTTCTTATAAAATTCTAAATTTTTGAACTTCCTTAAATTGACAAACTATTTCAAGCTGTGAACTTTTTCCGATTCCGACACTTCTTTTTCCAAAACACGTGAACTTTTTTCAAAATCCTGAACTTTTTTAAAAATCGATGTACATTTCGAAAGAAAATCATATTTATGTCAAACTTGATGAACTTTTATTTCCAAAATTTATGATCTTTTTCATGGCTGATCAACTTTTCAAATTTGTGAACATTTTAAAATTGAAGAACTTTTTTGTAATTCCTGAACCATTTTTAAAATTGAAGAATTGTTCATTCTGTGAACTTTTTAAAAATTGATGAACCGAGGCCGGTCCGCGTTGAGGGGCGGCGAGGAGGCCCCTCACGTGCTGGGGCGGCGAGGAGGCCGGTCGGCGGCGTTGAGGGCGGGCGAGCGAGGCGGCAGTACGAGGCGGCCGGGCGGCTGGGCGAGGCGAGGGCGACGGGCGGCGGCGGGCGAGGGCGACGGCGGGCGGCGCCGAGGGCGAGGGCGACGGGCGGCGCGCCGAGGGCGAGGGCGACGGCGGGCGGCGCGAGGGCGAGGGCGACGCGGGCGGCGCCGAGGGCGCGCAGAGACGAGGCGAGAATCGAATCGGAGAAGACGAGAATCGAGCCTTGTATTTATAGCCCCCCTTTAGTCGCGGTTGGAGACGCGACCATGATTAAAGGTACCCTTTAGTCGCGGGTCGCCTGTCCATCCTCGACTAAAGGGTTTTTGGCGATTTTGCGTTCCGCCCCCTTTTTAGTCGTCGCGGTTGGGGAGGCGACCATGATTAAAGGTAACCTTTAGTCATGCGTTGGTCGCCAACCGCGACTAAAAGGTCACTGCCAGGTTTAGGGTTTTAGCCCCCCAAACCTGTTTTATGTTTAATTTGTATTGTTTTCTTTTTAATTTGTATTGTTTTCTGTTTAATTTGTATTGTTTTATTTCTTTTGTGCTTTATTTTAATTTTGAAGGAGTTTCACATATTCTACGGTACTACATACATGCATATGAATGTACAATTTCAAACAAATTTGAAATTAGAACCAAAAGAATTCCCACAAGTTCTTCCCGCCGCCTCTGTCTTCCCACAAGTTCTTCCCGCCAGTCTTCCCGCCATTCTTTCCGCCTATGTCTTCCGCCCATTTCTTCACGCCTATCTTCACAGACGATGCTCCTTTTGTAGGCACGGCGCCGCTTCGCTTTGTCTTGTTCCTCCGACAGGCGTCAGGCGCTACCCACGCTGTCTCTGTCTAACCTTTAGTCCCGGTTGCACCAACCAGCCGGACTAAAGGTTAGATGACCAGCTCTGATTCCTCTTCTTCCGCCATTTCTTCCCTGTCTTCCCGCCTCTTTCTTCCCGCCACTTTCTTCCCGCCTCCTGTCTTCCCGCTCCCATTTTTCCCGCCATTTCTCACTACATATATGTAGCCCGGCTTGGCCAGCATTATCACATCTCTACAATCTCTCATCACTCTCTCATGGCTTCCACCGCACCCACTCTAACCTACCAGCAGGTGGAGGAGCTTTGCGCCTCGAACTACCCTTGTCCACCGGGCTACGCGTCCCCACCGGCTGGAGCCTAAGCGCCCGGCGGCGTGCCGTCCCTCCGTCCCTCGGTCTACTGCGCGCCGGCGGCCATCACGAACCACTACTACCTCGACCTCACGCCGAGCAGCGGATGAATCCCGCGGCATCCCGATAACCAGCATACTTGGGACGCTTCTTCATCAATCGGCGTGAGAGGCGCTCGCCAGGTATGAGGAGGACGGTCTGCCTCCTGGGAACTTCCACGAGGCCGGCCGTCGGCTATGGTGGTATGGCCGGACTCTGCAGAGCGTCATGGACTACATCACGGCCGGCGATATCCCCCGCCTGCGCTACCCTCAGTTCGAGCCATGAGCGCCGCCCGACGACAGCGACGATAGCAGCGACGACAGCAGCGGCGGCGGCGGCGGCAACTTAGAAGGCGATTTACTACCAAGACAACGACGACGGCGGCTATGAAGACTACGAGTATGCATATTATACGCCTAGGCAGGAGTATGACTAAATCACTCCAAATTTCATGTATCATAGTGGTATCTCGAATCATTCGAAAATGGACACCAAACACATCACGGGTAATATAATTCACATGATCCATTCAACAAAGTTTGGTACAATAAATTATTACACATCATTTCTTCCCTTGTGTCCCTGCTTGCTTACGATTGTGCCGTATCCATGGAGCATCCTCATCATTTAACTTAATGCTTGGGTCGGTGTTCACTTTGAAGGGCGGAATTTCAGCAAACATATTATAATCTTCTGACATGTCTGTCTTGTCCTCCACTCCCACGATGTTTCTTTTCCCTGAAAGAACAATGTGGCGCTTTGGATCATCGCATGATGTACTGATCGTTTTCTTATCTTTCTGTTTCCTCGGTTTGCTACTCATGTCCTTCACATAGAAAACCTGAGCGACATCTTTCGCTAGGACGAATGGTTCGTCAAGGTAACCAAGATTGTTGAAATCCACCATTGTCATTCCGTATTGCTGGTCCACCTTTACCCCACCTCCTGTTAGCTTGAACCATTTGCACCGGAACAAAGGGACCTTAAAGGAGGGTCCATAGTCAAGTTCCCATATCTCCTCTATGTAACCATAATATGTGACCTCTTGCCCATTCTCGGTTGCTGCATCAAAGCGACACCACTGTTTTGGTTGGTGCTCTTTTTATCTTGGGCGATCGTGTAAAATGTATTCCCATTTATCTCGTACCCTTGGAAAGTCGTTATACTCAAGATGGTGTCTTGGCCAACATGTACAGCTGATCTACAACATCATTGTCATTCATTAAATGTTTTCTCAACCAACTGCGAAAGTCTCCATGTGGGCCTTCCTAATCCAGGATTCAGGCTTCCCGGGTTGTCGAACGTAAAATATTCTTGTGTTTCTCAAAGTGCGGAGCCACCAAGCTGGAATTGGTCAATCTGATGTGGTGTGCTTCATCGAGAATGGCCGTCCATACATATCGTTGATTTCCTTCCGATCGTGCCTTTTCCACTTAGTCTCCCCTCGTGCCGCGATCGAGGAAGACCAATCGGCTTAAGGTCAGGAACAAAGTCAACACAAAACTCAATTACCTCCTCATTTCCATAGCCCTTGGCGATGCTTCCTTCTGCCTAGCACGGTTACTGAACATATTTCTTTAATACTCCCATGAACCTCTCGAGGGGAACATATTGTGTAGAAATACAGGACCGAGAACGAAAATCTCTTCGACTAGGTGAACCAGGAGGTGCGTCATAATATTGAAGAAGGATGGCGGGAACACCAACTCGAAACTGACAAGACATTGGATCACATCGTTCTGTAACCGTGGTAGAACTTCTGGATTGATTACCTTCGAGAGATTGCATTGAGGAATGCACATAGCTTCACAATGGCTACTCGAACATTTTCGGCAGGAGCCCCTCAAAGCAATCGGAAGCAATTGCGTCATAATCACGTGGCGTCGTGAGACTTCAGGTTTTGGAACTTTTTCTCCGCCATGTTTATTATTCCCTTTATATTGGGCGAGAATCCAGACGGGACCTTCATACTGCTCAGGCATTCAAAAAGATGACCTTCTCTTCTTTGGTCGAGCGTAGCTGGCGCGACCTTGAAACCATTCCGGATGCGGTCATCGTGGTCTTTCAAGCGTTGCTGGTCCTGCCGTGCTTCCTTTGTATCATTTGTCTTCCCATACACGCCCAAGAAGCTTAGGAGGTTCACGCAAATATTCTTCGTAACGTGCATCACGTCGATTGCAGAGCGGACATCTAGGACTTTCCAATATTCTAGCTCCCGAATATAGATTTCTTCTTCCACATGGCTGCGTGCCGTCGGCTCCCTTCGAACTGATTGTCCGCCAGGACCCTTTCCAAAGATGACTTTCAAATCCTTGACCATATCAAATACCTCAGCACCAGTGCGTTCCGCAGGCTTCGGCCGGTGATCTGCCTTGCCGTTGTAATGCTTGCCTTTCTTTCTTACTGGATGAATTTTCGGAAGAAATCGATGATGCCCAAGGTACACGTTCTTCTTACAATTTGGCAAATGTACACTTTCAGTCTCATGTAAGCAGTGCGTGCATGCATTGTATCCCTTTTTTGACAGTCCCGAAAGGTTACTAAGAGCAGGCCAATCGTTGATGGTTACGAAAAGCAACGCTCGTAGGTCAAATTCCTCTTGTTTGTGCTCATCCCACACACGGACACCACCCCACAGCTGTAAAAGTTCATCAACTAATGGCCTTAGGTACACATCGATGTCGTTGCCGGGTTGCTTCGACCTTGGATGAGCACTGGCATCATAATGAACTTCCGCTTCATGCACAACCAAGGAGGAAGGTTGTAGATGCATAGAGTCACGGGCCAGGTGCTATGGCTGGAGCTCTGCTCGCCAAAAGGATTCATGCCATCCATACTTAGAGCAAATCTTATGTTCCTTGCGTCAGCTGCAAAATCTTTGAACCATCTGTCGATCTTTCTCCATTGCGTTCCATCTGCGGTGTGTCTCAACTCCCCGTCCAACTTACGGTCCTCTTTGTGCCATCGCAACAACTTGGCATGCTCTTTGTTCCTGAACAGACGTTTCAACCGTGGTATTATAGGAGCATACCACATCACCTTGGCGGAACCCTCTTCCCGGTTTCGGCCCTCAACATCGTCACCGGGTCATCGCCTCGATCTTATAACGCAATGCGGTGCATACCGAGCATTCATTCAAATTCTCGTATTCACCATGGGTAGAGGATGCGATCGTTGATGCATGCATGTATCTTGAACCTCTAAACCTAGAGGGCGACAACCTTCTTTGCTTCAGACGCGTCTTGGCAACTCGTTATCCTTTGGAAACATATTCTTCAACATTTTCAGCAAGTTTTCAAATGCCGAGTCAGCTACACCTGCCTCGCCTTCCATTTCAGCAAATCCGAGCAGTGCAGCCCAGCTTTTTCAGACCATCATCGCATCCGGGTACAGCGCCTTTCTGTGATCCTCTAACATGCGATCCAAATTCTCCTCTTCTTTTCAGTTTAGCAGCGTCTCCGTGCATCAGCAATGGTCCGACCAAGATCATCAACGGGATCATCACGTGCCTCTTCTTCACCTTCCCCTTCACCTTCAGCATCCTCCATGAAAGTATCACCGAAATGAGCAAGATAGCTTTCATCGATGAAATCATCCCCTTCTTCATCTTCTTCCATTATAACCCCTCTTTCTCCATGCTTGGTCCAACAATTATAGCTTGGCATGAAACCGTGCCGAAGCAGATGCATGTGAACATCTCTTGAGGAAGAGTAACCCTTCTGATTCTTACAGATAACACATGGACAGATAACAACCCCCCCTTGTTCGCATTAGCCACTACGAGGAAATCTTTCAAACCCGTAGTGAACTCGCCGGAGAGTCGGTTACCGTACATCCATTGCCGATTCATCTGCATTATTATAATATAAAATATATAATTAACCATCATGCATTTGTTAAACTAACTAGCTACAAACAATATAAATTAAACAATGAACTACACACATGCATATTTTATCAATGACACATCAAAGGTTCATCAAGTTGCTAACATGATCGAGGAGTGTGGCTCCAACACTTCATGTCATGTTTGTTTCATGCTCTTGGGGCATTTCATCAAACACCTTATGTGCATAAGAGGAACCAAAAGCAAACCTACACCCACTTGTGAAGAGAATGGCTCCAAATGGCTAAGTGTTGGCTGCTGGATGGGTATATATAGGGAGGGCTTTAGTTGCGGTTGGCACAGCAAACCGTGACTAAAGGTGCCCAAGGCCTTTAGTCGCGGTTGTCCTGGCCAACCGCGACTAAAGACCCTCACGTGCGCCAGCTGGCCACCGAGCGCCCTGGGCCCAGGCCTTTGGTCGCGGTTTGAAGGAAATATGCCCTAGAGGCAATAATAAAGTTATTATTTATTTCCTTATATCATGATAAATGTTTATTATTCATGCTAGAATTGTATTAACCGGAAACATAATACATGTGTGAATATATAGACAAACAGTATGTCACTAGTATGCCTCTACTTGACTAGCTTGTTAATCAAAGATGGTTATGTTTCCTAACCATGAACAAGGAGTTGTTATTTGATTAACAAGGTCACATCATTAGTTGAATGATCTGATTGACATGACCCATTCCGTTAGCTTAACAGTTGATCGTTTAGTATGTTAATGCTTTCTTCATGACCCATACATGTTCCTATAACTATGAGATTATGCAACTCCGTTTACGAAGGAACACTTTGGTACTACCAAACGTCACAACGAATCGGGTGATTATAAAGGAGTACTACAGGTGTCTCCAAAGGTACTTGTTGGGTTGGCGTATTTGAGATTAGGTTTTGTCACTCCGATTGTCGGAGAGGTATCTCCAGCCTTCTCGGTAATGCACATCACTTAAGCCTTGCAAGCATTACAACTAATGAGTTAGTTGTGAGATGATGTATTACGGAACGAGTAAAGAGACTTACGATAACGAGATTGAACTAGGTATTGGATACCGACGATCGAATCTCGGGTAAGTAACATACCGATGACAAAGGGAACAACGTATGTCGTTATGCGGTTTGACCGATAAAGATCTTCGTAGAATATGTAGGAACCAATATGGGCATCCAGGTCCCGCTATTGGTTATTGACCGAGAATGGTTCTAGGTCATGTCTACATAGTTCTCGAACCCGTAGGGTCCGCACGCTTAAGGTTTCGATGATGCTATATTATGAGTTTATGAGTTTTGATGTACCGAAGGAGTTCGAGTCCCGGATGAGATCGGGGACATGACGAGGAGTCTCAAAATGGTCGAGACGTAAAGATCGATATATTGGACGACTATATTCGAGTTCGGAAAGGTTCGAATGATTCGGTATTTTTCGAGTACCGGAGAGTTACGGGAATTCGCCGGGGAGAAGTATTGGGCCTTATTGGGCCCTGCGGGAAAGAGAGAGGGGCTGCCTAGGGCAGGCCGCGCGCCCCCCCATGGCCTAGTCCGAATTGGACTAGGGGGAGGGGCCGCACCCCTTCTCTCTTCCCCCTTCCTCAAGTCCTAGTCCAACTAGGAGAAGGGGGAGTCCTACTCCCGGTGGGAGTAGGACTCCTCCAAGGCGCGCCTCCCAAGGCTGGCCGCACCCCCCCCCCCCTTGGCTCCTTTATATACAGGGGCAGGGGGCACCCCAAGGGACACAAGTTGATCTACGGATCTTGCCTTAGCCGTGTGCGGTGCCCCCTTCCACCATATTCCACTTCGGTCATATCGTCGCGGAGCTTAGGAGAAGCCCTGCGCCGGAGAAGTCATATCGTCGCGGAGCTTAGGCGAAGCCCTGCGTCGGTGGAGCATCAACATCGCTACCACGCCGTCGTCTTGACGGAACTCATCCCCAACACTTTGCTGGATCGAGTCCGGGATCGCCATCGAGCTGAACATGTGCAGAACTCGGAGGTGCCGTCGTTCGGTGCTTGGATCGGTCGGATCGTGGAGACGTCGACTACATCAACAGCGTTGTTATAACGCTTCGCTTTCGGTCTCACGAGGGTACGGGACGGACACTCTCCCTCTCGTTGCTATGCCATCACCATGGTCTTGCGTGATCGTAGGAAATTTTTGAAATTACTCGTTCCCCAACAGTGGCATCCGAGCCTGGTTTTATGCGTTGATGTCATGTGCACGAGTAGAACACAAGTGAGTTGTGGACGATACAAGTCATACTGCCTACCAGCATGTCATACTTTGGTTCAGCGGTATTGTGAGATGAAGCGCCCGGACCGACATTACGCGTGACGCTTACGCGAGACTGGTTTCACCGCCCGAGCACTCGTTGCTTAAAGGTGACCGGCGGTGTCTGTCTCTCTCACTTTAGTTGAATCGAGTGTATACTCGCCCGGTCCTTGAGAAGGTTAAACGGAGTCTATTTGACGAAGTATCGTTGTGGTTTTGATGCGTAGGTAAGAACGGTTCTTGCTCAGCCCGTAGCAGCCACGTAAAACTTGCAACAACAAAGTAGAGGACGTCTAACTTGTTTTTGCAGGGCATGTTGTGATGTGATATGGTCAAGACGTGATGCTATATTGTATGAGATGATCATGTTTTGTAACCGAGTTATCGGCAATGGCAGGAGCCATATGGTTGTCGCTTATTGTATGAAATGCAACGCCATGTAATTGCTTTACTTTATCACTAAGGAGTAGCGATAGTCGTAGAAGCAATAGTTGGCGAGACGACAACGATGCTACGATGGAGATCAAGGTGTCGCGCCGGTGACGATGGTGATCATGACGGTGCTTCGGCGATGGAGATCACAAGCACAAGATGATGATGACCATATCATATCACTTATATTGATTGCATGTGATGTTTATCCTTTATGCATCTTATCTTGCTTTGATTGACGGTAGCATTATAAGATGATCTCTCACTAAAATTATCAAGAAGTGTTCTCCCTGAGTATGCACCGTTATGAAAGTTCTTCGTGCTGAGACACCACGTGATGATCGGGTGTGATAGGCTCTACGTTCAAATACAACGGGTGCAAAACAGTTGCGCACGCGGAATACTCAGGTTAAACTTGACGAGCCTAGCATATAACAGATATGGCCTCGGAACACGGAGACCGAAAGGTCGAGCGTGAATCATATAGTAGATATGATCAACATAGTGATGTTCACCATTGAAACTACTCCATCTCACGTGATGATCGGACATGGTTTAGTTGATTTGGATCACGTAATCACTTAGATGACTAGAGAGATGTCTATCTAAGTGGGAGTTCTTAAGTAATATGATTAATTGAACTTTAATTTATCATGAACTTAGTCCTGGTAGTATTTTGCAAATTATGTTGTAGATCAATAGCTCGCGTTGTTGCTTCCCTATGTTTTTATATGTGTTCCTAGAGAAAATTGTATTGAAAATGTTAGTAGCAATGATGCGGATTGGATCCGTGATCTGAGGTTTATCCTCATTGCTGCACAGAAGAATTATGTCCTTAATGCACCGCTAGGTGATAGACCTATTGCAGGAGCAAATGCAGACGTTATGAACGTTTGGCTAGCTCAATATGATGACTACTTGATAGTTTAGTGCACCATACTTAACGGCTTAGAATCGGGACTTCAAAGACGTTTTGAACGTCATGGACCATATGAGATGTTCCAGGAATTGAAGTTAATATTTCAAGCAAATACCCGAGTTGAGAGATATGAAGTCTCCAACAAGTTCTATAGCTAAAAGATGGAGGAGAATCGCTCAACTAGTGAGCATGTGCTCAGATTGTCTGGGTACTTTAATCGCTTGAATCAAGTGGGAGTTAATCTTCCAGATAAGATAGTGATTGACAGAATTCTCTAGTCACCATCACTAAGTTACTAGAACTTCGTGATAAACTATAGTATGCAAGGGATGACGAAAACGATTCCCGAGCTCTTCGTGATGTTGAAATCGACGAAGGTAGAAATCAAGAAAGAGCATCAAGTGTTGATGATTGACAAGAACACTAGTCTCAAGGAAAAGGGCAAAGGGAAGAAGGGGAACTTCAAGAAGAACGGCAAGCAAGTTGCTGCTCGAGTGAAGAAGCCCAAGTCTGGACCTAAGCCTGAGACTAAGTGCTTTTGCTGCAATGGAACTGGTCACTAGAAGCGGAACTACCCCAAGTATTTGGCGGATAAGAAGGATGGCAAAGTGAACAAAGGTATATTTGATATACAGATTATTGATGTGTATTTTACTAGTGTTCATAGCAACCCCTCGGTATTTGATACTGGTTCAGTTGCTAAGAGTAGTAACTTGAAACGGGAGTTGCAGAATGAACAGAAACTAGTTGAAGGGGAAGTGACGATGAGTGTTGGAAGTAGTTCCAAGATTGATATGATCATCATCGCACACTCCCTATACTTTCGGGATTAGTGTTAAACCTAAATAAATGTTATTTGGTGTTTGCGTTGAGCATGAATATGATTTGATCATGTTTATTGCAAAACGGTTATTCATTTAAAGTCAAAGAATAATTGTTGTTCTGTTTACATGAATAAAACCTTCAATGGTCATACACCCAATGAAAATAGTTTTCAAAACGGTTATTCATTTAAAGTCAAAGAATAATTGTTGTTCTGTTTAAATGAATAAAACCTTCGATGGTCATACACCCAATGAAAATAGTTTATTGGATCTCGATCGTAGTGATACGCATATTCATAATATTGATGCCAAAAGATGCAAAGTTAATAATGATAGTGCAACTTATTTGTGGCACTGCCGTTGAGGTCATATTGGTGTAAAACGCATGAAGAAACTCCATGCTGATGGGATTTTTGAATCACTTGATTATGAATCACTTGATGCTTGCGAACCATGCCTTATGGGCAAGATGACTAAAGACTCTGTTCTCCGGAACAATGGAGCGAGCAAATGACTTATTGGAAATAATACATACTGATGTATGCGGTCCGATGAGTGTTAAAGCTCACGGCAAGTATCGTTATTTTCTGACCTTCACAGATGATTTGAGCAGATATGGGTATATCTACTTGATGAAACACAAGTCTGAAACATTTGAAAAGTTCAAAGAATTTCAGAGTGAAGTGAAGAATCATCGTAACAAGAAAATAAAGTTTCTGCGATCTGATCGCGAAGACGAATAATTGAGTTACGAGTTTGGCCTTCAGTTAAAACAATGTGAAATAGTTTCACTACTCACGCCACCTGGAACACCACAGCATAATGGTGTGTCCGAACGTCGTAACCGCACTTTATTGGATATGGTGCGATCTATGATGTATCTTACCGATTTACCACTATCGTTTTTGGGTTTATGCATTAGAGACAGCTGCATTCACGTTTAATAGGGCACCATCTAAATCCGTTGAGATGACACCGTATGAACTATGGTTTAGCAGTAAACCTAAGCTGTCGTTTCTTAAAAGTTTGGAGTTGTGATGCTTATGTGAAAAAGTTTTCACCTGATAAAGCTCGAACCCAAATCGGAGAAGTGCGTCTTCATAGAATACCCAAAAAGAAAATGTTGGGTACACCTTCTATCACAGATCCGAAGGCAAGTTTTTCGTTGCTAAGATGGATCCTTTCTAGAGAAGAAGTTTCTCTCGAAAGAAGTGAGTGGGAGGAAAGTAGAACTTGATGAGGTAATTGTACCTTCTCCCTTATTGGAAAGTAGTTCATCACAGGAATCAGTTCCAGTGATTCCTGCACCAATTAGTGAGGAAGATTAATGATGATGATCATGAAACTTCAGATCAAGTTGCTACCAAACCTCGTAGGTCTTCCAGAGTAAGATCCGCATCAGAGTGGTACGGTAATCCTATTCTAGAAGTCATGTTACTAGAACATGATGAAACCTACGAACTATGAGGAAGCGATGATGAGCCCAGATTCATGAAATGGCTTGAGGCCATGAAATCTGAGATGGGATCCATGTATGAGAAACAAAGTATGGACTTTGATGGAGTTGCCCGATGATCGGCAAGCCATGTTATATAAATGGATCTTCAAGAGGAAGACAGATGCTGATAGTAGTGTTACTATCTACAAAGCTCGACTTGTCGCAAAAAGGTTTTCGACAAGTTCAAGGTGTTGACTACAATGAGATTTTCTCAACTGTAGCGATTCTTAAGTCTGTCCAAATCATGTTAGCAATTGCCACATTTTATGAAATCTGGCAAATGGATGTCAGAACTACATTCTTTAATGGATTTATTAAAGAAGAGTTGCATATGATGCAACCAGAAGGTTTTGTCAATCCTAAAGATGCTAACAAAATGTGCAAGCTCCAGCGATCCATCTATGGACTGGTGCAAGCATCTCGAGTTGGAATATATGCTTGATGATTTGATCAAAGCATATGGTTTTATACAGACTTTTGGAGAAGCCTGTATTTACAAGAAAGTGAGTGGGAGCACTACAGCATTTCTGATAAGTATATGTGAATGACATATTGTTGATCGAAAATAATGTAGAATTATTCTGCAAAGCATAAAGGAGTGTTTGAAAGGAGTTTTTCAAAGAAAGACCTCGGTGAAGCTGCTTACATATTGAGCATCAAGATCTATAGAGATAGATCAAGACGCTTGATAAGTTTTTAATGAATACATACCTTGACAAGATTTTGAAGTAGTTCAAAATGGAACAGTCAAAGAAAGAGTTCTTGCCTGTGTTACAAGGTGTGAGATTGAGTAAGACTCAAAACCCGACCACGGCAGAAGATAGAAAGAGAATGAAAGTCATTCCCTATGCATCAGCCATAGGTTCTATAAAGTATGTCATGCTGTGTACCAGATCTATTGCATACCCTACCACTAAGATTGGCAAGGGAGTGCAATAGAGATCTAGGAGTAGATCAATGGACAGCGGTCAAAATTATCCTTAGTAGAATAAGGATATGTTTCTCGATTATGGAAGTGAAAAAGGTTAGTCGTAAAAAGGTTACATCGATGCAAGTTTTAACACTAATCTAGATGACTCTGAGTCTCAATCTGGATACATATTGAAAGTGGGAGCAATTAGCTAGAGTAGCTCCGTGCAGAGCATTGTAGACATAGATATTTGCAAAATACTTACGGCTCTGAATGTGACAGACCCGTTGACTAAAATTATCTCACAAGCAAAACATGATCACACCTTAGTACTCTTTGGGTGTTAATCACATAGCGATGTGAACTAGATTACTGACTCTAGTAAACCCTTTGGGTGTTGGTCACATGTCGATGTGAACTATGGGTGTTAACCACATATAGATGTGAACTATTGATGTTAAATCACATGGCGATGTGAACTAGATTATTGACTCTAGTGCAAGTGGGAGACTGAAGGAAATATGCCCTAGAGGCAATAATAAAGTTATTATTTATTTCCTTATATCATGATAAATGTTTATTATTCATGCTAGAATTGTATTAACCGGAAACATAATACATGTGTGAATATATAGACAAACAGTATGTCACTAGTATGCCTCTACTTGACTAGCTTGTTAATCAAAGATGGTTATGTTTCCTAACCATGAACAAGGAGTTGTTATTTGATTAACAAGGTCACATCATTAGTTGAATGATCTGATTGACATGACCCATTCCGTTAGCTTAACAGTTGATCGTTTAGTATGTTAATGCTTTCTTCATGACCCATACATGTTCCTATAACTATGAGATTATGCAACTCCCGTTTACCGGAGGAACACTTTGGGTACTACCAAACGTCACAACGTAATTGGGTGATTATAAAGGAGTACTACAGGTGTCTCCAAAGGTACTTGTTGGGTTGGCGTATTTGAGATTAGGTTTTGTCACTCCGATTGTCGGAGAGGTATCTCCAGCCTTCTCGGTAATGCACATCACTTAAGCCTTGCAAGCATTACAACTAATGAGTTAGTTGTGAGATGATGTATTACGGAACGAGTAAAGAGACTTACCGTAACGAGATTGAACTAGGTATTGGATACCGACGATCGAATCTCGGGTAAGTAACATACCGATGACAAAGGGAACAACGTATGTCGTTATGCGGTTTGACCGATAAAGATCTTCGTAGAATATGTAGGAACCAATATGGGCATCCAGGTCCGCTATTGGTTATTGACCGAGAATGGTTCTAGGTCATGTCTACATAGTTCTCGAACCCGTAGGGTCCGCACGCTTAAGGTTTCGATGATGCTTATATTATGAGTTTATGAGTTTTGATGTACCGAAGGAGTTCGAGTCCCGGATGAGATCGGGGACATGACGAGGAGTCTCGAAATGGTCGAGACGTAAAGATCGATATATTGGACGACTATATTCGGAGTTCGGAAAGGTTCGAATGATTCGGTATTTTTCGAGTACCGGAGAGTTACGGAATTCGCCGGGAGAAGTATTGGGCCTTATTGGGCCCTGCAGAAAGAGAGAGGGCTGCCTAGGGCAGGCCGCGCCCCCCATGGCCTAGTCCGAATTGGACTAGGGGAGGGCCGCACCCTTCTCTCTTCCCCTTCCTCAAGTCCTAGTCCAACTAGGAGAAGGGGGAGTCCTACTCCGGTGGGAGTAGGACTCCTCCAAGCAGCGCCTCCCAAGGCTGGCCGCACCCCCCCTTGGCTCCTTTATATACAGGGCAGGGGCACCCCAAGGGACACAAGTTGATCTCGGATCTTGCCTTAGCCGTGTCGGTGCCCCTTCCACCATATTCCACTTGGTCATATCGTCATGGAGCTTAGGAGAAGCCATGCGCCGGAGAAGTCATATCGTCATGGAGCTTAGGCGAAGCCCTGCGTCGGTGGAGCATCAACATCGTCACCACGCCGTCGTCGTCTTGTGGAACTCATCCCCAACACTTTGCTGGATCGGGGATCGTCATCGAGCTGAGCGTGTGCGAACTCGGAGGTGCCGTGACGTTCGGTGCTTGGATCGGTCGGATCGTGGAGACGTACGACTACATCAACCGCGTTGTTATAACGCTTCCGCTTTCGGTCTACGAGGGTACGTGGACGGACACTCTCCCCTCTCGTTGCTATGCCATCACCATGGTCTTGCGTGATCGTAGGAAATTTTTTGAAATTACTACGTTCCCCAACACGGTTCACCTCCAGAACCGCGACTAAAGGTCCCATTAGTCGCGGTTCCTACAGCTTCGCGACTTATGGGGCTGGACGGAAGCCTGTTTTTCCACCAGTGGGCCTTCTGCTCTCCGCTCTGCGGATGTCGCTTGGACTTGTGCTCCCTGCCTTTCTACATGAAGTGGAGCTGTCAAGGTAGGTAATATAAGGGCCTGTTTGGTTTCAATAAGTCACCTGACTTATAAGTCATCTAAGTCACGCCTGTTTGATTGTCACCTGACTTATAAGTCACCTGACACACCTCCCCACACCAATCCACATCATGCATGTGATGGGACCCACGTAAAAGGGGTGACTTATTAGTTTTAAGTTGGGGTGGAGTAACTTATGACTTATAAGTTGGGGTGACTTATAAGTCGGGTCTGTTTGGCAAAATAAGTCACTTTTTTCACTTTTCAACTTATAAGTTGATAACTTATTTGAAACCAAACAGGCACTAAGACTAGCTACAATGCATAGTAACATACACATATCCCTAGACTATGTTACTACCTTCATAGAGGGTAGTGACATAAGTGTGGTGTCATGCAAAACTTCATTTATTAGGTTATAGACGCATAGTGCATTGGGACATGTGATGTTACGGTAACTAGCTAAGTTACTCAAACTATCTCTATCCTCATTAACTCATTATCATATAATCAAATTTGCTTAGTTGGACTTCATGTTGCTGCTGAACTTACTCTCACTGTGGCTAGTCTAAACCAACAATTTACCATGGACATCATTATACTTGCTTGTTAGAATTTATGGAGGCACAAGAACGCAAAGATTTTTCATACTAATGAAGATCCCAGAATTGCAAGTGTTGGAGCTGCTCCTCATAGCCCCTCTTCTCTCCCTCGCAACTCTCTCAGCTCAACGTTTCTAACTTCTTTCAAGATCACAACAAGGACACACAGGAGAAACACACACACACAGACTTCACCAAGGAGAAAAATAGCTTTGCCACTTGCTCCCGGTGAGAACACATGGGCTACATTTTCCTTTCTTTCTCATTAACTCAATGCAATACTTACATACACAGGAGGTTAGATGGCATGCCAACCAAGCTGCAACACCCTGCCACACTAACCCCACTAACACTACTGGAATTTCTGATTTTGCCGAGTACCAAAAAAACTCGGCGAAAGCCGTTTCACACTTGTCGAAGTCTTTGCCGAGTATTATTCTCGGCCCAGGGTACTCAGCACGAATCCTACCGGAAAAGCTGACTTTGCCGAGAACCAAAACAAGAGGACTTGGCAAAGTCTTTGTCGAGCGCTAAAACGAGGATTTGGCAAAAAAAAGGGACTTAACAGGCCGGACGGAGACTGCGACTGCAACGTGGCAAAAACCTTTGCCGAGTCCCGTTGGGAAAGTACTCGGCTATCTCGTATGCCCTGCGGCTGCCACGTGGCCGCGACAGTGTGCCGAACTACCGTCTTTGCCGAGATCCCGACACGATGTACTCGGGAAAGTTGGACGTGTTTGCCGAGTTTCGAGCACTCGGCAAACCTTATCGTATGGGCGGACGACGCGTGGCACGAGACGTTCGCCGAGTGCCTCGGCAAAAACCCGGCAAAGACGGCATCAGTTTGCCGAGTTTCTCGCTCGGCAAAAGACGTTATGCTATTTGCCGAGATGTTGCCGACGTGGACTCAACAATGATGCATCCAAGAAACCAGGTGGCGCCACGTGGTATTATCACCGAGTGTTTCAGTCGTTAAACATGTTTCGCCAGGAGCCCGGAATTTTCAGAAGTTGTTATCTACGCCAAAATAGTAAAAGAAATTGGAAAACAGAAAGAAAAATAAAAGAGAGAGAGAGGCCATTTGGGCCACCTACCTGGTCGGCCAGCCGACTGGCGAGCGCCAGTCGTCCCCTTCCTCGCGCCAGGAGGATAGGCATGCGCGCACGCACGCGCCGAGGCGCCACGCCACCTCCTTGCTCGCCTGCCTACCTCTCCAGCGAGCGCGACGCCGCGAAGGTCCTCCCGCTGCCGTCTGGATCGAGCCGACTTGCTCACTCTCTCTCCCTCGCCTCTTCCTCGCTACTCGCACCTCGCCCGAGCTCCTCTGTTGCCGCCGCTCACCACCACCGCGGCCACACCGTCGTCCCGACGATGCCCCGAGCTGTCTACGTGGCCGCCGTGTCCCCCTCTTCTTCCTCACAGAGCCGCACGACCCCGGAAGCCCCTGGACCCCGCCAACACCACCGTTCCCCTCGTCGAACACCGACGTAGCCTTCGGCCCTCCCCCGAGCCCACCGAGCCGCCCGTTCGAACCACCGTGAGCTTCTCCCCCGAGCCACCTCTCCTTAGCCCCGTTTGCCCGCCGCAACCGCGTTTCCGTGCACGTCTGAATGCCGACCGCGCCTTCAAGCTCGTGGCCATTGACTTCGGCCAGCCCAGGCCCGACCGCCGCCACCAGCCGACACGCCGCGATGCTAGCTACCCGTAGAGTCCATCTGCGCATAAAACGCTCCATCGTAGGCGATTTCCGAGCCTCCACGTGGCTTTGGCCCTCACCGGCGGCTAAACACTGGCGGGGTTGACCCCATTTGACCAGTGGTTTGACTCCCCTGAGTTTATGATAGGTGGGGCTAGCACCTGATAATTTCAATATAGTTTAATTTTTAAACATAATTAGCCTTTGTGCCTATGACATGTGGGTCCCACGCATCAGGTTTGACCCTGGTCGACCCTGTTGACTAGCTGACATCAGCTTGACGCCATGCTGACGCAATGATGTATTTCTGGAATTAATTTAAATTCAAAAGGATTTATGAATTTAGAAAATGTCCTAAAACTTCTAAAAATCACAGAAAATAATCTATAACAACAATGAAAATAATTTATATATAACAAAATATCAAAAAATAAGAACAATCTGTTTATGGCATTTTCATGCATAGTTGAGTAAGTTAACGTCACCAACTAGGACAATTCATGATTAGGGAAAATTTGATAAATAGATTTAGAGTTGGAATTTAATGTAATTTTGAATCCACTTCAAGTAATATGGCTAACCATTGCACTAGGTCAATTCAGTACCTTAATATGAGATATCATTCATTTGGATGTGCATTGCATTGATTGTGGTTCCCTTTTTATGTTGCTTGTGCTTGTTCTCTCTCAGTAGACGTTATTCCGACGATGTGATCGTTGACACTGACGAAGAGCTATACTATCTTCATAATTGTCAGGCAAGCAAACCCCCCTTGATCACTCCGATACAATCCCACTCTCTCGCTCTTGCTCTTTTTTTACTGCATTAGGACAACAACGATTCAACTGTTACATGTTGCGGTAGTTGAACCCATTCCTCTGCCTGACCTGTCTTTGGCACAATAAATAGTTAAAACCTACTAGCATGAGTAGGAATTGCTTGAGCCATGTTGTGACTACTCATCCATGCTTGCTTGTTATGCTTGCTATGCTTAGAGTCGTGTTCTGATCCATTTGGGCGATGAATTGGAATTGTTGTGTTCATGACTTACTATGTGAGAGCTAAGTGTGTGAATCCGATTTGGTAAAGGTAGCGATGAGAGGCCATGTAGGAGTACATGGTGGGTTGTCTTGTTGGGACCGTCCTCAGGAACTGAGTTATGTCACTAGTAGAAAAGGGGGCATTTGTCCCGGTTCGTAAGGGCCTTCAGTTCCGGTTCTTGAACCGGGACTAAAGGGTCATTACTAATGCCTCCCCCCTTTAGTCCCGGTTCTAACACGAACCGGGATAGATGTGCCTCCACGTGGCCGGTGCGCCGAGCCCAGGCAGGAGGGCCTTTGGTCCCGGTTGGTGGCACCAACCGGGACCAAAAGGCATCCACGCGTCAGCATTTCAGTGGCCGTGGTTTTTGTTTTTTTTTGAAAGGGGGGTTGGGGGTTTTGGGGGGTTAATTTAGGTGTTTAATATATTTTGTTAGCTAGCTAATCAATAGAGAGAAGTGTCTTCTCTTATGTCCGTGCTTGGTCGACGCTACGTACTGTACATAGGAAGGCCCTCGACACGCTAGCTAGTAAGAAAATGAAGGGAACCATTAAGTACAGAAGTTCGTCATGCATACCGAGAGAAGTGATCGATCGACCTCTCCTTCTCCGAGAGATTGGTCGAACAACAAGTTTTCGTATTATCTATCCGACGCTACTGGCTACATACATATACAATATGTAAAATCTCTTACAATCCCCTAGCATTTAAAATCAATTTCCACATGATATTCTCCGGCTTTATTGATGACGTGGTCAAGAAAAAAAATCCCGCCAATTCCTCTTGAATTGCTTTCATGCGATCTTGTTCTACGAGTTCATCCCGCATCTGCCACGTCTAATTTGAAGAAGGGGGTTAATACATATATGCATGAAACTCAACAGAAATGATAGTGTAATAAAATGAAATTGTGAATATTATTGCTTACGCACTTGATATTGTCTTTTAGAGTAGCCCCGCTTATTTTTCAAAGTCGCATTGTAGATGAACTCGCACACGTAGTATCCACAGAAATCATTCCTTTGTTCCTACTAGAAGCACTTTACGAGAAATAGAGGTCAATCGAACTGATAATGAAGCATTATAAATGGCATTGATGAAAGTACAACTATAGAATCAATGGGAGATGCACGCAACTAGCTAGCTAGTAGTACTTACTTTCGGGTATGTATATCGCAGCTCCTTCGGTAGTCCCGGAACTTCTGCGGTGAACTGTTTCCAAACCCTGCAAGACAAAGAAAATAATTATTGTTACTTGAGATATCAGGAAATGAACAAAAAGTTGCCGATATGGTGCGATAAATGATCGATTGAACTTACTTGTTGAGCATATTAGTCATGTCCACATAGGTTTGGGGATCTTTTCGTCTCGAGGCTAAGACGTTTACTACTCCCCGCTCAAGATTAATCTTCAGAAGAACATAGTGGAATCTGCGCACGCATGCATAACTCATCAATTACATTACTATAACCTCGCTCGAGTAATAAGGGAAACCGAATATGCACACGACAGTAACACTCACTTGAAGTTGTAAGGAAAGAGTATTAAATCTTTGATTTGATTTTTGATCAACGATTGTAGCAAGTGCCCCTCGACCACTTCGGCGTCCTATTCAACCAGAAATTCATCTATGATATTTGTGTTTATGAACCCAATATCATATATTTCTTGTCTTTTTCACTCGACGATCTTCAATCTGCATAATATAGTGAGGATAATTAATTATAAATACATGCAATGAAAGAGCCGAGCTATATATAGAGACTTAATGACAGAAATAGTACTTACAGACAGTAGCAAAAGACCGTTAGTTTATGGAGGGCCTTTTGATTGAAGAACGCGAAGAACTCGTCAAACGGAACAATCAACAGATCAGTTCCAACGAGGTCGTGCTCCTCTTTAATATTCAGATACAAAGCATTCGTCCCCTCAGACTCTCTGCAGGTTTCATGTACCAATCATGGAATCTTCGCATCATAGTTGTTAGAGATTTTTCATCTTTGACGAGAGGCTTCCCGTACTCGTATCTGTGTTCGTCCACCTCCAAGAAATCTGGAAGTTGATCGTCAGGCAGGTAATCTCCAAGATTGCCATAACCGGCCACCGTCCCCGGAGCATTAGCGACGATGTCGCCGCTAGACACATTGAACTGGGGGCACGATTGCTGTGCTTGTTCGCCGAGCTGGGCAATTTTTTCCCAGCTGCTCGTTCTTTTAACCTTTTATCACTGACAGTACTTCCCGACCGCTGGGCTTCGAGATATTTCTGTTCAGTAATGCGCTCATAGTTGATCCACGACGGAGACTTTGGTGGTTTCCAGCCCCGAAGAACCAAGTCCGGCAATGGTCTGGCCATCTCATTGTCTCCGGTTCGATCCCTTTATCAAGCAGATCATTCTCAGCCTTGGACCACTTAGGCCGGGCTTGCAGGTAGCCACCTGACCCCGTGCGATGGTGAAACTTCTTCATCGCAGCATTTTGCTTGTTTGTCGCCGACATCTTCTTACTCTTTTCCGATGTCATGTAGGCCACAAATGCAGGCCAATGATCTCTGATCTTCTCATATTTCCCGATGAATTCTGGTGTCTCTTCTTTGGCGACAAACGTTTTCAGCTCTTTCCTCCACCTCCTGAATAGGCCTGCCATCTTCTTAAGAGCACAAGACTTGATTAATTGCTCTTTAACTGGCTTCTCCGGATCCTCCTCTGGCGGTAGGGTGAAATTTGCCTTCAGCTCAGTCCAAAGATCATCTTTCTGCATATCATTAACATAAGACACCTGAGGGTCTTCCTCCTTAGGCTTATACCATTGGTGGATGCTGATCGGGATCTTGTCCCTAACAAGAACCCCGTACTGAGCAACAAATGCGTTCTTTGTCCGGATGGGTTCAATCGGTTCGCCGTCGCGCGCGATTGCTGTGATCTCAAACTTTTCATCCGAGCTCAACTTTTTCTTCGGGCCTCGTCTCCTTACCGAAGTTGTGCTCGATCCGGAGGGCTAGAAAAAGGAAGAAAGACGAGAGTTAATTAATATGTGTACATATACCAAAACAATGAATGCATCAATTAACTAGTCAGCACGGGCTTAACTAAAATATATATACCTGGCCGGACTCGGTTCGGTCACCGGAGCAGTCAGCACGGTCTCCTTCTTGTACCTCCATTGGGTCATCACCGGAGCCATCATGAACATAGCCCTCTTCTTGTACCGGCATTAATGGGCCAGAGCCATCATGAACATATCCCTCTTCTTCACCTAGTCCTTCCTGACCATCGGCGTCGTTGAAAAATGATGCAACGACATCAGTTCCTTCTGCGATTATCTCCCCCAACATCGCTTCTGTTGCTTCATCTCGGTAGTGCTCCATAGTTTCTGCAAATATTTACAACATGTCAATTATTATTCAAACATGGTACAGATGGATATATATTAGTGGCAAACGTAGAACTAGCTAGCTAATCACAATAAGGAATCATGTTAGTGGCCTCGACGCTGCTTCTCTAGGGTTTGGGGTGGCCTAGACAACGCTTCAAGCGTTTGGGGTGGCCTCGACACAACGCTTCAAGGGTTTGGGGTGGCCTCGACGACAACGCTCTTTTAACTTGGTAAATTTGGGTGGCCTCAAGAGAGTTTGTCGGGTAGGGGCGCAGCGGGAGGGGGTAGGAGACCAACATCGTTTTTTCTCTAGGGTTTGGGTGTCCTCGAGAGTTTTGGTCGAGTGAGAGGGTCGAGGGGAGGTATATCGACGACGACAGAGGAGAAGATCGAAGAAAAAAAAGAGGAGTCTATTCCTTTCTTCTTCTCCTCTTCTTTTTCTTCTTTTTTCCTCTTCTTATTTATTTCTCCTCTTCTTCCTCTCCTCTTCTTCTCCTTTCTTCCTCTTCTTATTTTCCTTTTTGCTCTCCTTTTTCTTCTTCTTCTTCCTTCTTCCTTCTTCTTCTTTTCTTCCTTTTCCTTATTTTATTTTTTCCTCTACACTAACCTAAAATGCACTAACCTAAAATCGATATCTACTAACAACCTAAATAAAAAATTAATACATATATTAAAAACATATATAAACAAAAAATGCTATGAACATTATATTCATACATAGGTAGCCACACCCATTCATCATATAGCTACCACATACATATATACATTATATATATGAAAAAAATGCATATATACACATATATACACAAAAAATACACATATATACACATACAAACACATATATACACATATACACACAAAAATGCATATATACACATATACACAAAAAAATGCAGGGCAGGGGCGTGGCACAGGCCTTGTAGTGCGGCGGCGGCATGCAGGGCGCTGGAGCATGTGCTCACAGGGGGCAACGGTGACGGCGGCGCCAACTGTTCGACGTGGCTGGTGGCGGCGGCGAACGGCGCGAGCAACTGACAGCGTCGATGGCGGCGGCGATGGCAAGGTGGAAGCGAGGCGTCGGGCGGCGGCAGCGAGGAGGAGCAGGGCGTCGGGGGAGAAGTGGGGGATTTGGTCGAAAACTGCTAAGTGCTATATATATATATCAAGAGCATTGGTCCCGGTTCGTGGCACCAACCGGGACTAATACACCCTTTAGTCCCGGTTTGTGCCACCAACCGGGACCAAAGGCCTCTTTTCAGCAGCCCAAAGGGCGGGAAGTGGCGGCCTTTGGTCCCGGTTGGTGCCACGAACCTGGAGTAAAGGGTGGGCATTGGTACCGGTTGGTGCCACGAACCGGGACCAATGCATCCCTTTAGTCCCGGTTGGTGCGGCCAACCGGGACCAAAGGCCCCTGCGCTGCCCGCGTCGCGGCCAAAATTTAGTCCCACCTCGCTAGTTGAGAGGTGCTCGAGTGGTTTATAAGCCCTGATGCGGCTACCCTCTCGAGCTCCTCTCAAATGCAGGCTTACGGGCCTAATCTCACACTATGCTGTTGTGGGCCTATTGGGCCTACTGCGGGCCTGAATCCTGGCCCAGGTTGGGTTTCTAGTCGTATTCAGGCCCTGGTGGCCCAATAGGTGGCAATTTTTTTATTTTTTTTCCCAGTTTTTTGTTTTGTTTTTTGCATTATTCATTTTCTTTTGTTTCTTGCTTTATTTTTTAATTCTTTTTGCTTTTAGGTCAGAAAAATTATAAACTTTCTGTTAGTGCCATTAGTTTTAGAAAATTTATTTTGTTATTTTGTTTTCTTTGTTGCTTTATTTATTTTATTTTATTTCTACTTACAACAAAATACTTATTGTTGCTATTTTTATTTATTTTATTAAAGTTTATGTTTAATTATTTTTCTTTTAAGTCACAAAATTATAAACTTTCTGTTAGTGCCATTAGTTTTCAAATTTGAATAGTTAAAATTTGAATTCTTTGAAATTTGTGTGAATCACAAGTTTGTGATTAACTTTACTAAAAAAATGTAAATAGATGCGCCTATAGAGAAAAAAGGTCCAGACAAACCGGGACCAATGGCCCACGTGGCTGCCCTCTTGAGAGTGTTCTTGGTGAGAACATAGTTGACAAGGAGCGAACCGGGATTAATGGTATTACGAGGGCCGAACCATAAGACATTAAAGCATTTCAAATGATATCTGAAAAAGTTGAAAGTTGGCATGGTATCATAATTTCACGCACATAGCATGTGCATGTACAAAACGGACAATGGTATTATACTCGTCTGTTACAAACTTGGCATGGTATCATCATAATAGTTGCGGGAGAAAGTCTTTACTTTTTCTTCGCTTGTGTCATTTGCTTATTGTGCCGTAACCATGGATAATCTTCATCATTTATCAGGATGCTGGGGTCAGCCTTGACTTTGAAGGGAGGAATTTCATGAAACTTTTCATAATCTTCAGACATGTTTGTCTTGCCCTCCACTCCCATGATGTCCCTTTTTCCTGAAAGAACTATGTGGCGCTTTGGCTCATCGTATGATGTATTCGCTTCCTTATCTTTTCTTTTTCTCGGTCTGGTAGACATGTCCTTCACATAGATAACCTGTGCCACATCATTGGCTAGGATGAACGGTTCGTCAGTGTACCCAAGATTTTTCAGATCCACTGTTGTCATTACGTACTGTGGGTCTACTTGCACCCCGCCTCCTGTCAGATTGACCCATTTGCACTTAAACAAAGGAACCTTAAAATCATGTCCGTAGTCAAGTTCCCATATGTCCACTATGTAACCATAATACGTGTCCTTTCCCCTCTCAGTTGTTGCATTCGAACATTCATACTAAGCAGGCATTCGAAGAAGATTTCCTTCTCTTCTTTGGTAAGAGCATAGCTGGCAGGACCTTCATACTGCTTTGGAGGCATGCCATCTTTTTCGTGCAAACGTTGCAGGTCCTCCCGTGCCTCAACTGTATCTTTTGTCTTTCCATACACGCCCAAGAAGCCTAGCAGGTTCACGCAAAGGTTCTTCGTCACGTGCATCACGTCAATTGAAGAGCGGACCTCTAGGTCTTTCCAATAGGGTAGGTCCCAAAATAGAGATGTCTTCTTCCACATGGGTGCGTGTCCCCCAGCGCCATTCGGAACAGCTAGTGCGCCGGGACCCTTTCCAAAGATTACTTGTAAATCATTGACCATAGCAAGTACGTGATCACCGGTACGCATGGCGGGCTTCTTCCGGTGATCTGCCTCGCCTTTGAAATGCTTGCCTTTCTTTCAACATTGATAGTTGGTCGGAAGAAATCGACGATGGCCCAGGTACACATTCTTCCTGCAGCTTCCCAGGTATATACTTTCGGTGTCAAGTAAACAGTGTGTGCATGCGTGGTATCCCTTGTTTGTTTGTCCTGAAAGGTTACTGAGAGCGGGCCAATCGTTGATGGTCACGAATAGCAACGCCTTTAGGTCAAATTCCTCCTGTTTGTGCTCATCCCACGTACGTACACCGTTTTCATTCCACAGCTGTAAAAGTTCTTCAACTAATGGCCTTAGATACACATCAATTTCGTTGCCGGGTTGCTTAGGGCCTTGGATGAGAACTGGCATCATAATGAACTTCCGCTTCATGCACATCCAAGGAGGAAGGTTATACATACATAGAGTCACGGGCCAGGTGCTGTGATTGCTGCTCTGCTCCCCGAAAGGATTAATGCCATCCGCGCTTAAAGCAAACCATATGTTTCTTGGGTCACGTGCAAACTCAGCCCAGTACTTTCTCTCGATTTTTCTCCACTGCGACCCGTCAGCGGGTGCTCTCAACTTCTCGTCTTTCTACGGTCCTCACTGTGCCATCGCATCAACTTGGCATGCTCTCCGTTTCTGAACAGACGTTTCAACCGTAGTATTATAGGAGCATACCACATCACCTTCGCAAGAACCCTCTTCCTAGGGGGGTCGCCGTCAACATCACCAGGGTCATCTCGTCTGATCTTATACCGTAATGCACCGCATACCGGTCATGCGTTCAGATCCTTATACGCACCATGACAGAGATCATGCATCATTAGGGCATGCATGTATCTTCGCACCTCCAATCCTAGAGGGCATCGACCTTCTTTGCTGTGTATGTCTTGTCGGGCAATTCGTTATCCTTTGGAAGCTTCTTCTTCAATATTTTCAGTAGCTTCTCAAATCCTTTGTCCAGCACAAGATTCTCGCCTTCCACTGCAGCAATTCCAATGCGGTACCGAGCTTTGTGTTGCCATCTTCTCAATTGGGGTACAACCTTTTTGTGATCCTCTAACATGCGATCAAACTTCAGCTTCTCCTTTTGACTTTCGCATTGCGTCCTTGCATCGACAATGACCGGCGGAGATCATCATCATCGGGCACATCGTCGGTTCCTCTTGATCTTCAAGCAGCTTCGCCGTTGCAAGATCATCGTGCACATCGTCTCGTTCCTCTTGATGTTCAAGAGCATCACCGTATTCAGGGGCACATAGTTGTCATCGTACTCTTCTTCTTCGCCGTCTTCCATCATAACCCCTATTTCTCCGTGCCTCGTCCAAACATTATAGTGTGGCATGAAACCCTTGTAAAGCAGGTGGGTGTGAAGGATTTTGCGGTCAGAGTAAGACTTCGTATTCCCACATATAGGGCATGGACAACACATAAAACCATTCTGCTTGTTTGCCTCAGCCACATAGAGAAAATCATGCACACCCTTAATGTACTCGGAGGTGTGTCTGTTACCGTACATCCATTGCCGGTTCATCTGTGTGCATTATATATAATTAGGTGTGTCAAAAATCATTACAGAACATCATGAATAGATAACTAAGTGACCAAATTAATAGAAGTTCATCATCACACTAAAACCAAAGTACATACATAGTTCTCATCTTCAAGCGAAAATCATTACAGAACAACATAAAGCTCTGCAGAGCATCTAAATTAATTAAACCATACATTGAAACTATGTAAAACATTTCAATGCGAAAACAAATGCGATCATAATCGCAATCAAGGTAACAACTGATCAAACGGCATAATGATACCAAGCCTCGGTATGAATGGCATATTTTCTAATCTTTCTAATCTTCAAGCGCATTGCATCCATCTTGATCCTGTGATCATCGACGACATCTGCAACATGCAACTCCAATATCATCTTCTCCTCCTCAAATTTTCTTATTTTTTCCTTCAAGAAATTGTTTTCTTCTTCAACTAAATTTAACCTCTCGACAATAGGGTCGGTTGGAATTTTCGGTTCAACAACCTCCTAGATAAATAAAATCTATGTCACGTTGGTCGGCATAATTTTCATAAACAATAAATGAACCAATAGTTATGAAAAGATAATATATACCACATCCGAATCATAGACAGACGAGGGCCGACGGGCGGATACCAAAACCATCGCACTATATAAGATGCAATAATAAAAGTAAGAAAATAATACAAGTATCTATCTAAACATACAAGTAAGAATATTTTTCCTTTCGTAAAGAAGATAAGAACAAGAGGCTCACCACGGTGGTGCCGGCGATGAGATCGGCGCGGGTGATCGACGGCGGTGAAGACGGGTGCAGGCGTGACGGACCGCTAAACCTAGACAAATATTGAGGAAAATGGAGCTTGAAGGTCGAGCTTGGAGAGGAGAAAGCTTAAGTAGTGTGGCTTGGGCATTCCATCGAACACCTTGTGTGCATAGGAGGTGAGCTAGAGCACCACCAAGTCCTCTCCCCCACGGCTGCCGAAAAAAAAGCAGGCGTGTGCTCGCTCTTCGTGAGGGGTATATATAAGCACCTCATTAGTCCCGGTTGGAGGCTTGAACCGGACTAAAGGGTAACCTTTGGTCCCGTTTGTGGCACCAACCGGGACCAATGGTGGTGGCGAGGCGAGGCCCATTGGTCCTGTTCGTCCCACCAACCGGGACCAAAAGGTCGATTTAACCGGACCATGGACCACGTGGCGCGGCCGGCCCCCGGGGCTCACGAACCCGGTCCAATGCCATCATTGGTCCCGGTTCTGGATTGAACCGAGACTAATGGGTTGACCCGGCCTGGACCAATGCCCCCTTTTCTACTAGTGTGTGTTTGTGATCCAAGACAGTTACTACCACACATTGGGGTCCTTAATTGACTCTCTCAACTTATTAATTGCCTTGGTCTTTGTCCAGGAGTCGCAACTAGTTTCTGGTGTTTGTAGGATATGTGTTGACGGCCATGCGTAGCGCTGACCCTAGGGGTGTGCTATCATGCAGTAGAGAAACCGAGGCACGGTGTACCAAGTGACACCTGAATGGTGCTCTCAGGAACCCTGCACTCCTCGTTTGGGGTCGTGATACAACCAAAATGTTTATCGCCTATGTGAGGTCGTTGAAAGCACTATCACGACCCCAAACGATGAGTGCATTTATATTTTTACAAAGGAGAACTTAGTCTCACTAGTGCTTTCAACGATGAGTTCGATGTTGATCTATTAGCTTGGTAATCCCAGACGGAGGTTTGGCTCCTCTGGAGGGTCTTATAGATAGACAGGCTTTCTAGTATTCTTTCTTTTCAGCTGTCTGTAGTCAGACAGATTTACGCTTCCACTTGTTGCTTGTATGACTTTGTATGTTGCGTCATGAGACCCATGTTTTTAATATCATATGCTATGTATGACTCTTCGGAGCCTCTTAAATAAATATTTTGGTTCGTAGAGTTATGTTGTGATGCCATGTTGTATCTACACATATCGTGCATATCGTCACTACCAGAAACAGAAATATTCCTGTGAGCCGAAACCCGACAGGAAAATAGGGTTTACCGACAGGGAAAGTATTTCCTGTCGGCCAACCGTCAGGGTTAGCCGTCAGGCATAGCTCGACAGGGAATTTATGATATGCCTGTCGGCTGGCCGACAGGAACATTTTTCCTGTCGGTTTTCATTGTTTCTCTGACGGTTTTGGCCTCACAGGGATACACAGTCGTCAGGTTTGGTAAACCAGGTAAATTTCATATCCCTGTCATACATAACCGCCAGGAAAAAATGAATCCAATGAACAAAAAAAAAATCTTAGAATTGATGGTCTTACACATAGCTATTTTATTACTCTCAATGTTTAGAACAGAGAAACATCACTATCAATAGCTTCCATCAACCATGGAGTTAAAAATTCACATACATTGGATACAATTCCATCAAATTTACATACATGAATCAAAAGAATAGTACCACTTCATTTGGAAGAATATTATTCAATTTCTTACATTGAGTGATAACGTGTGATGTTTGTTCAATTCTTCCTAAATCAAAAAATAATGAAAGAGTTAAATCAAAGGGTATGGGCAAACAAATTAGAGAGCAAAACTGTTACATATCGATAGTCAGACAATAAAAAAATCACAAGGAAATAGAATGGAAAGTAACATTAGGAGTTTAAGACTGAACAAATGTAGCAGCTATTGGCTCAAAACAGACCAGATGATCTTGAGCATACTAGACATCGAATGTTATTGTAATATATAGGAGAAAACATGCCATACAATTATTCATGATAAATTTTGGAAGGGTGAAAGCACAAGTAAAAAACCTTATGCACCGTCTGTACCAACACAAGACAAAAAAATAGTTTATGTATAGAACCTGCTAATGTCTTTTTCATGATTCTTATTTACTGCTCGATCTTGAGAAAATTAACTGAGAAACCAATGAACGCTGTTACTTCTTACTCTAGTTACAACTTCCGGTTACATGTTGATACACAAAATACAAATATTGGAAGGGGTGACCCACAATTACAAAACCAGAAAAGAAGATATGCAGAGCTATATTTGAGAAACCAGTGATATATTATGATAACAAGCATGCAGTATTGTCCATTACCTTTACAATTAACAGTCCAACTCTGTTTCCCTCCTCTGAAGAAGTGATTTTTTAGGAGTCCTGTAACCTGGAAGATGAAAATCAAAATATATCGGACTTTCTAAAAGCAGTTGTGGTTCTAGCTAGTACTGCTAGTAGAATCTCTTGCAGACATTCGGTTGCAGAGGAGAGACATCAACTACCTTGGCCTATTCAAAACCAATGTCTGTATAGAGCCATTTTCTTCTACCAGTACCCAGCAAATGAGGAAGGAGACCATTCTTTTCTGGTGATTAGAGTCGGGGGTACTCACATATGAAATTAATCAGGAAATGGAAACAAATCCTAAAGAAGGGAAAATAAGAAAAAAAATGGATCTGGAAGGGTGGTACCTGGATGGAAAGGGGTGGAAGGGTGGTACCTGGATGGAAAGGGGTGGCACTCATAGAAGGATTCGATGGCAATCGATTGACGACATTAGCAGGTACTTTTACGGTGACCCTCCGGAGGTAGAGGCGAAGTTGACGGCCATATCCCGGAGGCGGCCGTTCCTTGTTCGGCAACCCAGCGAGTATAGCGAATGGGGCGGGAGAGAGGTTGGCGGAGGCGCATCCGGCGACTAGGGATCTGGGGCGCAGCAGGTTGGCGACGGATTTCGGGCGCATCTGCGTAGAGACGACGAGGGATCTGGGACGCCGATGGCTGGCGGCGGCCAGATCTGGGATTTGGGGGCGCCGCTGTCTGGCTCTGGTGGGGAATGACTGGGATTTTTTCGCTGGGGCTTTATTCCAAGTTTTCCAACCGGTGAGCGGCAGCCCAAAAATTAGTTCAGCGGCGGGACGGGCTTTGTTTTCGCGCGCGTGGCTGAATTCATGGCGGCAAACCTGGGCTTCATTTTTGCTGTGGGTTACGCACGCCAGGGATATTGGTTAGTCCTGTGGGCTGGGCCAGGACCGACAGCAATATTGTTTTTTCTGTGAGTTTTTGCCTGACGCACAGGAATATGGCCCATTTTCCTGTGAGCTAGTGCGGGCCCGACAGGAAAAGTTATAACACAGAAAAATTTCAGTTTCTGGTAGTGCGTGTGTATGTTTTGAAATGCATTGGTATGTGTGGGATTCGACACCTACTTATCTACTTTGGTAGCCTTCCATACAGGGAAATGCCACCTAGTGCTTTCATTGAGCTTTTATAGTTCGCTACTACTCCCGAACACATGGATTGACCGACATGTATCCTTCTTTGCTCTTGTGTCTGTCCGTACGGAGAAATGTCACGCAGTGTTACTGGAGTCCTGATAGCTTGCTACAGCCCAGTACACACACTGATGACCGACACGTGCATTGCTGGGTTAACTTTGTCTGTCCCTGTACATTTGTGCCACCTTGGTTTATGACTAGTCATGTCGACCCGGTTCTCCGTCATATGGATGCTAGCATCACAATCATATATGTGAGCCAAATAACGCAAACTGTCCCGGCCAAGGTAAATGCGGCAGCCGTGGGTTACTGTGCGTGAGGCCGCAAAGTGATATGATGTGTCTTATGCTAGATCGGTGTGACTTAGGATCGGGATCCTGACATTGGGGTGGGTATGGGAGACATGGGGGGCCTCTCGCACCTAGATACCCCCTTGTCAGATTAAGGAGCTTGTTGTCATCATTGGCTGCTAGATGTGGATGGGCACATGCCGCATCACAGCTGCCAATGCTTCTGCTACTGCATCGGCATGGGGCACATCACACCCGTTGGCATATTCTCGAGTTGCTCCTGCTCTTGCTGCATCGCCACCTTCTCAAGCTTCTTGACCTACCAATGTTGCTGCTTCTTGAAGAGCTTCTTGACCTTCTCAAGCTTCTTGACCTACCAATGTCGGATGAAGGATCAATTGCTTCCGGATAGCGCCATAGGATCGAAGATGGACGTCGACCAGGTCAAGGGGGGTCCGAAAACGGAATGCAGGTGTCAATCTTCAGGGTTGATTGTTCAGCTCTTCAGAGATTCAGGTTTTGGGGCCTGGCACTATTTGCAGGATACTGTTGATAGGTTTGATTTTGTCAACTTGTAAAAAAAAAAAGGAAACTCATATCGCTGCTGAAAACGAAGCAAACTACATAGAGTACAATTTTGGAGTAGGGCGAATGACTGTTTGTTACAGGGAGAAGAGAATACTACCTCTGGAAATACGAGGCTCGGCCTCAGCATATATTAGCGGCATACAATTGCCTTGGAAGGTACATAATTCACACTAAATACAATTTGGTTTTGTTGGTGGGTACACAAAACCATTGCAAGTCAATGCACTCACTCTTCTATACCAAAGCAGACAGGGAGATGAGAATGTATGCGTGGAATTCAAACATGAGTCTCCCTAGGACCAAGAGTGGCAGCCAGCACCATGCCCTACCTCCATTCCTCTTCACCAGGACCAGTCTGTCGTCGAATACCGTTTTCACTGCCCACAAGCCCCATCCGGCTTCCAACCCCATGAGCGCGGCAACCATAACACCACAAGAAGGGATGAAGGCGTTTTTGCGCTTCACCGGAGCTAGCACCGCGTACATCCCGAACGTGAAGGCGGCGCTGAGGCTCCTAGCCGACCAAGCCAAGAGATTTATGGAGTGGACCAAGGAGATTTCGTGCCTTCCTGACTCGGCGGCCAACCCTGCAAGCATGAGAAAGATGATGGATAGGCCGGAGAAGGCGAATGCGAGTGTATTGGCCATGATGAAGGCGTTGAAGGCGTACTGCCCAGCCAGCACCGGTGTGCCGTCTGTTCGGTAGCCACCTGGCACGGCAAAGGCTGCGGCGAACGTCACCGTCGTAATCAGCACCGAGCCAAGACCAATGAACTGCGTGCGTTGGGCGATGATCTGCGGTATGTCAACGTCCCCTTCAGCGTGGATTTCTCTCGGTAAGATGTTGTCCCATGGGGAAGCAGTCAAAGGGGCGGCATTGCGCAGCAACCAGTATATCCTAGACCGTGGGTTCTGGAAGAAAGAAAAATATGTCGACACATCCATGCATATAGGTCAGTGGAAGTGGAAGTATACACACACACACACACACACACACACATACATGAAACCAGAAAAAAGTTAACTGCTAGCTAGCTTACCCAATAGCTGAGGTTTGTCTCTTCTTGTTGTCCGTACCTGGATGCAAATTCTCGTGGCGTTTCTCCCTCCTTGTTGGTTAGATTTAGCTTAACCTCTGGTATTGACACCAGAGCATGGACCATACGTATATCCCCGACCTCAACAGCGAGGTGCAGTGCAGTGTTCCTGTCGTTGTCCTGCATGTTCATGACTGTGGATGCGAACATCTTGCGGTGTTGTTGGCAAGCGTACTTAACCACCGCCCAGCTTTCATCCTTGACGGCGATATGGAGGAAGGTCCTGCCTTTGCCATCGCGTAGCTGGGCAGAGTAACGGCCGCTCTCTTGTAGCAAGGCCAAAACATTATGAGGTTGGCCGTTTGACGCAGCGAGATGTATGGGGAACGACCCATTCCTGTCTGCGAGATACACTCCAGATGGGTCAGCGGGCAGTAGCAACTCGGTCATGCTCGTCTCCCCGAATAATGCTGCGTAGTGTAGTGGCGTCCGCCCGGTGGGTCGGTCTGCTTGCTTGATAAGATCTTTGTTCCTTTCCAATACCATTTTTATCGCCTCTGCATGCATGCATGCAATGGTTAGCTAGCTATCATTATTACTTCAAACCAGTGGCGACGCTACATTACAACTTTCTTTGTGATGTAGTAAGTGACAATTTTCTGGTTTCTCCTCATTGTACCATTAATTTGCACATCATATATCTGCTTTCTTTTGAATATCGCGTGTGCAAATATTGGACGTTTTTCCCTTGCTACTATGTCTATCTTAATCTATATTGAGATGGTAATTTATAAAATATGCATGGAAAACTGATAATTTATAGATGTATACTACGATCAACAAGTGCTCAATCAGCTAAAAGAAGTGATACCTCTATATACATAAATTCTACTCCCTCCGTTCCGAATACCTTGTCGCTCAAATGGATTTCCATTTGAGATCCATTTGAGCGACAAGTAATTTGTGACTGAGGGAATACTTTTTAAGGATAAAAACTGAGGCCGCCAAGTAATCGGGAGTATGTTGTATAAGCAAGACAAATAAGGCTGTGTTTATCACGTGATTAGACCAATGGAATAAATGGATACAAAGTCCTCACCCATATCTTGAATGCACATGTTAAGACACTACAAGGATTGTGTGCGCCAATCAGGAGTCAACTGATATGTGAAAAGAAAATACAGCACGCATGAACAATATTAAACAAGATCGTGTAGGGAGAAAATTCTTACAAAACCAATATATAGTCTATCTTGTGCGAATGCACGGGTTATCAACTAGTCACAATAAAATGAAGAAAGACATGTGAAGTGAGGCGAATTAAGTGCTATGATAAGATAAGAAACTTGAAATCTAAACACCTGAAGAACATGGGACAGAAAGTTAGAAACAGATATAGCACTCACCTTGGCCCCATTTCCACTGTATAGCGGCGTGTAAGGCATTTTGGCCGTCCGGTCCAGAGTAAGACAACTTGTCGTCCTTCTCAAAGAGCAGCTTTGCAATGTCCCTGTGACCCAGCGAGAGGGCCAAGTACAGCGGCGAGGCGCCATCGGTCAGCGGAACACGAGCTAGCTGTGAGTCCACTGACAGTAGCTCGCCGATCATTTCCTTGTCTTCCACACGGACGGCTTCGTGCAGCACCGTCTCTCCCTCCCCATTTTGCATTCTTAGGATCGCCTTGGTGCCGTCCCTGGCTCTTGCCAGAGCCAAGAGATGAGAGACCATCCTAGCATTCCTGAGCCGGGCGGCGCAGTGCAGGGGGGTGTCGCCCTTCCCGTTAGGGGCGGTGAGGAGATGATTGGCCTTGCCAACGATCACCGTTGCACACTCCAAGAATTCATCTCCATCTCCACTAGACGCTACTACATGGAGGATGGAGTCCCCTGCACCGGTGACCGCTTCTGAAGGGGTTGTTGCAGTTGCAGCTGGCTTGTCGACGTCGTCGGTGATGGTATCCTCGACGACATCGAGGACGACTTGACCCGCTGTATCTTCTTCTTCCCTGTGAAGAAGAAGAAGAAGAAGGCGCTTTATTTCATCGGAGTCGCCATGCGCCGCAGCAATGAGCAGCTCGGGATGATGCAGCTGGAACCTCTCGTTCGGTTCTTTCTTCACTATACCCATTACGTGAGCTACACGACGGTGTGGAGGAGTAGGGAATGGTACACGACGGTGTGGTCGTTGAGAAGAAAAACTATGTAAGATGGGTACTCCAGCAGCTATATATATATACATAGACACACACATATATCATGCATGCCCTTAATCTTGCACCGCAGGTTTAAGAGCAGATATTTACAAGAAGACTTGACACATCTGCTTTGGATGCCGACTGATCGACGAATCTGCAAGTTGGTGGATGGGTATCTTAAATGAAGTTGGATAGTAGGACAAAACCTTTATTCATTAACTTCTCTACTGATGGACTTGATGTTGAGCACTTTAAATAACTAGCAGGGCTAGTGAGGGGCAGCATCTTGATGAGGCCATTTAAGACGGCTGGTGTAAAATGCCGGTGAGGTCTAACAAATTTTTTTTACTTTTGTTATGTTAGAGCGTTTTAATTTGATGCACATTTTTTTCTATGACACGGATTGTTAGCATTCACTTAATCACTTGCTCATCAGTGGCATGATTGGAAATTTGGGGTTATGCAGCTTAAACACGGGCACATGTTTTGTCCCACTCCCAAATAGGTTTCAACTATGACACATTAAGCACATGACCATACAAACTTTTGTCTTGTGAGACGCCTAACTGCAAACTGATGGTATTTTTTGTGAATTTGCATTGAAATATGAATTGCAAGTTGAATGAATTTTTTTTGACCCTTCAAGATTTGTAAGAAAATAAAATTTGAAGAACAATAACTAAGACATACTCTCTCTGTCTCAAAAGAAGTGTCTCAACTTTGTACTAACTTTGAGTAATCTAACTATAAAGTTCATCAGAGATGTTTATTGTATTATGATATTAATCCCACGGTCTGTGTCAAGCATTAAGAAGGTCGCATGCATTTTCAGTGCACTGGCAGAATACTAATTCACCAACAGCGTGCATCTGCACCATTTAATCGGTGGAGTTTCGCCAGACAATGTTCTTGTCTCTCTTATCCCAACCAGGACAGGCTAGCGAAGCAGTAAATCACAATCTTTTAAGTGCAAGTGTAGTGTCTGAGCTGCTTCCTGCTCTGTTTTAGGCAAGCTATTCCTATGTACAGTAGGTTTCAACCGGCTACATGTATGAATTAATCAAGCTTCAATCTACTGTTGCCTTGGATCAACAGGTAGAACAAAATAGTTTACACCTCACCGTACTCAGTGCAGGTGGATAAGAACCATGCACAGCGCCCCAAAGTTGCCCAAGCACAAGAACAAAAGAGAATGGCTAAAGGGAAGAGGAGGAAGATGAAATGAGCGGGGAGGAGCTATGAGCTGGGCAGGTGGATTTGGAGAACAAATGCAGGGCCATGGGTACAGGGTGACGTTGCCTCACAGCTGGACATAGCTGCGAAAGCTAGCACGTTCATCAAGTGTGCTACAGGTAGCCATTGTAATTGATGAGCGATTCAATGCGTCTGACTGTTGTTACATGCGACTGACTTGTGGGACATGTGATTGCGATGGCATAGCTAATACAGAAACTATACCACACTGATACGGTGCCGACAAATCAATATACAAGCTTGCTGTATAATAAGTGCACGAATCGCTTGAGAGCGAACAGTGTTGATTTCCTCCTCGTGTGGCACTATGTTTACTCGTGATTTATCGGTGTGTCTAGCTCTCGACATCTAGATGATAAATAACTAAGTCTCATCTAACTCTTATAATTTTAAGTGGAGATTCGTGTTAGCTTTTTCTATATTTTTTCTTGTTTGATTAATTAAATGGTGTAGTAGTTAATTAAGAGCTCTCATCTAGATGAGAATTAGCAAACCCCTTTTATTTTTGTGGCATGTGTAAAACGACAATATTTCTAATAATTTTGTTATTCAGGAATAACAATTTTTAGACTATTTTATCTTTTGTTTTTCATTGTGATCGTGTTGTATTAGACAGTTTCAAAAAAATGGTGAGAGTTTCAAAAAATTAAATTAATGATAATTGTATATCTGAGCCAAGTCCGTAGACTACCTAGCGACGGCTATAGGTACTGGAGTGAGGCAAAGGCGCGCCGCCGTCATCGCCCTTTCCTCGCTGGAGCCGGACAAACCTTGTTGTATTAGACAGTCAAGAAATCGTCGTTCTAACGCCCTATAGAATCAGCGCACCACAGCAGCAATCGTCGCTTGGATTAGAACGTGGGAGACATTATTACTACTGAGAGACATCGTCACCGTCCCACAACCCCAACTAAGACGCTGAACGTAACAAGAATGAGAACGGGGTCCCTACCGCTGGCGGGGGACCGAGGTCTTCCACACTTCCATGGCCCAAATTCAAAGATGGGCCTGACCAACAGCGGCGCCGGCGGGAGGAGGAGGAAGGCCTGGGATATTTTCTTGTGGAGAAGGAAAGAGAAGGCGGTGCTCTATTTGGAATAATTAATGAATAATTGTACACTTTTTTATGATGCCACATTTTGCCTATTCAGTTTTTGTAAACATAGTGGTGCATATATGATCACAAGCCTCTAATTAAATCTCTCACTTAATTACCATCATCCCACAACTATTCAATTTAGCTCAACACAAATCACAATTTGATTCTCTCAAAAGGAAATTTACAATTTGAGAGGTTTCGTCCTTGGCGTGTACTTTCCCCCTTGGCGACGTGAGGGTAGGGCTTTCGCTCCAATTTGGCGTGTACTTTCTCCGTGCGGGTTTATTAGAACCCCTCTTTTTTCCGACAAAAGGTGTATTTTAGTGACTCATAATAGTTGCATCGAAGGAAACAATTAGTTGAGCTAAACTTTGACCATTAATTTAACTAATAAAATATAAACTCTATGTACCAAAAATTATACCATGAAAAACCTCTTTCAAATACAAAATTCAATAGTATACTTTTTATAACATATATCTCATATTTTGTTAGTCATATACATGATCAAAATTTAACTACGGCGTATATGACCAAACCAAACCCTGAAGAAGGAAGTAGCTACGGCTTTTCTTTCCTCTCTCCCAAGATGACTTGGGAAAGACTTTCCCCCCTTGATCTCCGTCAATGAGCCCGTGGATTCGTCTCCCCTCCGCCTGCCGCTCCGGCGGCCGATGGCGTGAGGAGAATACTGGTGTCTTGACTCCCGCTAGTAGATAAATAGGGTTTTAGTCCTCGCAGGGGTGGCGTTTGGACGGATGGCGGCGCTCCTTCTTCGAGTCATTAGTTCCGGGCTACCATCCTCCTCAGGTTCGTTCGTTCGGATGGATTAGACGGAGCTCCGGCGTACATTGCTGCCAGCTCCTTGGGGTGGCGAGGTTAGGGTTTCTCGCCATGCGTACGCACATACGATATTTGGTTCCAGGTTCTTCAGATCGATTCAAGGATTGAACGGCGACGATTGCGGCTGCGGGGTGCGGGTCCTTAGGGGCATGTGCACGAAGACTTCCCGGCTGTTATCGACAAGGTCATGATGACTCCGGTATGGAAGTGATGACACGCAATGATCGTTTGGTGATCGATGGACCTCAATGCAACTTTTATAATGTTTGAGGTGCTTTGTACTTCCGGTGAATCTTTATAATAGATCGGATATTTAAAAAAAAAACAAAGAAGGAAATACCTACTTGGTTTCCTTGATACTCAATTATTGCTCCATTATTTAGCGCAGATTGGAACAGGAAAATTTTACTGCTACCCTGACCGTGAAAGTAATTATTCCGAGCTTTGAAGCATCACCTACCTACCTGACCGTGTAGTAATTCCGAGGTACAGTGGTGTATTTACTACTACGTGGGTCGTACCTGTGGGAACTGTATAAACCAGTAAACAGCGTTCACATTTACAGCGGTGGTCGTGCTGTGTACTCCTTCGTGGGCCAATTCTGCTGCGTTGGGGTTAATGAATTGGGGACCTCTGCCGCTCCTTCGTGGGCCAATTCTGCAATTTTTTTTGTAGACTCGCCATGGTGGGAGTGACTTCGACAGTACTTAAGGCTGGTTATATCGGGGAGTAATTTGGACGCGGATATTTGGCTTCTTGGTGCTGCATCCCCTATATGAACATTAAATTCGAAAAAATACTGGGAAAATTCAGAAAAAAAAACTGAGATTTTGGGATACGAAATATGGGTGCCCAATCTACTCCCGCGTGAAGTTCCAAGAAAAATGACATTCGTGGTATACTTGGTAAAATTGACAAAAAATTTCTATGTACAAAAAAACTGTTTGGATGGATTGTAGGTCGGACTATATTTTCTTCATCAGGAATAAATTTCTTGGTATTTTTTTACGAAACTTCACACGGGAGTAGATTGGACACCAAGGTTTGATATCCTAAGATTTCTGTTTTTTTTAATTTTCCTGATATTTTCTGAATTTGATATTCATAAAGGGGTGTGGAGCACCCAGGGGCTCATGTGCATTTTCCGGAGTAATTTATACTAGTGTCATTCATATGACACTAACCTGAGATTAGCGATTCGGTGACCAGGCTCATCTACATCCGCGCTGAAGAAAAAATTCAAAACAAATATTAAATAAATTCAAAAAAATCCAATCTTTTTGCATGGTTGATAATTTGGTTCGTGAGGTGAGGTGTGCTCCAATATTTCTTTTTTTTGCATGGTTGATCATTTGGACATCTGAGTAACTCTCGAAAAAAACAAATTTGGCGTATGTAAAAAAATTTACTGTGCATGTACTGTTCTGACCCAATTTTTCGTTTTTGGCGAGAGCTACTCATATGTCCAAATGATCTGAAATTTGGAGCGCACCTCACGCACCAAATTATCTACCATGCAAAAAATAGATTTTTTTGAATTATTTTTGTATTTTTTTGAATTGTTTCTTGACCCGTGCAGATGAGCCTGGGCTCAGAAATGGATATCCGCACTAGTCTAAGTTACTTTCATCATAGTGCAAAGTAACATAATAGTAGTATTATCGCTGGCTTTATTTATTAGATTGTAGACTCATCTTCTCTTAGGAAGCGCTATGTTATGGTAACATATTATGTTATTCTAAAGACATCTCTCCTCATTAAATACATGCCACATAGGCAATTTTTTCTTGCAATGCGCTATGTTACTAGCTAAGTTACTCACTCTATGACTCCTAACATAGAGTCCAACTCAGCAAATTTACCTATGTGGCAATGAATTACTAAGGAGAGAGGTAATTTGAGTAACTTAGCTAGTTACCGCAACATCACATATCCCAATACAATATGACTCTATAACCTAAAAAATGAAGCTTTGCATGACACCACACTTATGTTACTGTCCACTATAAAGGTAGTAACATAGCCTAAGGTCAAGTGTATGTTACTATTGTAAGTTACTATCAAAAAGTGACCTCTGAACACGAGGGCAGCGGTGCCCGTTTTAGTGAAGTTAAAAAAACAGATTTTACGTCTTGAAAAGTTCTAAATTTTTGTGTACATGCACGTATAGTAACGCAGTATAACTGTTTGGTCTTGGAGACCCAATCAGGAGTCATACCCTCCATATTTGGATGGCCAGCATACATCCATCCACGGTCTTCCATCCTTTGGTATATTGTAAAACACGAATATAATGTTTTTTATGCAACAACTGATTTTCATCGATTTTACGTCATGCACTAAGCTATCTAGTAGGTAAAGATAGGTGCCAAAAACACCCGCGGATGTGTAGGCTTGGCTCATTTTCATGATGTACTCCGGTCCGAGACAGAATTTCGACAGCACCTCCCTGCTGTTCTTCAAATACGCATCTTGGCAAAAAGCCGAGAGAATGTGTATCCGGAGAACAACAAGGAGACGTTGCCGAAATTCTATCTCGGTCCGGAGTACGTCATGAAAATGAACCGGGCCTACATATTCTCGGGTTATCCATGGAAAACATGGGCAATTCAAAACAGTTACGGTTATAAATATTGAAAAGACTTGCATATTTATTAATATAACCCTTTCGAATGGTAGACACCTAGGTTACCTGACTTGTTAGGTGATCTTCAAATGAAAAAACCTACTTGGGAAATTAGAAGATCGGCTTGAGAGTTTTACCCTAGTAGCGTGATCTCGGACGTCAAAAGGACCGTCGCGACGACGGTTACTCCCTGGAGATCAACCTTCCTACATATCCTGCAAAAAAGGACACAGTGGTGTCAAACATAGCATCAATCAAAAATTCATGCAATTTAATTTACTAATCATTTTGTTTTCTTTCACATCTCAAAGACTTGCTCGTGCGCACACACACACCTGCTCACATCTGCAGCACACACACGACTCAACACACAGCAAGAACTCACACATGTGTACCTAAACAGAGCACACACACTACCAAACTAAAATTGCTGAACTATAAATACACTAGCTAAACAAAAGTAGCTAAACTATAAATACACTAGCTAAATAAAAGTACACTAACTAAACAAATGTTGCTACACTAATCAAAATAAATCACACACACTACCTCACACATACAACACACTAACAAAAAAATGAAAAAAAAAATGAGGGGCTCACCACCGGCGGCACAGCTGGGAGGAGGGGAGGCGGCTCGGGGAGGAGGAGAGCTCATGGAGGCCGGTGGTGACGGCGGTCTGGAGCGGAGGAGGTGGCGGTGGCCCGGAGAGGAGGGGGCGGCGGGTCGATGATTGGGGTTGGGGTGGCTCGGTGGTGGGGGGGGGGGGGGGGGGTGGGTGGAGGGGCTGCTCAAGAAGGAGGAGTGGCGGCTACAGGCGTCGAGGGGCAGTGGCGACCGGTGAGGAGAGGACCTCTACATCAACCTTGCTGCCCTTCCAATGATGTGTGAGTAGTCCACCACAAACCTACAGGTCCATAGTTATTAGCTAGGTGGCTTCTTCTCTCTCTCCGATCTTCAATACAATGTTCTCCTCAGAGATCAATCCAATTGTTCCAATGTAATCTTCTTGTATGTTGTGTTTGTTGGGATCCGATGAATTGTGGGTTTATGATCAGATTATTCACTGAAAGTAGTTGAGTCTTTTCTGAACTTTATTATGCATGATTGGTATAGCTTTGTATTTATCTCTGATCTATCTGTTTGGTTTGGCCAACTAGATTGATTTATCTTCAACGGGAGAGGTGCTTTGTAGTGGGCTCGGTCTTGCGGTGTCCGACAGAAGGGGTAGCGAGGCTCGTATTTGTATTGTTGCCACTAAGGGTAAAATGGCGGGTTTCAATCATATTGATTGGTTTTATTCTGTCTACATTATGTCATCATACCTCATGCATTACCCTGTTTGTCATGAACTTAATACGTAGAGAGGCCAGCATAGAAGCGCTCTCGAAGTGGAGTAATAGTAGTTGATGCAGAATCATTTTGGTCTACTTGTCATGGATGTAAGCTAAAGAAATACCCCACCACGGACAAGAGAGGAGAAGCCCCATCTCCAGAAGTAAGCTAAAGAGACACTGACACCTTAGTAGAACACAACTGTAAATATGCTCATTGTCAAGTACCATTGGTGGATTTGTTTCTTGGTTCATCCAATGCAATGGGCCGTGCTACGCTTCCGCCGCCTGATCTTTTTAAAAGATCGGCCGGGTCACGAGCCGTCAAATCTATCCTCATCAAGCGGATGACCGGCGCCCTCCACATTGCAACAAAGCTAATGTTGCCAAAATCTCTACAATATATGTCGTGTTGTAGAAACATTTGCAACAAAGGTTATGTTGCAGAATTTTTTACAACAAAGATCTTGTTGTAGAAATCTTTGTAGATTTTATTTTGCTACAAAGGTCATGTTGCAAAAGTATTTGCAATTGAAATCATGTTGCAGGAACTGTTGCTACAAAGGTTGTGCCTGTGCTCGAGGAGGCAGCAGCACCATGGACACTGATGCTCCTATAGGACGGCGGCGATGTGGACGGCAAACGCGGCTCTGGCGGCGGTGTGCCTCGCAGAAGCAGAAGCGGGCTCGCACCACCAGTCGCAAGAGTGGCCTCCCTCTTGCTGACGGAGGATGTGGCGAACAGGATTGGGTTTCGGGAGGAGTTGGGATTGAGGAGAGAGAACGGCGTGTGTGAAGGGATAAGAAACAAGTGGTCGTGAAGTCTCCTGTGTGGGTATGATGACAGACAGGTAGGGCGATGCGCAGGAGGGATTACATGGTGCATAGATAAAAAAGCAAATCCAATGGTTGTGCGACCGGCGGAACGAATCACGTGATCCGCCGGTTGATGTAGATCGTTTCCCTAATACGATCCCCATCAAACAACAAATCAACCGCCAAATAGACATGGGCATCTCTATAGGAGAGGCCTCTGGCTCTGTGCATATGCTCATTGCTTTGTTTGGTACCGCGGGCAGTAATATCAATTTGGTTCAGTCCATACAACATACTCCTCACGGAACAACAATCCACCGCCAAATACAACGTCTTCTATGTCAGTCACACATAGACACCTAGTTTGGTGCATAATTAAAGTCTTAACTAACATCCATGTTAAAAAAAAGTCTTAACTAACATCCGACGAACACGCAGAACAAACCGTTAGGAAAAACATGATGTACACTACCGATAAATTTATTAGACGAGGACAAGCACATAATATTAATAACTAGCAATTATGCGCGTGTAACGCATCTATGCGTCAAGTAGCGTGCAAATATCTCTCAATTTGCTAGCGCTTCAGCTGGTGCTGCAGCTCGGTGTTGGACGCCTGCAACCTCTGAATCTCCTGCCGGACGCTCCTCATCTCCTCCGTGTGCGCTTCGATCTTGTTGTTCAGGCTATAGATCCACGCATTAAATACAAGGATGTTGGCAGTGATGAGCCAGCTTGCTCGCTGTCACATGTGGATCATGCATCATCGTTCGTTAAGCATGCAGGTGGATGGAAGCAGTAAGCCAAATCGAATCGAATTGTCGGTTGGAGAGGTAGATGGCAGAAGCGAGCGAACCTTCATGTTGTCCGATGAGGATGATGATGAGGAGGAGGCCATGGAGCGAATCGCCGTCCTCGCGGAGGGCGGCCGGCCGAGCTGCCGTCGGGCGGCGGCGGCGGCCGAACGCCACAGCAGAGACGACATTGGTGGTAGAATTCCTATGGGTTAACCGATATGTCCGTGGGTTATTACTAATGTACGTGTTGTTCTAAAAAAGGACAACTGATGTATACGTGTTAGGGCTTGGAGTTTGGATGGAGCGGCCTACGTACACGTAGCTTCGTACACGTTTGGGATGCATAAAAACTAATTTATAGTCAGTTGCTACCTTGGACTTGGTCCCACGACTGACATGATACAGGGGTGGACGGGCCACGGCCGGACACTGAGGGGAGGAAGGAAACGTGTGAGGTTCTCTCTACTAACTCACTCAATTCGCCATGGATTCGATTACAAGCTCAGAGGAGGAGGAAGATAAGCTAGCCTATCGGCCAAAGCCGCCGTCCGGTCCAAGCCAACTCGAGTGTAGTTACCCCCTTGTATATGTAGTCCATGTCTTGCTTGTGGGCTGGGTCCTGGCTAAGGCCCAGCGAGGCCCAGGTCGCTGACACAATGCCTCACAGCATGCTATAGCTACTAGTATTGATGGATCATTCACTCCCGGGAGGACAATCGCCGGGAATCCGAGATATTTGCCATATTCACCGCGGCGGCTGCACCCACATCGTCATCGTTATCGCGTGCATGCTTCTGTGGATAATCATCTTTAGGCTATCCAACTCTGAGATAAATCTTGCTACAAATAGATGTGTTGACATTGTACTTGATAAATTGAGTCATGTATTGTTTTTCTGCATGCTGTTGAAACTACCCAGAGAGTGACTGCCATCTTAATAAAATCCGCACGGGGTGACTGACTATAAACTTACCAACTCAAATTGTGAACCAATTTGTGGTCGGATGGTTAGAATGACAGTGGTATCCCCCAACCCATCATGGTTCAAGTCCTGGACTTGACACCGTTGCTCGCATTTTTCTGGATTTATTTGAGGACTTTTGGCTATGTGTGTTTAATGGAAGGAGACGTTCGCATCAACTACAAAGTTGTCTTTGTCAATCTAAAGATGATGTGTTGGCTTAATCTCCCGGAGGTGTTCATAGGGGTAGGATGTGCGCGTGTGCGTTTATACGGTTGAGTTATGTGCGTATGTATGAGCGTCTGCATCTGTACAGTGTTAAAAAAACTTAATTTCTTATTGAAAGTGGTAAGCGCAACGCTTGCCACCAGTCGCACCCGCAGCAGCGAACGATAACCCGATTTGGAACATCACGGTTCCCTTTTCCTTCCACCCCTTGACAGCTTCTTCTCTGATAAACAACTCCCGTCGCGTCGCCATGGACGAGCGGCATGCTCGATTTTGAAGCACCACCAAGCATGTCTCGCTTGTCGCCGTCCTCGTCGTCGTCGTCGCCTGTGTTTCTCGCCAGCTCCGCGCATGCAGCAGCATGCGCCTCATGGTTGCAGCCTCCCCGTGGAAACAATCGTAGCTCCGGTGGCGACAGTCGCTGGTCCCAGCACAGCAGCACCCCCAATTATCTTCAAAGTACTCCCTCCGTCCCCCAATTATATTAATCAAGAGCTTTGATTGTGTCAAATTAACTTGGCAACCACCGACATCTTCGACTAACCGAGTAATATAACAAGCACAATCAATCGATCATCAATCATCACCATGCAAAGAACAATAGTAGAGCAGATTAAACATGAGTACATGAAAGCTCCAAAAGCTCGAATTGTTTTGTTCACGTCTGTCTGAAGATTACAAAACGAAGAACTCCATCACATATGTTTGTAGCGAGCTAGAAACAAAGTAACGGCCCTTAGTCATCTATCATCTCGAGCCTCGAGCACCGGCGCTGCCGCCGTCGGATCTAGCTCAGCTCTCCTTGCGATCGCCACTGCCGGCTCCTGATCCGTTGCTGTCAGCGACCTCCACCGGCGGGAGAGTCTGCGGTGACAAAAAAGGGGAGAGGGACTGAGTATGAGAGAGGTGAGCAGGCAGGCATTGCGTCGAACAGTTGGTGTGCATGCCCAAGGTGCGGGGGGCACGAGTGAAACAGAGACGGACCATGTCGGGCTTGTAGATGTTGTGGACGATGGAGGCGCCGGCGAGGAGGGAGGCGACCACCACCACCGACGACCACGCCAGCGAGGGGGTCCCCGTCGGCACCCGCCCGCCGCCGAACTTCTTCTTGCCGCCGCCGCCGCCGTTCATCCTTCCTTCCTCCTGGGCCGCGCGAGGAGTCAGCTCAGCTGTCGTAGAGGAAAGTATCGTTTCCCCCCTCAAATCCTTTATGATGGATCAAATCCCCCCTCAAGTCTAAAACCGGATTAATCACCCCCTCAAATCTGTAATACCGGATCAATCAGGCCCCGAGCGGTTTTGAACAAGATTTTAGGTGGTTTTGATAGGAACTGCAAGATTTCTAACTTGTGGGCGTCGCCGACGACGTGGAAATTTTCTAGGATCTCGGCACCGGCGACGTGCTCCCCCGGCTGACCCCCTATTCTAGGGGAATCTGGCTCAAAAGGATCGCTGACGCGGACTTCGGCTCGACGCACATGTTCGGGAGGCGAGCTCCGCGAGGAGGAAGACAGCCATCTGCAAAACCTGCGCGCTGACAGAGTTGAAGAGGACCTCCACGAAGCCATTGATCAGGGCGGCTGCCTCGCGCCAGAGTCGCCCGATCCTGTAGGCGCATGTTTTATGCATGCTTGATGACCAGGCAATCTGAACCAGTTACATATGCAGTGCAGACATGATCAATCAGTCTAATTTCCTGATTATGCAACTCACATCGAGCAGCACAGCACGGGATAGGATTCCCAACATTCTTCTCAAGTAACCTGACAGTCTTAACATGTGCACATGCTTCAGTCCAATCCACAAGCGATTGCAGCACACCCACCAATTCAGGTCCTATTAAAAAAATCAGTTCAACTAGATTCCCAGCACAAGTGATTTCTTCAGATTAACACACATGCTCGTGCACCAGTTGTTTGGACAGGGCTGCCATTGTCACGGACGAGGACTTGGAAGACGCAACCTGAACCGGCTATGGAGGCTGTGCACGGCGATCCAGTTGGAGGAGCATGATATGGCTCACACTGGCCGACGACTATGCTGCGGCTGACCCCGATATGGCTCACACCGGCCGTGTACTTCCTCACCAACACGCAAGCGCAGACCATGTTCGTGCAGCAGGGCACGAAGACGGACTCCCACATCACGGGCAGCGTCGCCGACGTCCATCGAGACGGTGCTCGTCGCCACCTGCGTCACGCTCATAACAGGGCCGTCACATCATCCGTGGCGTTCGCGCCGCTGCGGCTCATGGGGATCAGGCATGCGACGGCGACTGGCACAGTGGCCACCACGGCCGCGTGCGCCGAGACGCGCAGGCTGCAGATGGCGGCACAAATGGGCATAGCATGGCTACTGCTGCAGTACGTCATGATGGACACGCGGAGAATGAGCTGGTATAGCAAAGTCCTCGACGGGCTCGCTCGCCGCCACCCGACAAGTTCGAAATCGTGCGATTCTTCTCCAAAACCACCTAAAATCCTGCTCAAAACCACTCGGGGCCTGATTGATCCGGTATTACAGATTTGAGGGGGTGATTAATCCGGTTTTAGACTTAAGGGGGGATTTGATCCATCATGAAGGATTTGAGGGGGAAAACGATACTTTCCTCGCTGTCGTATGTTGTGCGATCCAGTCCAGTCTTTTTCGAGCGAGTACTATTTGCTGGGCTGCACCACATGGGCGTGGGTGGGCTTCAGACTAATCTAATGGGCCATCCTCGGTGATTCCATACTGTAGTTCGCCGGCGGCGACCGGAACACGGAATGCTGCACCCAGCTCCGTGGCGGCGGCTCTCCTTGGTGGAGCCTCCCTCCCTCCTTGCTGCCCCTCGGCCATTCCCTCTCCCTCTCCGCCCCCGTTCGCTCCCGCTCGCGCTGCAGGGCGCTGAGGGCGTCCGAGGGAAGCAGAGGCGGGTGGCGCAGAGAGATAGGGTGAGCTTCCCTGGCCGGCGGTTTGCGGATGCCCCGTATGGAAAGAGCGTCGGCGGGCTCCGGGAAGCCGGAGGGCCGGAGATGCTCCTGTCAGCCAGCTTCGGGTACTGCGACTGCAAGATCTACGGCTTCAACAAGGACGTGGTGTGCGATTTCGATTGGAAACATGCGAGGTACCATGAGCCTGCCTCTTGAAACTCAATCATATCTAGTATAAACAAGCTGGGCCATGGATTGTCATCCTTGGAGTCCATTTTTGCAGGTTCAGTACTTCTCTCTCGCTGCTCTAGCTAGCCGGGCGTGTCTCTGGTAAGCTAGAATGTCACAATAGAAATATATATAGCTGTTCCCTGTATCATGTTCATCCTAGTGCGTGCGCTAATTCCAAGTTCGGTAATATCCATCCATGATGCATGCGACATGTATATTCAGGATTGCAGCAATAATTTATATTTGGTATGGAAATCTCAGATCCTCTACAGCACTGAGATTATTAGTTTTCATGCAGTTCCCTGAATATTCGACGGCTATCTTCAAGATTACTAGAGTTCGCATTGTTGAAATCTCTAGAAAGACAATTATTTAGGAACGGAGGGAGTATTTATTTCAGCTTCTCTTTTTCACATCAGCCATTCGGCATGACGTTGACAGCCTTATCTACTGCTTTTTCATGCATTTTTTTAGTTTCTTACTGAGAAAATCCGGAAATTGTTTTGTAATATCAATTCTTATATAAATCTTTTTTTTAGGTTACAGTGTTGAGATGGTCATTTCTGAATATGCAACAGCGAGGGTGTACAGATGAAATATGTTGCCATATTCATAGCTGGACTTTTTCCTTGGGCATTAGTTGCTCTGAATGATGACCAGCTGCAGAATTTACCCTTTTTTCAATGCTTCGGACTATTGTGGAGGGATTTGGCCTAATGTTATGGTAAGTAATGGTTTAATTACAAAATGTTTTCTTAAAACGTTTATTATCAATATCAGTGGTATGCCTTGCTCACCTGTAGAGATCCGTTATTTTCAGATATAATTTGTATTCTGGCAGTAATGAGGTCATCAAACAAGAAATAAGAATACTTACTTTATGATACTGGCATAAGATACAGTTGGATGCTTCACTTTAAACTTGGCCCAAGATATCTTGGACATTTAGTGCCTTGCACTAAGCAATAATGTGCCAGTATCATCATATAGATTTAATTACACTAAGCAATCGTGTGCCACATATATATTCAGGACTGCAGCCATAGTTTATATTCCTCTGCTTTTTACCTTTGGTAAGTACCTGGAGTACCAAGCCCCCCCCCCCTGAATATTCGACGGCTATTTTTTTTAAGATTAGTGGAGTTCGCATTGATTTATGCCTAGAGCCTAGAGTTGAAGTTGGTGCTTCCGGTAATCCACATGATTCAGCAAAGGATAGGGAAACACCTTGTTTATCTGTCACTCGCCAAAAGAGAGCTGGTTTCTGACTTTCCATTTTGCCGCTTTCTATTTCTCAGAAAGGTTTTATTGCGGTTCTAGTTTAGCCGCCACACCCTCCTCCTCGAGAAGAAGACGACCTTGCCTGACCTCCTAGTATGTGAGCCCACAACATGGCGTTCACAGGTAAGATTATTCCTTATGCATAGTCGCATGGCTTTGTTTGTTTGAAGTCTTCGTTCAAACTGCAGAGTTACGCGTATACCCAAAATACAATTAATATTTGGGTAAGGAACACGTTGACGACCAAAATATGCTAATCTAACCACAACCACTACTTGGAGGGATTCAAACCTACTTTTTCTTAGGATAAAAAATAAATACTTGGAGGGGTTCAGACCTACTTGGGGGGCACGACACGCCAGAGCCAGCATTATGACAGAGCTAGTGTTGCTTAATATACTCCTAGTCAAGGCCATATATATAAACAAGGAGCCGAAGCTCTTGCTCGACCAGCCCCCATCCCATGGCCAACAGAGTAAATTACACGGTGCTGGCGCCCAGGCCGACGACTCTGCACGACATCCCCGACAAGCTCCTCAAGCTCATCCTCTTGTACCTCACCTCGCCCCACTGGCTCGTCCGAGCTGCGGCCACCTGCAAGCAATGGCGCCGCATCATCGTTGACGCAAACTTCCTCTCCTACATTGGTTCCAGCCCCCATCCCTCATCTCTTGTTGCGGGCCATTATCATAACCACACAGCCCCTGTTGACGGTCGCTGCCTCAGCTTTGTTCCTTCCTCGCTAGCGCTGGATGTCAATAGCCGCCACTTCTCCCTGGACTTCCTCCCTGCAGGCGGCAGCAGGTCATGGGAGATCGTTGATAGCCGCCACACCCTCCTCCTCCTCGCCAAGAAGAAGACTGGGTGGAGACGTCATACTTTGCCTGACCTCGTAGTCTGCGAGCCCCTCACACGGCGTTACCAACTAATCCCACGCATGGAGGAAAAGAAATACCACCGATGCATTGGTGTATTCCTCCATGGTTTCAATGACAGAGGAGATACCTCGCGGTGGGGCCGTGCCATCGATGAAATGTCGAGTTTCAGAGTGACTTGCCTGCTCTTCAATGATCACATCGGGGTATGCGATAACACTGGCACAGCGAACGCCTACGCGTTCGAAGAGGGATGGAGGGGGAAGCGTGCCAGCTGGTTCATCGTCAAGTACCCAGAGAGGGCCAGTCCTGAATTCCGCTTCCATGCCACGGACTCCCTGCATTTCCTTGGTCGTGCCCAAATTTCTATCTTTTGGGCCATGCAAGATGACCCTTCCTCTTTGCTAACTTATAATTTCCAGTGGAAAGACGAGTTCGAGATCCTCGCATTGCCGGACCACATCCGAGGATCGGCTTTGTGGGTTCTCGATATCAACGACGACATGGTGCATCTTGCTTGCTTGCAGGGCGACAACCTTCGCATCTTTGCGGCAAGGCGGTATGATAGCCCCGACTGGGAGCTTCAGAAGAGCATCCAATTAATGGAGGCTACCCGTGGACTGGAAGGGCACAAGGATGAGTATTTTTGTCAGTCTACAAAGATTGTCTCAACCAGCACGAGCTCTATCGTGTTTTCTCCGACAGAGGAGAAATGGCTATTCTCCATCGACTTTGAGAGCATGGAGGTGGCGAAATACAAATACAAGACAGGTTCTTTTCAAACTGTGGCTTATCCGTGTGAGCTTCCATGGCTACCTGCCATTCGTGCTTGTATTGAGCCTTGTACTACTGCAAGACGGGGCAATCGCGGATGTTCTGGTATTTGTATATGTCGAAGTCTCTAACTACATTTGTATATACCATAATGTACGTCATCATGGAGTGAAAACTACGGAGATTCATCTGAATGCAAGGGCTTAATCGCTCAGTTCAAGGTTGCAGCTAAAGCAATTGGTTCAGGTATGCTTGGCACTTTATTGGGCTGCAACAGAGTATCAGACATGTATTTAAATTAGAATTGTCCATAAATCTTCTGATTAAAAAAAATACATTGTTGGGAGCCATACAGTCATTCTTCAAGGGCTCAATGTACACTTTGTTATCTTCCTCTGAACTTGGGCATTGAGGCCAAATGGCGAAGACATTCCTCTTGGCTTTATCTACCATCAGCTATCATCTGGATTGGGTAGTTCAATTACTTCATGCCTATTAGCCCGGGAATTGATGGTTGAAGGTTATATGCTGATAGTGTTTTTGGTATCAGTATTCACCGTATATTTTGGCAGGTTTTTGACCAAGGTCCAAAGGCGCCGCGGTAGCCAGATGGGCGATGGAGTACTGTAGCTGTGTAGAAACTTCAGGAGAAGAGGACGACCAACCAGGTTAGTACGTACATTGTGTTTTTATTTTTGATGTGACTGATGCGAATGCGCTATTTGTCCTACACTAAAATGAGCTAATTAATTCACTTGATTTTGTGTGTGATTTGAAGCTTCTTGCCTAGAAAAATAAAACACGGTAAAACCTTCATTTAACTAGAATGAGGCAAAGCTCTTAATCTTGGGCATAGACATCAAGCTCAGAAGATTGGGTCAGCCACTGTAGATCTTTTTTTTTTTTTGCTTGGGAGGTCATACCAATTCAATTTGCGCAAATATTTGTTTAGCTTATACCAAATTTTAGTTACAAACTGAGAACTTTGATCAAATTATAATTCCAGATTCTTAATGCATCGTATGCATTAGCACTTCCTGCATTGTTAAACCCATATGTATTAGCACTTTTGACTTTTAGTTTAAAAGTACTTTGTTTGCTCCATGAGTGCACAAACCGAAACTTCGTATCTATTTCTTTAATGACAGTCAGGATCTTCCTGGTCTGTGGTGATTCGGTAGGCTGATGTTTATCTACACGCACTACTGGAATTTCCGTATACGCTGGGTCCTGGACATGTGACACTTTCCTATTGACCTGCTTTCCCGAGAGCCACTCTCGGCAAAGCGTCGCCACGTGGCAGCCGCCATCTCCATCTGCCATCCATGAGTTTACTTTATTTTGCCGAGACGGGTCGTTTGGCTCTCGGCAAACTGTTTGCCGAGTGCCCTTGTTTTGGTTCTCGGCAAAGTTTTTTTTTTTTTTTTTTTTGCCTGAGAGGTATACGTCGGATGGCCTTTGCCGAGTGCAACTCTCGACAAAGGCTTTGCCAAGGGTTTTTGGCTCTTTACCGAGTGTTTCCGGCACTTGGAAAACGTGGTGATTCCAGTAGTGACGTGCATTTTTAAATCATTGCGCGCCAAGGTGGGCACTAGGCACTAGTATGGCTAGTTGTTCTCAAAGACAATGGTTGGCCAAAGCCCAAGAGAAATGATAAAAAATCATTTGAAGAGCGTACCAGTGTTACATCATATGAATGCTGCACAATAGCTTCATAGGAGTGGCACCATAGATACGTTTGGTCAAAGAGTACAAACAGATGAGCTATCATGGCCCTAAATCATGTTGGACCTTTATTACCAAATACAGAAGGCAATAAAGCCTTATTACATGGCCGAGATGGGAGTCCTTTGTACTTGAGAATAATAATATATAGTGAATAATGTATATATGGCGATACTACTACGAAGAGATCGCCCGCAGCTTAATTTGAGCACCATGCATGGGACGCAACATCATTACGGTATGTGGCGCATGAGTATACGACCGCGCGAGCTCAAACTCAAAGCGCCGAAGAATCATGCACAATGCCATCTTGGCCTCAAGCAGTGCAAAATTCTGACCGATACAGATCCGTGGCCCCCATCCGAACGGGAAAAATGCTCCCGGTTCCTTGGACGCCTTGGAGATCCCCTCCGCGAACCTATCGGGCCTGAATTGGTGCACGTCGTCTCCCCAAATGTCCTTGTCGTGGTGGATGTGCAACACGGACATCTCGAAAATCACACCAGGTGGGTACGTGATGCCTCCGATCTCAATCTCCTTGTATGTCTGTCGGGTGAACGCACTAGCCGGTGGGTACAACCGGAGAACTTCATAAAGAATCATTGTCACCTACACAACATATATATTATTTAGATACCATGCCTGTGATCCTATGTTTGCATCAACTCAAGTAACTTCAATAAGTACTCACGGTTTTGAGTCGATTAAGACCCTCGTAGTCAAGCTTATGTTCTCCAAATAAGGCAAGAACCTCCTCCCTTGCACGGTCCTGCCACTCTGGGTGCATGCTAAGTACGACCATCATCCATGTGAGTAATATTGATGTTGTCTCCATTCCTGCAAAGTAGAACAACTTGCACTCCTCTATTACCTCTTCTATGGACATTCCTGGAATGGATTGGCCATTTTCATTTACGTCTGTCTTGTTTGACTCCAGCAATAAGCTGAGTAAGTCGTCGTTTGCGCTTTCTCCTTGTTGCATAGCCTGCATCCTTTTCCCAATGAGAGCTCGTAGAATGGACTCTGGCCTAGTTCTTTTGGGCGATTCTCCCAGAATCTTGAGAATTGACCCCCTACCCAGCTTCTCCCAGAATCTTGTATCTATATATTTTTTACAATCCTAACTATTCACATCCTAACTAGCTAGGATTGTAAAAAAAATATGGGTTCAAGATTCTGGGAGAAGCTGGGTGAAGGGTCGATTCTCAAGATTATGGGAGAATCGGCCAAAAGAACTGGGCCTCTATCTCGTTGTTAATTTGACGCATCCTTCGATTATTTTTAGTAGGGAAGGACCTGAAGTGCACTTACGTTGTCAGTATACCAGTTAATAAGCACAAAACACCCAGACGGCGGTGGTAAGGTGGACATAGTAGTACTAACTAGTAAGATAAAATTCTATTTGTAAATACATGGCTTCCTAGAAGAGAAAAAAGGTAACTCACATGTAACCGGGAATCATGATCTTGTGAATGGCTGCCATGAACCGCCCCACTTGCTCAGACTGCAGTTGGAAAATCCTTCTTCCTTCGAGATAACTGCTGCCGAATGCGGTGCGTGAGATGACATCTCCGGTGAGGCTCTGGAGCTCTAAGGAAGCGTCCACCTCACACGAGCCGTCGGGACCAAGGGACTGTGCCCATTTGTCAACGAGCTCTTCACAACACAAAGAGAAGGCTGGCAACATGATCTGTAAAGTGAGTGAGCGAATTAGTCACACAGTAGATTTGTCACAAACACATCAAAAGGAGCTGCAACGGTAAGCTACCTTGAGCTTCTCAACATGGAACGCAGGGTTGAGTATCCTTCTGTGCTTGACCCATTTCTCGCCCTCGTGGGTCGCCACGCCTACGGCGAGGAGCTTGGATAGCGCCGGGAACTTGACCTTCTGGATGTGCCCAAACTTGTTGGACATCACCTCCCTGACCATGTTAGGATCGGTGATGCTCACCTTGGGAACCGGACCGAACCAGGAGATGCACTGCTTGCCGTGCTCCTCGACGGTGCTGTAGAGGAAAGGCATGACGTGTGCGCCGATGTCGTGGCAGCGCAGCGGCAGAGGCTTCGACCACGCCTCCTTGTTTTGCCTGCCGTAGTCGCTCATGTCGCCGAGGAGGAAACGGTACGACGTCCCACGGAGGCCCTGGGCGCGAAGAGCCCGCTCCAGCCGCCTCGGCCGCCACCACAGCTGGTCGAGCAGCCGGGTGGTCGGCCACAGGAGCACCAGGCCCAAGAGGCCGCAGGCGAGGTAGCTCCATGGCAGTGCTGCCGGACTGAATACCGATTCAGGATTCATTGCTTCCCTCTCGTGGGTGTGCTTGGGATGGATTGGATTGCCATTCACAACTCTGAATGTATATACAAGTGTCAGTAGGACAGATAAGTCTTGTCTGCTCATTTGTTTATGTTTCTTGCGCTGCAATTAGTGCTGTGGCATGTGGACATCTTAGTCAACGGGACGCCAGAGTCAATGCCTCGTTCCAAAGGAACTTGGCCGGCAAGAAACTCTACTTTTCAACAATATATGACCATTATAAAAGAGAGGGAGAGTTTGAACAGGCAACGGAAGTAAAAATCTTGCCTGCGCATCTGTGCCTTCCCCTTGCGTGGCTGTTTTCGGTCGCTAAAAAAATTCAGAAATGTCGATCCTAATACACATCTATTCCGTACATTGGCTGTTTGATTCATGTGTCTGCAGCATTAGCTGCGGCCAACTGCATACCGGCAAGTGTCTGTGTTCCATTCACCAAGTGCTCTGTTGGCACTGTTTTGTATTGCACAAACCTGACCTGAAGAATTTATTTACTCGTGACAGTACTTCTTCAAAGTGCTGACAGTGCTTGTCCTGCACTTAATTAACCATGTGAAGGGTGTGTGTTTCCTGGATGGAGACGCGCGATTATGAAGGTCCTGTACCGCCTTGTGTGGACAATCCTATCCATCACCATGCTCTCAAGGATCATGTGCTCCATGGTACAATATTATGGGAGATGTCTGCTAAACCCTCAAATATGGCAACTTCAGAACACTTGATGATTAACAACGTAGCACCAGTCAGCTCTACTATATGAGGTATCAGTAAACTACTAGTCAGCTCTACTAGTTCTACTATATTTCTAGAACCTGAGTTGGTATAAAACGGTCAAGAGATCATGCTGCCCAATTCACAAACCCGTCATTTATTAACTGATGATGGCGGCTTGTCAAATTAGCTTCCTGCTAAGATGTAGCTGAAATCTTAGTGTTTGTGTGTGAAAGAACTCCCTGAGGCTGAGTATTCTAGCTACAGGGGTGACAGAAGATGGGCTTCATACTATTGGGCCATCTCATTCATTATTTTCTTAGCTTGCCGTCTGGTTGTTTTCGATGAATATATAAATGCCCAGCTCTATACCTCTAGCATCTTCTTGCATCCATACATCCATGTGCTAATAAAAAACCTCTCTCGATGCCCTTTGGGTGTCTTTCTTCAAAAAAAATAGCATGTCTCCTCTTAATAAATGAACATCTTATATCCAATAAAACCTACACTCCTACAGTACCAATAAATATCTGACTATCTGAGTTAGAATCAAGTAACCACCTGACATCCCCTCAGATGGCAATGGACCAATTGGATCAGAATTCGGATCCGAACTTGAATTAGAATACAAACAAAAAGAGGAGGCTAAATTGTTGGTTGTGGTTCCTCTCACGCCCGCAACGACTTGTTACAGCGCTGGCATGGCAGGTGTCATGTACACACGCACGCGCGATTTTTATTTTTTGACTTTGGTTGCAAGATATTTGTCTACTATCTATCCATCTACCCTATGGGATCGACTTTTCTAGGGATAGAGTCATACATGCTTCCAAGGTAGAGAAGGGCTGATAGACTAATGTGAGATGACTAGAGGTCTTAATCAATTGGTTGATTTGCAGGTGAAGGCGGATTAATTAGGATGGATGCAACTGCTCTGCGTGACGAGTAGAAGGTCATATCCATTTCCACCCTCTTTCAGCAAACCATCATCCATCCACTGCTAGATGAGCTCAATTTCATAGATTTTCGGTGAGGGCCGACCCTCGCGGAAACAATCTGTCTGTGTTGTTACCGATAAGTATAGTTCTCTCATTTTTCTGGGATTAATAAGTATACTCGTGCGCTGTAACGGGAGAAAAGAAATTACACCCTTTTTTGCGAGAAAAACTTCCAATTTATTCATCTTCAATCATGGTAGTACAACGAACACTAGAAATAATAAAAAATACATCCAGATTCATAAGTCACCTAGCGACGACTACAAGCACTGAAGCGAGCTGAAGGCGTGCCGTTGTCATCGCCCCTCCATCGCAGGAGCCGGGCAAACCTTATTGTAGTAGAAAAGTCGTCGTGCTAAGGACCCAGAGAACCAACGCACCAGAACAGTAATCGCCGCCGATGAAGAGTGTAGATCAGAAGGATCCAACCTGAAGACACAGGAACACCGACGAACGATGAACAACTCCGACCAAATCCACCAAAGACAGATCCACCGGAGACACACCTCCATACGCCCACCGACGATGCTAGATGCATCACCGGAACGGTGGCTAGGCGGGGAGACCTTTATTCCATCTTCAGAGAGTCGCCGCCGTCTCGCCTTCCTGAGTAGGACACAAACCCTAACAAAACTAAAAAAAAATTCTAAAAACGAAGCCCTCCCACAGGCAAGGGCCGTGATCCACTCCGCCTCCATGGCCTTAAGGCCTCCGGAGACGGGGCGGACCGGCGGCAGCGCCAACGGGAGGCAAGAGAAACCCTAGCTTTTTGGAAAAGAAAGAATAAAAAGGCGTTCTGTTATAAAGAAATTACACCTTTGACACAATAAACCTTTGACAAATAAGCATGACTCAAGACTCACCCCCACCACACATCTTTTATTTTGACACGGCATGCCATCCATGACGCTGCTTATCCTCCTTCTAGCCCTCGTCAACCACTTGCCACCACTTGTCATTTGAAAGAATAGTATCAATTTCTTGCATGTCTATACATTGAAAAAGTACTATTGGATTTCTAGGGAAAACAACAATAAATTTAAGAGAGAAAGAAATATAGGCAATTAACCGTCCACATGAGACATAGCCATGCTTGCCTACATAAAAGCATCTCCAGCGCGCCCCAACAGGCCTCTCCAGCGTTTTGCTTGCCACGGCGCCAAAATCTGCCCGATCGCCCCAAGCCCGATTTTCGCCGGCTCGGGCCGAATCTGGTGCCGGCGGACCAAGGCAGAACCCGGCGCCCTGGGGGGCGCCTGGGGCACCGGCACAAGCGAAAAGGGCGCGTGGGTCCGCCCTATCGGCGAGTCGAGCGCCTCTTCCCGCCGTTTCTTCCCGCTTTCCCCCTCCTCCCACCGTTCTCTCTCCCGCTCGCCTCCCAGCCGGCCGCCATGGCACTGAAGAAGTACGTCGTCCCCTGCGCCGCGGCAACCTCGACCGGCTCCGTCACCCAGCCGAAGCAGAGGAAGCCGAGGGCGCCGCCGTCCAAGCCGCCGGGCATGACAAACGCCGATTGGAGGGTAGAAGTACAGCGGCGGGAGGCCGTCACCGCCGACCGGCGGAACAGGGCCCTCGCCAAGAAGGCTCGTGACAACGCGGCACGCGCGGCTACGGGTGCCGCTGCCGCTTTCGCGGACCAGGCCGAGGCCGAGGCGACGCGCGCGGGGATGATGAATCCCCCCGGCAACCACGTGTAGTACGCGCCCTAGGGCCAGCAAGGCGTCGGGTCTCCGACGCCGCAGCCATGGCGATCACCGGGCTACGCCGACGGGGACGTGCACGGTGGGTTCAACCCAAACGTCACGTTCCCCCATGGACACCCGGCCCAACGCACGCCCTCGCCCGCCTTCACTGGCGTGCAGTACCCTCCATACAACTACTCGCCGCCCGTGTATGCGTCCTCCCCGACGCCCCCTCTCCGCCATTGCGCGCTGCCCTTCTCGCACCTCGGTGACGCCGACGAGACCGAGGCCGACATGGATGACATCATCACGGAAGGTTCTGCCGCGGCCGCCGCGTCTCCCGGGTTCACCGCTGATGAGACGGTGGATCTAAGCGGCGGCATGGCCGGCGAGCTCGGCTACGTGTACGGCGACGAGGAGCAGGAGGACCAGGAGGAGGAGGACGAGCTGGCGAGGACGCGCAAGAAGAAGAAGCAGACGGCCAGGTCAGCCGAGCCGCGCATCAAGTGGGCGTCCAAGGAGGAGGAATGCCTCGCCGAGGCATGGAAAGTCGTCAGCCTCGACCCGACCACCGGCGTGAACCAGAGCATCGAGACTTACTGGGCGCGCAACAAGGCCGAGTTCGACGAGCGCAAACTCGTCGACCCCTACTTCAAAGGCGTCTACATGCAGCGCGGGTCGAAGGCGATGGCGAACCATTGGGGGCGCATCCAGGGGGCGTGCAACAAATGGCATGATGTCGTCGAGGAGGTGGCCGCTCGCCCGGAGAGCGGCGCCAGCATTGAGGATCAGATATGCCACGCCGGTCTCCCGTCTCTCTTCGCCATGTGCACCCGCCAACTGTTTGTTCGTCCCCGCGGAGTTGCTGCACATGTTCGGCCTGTATAGGCAGAGCAACACCAACCTGGTTTTCCTGCTTGGCGGGGCGGACATGCTCCAGAGCACCGACGAGGCGGTCAAGGCGTGGTACAGGGCGCATGTCGGCCTCATCCTGGACCAGCTTCCCTCGACGATGCCGCCCACGCCCACGCCGACGCCGCGCCAAGCCCGACCGATGATGCCGCAGAGACTGCCCGCAGCGCAGAAGCCACGCCGCCAAGCACAGAGACCCCGTCAAGCCCGTGCACGCCGACTCCGCCGACGCCGGAGACCGACCTCGCCGCCTGATGCGCGCTTCCGTCCTCTCTGTTTTTTGTACGCCGAACTTTTCATCCGATCGCCGATCTACTGACCGCTTGATCGCCGGATTGTGACGTTTATTTTGGGCGCGGGAATGAACTACGTTTGAGTTTGCCAAGGCTGGGGCGGCGCTGGGCGTGGCTGGGAGCTAAACCGCCCGAGGGCGAACTAGCGCCGGCTCGCCCCCAGGCCGCAGTTTTTCGGCGCCCTGGGGGGCCGAGCGGCTGCAGATGCTCTAAGGGACACCGACAACACCACATCCCAGCGCACGGAGAAGGCCAGGTTTCGACACCAAACTGTTCAATTATGAGGCCAATGCCATTTGAGAAAAGAAGAAAATTTCGATAAATCAAAGTATATGCCTCTAATAAATTTCATTGATGAATTCATTTCTTTGCAAGATATAAACCTAATATTCAGACCAAAGCAATAAAATGTCTCGCTCAAGCCGTCAACACTGCTATATTTGAACTGCAAGACGAAATAACCAGGGGATACTCACTCCTCAAGACGAAATAACTAAGATCAATTGGAAGTTTGGAACGGTATTAGTACACTCTTTTTATTCTATAAAGTGCATTTTTTATTGATTCATATCGTAGCATCGATGGATATAATTATAATGAGTTCACACCTGGCCTCTGCATATTTAGGATGCACACAATCAACCATAGCGCACACACACAAAAGGTCACACATGCAAGAAGCAAATTCATACGTGACAGAAGCTATGCCCGCGGATGGAAAAGAAAAAAAATACAAACTCCCAAAGCAATGAAAAATATTGATAGCGGTGTTCCAAAAAGGTGTGCCCCATTGACTTGAAGGTTCAGGGTTCAAATCACATAGATGACAATTATATTATTTTTTTAAATTTCACACGTGGTGCGGGTTAAATACACAAAAGGAGGAACGGTGTATACAAGTATGGATATGGACATACCAAATGAAGAATATCACCTTCCTTTATTAATTAACTAGCAAAAGGGCCCGTGCGTTGTAACCGGGAGAAAAAAAAAATCATAATCTCCAATGGTGATGAGCACATTTTGTTCACATCTCATTGCTTGATTTTAAAATTTGGTCAAAAATGCAAGAAAATGTTCTTTTCTAAATTTATTCACAAATTGAAGCATTGCTCACATTTTTGAAAAACATCGTGGTTGTCAGAAAACTTGGTAATTCAAAAAATTATTCTGAATATCAAAAAACATTTTTTAGAAACACACTATGATATTCCGATCCACCCTGGCAGTTAATTCTTTGAAATTCACGCGGGTGTATAGTAATAAAGATTCAGAAGCATTACTATTTAACTACATACCTTCGATCATTCGTGAATTTGTTTTACAAATTTGGGAACATTTTAAAAATCGTGAACATTTTTTAAATTTTTTGAACATTTCTTATATTGTGAACGGTTTTTAAGCATTTCCTTTTGAATCGGCGAACAGTTCTAAAATAGATGAATTTTCAAAATGGGTGAATTTTTAAACATTCACGAACAGTTTTTGAAATGCATGATGATTTTCTTAATTAGCAAACATTTTATGAATCAATAAACTCTCTTTTGTAATTCACGAACTGTTTTTAAAATTTAGGACATTTTGTAAAATGCATGATATAGATTTGAATTAGCAAACATTTCGTTCAATTTCATTAATAATTTTAATACATGTACCTTTTTCAAAATCATGGACTATTTTTTGATTTTACGAACATTTTTATTAAAATTGCAAATATTATTTTGATTGTGCAAACATTGTTAGAAAATCCCAAGCATTTTGTGAATTCACAAGCATTTGATGTTTTCTTGAACATTTTATTTCAAAATTCTCAGTTTTTATAAATTTTCCAAAAAAATATGAAGTTCCAAACTATTTAAAGTAGAAAAAATAAAAGCAGAACAGAAAAATAAAGTATAAGAAAACTAAAATTCAAGAACAAAACAGGCGCCGTACAATTAGCCGGCCCAAACGGGTGCGCTGTGTCTTCTCTAGCGCACCGAGCGTAGTATAGTAGGTCACTATGCTTGGAACGGCCCAGGTGGGAATTTCCTGCAAAACGTTTTTTGTCACTTATAGGTGGCATTGGTGAGTAATGTGTTGCAATTTTGGGGGCAATTTTAATGGCGTGCCATCGGAAGCAGTAGATTCTTTATTATTAAGTCTAGATATAGATAATTAATACGTATAGAAATACCACAAAATACTTGTGTTTTCTTTTATTTTGTGGACATCTTCAACTATAGATATACACAATTTCATTTTTGGATGATTCATCTATTAGTCGATCCAACCTCAATTATTGTGCCGGTGAAATATACAACAAGCACACAAAAAATGAGGAATGCTGATTTAAAGACCATGTCGCAGCTCACGGGACATGCCACGACAATGATAGATAGGCTACTAATAGGTACTCCCTAGAATGAAAATCATGACACTTATGTTTGAATCGGAGGGAGTACTAGTAATCATATAAATTCTTATTTTTCATGGAGATGAGTAACGGAAAAGAAAAATGGAAAAAGAAAAAAGCGAAAAAGAAAAATGAAAGGAAAGAAAACAAATGATAAAAAGAAACAAAAATAGAAAAATAAAACGGAAAATGAAAAACAAAAAGAAAGAACAAATAAAAATTGTTTGGGAAGCTTAAAGCTCCCCAAAACTGGGCTACAGCAGCAGCTCCCGAACGAGGGAAGAAAACTTAAACGGGTCGAGCCCAGTATGGAGATGGGTGTTCGGCGGTTGGAGAAATGCGCTCTGGCCGGCAGTAAATAGGGCACAAAATAGGGTTTGGGCACGGGCATAACTAGGAGCTCTCTTGAGGCGAGTATTTGGGCTACGAGGTAACAGAAGATGAGTTTCAAAATATTGGCCCGTCTTGTTGAATCTTTTTTTTTTCTGTGCTAGCCGTCTTGTTTAATTTGAGGCATTTTCTATACGGTTAAGCGCCCATTTTAGATTTTTCGTACGCAACACGCATACTCTGTCTTCTATCGATCTAAATGGGTCGATCCAAACGCACCACAGAAAGCTCCCCTCTCCTGGTTTTGGACGTTTTTTTTCTCTAGCTTTTTTGGACCGTTTTTCTTTCTATTATAGTTTCTTTTCTTTACTTCTTTTCTTTGTTTTGTTCTTTTTTCCAAAATGAATGAACTTTCTCATGTTCATCAAACTTAATTTTCAAAAGAATGGTTTTTTTAAATAGAGGAACTTTTTTCAAATTTGATGATTTTTTTACAAATTTGATGAACTTTTCTCGAATTCGATGAACTTTTTCAATTCGACAAAATTTTCTCAAATCCGGTGAACTCTAAAAAAACAAGTATACTTTTTTTTTCAAATTTGTGATTTTTTAAAATTCAATGAGGTTTTTCAAATTGAATAGACATTTATTCAAATCAATGCACTTTTTTGACCTTTTTGAACTTTTTTAAGAATTCGTAAACATTTTTGAATTCATGATTGTTTTTTTTTATTTTTGGTGATTTCTTTCATTCTTTGGAAAGTCAATGTTTGACTGGTTAACTGACAAACGCGACCGAGCGACCAGGAATCCAGGCGAGCGCTTACCTTTTTTCTTTGGCCAGCCCATTAGAGGGGGCGCTTGAGCGCTAGGGAGCAGCTCGACACTTAAGGCGTTGAATATATGAAGTGTAAAATGCATTCTGGAACACTAAACTTGTTTCTCTTTTAGGGAAAGATCACTGAACTTGTTCGATCCATCTGTTTGTAAAAGAGCCAGCCTTACCTAATATAGAACCTGTCACATTCTTATAGTTCAACATGATGCCATAATCAATGAAAATGTTATTTCCAAAAACAACTATGGTGCCAATAAATATCTGAGTTGAATTAATTAACCAAATGATATGCCAGAAGATGACAAGGGACCATACATCACACGCAGGCCATTTCATTTTCGGATGATTGGTCCAAAACATCATTTGGCATACATGTACACCATGCATACACGGCTGATGGTCATCTGCCATGTCTGTTGCAACACATGGGACAACAACAATGGCATCTAAGCTAATTATGTTGCCAAACCCGCGATGACTAGGACCTTCTCCCCCAAAACCCTGGCCGACACCAATTCCTTGTCGCCTCACTCCCCATATCCTAGTGTGGAAACAATTTGTTATCAATGCGGAAACACCCCTATTGTGCTGCTAAATATCTGCGTCAAACTATCTCCGTTAATTATGTCGCACCATATAGTATATGCCATGTCATTTTCGGATTATTCATCCATTTCGTCAATTGATCTAAACCTTGAATTATTGTTCGTGCTGGTGTAATATATGCCACACATGCGTACATGTGGATTGGTGGTTCAACGCCCATGGCACAGTTCAGGTGACGACGTCCGACCGCGATATACAGCCAAGGACACCACGAGCAAACAAGAAGCGCCTTCACAAAAAAAAACGACGCCAAGACGCCATCCCCGTCAAATCCAAAAAACCGAACCTAGGGTTCCCCTGACGCTCAAACAAGGGGATGCTCGAAGAGGGGCACAGATAGCAGCCATGACAGCACCTCCAAGAAAGGGATGACACCTGCCGGTGTCACCGCTGCCAGCATCACCGCTGCCAGCATCAAAAGGTCGAGCAAAGTTTTTGCCAAGCTAGAAAATGGCCGATAAACTAATGTGAGATGACTGGACATCTTAACTAATCAGTTAATCTACAGATTAATTCAGATTAATTAGCACGGTCTAGGACGGATGCAACTGCTCTGTGTGACAAGAGGTACAATGCCTATCCATTTGCGCCTTTATTCAGAAAACCATCATGTACCTTGCCCACTTCCATGTCGATCCTCGTGGAAAGAATCTGTTCGTGTTGTTAAATTTTTGTGGGAAATACATGTGTTTTTTGTTTTTCCGGACATCTTAAACCATTGATATACACCATGTCATTTTCAGATGATTCATCCATGAGTTGATCCGACTTGAATTATTGAAGAAAAAATATACACCATGCAGACATACATGTCGACTGGTGATTTGACGTCCATGGTGCACATGGGACGTGGTACGACAACGATAGATAAGCTACTAGTTATCATATAACAGGTCCAAAACAATTTGCTAGTCCATGTCTTCTTGCAAGTTGCAAATTACAAACAGGAATAAGTGGTTAATCGATACTCAATAGTAGGTGCTTCCTCTCACTTCACACGCCCGTATGTGTCGGTGGTATGGTTGTTGTGGCATGTATGTACATACACCATGATACATACTGGCTTCGTTCACAAATATAAGACGTTTTAACCTTTTTTCTAAATACGATGTACATACACACGTTTTATTGTATTTGTTCACTCATTTCATTTCATATGTACTTTATATTGAAATATCCAAAACATCTTATAGTTGTGAAAGGAGGGAGTATTTCTTTGACCCTGCAACCTTAGTTGGTTCATATATGCACTTAAAATTCCTAGCCTTGTCCTAACTGACATATCATCACTAGTAGAAAAAGGGTCAAACGTGAAGCACATTAGTGCGGTTTGAATTGAGCCAAGACTAATGTATACATTAGTGCGGTTCAACAGCTAGCCGGGCGCTTTCATTAATACCGGTCCGTGGCGAACCTTTAGCACCGGTTCGTCTTACTAACCCAGTCTTAATGAGTGGTGGCGAGGATGTTGTCGGTGGGGCCCTCCAAGCCCTTTAATCGGGTTCTTGGCACGAACCGGTACTAAAATCGCCCTACATAAACCCTTCGTCCACGCGAGCTCGCTCTGTTCTTCCCTTTCCCTCTCCTCTCTGTTCTTCCCTCTTCCTCTCGAGCTCATCACACATTTTGCCCAAAATTTGTCAAGATTTGAAGGCCCCATCCATTCAAATGATCACAAACGTTAGCAACTTTGTCCTTTCATCTCTCATTGCTAGATTAGCTCTTGCAATGCTTTATATAGTGATTAATTTGTGAGTTTAGTAATTTGGGAGGAAATATATATATGTGCTAGTATTTGATTTATATGCAATTTGAGGTAAAAAAATAACACTTAGTTTGCATATGTAGGTGTGTTTTACTTAGTGCCTTCTAAATCTCCGTCGTAACCACCGTCGATCGCCCAAGACCGTCCGTCAGCCGGCACCACCTTGTGGTGAGCCTCTTGTTCATGAAATTTTGTATAAAAAATTGATGTTTGTGTGATTTGGATATATAGTTACTCGTATAATTATCTTACCCGTACGTTGTTTGTTACATAGTGCCATGGTTTTGATATCCGTCCCCGTCGGCCCTCGTCCTTGTTATGATTCGGATGTGGTATATTCTCTTTTAAAACTATTTGTTGCATTTCGTGTTTATGACAAATTATGCCCATCAAGTTGACATAGATATTTTTATCTAGGAGGTATGTGAATCGGAAAAAATTCCAACCGACCCTATTGTCGAGAGGTTAAATTTAGTTGAAAGAGAAAACGAGTACTTGAAAGAAAAATTGAAAAGTATTGAGGGGGAGAAGATGGAATTGGAGTTGCATGTTGCCGATGTCGTCGATGATCACAAGATCAAGATGGAGAAAATGCGCTTAAAGATTAGAAAGATTAGAAAATATGCCATCGATAGTGAGGCTTGGTATCATTATGCTGTTGGATCAATTGTTACCTTAGTTGCGATCTTGATCGCATTTGTTGTTGCATTTAAATGCTTTAGCTAAAGAGTTATTTGTTTGTTGCATTTAAGTGTTGTATGAACTTTATGTATGAACTTGTATTAATTTGGTCTATTCGGTGTTGTGTAATGAAGATGAGCCGGCAATGGATGTACGATGACCGATGTTCTCCCCAGTTCGTTGAGGGCGTGCATACTTTTCTGCTTGCGGCTGAGGCAAACAAGCGGGCGGATGGTTTTATGCCTTGTCCATGTGCTGGCTGTAAGAATAGTCGCAATTACTCTACGTCAAGAACCATTCACGTCCACCTGTTTGAGTCCGGTTTCATGCCCCACTATAATGTTTGGACCAAGCACGGAGAAAGAGGGGTTATGATGGAAGATAATGAAGAAGAAGAGGACGACGACAGCTATCCTGGCCATGGGTTCCCTGAATACGATGATACAACAATGGGGGAAGAAGCTGAGCGGTAATGCGGAAGAAGCTGAGCCGGCAATGCGGGAAGAAGCTGAAGAAGAGGCATCAGATGAGCCCGTTGATGATCTAGGTCGGGCCATTGCCGATGCAAAGAGAAACTGCGCAAGTGATTTGGAGAAGAAGTTGCAGCGCATGTTAGAGGATCACAAAAAATTGTTGTACCCGAATTGCGTAGGTGACAAGAAAAAGCTGGGCACCACACTGGAATTGCTGCAATGGAAGGCAGAGAATGGTGTATCTGACAAGGGATTTGGAAAGTTGCTGGTAATGATAAAGGATATGCTTCCAAAGGACAACGAATTGCCCGAGAGTACGTACGAAGCAAAGAAGGCTGTCTGCCCTCTAGGGTTAGAGGTGCAGAAGATACATGCATGCCCTAATGATTGCATCCTCTACCGCGGTGAGTACGAGGATTTGAACGCTTGCTCGGTATGTGGTGCATTGCGCTATAAGATCAGCCGCGATGACCCTGGTGATGTCGAGGGCGAGCGCCCCAGGAAGAAGATTCATGCCAAGGTGATGTGGTATTCTCCTATAATACCACGGTTGAAACGTTTGTTCCAAAACAAAGAGCATGCCAAGGCGATGCGATGGCACAAAGAAGACTGTAATAAAGACGGAAAGTTGAGAGTACCCGCTGACGGGTCGCAGTGGAGAAAAATCGAAAGAAAGTACGGGAAGGAGTTTGCAGATGACGCAAGGAGCGTATGGCTTGGTCTAAGCGCAGATGACATTAATTCTTTTGGGGAGCAGAGCAGCAACCATAGCACCTGGCCTGTGACTCTATGTTTGTATAACCTTCCTCCTTGGTTGTGCATGAAGCGGAAGTTCATTATGATGCCAGTGCTCATCCAAGGCCCTAAGCAATCCGGCAACGACATTGATGTGTACCTAAGGCCATTAGTTGAAGAACTCTTACAACTGTGGAATGGAACAGGTGTACGTGCGTGGGATGAGCACATGGGGGAAGAATTTGACCTAAAGGCGTTGCTGTTCGTGACCATCAATGATTGGCCTGCTCTCAGTAACCTTTCAGGACAGACAAACAAGGGATACCGCGGATGCACGCACTGTTTGGATGATACCGACAGATATATATTTGAATAGTTGTAAGAAGAATGTGTACCGGACATCGCCGATTTCTTCCGAGCAGGCATCCGTAAGAAAGAAAGGCAAGCATTTCAAAAGTGAGGCGGATCACGGACGAAGCCTCGCCACCGCATTAGTGCTGATGTACATGATATGGTCAAGGATTTGAAGGTGATATTTGGAAAGGGTCTGGCGGACAACCTGTTCGAAGGACGCCGACGGACGCGCACCCATGTGGAAGAAGAAATCTATATTTTGGGACCTGCCATATTGGAAAGACCTAGAGGTCCGCTCCGCAATCGACGTGATGCACGTGACAAAGAATCTTTGTGTGACCCTGCTTGGCTTCTTGGGCGTGTATGGGAAGACAAAAGATACACCTGAGGCACGGGAGGACCAGCAACGTATGCACGGAGAAGACGGCATACATCAGGGTCATGCAAGCTACGCTCTTATCAAAGAAGAGAAAGAAATCTTCTTTGAATGCCTGCTCAGTATTAAGGTACCGTCTGGCTTCTGTCGAATATAAAGGGAATAATAAACATGGCAGAGAAAAAGTTTCAGAACCTAAAGTCTCATGACTGCCACATGATTATGACGCAACTGCTTCCGGTTGCATTGAGGGGCTTCTACGGAAAACGCTCGATTAGCCATTGTGAAGCTATGTGCATTTCTCAATGCAATCTCTCGAAGGTAATCGATCCAGAAATCATACCAAGGTTACAGAATAATTTGGTGCAATGTCTTGTCAGTTTCGAGTTGGTGTTCCCACCATCCTTCTTCAACATCATGACGCACGTCCTAGTTCACCTATGCGAAGAGATTAACGTTTTGGGTCCTGCATTTCTACACAATATGTTCCCCTTTGAGAGGTTCATGGGAGTCTTAAAGAAATATGTTCATAACCGTGCTAGGTCAGAAGGAAGCATCTCCAAGGGCCATCAAAATGAGGAGGTCATTGAGTTTTGTATTGACTTTGTTCCTGACCTTAAGCCGATTGGTGTTCCTGAATCGCGGCATAAGGGAAGACTGGATGGAAAAGGCACGCTAGGAGGGGAACAAATAATATGTATGGACGGACATTCTCTCACTGAAGCACACTACACAGTTCTACAGAATTCCGCCTTGGTGGCTCCGTATATGGATGAACACAAGAATATGCTATGCTCCAAACAGCCGGAGCGGTCTGATGACTGGATTACACGTGAACAAACCAGGAGTTTCGCCAGCCGGTTGCAGACACGTACCATGCATGACACCTCTATTGAAGATGACCTGTACTTGTTGTCCCAGTTACCATCTTCGAATATAATGATTGTTGGAAATATGCCCTAGAGGCAATAATAAAAGCATTATTATTATATTTCCTTGTTCATGATAATTGTCTTTTATTCATGCTATAATTGTATTATCCGGAAATCGTAATACACGTGTGAATACATAGACCACAATACGTCCCTAGTGAGCCTCTAGTTGACTAGCTCGTTGGTCAACAGATAGTCATGGTTTCCTGACTATGGACATCAGATGTCATTGACAACGGGATCACGTCATTAGGATAATGACGTGATGGACAAGACCCAATCCTAAGCATAGCACAAGATCGTGTAGTTCGTTTTGCTAGAGCTTTTCCAATGTCAAGTATCTCTTCCTTAGACCATGAGATCGTGTAACTCCCGAATACCGTAGGAGTGCTTTGGGTGTACCAAACGTCACAACGTAACTGGGTGACTATAAAGGTGCACTACAGGTATCTCCGAAAGTGTCTGTTGGGTTGACACGGATCGAGACAGGGATTTGTCACTCCGTATAACGGAGAGGTATCACTGGACCCACTCGGTAGTGCATCATCATAATGAGCTCAAAGTGTCCAAGTGTCTGGTCACGGGATCATGCATTACGGTACGAGTAAAGTGACTTGCCGGTAACGAGACTGAACGAGATATTGGGATACCGACGATCGAGTCTCGGGCAAGTAACATACCGTCTGACAAAGGGAATAGCATACGGGGTTGCTTGAACCCTCGACATCGTGGTTCATCCGATGACATCATCGAGGAGCATGTGGGAGCCAACATGGGTATCCAGATCCCGCTATTGGTTATTGACCGGAGAGCGTCTCGGTCATGTCTGCATGTCTCCCGAACCCGTAGGGTCTACACACTTAAGGTTCGGTGGCGCTAGGGTTACTAGGAAGACTTGTATGTGATTACGAATGTTGTTCGAGTCCGGATGAGATCCCGGACGTCACGAGGAGTTCCGGAATGGTCCGGAGGTAAAGATTTATATATGGGAAGTCGTCAAGCGGACACCGGAAAAGTTTCGGTCATATCGGTATTATGGAGGGTCACCGGAAGGTTCCGAGGACCACGGGAGGGGCCACCCTTCTCGGGGGCCACTTGGGCTGCTTGGGAGGCAGCCAGCCCCTAGTGGGCTGGGCGCACCTCCCTTGGCCCATGCGCCTAGGGTTGAGGGGAACCCTAAGGGGCGCCCCTTGCTTGGGGCAAGCCCCTCCCTTGGCCGCCCCCTCTAGATGCATCTAGAGGGGCCGCCCTCCTCCCTTCCCCTATAAATAGAGGGGTGAGGGAGGCTGCATACACAATTGAAGGCGCAGCCCTCCCTCCCAACACCTCTCCTTCTCCGCGTGCGCTTGGCGGCCTCGCCGAGAATCTGGACTCCTTCATCATCACGCCGTCGTGCTGCTGTTGGAGCCATCTTCCTCAACCTCTCCTTCCTCCTTGCTGGATCAAGACGGAGGAGACGTTGTCCGTACCGTACGTGTGTTGAACGCGGAGGTGCTGTCCGTTCAGCGCTTTGGTCATCGGTGATCCGAGTACGACTCCATCATCACCATCCCCTCGAAAGCTTCCGCACGCGATCTACAAGTGGTATGTAGATGCAAACTCACTCCCTTGACTCATTGCTTAGATGAACTCATAGATGGATCTTGGTGAAACCGTAGGAAAAATTTTAATTTTCTGCAACGTTCCCCAACAGTGGCATCATGAGCTAGGTCTATGCGTAGTTCTCTTTGCACGAGTAGAACACAATTTAGTTGTGGGCGTGGATCTTGTCAACTTACTTGCCGCTACTAATCTTATCTTGCTTCCGCGGTATTGTGGGATGAAGCGGCCCGGACCAACCTTACACGTACGCTTACATGAGACCGGTTCCACCGACTAACATGCACTAGTTGCATAAGGTGGCTGGCGGGTGTCTGTTTCTCCTACTTTAGTTGGAGCGGATTCGATGAAAAGGGTCCTTATGAAGGGTAAATAGAAGTTGACAAGATCACGTTGTGGTTATTCGTAGGTAAGAAAACGTTCTTGCTAGAACCCAATTGCAGCCACGTAAAAGATGCAACAACAATTAGAGGACGTCTAACTTGTTTTTGCAGCAATTGACATGTGATGTGATATGGCCAAGTTGTGATGAATGATGAATGACATATTGTGATGTATGAGATCATGCTCTTGTAATAGGAATCACGACTTGCATGTCGATGAGTATGACAACCGGCAGGAGCCATAGGAGTTGTCTTTATTTTGTATGACCTGCGTGTCATTGAAGAACGCCATGTAACTTACTTTACTTTATTGCTAAAACGCGTTTAGCCATAGAAGTAGAAGTAGTCGTTGGTGTGACAACTTCATGAAGACACGATGATGGAGATCATGATGATGGAGATCATGGTGTCATGCCGGTGACAAGATGATCATGGAGCCCCGAAGATGGAGATCAATGGAGTTTTATGATATTGGCCATATCATGTCACTACTATATATAATTGCATGTGATGTTTATTATGTTTATACATCTTGTTTACTTAGAATGACGGTAGTAAATAAGATGATCCCTTACAACAATTTCAAGAAGTGTTCTCCCCTAACTGTGCACCGTTGCTAAAGTTCGTCGCTTCTAAGCACCACGTGATGATCGGGTGTGATGGATTCTTACGTTCACATACAACGGGTGTAAGATAGATTTACACACGCAAAACACTTAGGGTTAACTTGACGAGCCTAGCATGTACAGACATGGCCTCGGAAAACGGAGACCGAAAGGTCGAACACGAGTCGTATGGAAGATACGATCAACATGAGAATGTTCACCGACGATGACTAGTCCGTCTCACGTGATGATCGGACACGGCCTAGTCGACTCGGATCGTGTAACACTTAGATGACTAGAGGGATGTCTAATCTGAGTGGGAGTTCATTTAAATAATTTGATTAGATGAACTTAATTATCATGAACTTAGTCTAAAACTTTTGCATAATATGTCTTGTAGATCAAATGGCCAACGCTCATGTCAACTTGAACTTCAACGCTTCCTAGAGAAACCAAGCTGAAAGATGACGGCAGCAACTATACTGATCGGGTCCGAACTTGAGGATCATCATCATAGCTGCCAGGAAACAATATGTCCTAGAAGGACCGCTAGGTGACGCTCCCGTCCCAGAGAACCAAGACAATGTGAATGCTTGGCAGTCTCGTGCTGATGATTACTCCCTCGTTCAGTGCGGCATTCTTTACAGCTTAGAACCGGGGCTCCAAAAGCGTTTTGAGCATCACGGAGCATATGAGATGTTCGAGGAGCTGAAACTGGTTTTCCAAGCTCACGCCCGGGTCGAGAGATATGACATCTCCGACAAGTTCTATAGTTGTAAGATGGAGGAAAATAGTTCATCGGTGAGCACATTCTCAAGATGTCCAGGTTGCACAACCGTATGACCCAGCTGAATATTAACCTCCCGATGAGGCGGTCATTGACAGAATCCTCCATCGCTGCCACCAAGCTACAAGAGCTTTGTGATGAACTACAATATGCAGGGGATGGTAAAGACCATTCTGAAGTATTCTCTATGCTGAAGTCAGCCGAGGTTGAAATCAAGAAAGAACATCAAGTGTTGATGGTCAATAAGACCACTAAGTTCAAGAAGGGCAAGGGCAAGAAGAACTTCAAGAAGGACGGCAAGGAGGTTGCCGCGCCCGCAAGCAAGTTGCTGGGAAGAAGTCAAAGAATGGACCCAAGCCCGAGACTGAGTGCTTTTATTGCAAGGGAAGGGTCACCGAAGCGGAACTGCCCCAAATACTTAGCGGATAAGAAGGCCGCAACACCAAAGGTATATTTGATATACATGTAATTGATGTGTACCTTACCGAGACTCGTAGTAACTCCTAGGTATTTGATACCGTGTCGTTGCTCATATTTGTAACTCACAGCAGGAGCTGCGGAATAAGCGGAGATCAAGGCGACGAGGTGACGATGCGCGTCGGGAATGGTTCCAGAGTCGATGTGATCGCCGTCGACGCGCTACCTCTTCATTTACCTACGGGATTAGTTATAAACCTTAATAATTGTTATTTGGTGCCAAGTTTGAGCATGAATATTGTATCTGGATCTCGTTTAATACGGGATGGCTACTCATTTAAATCCGAGAATAATGGTTGTTCCATTTATATGAGAGATATGTTTTATGGTCATGCTCCGATGGTCAATGGTTTATTCTTAATGAATCTCGAGCGTAGTATTACACATGTTCATAGCGTGAATACCAAAAGATGTAAAGTTGATAACGATAGTCCCACATACTTGTGGCACTACCGCCTTGGTCACATTGGTGTCAAGCGCATGAAGAAGCTCCATGCCGATGGACTTTTGGAGTCTTTAGATTATGAATCATTTGACACATGCGAACCATGCCTCATGGGCAAGATGACCAAGACTCCGTTCTCCGGAACAATGGAGCGAGCAACCAACTTGTTGGAAATCATACATACCGATGTGTGCGGTCCAATGAGCGTTGAGGCTCGCGGAGGATATCGTTATGTTCTCACTCTCACAGATGACTTGAGTAGATATGGGTATGTCTACTTGATGAAACACAAGTCTGAGACCTTTGAAAGGTTCAAGGAATTTCAGAATGAAGTAGAGAATCAACGTGACCGAAAGATAAAATTCTTACGATCGGATCGTGGAGGAGAATATTTAAGTCACGAATTTGGTACAAACTTAAGAAAATGTGGAATCATTTCACAACTAACGCCGCCTGGAACACCTCAGCGTAACGGTGTGTCCGAACGTCGTGTCGCACTCTATTGGATATGGTGCGGTCTATGATGTCTCTTACTGATTTACCGCTATCATTTTGGGGATACGCCTAGAGACAGCTACATTCACTTTAAATAGGGCACCGCCTAAGTCCGTTGAGACGACACCGTATGAATTATTGTTTGGGAAGAAACCTAAGCTGTCGTTTCTAAAAGTTTGGGGATGCGATGCTTATGTCAAGAAACTTCAACCTGAAAAGCTCGAACCCAAGTCGGAAAAATGTGTCTTCATAGGATACCCTAAGGAAACCATAGGGTATACCTTCTACTTAAGATCCGAGGGCAAGATCTTTGTTGCCAAGAACGGATCCTTTCTGGAAAAAGAGTTTCTCTCGAAAGAAGTAAGTGGGAGGAAAGTAGAACTCGATGAAGTACTACCTCTTCAACGGGATAGTAGTGCAACTCAGGAAAATGTTCCTGTGATGCCTACACCAACTGAAGAGGAAATTAATGATGATGATCAAGGTACTTCGGATCAAGTTGCTACTGAACTTCAGGGTCCACAAGGACACGCTCCGCACTGCAGTGGTACGGCAACCCTGTCCCGGAAATCATGTTGTTAGACAACGGTGAACCTTCGAACTATGAAGAAGCGATGGCGGGCCCAGATTCCAACAAATGGCTAGAAGCCATGAAATCCGAGATAGAATCCATGTATGAAAACAAAGTATGGACTTTGATTGACTTGCCCGGTGATCGGCGAGCGATAGAAAATAAATGGATCTTCAAGAAGAAGACAGATGCGGATGGTAATGTCACCATCTATAAAGCTCGACTTGTCGCTAAGGGTTATCGGCAAGTTCAAGGGATTGACTACGATGAGACTTTTTCTCCGTAGCGAAGCTTAAGTCCGTCCAATCATGTTAGCAATTGCCGCATACTATGATTATGAGATATGGCAGATGGACGCCAAAACAGCGTTCCTTAACGGTTATCTTAAGGAAGAGCTGTATATGATGCAGCCGGAGGTTTTGTCGATCCTAAGAATGTCGACAAAGTATGCAAGCTCCAGCGATCCATTTATGGGCTGGTGCAAGCATCTCGAGTTGGAACATTCGCTTTGATGAGATGATCAAAGCGTTTGGGTTTATGCAGAATTATGGAGAAGCTCGTTTACAAGAAAGTGAGTGGGAGCTCAGAGCATTTCTCATATTATATGTAGATGACATACTTTTGATGGGAAATGATATAGAATTCTTGGACAGCATTAAGGCCTACTTGAATAAGTGTTTTTCAATGAAGGACCTTGGAGAAGCTGCTTATATATTAGGCATCAAGATCTATAGAGATAGATCGAGACGCCTCATAGGTCTTTCACAAAGCACATACCTTGATAAGATTTTGAAGAAGTTCAAAATGGATCAGTCCAACAAGGGGTTCTTGCCTGTATTGCAAGGTGTGAGATTGAGCTCGGCTCAATGCCCGACCACGGCAAAAGATAAAGAAGAGATGAGTGTCATCCCCTATGCTTCAGCCATAGGATCTATTATGTATGTCATGCTGTGTACCAGACCTGATGTAAACCTTGCCGTAAGTTTGGTAGGAAGGTACCAAAGTAATCCCGGCAAGGAACACTGGACAGCGGTCAAGAATATCCTAAAGTACCGAAAAGGACGAAGGACATGTTTCTCGCTTATGGAGGTGACGACGAGCTCGTCAGAAGGGTTACGCCGACGCTAGCTTCGACACGATCTGATGACTCTAAGTCACAAACCGGATACGTGTATATGTTGAATGGTGGAGCAAGAAGCTGGTGCAGCTGCAAGCGAGCGTCGTGGCGGGATCTACATGTGAAGCGGAGTACATGGCAGCCTCGGAGGCAGCGCATGAAGCAATTTGGGTGAAGGAGTTCATCACCGACCTAGGAGTCATACCCAATGCGTCGGGGCCGATCAAACTCTTCTGTGACAACACCGGAGCTATTGCACTTGCCAAGGAGCCCAGGTTTCACAAGAAGACCAGGCACATCAAGCGCCGCTCAACTCCATCCGTGAAAATGTTCAAGATGGAGACATAGAAATTTGTAAAGTGCTTACGGATCTGAATGTCGCAGCTCCGTTGACTAAACCTCTTCCGCGGGCAAAACATGATCAACACCAGAACTCTATGGGTGTTCGATTCATCATAATGTAACTAGATTATTGACTCTAGTGCAAGTGGGAGACTGTTGGTAATATGCCCTAGAGGCAATAATAAAAGTATTATTATTATATTTCCTTGTTCATGATAATTGTCTTTTATTCATGCTATAATTGTATTATCCGGAAATCGTAATACACGTGTGAATACATAGACCACAATACGTCCCTAGTGAGCCTCTAGTTGACTAGCTCGTTGGTCAACAGATAGTCATGGTTTCGACTATGGACATCGATGTCATTGACAACGGATCACGCCATTAGGAGAATGACGTGATGGACAAGACCCAATCCTAAGCATAGCACAAGATCGTAGTTCGCTTTTGCTAGAGCTTTTCCAATGTCAAGTATCTCTTCCTTAGACCATGAGATCGTGTAACTCCCGGATACCGTAGGAGTGCTTTGGGTGTACCAAACGTCACAACATAACTGGGTGACTATAAAGGTGCACTACAGGTATCTCCGAAAGTGTCTGTTGGGTTGACACGGATCGAGACAGGGATTTGTCACTCCGTATAACGGAGAGGTATCACTGGGCCCACTCGGTAGTGCATCATCATAATGAGCTCAAAGTGTCCAAGTGTCTGGTCACGGGATCATGCATTACGGTACGAGTAAAGTGACTTGCCGGTAACGAGACTGAACGAGATATTGGGATACCAACGATCGAGTCTCGGGCAAGTAACATACCGTCTGACAAAGGGAATAGCATACGGGGTTACTTGAACCCTCGACATCGTGGTTCATCCGATGACATCATCGAGGAGCATGTGGGAGCCAACATGGGTATCCAGATCCCGCTGTTGGTTATTGACCGGAGAGCGCCTCGGTCATGTTCAGATGTCTCCGAACCCGTAGGGTCTACACACTTAAGGTTCGGTGACGCTAGGGTTACTAGGAAGACTTGTATGTGATTACCGAATGTTGTTCGGAGTCCCGGATGAGATCCCGGACGTCACGAGGAGTTCCGGAATGGTCCGGAGGTATAGATTTATATATGGGAAGTCGTCAAACAGACACCGGAAAAGTTTCGGGTCATATCGGTATTATGGAGGGGTCACCGGAAAGGTTCCGGAGGACCACCGGGAGGGGCCACCCTTCTCGGGGGGCCACTTGGGCTGCTTGGGAGGCAGCCAGCCCCTAGTGGGCTGGGCGCACCCCCTCCCCTTGGCCCATGCGCCTAGGGTTGAGGGGGGAACCCTAAGGGCGCCTTGCTTGGGGGCAAGCCCCCCCTTGGCCCCCCCTCTAGATGCATCTAGAGTGGGCCGGCCCCCCTCCTCCCTTCCCCTATAAATAGAGGGGTGAGGGGAGGGGTGCATACACAATTGAAGGCGCAGCCCTTCCCCTCCCCAACACCTCTCCTTCTCCGCGTGCGCTTGGCGAAGCCCTGCCGGAGAACTGTGACTCCTTCATCATCACGCCGTCGTGCTGCTGTTGGAGCCATCTTCCTCAACCTCTCCTTCCTCCTTGCTGGATCAAGACGGAGGAGACGCGTCTGCACTGCATATGTGTTGAACGCGGAGGTGCTGTCCGCTCAGCGCTTTGGTCATCGGTGATCCGAGTACGACTCCATCATCACCATCCCCTCGAAAGCTTCCGCACGCGATCTACAAGTGGTATGTAGATGCAAACTCACTCCCTTGACTCGTTGCTTAGATGAACTCATAGATGGATCTTGGTGAAACCGTAGGAAAAATTTTAATTTTCTGCAACGTTCCCCAACAATGACTTTCAAAGCGTACGAGATAAATGGTAATACATTTTACACGATCGCCCAAGATAAGAAGAGCACCAACCAAAACAATGGTGTCCACTTTGATGCAGAAACCAAGACGGGAAAGGAAATATATTATGGTTATATACAGGACATATGGGAACTTGACTATCGACGTGGTTTAAAGGTCCCCTTGTTTCGGTGCAAATGGGTCAAGATGACACGAGGCGGGGTAACGGAAGACCCGCAGTACGGAATGACAACAATGGATCTCAACAATCTTGCGTATGCAGACGAACCATTCGTCCTAGCCAATGATGTGGCACAGGTTTTCTATGTAAAGGACATGTCTACCAAGCCAAGAAAAAGAAAAGATAAGGAAGCGAATGCATCGTACGATGAGCCAAAGCGCACATAGTTCTTTCGGGAAGAGAAACATCGTGGGAGTGGATGACAAGACAGACAAGTCAAAGATTATGAAAAGTTTGATGAAATTGCTCCATTCACAGTGAATATTGACCCGAGCATCCCGTTAAATGATGAAGATTTTCCATGGTTACGGCGCAAAGGGACACACGCAAGAAAAAGTTTCACACCCAAAGCTCTGGGATGTGATCGGCTTCACTATCATCACTTTCTTCTGTGTTTCACACCCAGAGGGGAATCTCTGTACTAGTTAGGGTAGTTATGTGTTATGGCATTTGAAACGCGAAGAAATTTTATGTGCAAACAAATTCTTTCATACGACTAAAGCAAAAATATTCACAAAGAAACTCTAAATACATAAAAAAACAACACAAAAATAAATAAATAAAAGCCCGCCTACTAGGCTAGAGCGGCCTGCATACGACTAGAAACCCAACCTGTTGTTGGGCCAGGATGCAGGCCCGCAAAGGCCGAGTGGGCCCACAGGGCAGCAAAGAACACGTAGGCCCAGTAGGCCTGCTTTGGAGAGGAGCTCGAGAGAGCGACCGCACGGGGGTTTATAAACCAGTGCGGTCGCCCCTCGGCTAGCGAGGTGGGACTAAACTTGTCGCACCGCACCTGCGCCAGCGCACCCTCTTTAGTACCGGGTTGTGGCACAAACCGGTACTAAAGGGACCTTTTAGTACCGGTTTGTGCCACCACCCGGTACTAAAGGGGATCGCTTCCCGCCGCTTGGGCTGGCCAAAACAGACCTTTAGTATCGGTTGGTGGCTCCAACCGGTACTAAAGGTGCCTTCTATATATACAACACTTCGAAAAATTTCATTCTCCCTCTGCTTCTTCCTCTGCTTCCCCATTGAAGCACCGCCGCCTCGATCGATCGACGCCGCCGCCGCCTCCGCCCCCATCGCCGCCTCGCCTCTCCTGCCGCCTCTGCCCGTCTCCGCCGCCGCCCGCCTCCGCCGCCGCCTCCGCCTCCTTCGCCGCCTGGCCCGTCCCCATCGCCGCCCCGTCCCGTCGCCGCCCTCGTCTCCTTCGCCCTGGCCCGTCCCGTCGCACCGTCCCTGTCGCCGTCCTCGCGTCACGCCTGCCCGTCGCTGCCCCGGCCGTCGCCTCGCCGTCGCCGTCGCCCGCCAGTGAGCTCTCCCCTCTAACCCTCTCCTCGCCCCAAGGCCACCATGGGCGCCGCCCCTCCCCGAGCCCATACACACACACACACAAGCAGGATGAACACACACACACGTATATATGTATGAATGCATGTATATATTAGTATATACGTATTTTTTATGTTTAATTAGTTTAGATTTTTAGATTATTATTTTCACTAGTATATATGTATGAATGCATGTTAGATGGATATAATTAGTGTTTAATTAGTATGAAATTTTTTATATAATGTTGTTTTTCTGTTTTTAATGGATGTATAGAAGTTGTTTTTCTGTTTTTAGTGTTAGATGCTTAATTAGTATGAAATAGCATATAGAATTTTGACATATGCAATGATAGCATAATTAGTGTTATATAGTAATGTTAGAAATTTTAGTTATCAAAATTCAATCATTAAAAATGTTACTTTTTATGGGCATATAGCTAGTATTTGTTCTCGACGATGCCCGCCCGCATCTCGCCGTCGACACGTCCGCGACGACGTCCGCTGACCCATGTCCGGATCGGGCTCCGCCAGCTGGCACCGGAGGTGCTGCTCGAGGGCGCGCCGCTTGATGAGGAACCCGCCCGGGTCCCGCGTCGACCCTGATCTCGTTTGGTGGCGTTCACGTGGGCCAGTTTCGTGCGGAGGAGCGGCCCGCCGGAGGTGGTACGTCGCTGTGTCAGGGAGGAGGACGAGCACGTCCATCGCTATATGGTTGCGTTAGAGGGCGGCAGGTTCTTCAATACCTGGCAGTTTCTTCAGGGATCTCACTTCAGCTATGATCCTGTGAGGGTTCATTCTCTTTGGGTGTCCACAGCCCGCGCCGCAGGAACCGCGAGTGTCCTAGATTCTTCTGTAGTATTCGATCTTTATTAGCTACCTAGCCAGTGATGTATTCGAGATTATATCTATTATTCGAGACGATGTATTCGAGATTATATCTATTATTCGAGACGATGTTTTCGAGATTATATCTATTATTCAAGACGATGTATTCGAGATTATATCTATTATTCGAGACGATGTAATTTGAATACTAAATTGTTTTATATTTCTTTTGGATTAGTTAAATAAAAGCTATGGCGGACAATACTGGCAGAGAGGGAGAACAGGCCATGTTCGATATGATACGCCATCCTAACGGGCCATATGTTGATCAGAATGAAGAAGATTATGACGGCTCCGAATTTCTAAACAACACCAGAGAGGGTGATATGATATTCGATCGTGACGACCGAATTGATGAAGTCATGAACTATGATTATGATGATGACGAAGAAAATGTTGATCTTGAAACAACAAAGACCGCGAGGTATATATATTTATATAAGCAGGCATCCGGTGATCATCACATGTTTTAAATGACTTGAAGATATATTAACGAATCGATCTTTGTTTTTCAGCCATCCGCTCGAGCAAATCTTCAGCAAAAGGACTAAACGAGGCCCGAACAAAAAGTTGAAGGAGGGCGAAAGTACAATATCGAGGCAATCAGACCTAATGGCGAACCATTAGCGCCTAAGAAGATTGCGGACAAGTTCGTTCGTCAAGTCGGAGTTGTTGTGAAGGACCAACTCCTGATCTCCCTTCAAGAATGGAGAGAGCCAGCAAAAGACAAAAGACAAAAGACAAAAAGGACGCTGCTCCACGCCCAGATGTTACTTTTGTCGACAAAAGACAAAAAGAACTGCTTTGGGATACTCTCATGGAACATTTCACCCTATCGATCATTTCACGTAGCAGATGTGCAGAAAGTCAAGGACGCTGCTCTTAGGAAGATGGCGGTTGCATTCAAGAACCACAAGAATCGTGAATGGGACAAGTACGTCAAGGAGGAAGGAAGACTCCAGATTCGAGGGAACACTGGAGAACCAACGTGCTCATTGGGACGATTTCGTGAAATTCAAGGATTCGGAATTAGCTAAGGAACGGTTGAGAATAAACAAGAAGAATGCCGAAAAAAAGGATAAGTTCCATAAGCTGGGGCCAGGTGGCTATGCGGTGGCAATGCCTAAGTGGGATAAGTCTGAGAAAGAGATGGAGGATGCAGGTGTCACTCCGGTTACTAAGAGCTGGCCCCAGTGCAGGACTTGGTTCTATGCGCATGGGGGGGAGTTGGACCCGAAGACAGGCAATGTTTCAACGAGGGCAAGTCTGAAGGGAGCCGACGATGCGATACTTTTGCAATAGAAGAGGCACGATCGGGGTGTTCCAGCCCAACAGAGAGAACGACGAGCTTACGCGTGCCACGGGAAATCTGAACACCCGGAAGAACACGAGGCAAGGGCGCTATTCCGTGGTATGAGGGTTTTCAGACTGGAACAACGACTACGTAACCCGTGCGAGAAAGAAGATTATGGAGGAGAAGAAGAGGAAGATGGAGGAGGAGCAGAGGAAGCGGGACTATGAACGCCATCAAGGACTAGAAGCAAGTCAAGCGGAATTGGCAAATAAATTCCAGCGGCAGCAGAGCAGATCGACTCACTTAGCCAGCAAAGGGGTCTCAAAGCAGCTGCAGCAGCTAGCGGATGATCCAGCATTGGATAGCACCGCCCATCCATGCCGAGAAGCAGCGTGGGTTCCGCCCGGACGACGCAATGCTGGATAGATACCCGTGAATGACATCACGGATAACACTAATCATGAGCTACACGTCAAAATGAAGAACATATCCATGAAGGTGGCGGACGCCGTTGCTTCTACAAATCCCCAAGGCAACCTTCCATTACAACCCGATTCCAGCGGGCTATGCTCGTGTCTTGGTTGATGAGGTGGTGGACCCATATTCGACCTACAGCTTGACATTCCCGGAGGTGACGACGAGCACTTTCTGGAGAGGCCAAACATCGTATCATCCTATGGAAAAAGGATTGCATCATCTTTCAAAGGCCACCGACACCGCATCACCCGACTCCTCATCAAAGTCCGCCACCGAGTCAGCAGACTCCCGCTCCTGCAAGTCCACCAAGTCCGCAATGTGTCAGCCACCTCCTCCAAGTCCGCAAAGTGTCGCCACCTCCTCCTCCAAGTCCGCCACAGCGTCAGACGTCCACTCCTCCTCCAAGTCCGCCACAGCGTCAAACGTCCACTCCTCCTTCAAGTCCGGCACAACCTCAGGCCACTCCTCCTCCAAGTCCGGCAAAGTGTCAGGCCACTCCTCCTCTTCCAAGTCCGCCACAGCCGACGCCCACCTCCTCCAAGTCCGCACCACCTCAGCCACCTCCTCCAAGTCCGGCACAGCTTCAGGCCACTCCTCCTCGTCCAACTCAGCACCGTCAGCCGTCTCCGCCGCCTCATCAATCGCAGGAGAGACACCCCGCAGCTTTGGTGCGTAGCGGTACGAGTCGAGGTAGTACAGGAAGTACAGGCGGAGGAAAACGATATAAATATGGTCCAAGCCTCACGCCTCTTCCGCAGAGGCCTTATGACAGGTCCGAGGAGGAAAACGCAGCCATATCGAAGAACCAGGTCGAAGCCCATTTTGCACCAAAACCGCAACCGCCGCCAAGGGAGAAAGTGCCTAAGGAAACGATTGACCACTTCATTCGTATGGCTCAACCACCAGCTCCCACGCCTATTGACACAGACTATGAGCGCCACATCAGGAAGTTAAATCGAGCACGTCTACGTAAGGAGGCGAGCTCGGTGTCAAGCAAACAACAAGCAGCTGTCGAAAAATGCGGGAAAACCATTCCCCAGCTGGGAGAACAGGCGGCGCAATCGATCCCCTCGCTTGTTGTGCCAACAACACGTGACAGTACGCGCGCCCAATATTATTGTGGGCAAACAGTTTATTCCCGGGGTGGGCAATGTGGTAATAACAAAGGAACATATAATGCAGGCTGAAGTTCTCAACATCACTGTTGGACAACTCCTCGAGATCGAGCCCATGCCTGTGCTTACAGAGGATGAAATAAAACGGAAATATGTCAGGGGCCAACCTTTGGTCAAGCCAGACAAGGTCAAGAACCTCCCAACGAGAATGTATGAATTGCATCAATGGTACATGAACATTACCAAGATGTCCAATCGATTGTCCCTCATGGTGAATGTCAAGGAGTAGCATTACTTCCATGAGAAAGCTCTGTCCGTTGAGTATTCTGAACTGTTTCAGTTATACAATCAAGACGCACTCGACAAATCTATCGTCAGTTGCTATTGTTTGTAAGTGATTTCTTTCTGTAATTTAAGTCTCAAGCTAGCTGTACTGATCCTTTTGATCAATCATTACCTGTAATTATCCTCACTATATTCTTTTCTATGGTATTATGCAGGATGAAGATGTATGAAATGAGAAAAGGTGGATGCTTTGGCATTGGGTTCATTGACCCAAACACCGTTAATGAATACACATGGAAAATAAATGCACATCATCAAAAGGCCGTAGAGGACAACATGCTAGAGTTCTTGAAGCGCCTCAAATACAATGAAGATATACTACTTTCTTACAACTTCCAGTGAGCCACACTGTCTTGTACTACAAATTCTCTGTTTTTGCCTACTACCTAGCTACATGTTTTTGCTTACATATGCCCGCTTAATTAAGACATGCAAACGTGTGTGCATGCAGATTTCACTGGATCTTGTGTATCATTAAAGTTGACGCCGGAACAGTTGAAATACTGGACTCACTACTCAAAGCAAATACTGACTATAACATCTTGTTTGGGATAGTCAACAGGTAATTTCAATCATTATTAACTATATATCTCGGCCTATTTAGTTCGTCATTTCATGATATGAACTATTTAATAACCCCTTTATTCATTTTCTTAGTCGGCGGGCAGGGCTTGGGCAAGGTTCATCAGCGTCACGGAAGGCGAATGGAAAAAAAGCTTAAATGGTTTCAACCCAAGGTAAGTAATTAAGTAGTACTAGCTAGCTAGCTAGCTAGCTGCCATCTCTTTAATTATCATGCTTGATTAATTATTATCTGATCAAATTCCATTCTCGTAAAGGCCCTGCAGCAGGCGCAGGGGACTGATCTTTGTGCATTCTGCGTTTGCGAGAACATTCGCATGATGGCGTCCGAAAGGAGCAGATCTCAAAGACAGGAATGGGTACGCTTGTCAGAACACTATTCATAATTTTTACACCATTATCGATATCTAGTCACACAACTAATACGCATGCATATTGATCTCCTTCTTAACAGTTCACAGAGGTGCGGGACAAGCTCCTAGAAACGGAGCGCGTAGAAGCACTTCAAGAGGAAATAGCGGGATTTTTGCTCGACCAGGTCATAAATCCGAAGGGAGAATACTATTACCGCCACCGCCCCATGAAAACCACTTCCAATTGTCATCGTGTTCAAGGCACCAATTAGGCTAATGCCACTGGCTCAAGGCAACATGCATATGTAGGAGAAATTGTATATAGCTATACATGTGTGTATGTGTGAATTAATTTTATATATATATATATATATATATATATATATATATATATATATATATATATATATATATATATATATATATACACACATGTATCATATACTATCTTATGGTAGTATATATCCTACTTTATCATTTTAAGTATATTCATATACTATATATAAGATACTCCAAAGTGAGTTGCATGAAAAAATTTCAAGTTGGCCCTATTTATGAAATACGATATATATATGCATAACGTGTACAATGTGTAGTATCGTAAAATACCAGCAAACGAAAAAGAATTAAAATGGAAACACAAAATTAAATGAAAAGAAATCATAAAACTAAAACCCCCAAACCTTATAGTACGGTTGGTGTTACCAACCGTACTAAAAACTCCCTGCCCCGAGCTGCCTCGTGCCACGTGGTTGGCCTTTAGCACCGGTTCGTGCTGAACCGGTACTAAAGGAGGGGGGGGGGGCTTTAGTGACCACACTTTAGTGCCGGTTGTGGACCCGACACTAAAGGGCGTTGGAACCGGTGCTATTGCCCGGTTCTGCACTAGTGCATGTTAATGGTCATCATCATGATATACATCATTAATTGACAAATGGTGCATGGCAAATTAACTTCTTGGTAAGACGTTTCATTATCAGTATTATGCACTGCATGTAATATACTAGCTAAAAATTTTGTTGGGTCCTTTTTTTAGAATCATTGTTGGATCCTTTATTGTTTTGAATGTGAAAGAATCCAGTCAGGCAAGTATTTGGGCTACGGGGTGACAGAACATGGGCTTCAGACTATTGGGCCTTCTCGTTGAACTTTTTCTTCCGAGCTGGCCGTCTTGTTGATTTTGATGAATATAGAAGAAGTAAAATGCATTATCGATCACTAAACTTGTTAGTATCTTCTTCGATCCATCTGTTCGTAAAAGAGCCTCCCTTCGTAATAAAAAAACATGTCACATTCTTATACCTAAACATGATGCCATAAAAAATGAAAACCTTATATCCAATAACACCTACAGAACCAACAAAATATCTGACTTAAATTAAGTAACCAGGTGATATACCATCATATGGCAAGGGACCATACGTCACACATATGCCATGCCACTTTTGGACGATTCATCATTCATCGGTTGATCCAATACTTCAATTATTGACTGTGATGTTGGACCAATACACCATACATACGTACACACATACATGTCGGCCGATGTCTCATTTGGTGTGCATGTCTCAACACATGGGACAACAACGATGACATCTAAGCTAATTATGTTGCCAAACCTGCGATGACTAGGCTCTTCCCCCAAAACCCTAGCCGACACCAAGTCACCGCCTCCTCCCTCCCCATCCTAGTGTGGACACAATTATGTTTCGATGGGGAAACACCTCTATTGTGCTGCTAAATATCTGCGTTGAACTATCTCCTTTAATTATATTGCACCACATAGTATATGCCATGTCATTTTCAGATGATTCATCCATCCATCAATTGATACAAACCTTGAATTATTGTTCCTACTGGAGAAATATACACCACAAATATAGACATGTCGACTGGTGATTCGACGTCTGTGCCGCGGCTCAGGTGATGACGTACGACAGCGATAGATAAGCTAATAGTCACAAAGTTGTTGTTCCATGTCTTGCAATAACTTTTGTCGACTGATCATCCCATTGGGTCAGAAGATGATGTTAAATTTGCTAGTTAATTCGGTTAATCAGCACAGCTTCTTCTGCTTCCTGGTGTGTGTGGTCGATGGATGATGGATCGAGTCCGGTAGGTTGGTGTCAGGCCGATCGATAGATATTTGTCATGTTCGTCACCAAGATAAATATTGAACTGTTGATTTAGGACCTCAGGGTGTACAGTGGGTAGGTGTAGTTTTTCTAGAATCAGTAGGTACGTAGGTGTTAACAATGACAATTTGATTAATCGCCTTGCCCTAGTTACATGACTCGCTAGCTAGCGAGAACGACGATGACCATAATGAGTTGGTAATTCTGACAAGGTTCTTCGCACGAGTAATTAGACGCGTTCTTCCCATGCGTGCACGTGGGTTATAGGGGACCAAATCAAAATTAAGCTGCCTGCACGGCTGCACCCAGGTGTTCAATTCTGACGCGAATTGGGAGTAATTCGACATATGTATTACTTGCTGAAGAAAAACAAATGTGGGAATCTACTAACATACGCCGTTCTAATTGGTGTGTGATTACCTACCTATCTTCTCCCATCCTCCAAACTCAGCAAAGCTTTTGATTTCGTGGCAAAAGTATTCACAAAGAAAAAGCATACAAAGTTGGAACAAAATGCATGAAAAGTAGCCGTATAGAAGGTCCAAGCCCACCACGAGGCAGCATGGGCGGAGATTGCAGCATTGCTAGTGGGGGTTGTGAGATGAGCGTTGCTACACGGACCACACTTCATGCACGACACGCGCACAATGCTTCATATCCCACCATTCATTCGTCAGACCAAAGTGCAGAAAGCTGTTGGATTAGGCGTCATGCAAGGATTGTCCGAGCATATGTCGTCTCTGAAGTAGTTTCGTTGTGAGATAATGATTCGATACTAAAAGGAGTATAAATATACTTTGCTTCTTAATAGGGATATGATTTTGATCTTGACAGGTTAATTTGTTTCGTCGTGTGCCAATGGTGCCACTTCGCTAGGTATTTAGCGGTACCTCAAGCTAGCTAGGCATGTCATGGCCTAAACTCCAAAGCACAAAGGACCCAGCGATATTCGAATATCTAGACAGGCGTATATTCGATCTGATAGTACGTATACATTGCATGGATAGAGATAGTAGTAGCATGACTTTGAAAATAAGGGAACCAAGTATAAGTGAAACTGGCTTAATTTGCGTGCTCAACGACGCATTCTGTGATTGGGGTTAATTCCATTAATAAAGCATGTCGTACAGTGGCCGCCTCTCCGTTACTCGATGGACCCCCTTCCGTACGTCGATCAGGCATGCTCCATCACAATGTACGTACACTATTCAGTTCACTGATGATCACGCATCATGACATGTCGCCGTTTCCTACGTACGTACGTAGTTAATTAGGCGGCGGCTTGAGTTGATCGTGCAACTACCATTGCGTAAGTACCTATTTCCGCTGCCTATCATTACTGTACTGGTTCCTTAATTTCGACCCAAAAAAAGAAGAGATCAAAAGACGCCGACACGTGATCGTCTAGAAATTCAAGGCAGGCCCGTTGCCGCGGACGCCGGTGGGTGGATGGAGTTGTTTGTTCAGCAGAAGGGCCGCCCGCGTGCGTGCTACGTCAGTGGACAGTAGGCTGATTAGTGATTAGCAAGGTGGGTTTCCGCCAACTAATCTGCCCGCTAGCTCGCGGCGCATGATTATATTATAAACTAACCAACCCTGTCGATTCATCACATGCATGTGCATTGCATGCACCGGCGCACGCGCGTCCTAAGCAAAATGATGATGATGATGATGATTGCAAAACGATTTTAGCAATCAAATTCGACAGCAAATTAACCTCCGAAATGAGACTCGATCTAGCTTAGTGGCTGAGATAATTGCAATCACTTTGGTTTCCAATTATAAGACGTTTTGGATGTTTCAGCATGGACCACATATGGAATGAATTGAGTTAACAAACGCACCAAAACAAGTGTATATACATCCGAGTAAGAAAAATGTTAGAGCATCTCATTATTCCGGACGGAGGGAGTAGCTCTTGCTACTTGCGACTATGTAATTATGGGTACGTAGGCATGCTTGGGATTGAGCGCTGCTATGTAAACGACAGCCTGCGGCCGATTCACGGATGACACGCTACGGCTACTGTTGGATGCAGCCGGCCAGCACTGCTACACTGTTTGATTGGAGTGTTGTGCATATATCGTCCAGGAAACACCGTGTGTATGCCAGTTTCGCTTGGGATTTTCTCAGCCTCGCACCATCACCGTGTACAGATCATAGCCAATCACAACCAATGACCAAAGTGCTGTCAGTCAGTCAATCAGTCACATAGAAAAGAGCCAATGCATGAAAACAAGCACCAGTTCAAAGGCCAAAACCAGCCGTCTCGGAGCTTTTCTACCGTTCAACCCTTCTTCATGACTTAGGTTGCAGTGTGTGCAGCTAGTATAATTTTTGTTACAACATTATGAAAAGGAGAGGCATTTTTGAAAAATGTGTAGAGTTGGCTCTCATTGAAATTCGGAGTGGGACTTTCTATACTCGCTTTAACACGGGGGCACTCTGTAAACTTGCCCAACCCACCCTCTACAGAAACAATCGTGTTTCCTTGTGTAAACAACATTTAAATATCTGTGTTGAATCAAGTAACCATCCTAGCCCCATGGCATTTTCGCATGATTCACCCGATTGATCCAAGCTGAATTGTTGTGCCTGCAGGCTGTGGAATATATACAATTGTTATGTCGATTGGAGATTTCACATGTCGCGACTACCGGGACGACGACATCGATATATAAGCTAATTGATCAGAGTTGCTGCTCGGGACCAATCAATCAGTTGGGTTAGAATTATCACAAATGAAACAAGAAGAAGATGTTAAAGTTGGTAGTGCTTCCTCTCACGAGAGCAACTGAAACCGTAGCTAGCGGTGGTGGCATGCACGGCTTGAGGCGTACACACGAACACACTCACGCGCGTAACTAGCTAGCTATGGCCAAGCATGCTATGATATCTCCTTTGACGTAGGTTGCAAAATCTTATCCTACTATACCTATCCATGCAATTAATTACTCATCTTAGTAGTCGAGTCGTAGGAAGTGCCAATAGAACTATCCGTAGACTAGTGTGATCATCACACGTCTTAACATGCAATTGAGGTAGGTTAATCGGCACATTGATCTTGAATCAATGCAATTGGTCGAGTGTGGATTGAGTTGGGTAGGTAGGTGGCAGGGAGGGATTCACATAGATATGTATCCTGTTTATCAGTAATGCTACATCTACGTAAAACACAAACGTAAACTAACGTGAACAGCAACGTGGTGGGCTGGGATTGAAGAGAGGGGGAGAAAAGGCCCCACCCCCGGTTAAAATCAGGGGGGAGAGGATTTTGTTTAGGCAGGTTACGTAAGCTTTCGTAGCTTTTTACGTAGATGCAGCATTATTGCCTGTTTATATATTGCATTATCAGCAAAATAGTTAAGCTGCTGCTCTCACTAGCTAGTTGCCATGTCAACCAGCTATAATTGATTTAGGACCTCATGTTGTATAAGGTGTTGATAACGGTGACAGATTGATTAGTCACCACGCGAACGCGGCGGTTCTGTATGGAACTGGATTTGGCTGCTAAGACCAATTGTGGTGGTACAAATATAAGTAGATGAATGATTGGTATTTCCCATTCATGCATGCCAATCGTTCCATTTTGACTTGATTATTATATGAATCCTTACGTGCATAATCTTAGCTTCACAAGCGGTACTGCCATTGTCAACATAAGGTACTAGACTACAAGCACAAAGTGGAAAATTGAGCCAATGTTAGACTATGGTGTCAAAAACGAACATACCATTGGAAATTGAGTCTAACAAGGTCACGAAATCAATTGGAGTATTGTTTTCTTCAAAACATATACCGGCGTGTGATCCATTTACAGAATTGGAAAGATGATGTCGTAGTTTTTGGTAACTAGAGATATCCATTAATTGAGGTTTGTTTAATTCTAGCCAAGTCGTTCGACCTTGTCAATAAAAGTATAGTAGTAAGTGATCTAAATTGGCCTAATCTTTGAATTCATGCTCAGTATGAAAATCCTTTTTGAGAGAGAATTGCTGCATGCACCCATGCCGATCAGTTAAAATAGCAAGCATCCGATGACGGTGGTCAATCGGCTCTCCATTAGGATATATCCGGTGCGTTTTTGGTTCGTGTCACCGGCCGATTCGGTGATGATGACAACATGCTGAGAATCTCTTCATCTTGAGCAAGATGGGCTAGTGTTGCGCAAGTTCCTCTTAACTCCTCTCCATTAGAATCTATTCACATGCATGCACCGACGCGTGCTAGATCGATCGATTAGAGCATAATTGGTTTGATGCTGACATTGGACATTTCTAATATTCGGCAAACAAGCACTTGATAATCAAGAGTTGGGAAAAGTTAATATATTTTCGGAGGAATTGACAGAAAAATATTGATAGCCAACTAATCAGTAACCAACATTGATGCCGCGACTGTGTTCAGCTTACTTGAAGAACACAAAAAAGGGATTTTATTTTTATTTTGGTGCTTGGAGATTATTATGGATAGTACTTTATTCACTGAAAAGGGAAGGTTTCGGTTGGAGAAAGGAGAGGTGCGTACGGTCCCAGGCACGGGGTATGGCCTCTATTTCGGGCACATTCCCGTGTCCCAGCGCCAACCCCAATAATGCTGCCTTAATTAACAAAAAAATCAATAGTAATCTTGAACATGTGTGTGTGTGTCCACCGAAAACAAAACAAAACATGGGACACCAACCAACCAAAGAAGAGGACCATTGGTTCAGCTCGGGACCTAGTCTGAAACAGGCGCCGGCGCGTGGTCAACATCGTGCGTGGCCCCATTCACAAACCTCCCGTCATTAGTTAGTTACTCCCTTCTTTCCGGTTTATAGGGATTATCTCAAAATTTTAGTTTTTCTATTTTATAAGGCTCAGTTTGGTTGTTTTCCATCACATGTTCAGATTTCAAGGTGCATTAAATCATTGCATGCAAGTATTAAGAAAAAATTGACCAATGCATGTACTTTATGCATGCATGCATTGCAATTAATGCATTGATAAACATAAAATTTTAAAGAAAATAAGAGCATTAATTAGGTGCTTTTGCAAAACTACAAAAAGTATTCCATCACTCACCATCTACCTTGATTGGTGAGATTTTTGAATTGAGTCTTATAAACCGGAAAGAAGGGAGTAATAATTAACCAGTAATAATGGTGCATGCATAGTACTCCCCTGTCACAGTTTACACGGTGCGCTTCAACAATCTCTGGGACCAAAGTTATTAGCGATTGGATTGAAAAATAATATCGATGGTTATACCACGACGCCTAATTACAATGGAAATTAACGCGTACCCACATGCATGGAGTGCTTCCACCCCGCGTACACCGGTGCATAAGAGAAAATGGTGGTATTGATTGTGGTTACCACACCCTAATTAATTGGGCATTAAACCAAATACGCCTAAAATCCCTCCGATGGTGGAAATACATGAGAATTAAAATGCGTCGTGTAAACTGTGACGGAGGGAATACACAAAGCCTCCTCCGCTTGCAGTCCGTCGGCGTGCAAACCCGAGAAAGCCTGTTGTTCTCCTCCACCCGGTGCCTCTACGACCTCAAGCAGCCGAAGAGGCCCCATGTCTTCGAACACCGCCAACACCCTCCATCCTGATTGCAAGAACAACGGGCGGCAGGAGCATGACGGCTTGAAGAGTAGGAAGCGAAGGCGATGGTATGAGAAAAAAAATAAAAGAAAAAAGACGACCCGCTGAATGACGGCCCCACCGTGTAAGAAAAAAGAAAAGAAAATGAGAGACGGCTGAAGTTGGTGATAATTTCAAGACCACTTTGTAATCTTTGTCTAACTTCAGCCACATATTTGAGCAAAGTAGATGACACTGGATTTTACTCCTTGAAACACGCTATTCTTGTCATCCGGTCTAAGCACAGCGATTACCACCATAATCTTTTGAATAATCCAATTCTTTTGTTCCCACTTCTGGACCAGGTTAATTCAATATAACCTGCACATGATGACAGTGAGATATCATATGACCCCCTCGTCGGAAACGCAAGTTTCTTCTCCACAAGAGTCATGCGGGACAAAAAACGAAAAATTGTCACATAATTCCAGAATTTGTTCAATGGTCAGGTCCCAGCGGCAGCTCTTTTTGTCCGAGTTAGCCTAATTAATAAGTACAATTATAAGTTGACAGTATTAGCCATGCTGATTACTACCTCCATCCTGATTTATTGGTTTCCATTGTATTATGCGTAAAATTTTGACCATAGATTTAATTAACACTAGTAAAAAAGGGTCAAATCTGAGACATATTAGTCCCGGTTTGCATTTGAGCCGGCACTAATGGACACATTAGTGCCGGTTCAAATGGCTAGGCGGGAGATCTTTAGTACCGGTTCATTGCGAATCTTTAGTACCGGTTCGTGCCATGAACCGGTACTAAAGATGTTGGCCGGGCACCAGCATCATTAGTACCGGTTCGTGGCACGAACCGGTAGTAAAGAGGTTGTGGCAGACTATTTTTAGTCTCACCTCGCTCCCCTAGCAAGATTTTTACCACTTTAAATATGTTACTTCTCAAACTATCACAAGCATTTGGTCTTCATTGAACTCTATGTGTATAATCTGTGGACTCAATATGAGTCTTCACTGGTTTCTAAACCGTTGAGGACTCATATTGACAATTCAGATTGTACACAAAAAGATCATTGATATTTTTACATGTTTACTCCCTCACTCTCTCCACTCACTCGGTCTCCCCCTCAATCCCCCGCGCCGGTCCTCCCCCGCCGGCCGCCACTCAATTCAAAACTGGACGCACTTCGTGTACAAACTGGACAATCTCTTTCGGACTATCAAGGTTTCAGACGAGAACTCATATGTTACACGGGCACTTCATTTTTTTTAACTTATTTGAACTCCAGACTTCTTTTAAGCAGGCAGTATGCAGCATTCGAAGCGACGTCATCAATTTCCAACGCGTTCTGACATCATTTGCTGTTTTTCAGTAACCGATTTGTTTAGATCAGAGCTAAATGACCGTGAAATTGAAAATCACTACAAAACGAACTCTGAAAATGTTGAAGGTATCATCATTTCACCCGCATAGCATGTGCGAAAGAGTAGAGAGGGTCACGGCAAAAACTGGACACACTTCATGTACAAACTGGACAATCTCTTTCGGAGTATCAGGATTTCGGACGAGAACTCATCTGTTACACGGGCACTTCATTTTTTTTAACTTATTTGAACTCCAGACTTTTTTGAGCCGGCATTATGCAGCATTCGAAGCGACATCATCAATTTGTTTAGAGAGCTAAATGACGGTGAAATTGAAAATCACTCCAAAATGAAGCATTATGCAGCATTCGAAGCAACTAATGCAAAAATATTCACAAAAAAACTAAATACAGCAAAAATACTACTCAGAAATAAATAGAAAAAAATAAAGCAGAAAAGAAAAACTATATAAAAAAATTACTCAAAAATAAATAGAAGAAAATAAATAATGCAGAAAAGAAAAAACTATATAAAAAATAGTTAGGGCGATGTCCGGTGGGCCTGCCAGACCTAGGGTGCGCAAATTCAACGCGCCCTAGTTAGGCCTAGAAGCCTGCTATATAGAGGAGTTCGAAAGAGCAGCCGCGGCTGTGTTTATAAACCAGTGCGACTGACCTTCGCTCGGCGAGGTAGGACTAAACATAGTGCACCGCGGGTGGCAGCGCACGACCATTAGTACCGGTCGGTGGCTCCAACAAGTACTAATGGGTTGTCCTTTAGTACCGGTTGGGGTAATGAACCGGTACTAAAGGCCCTCGTTTCCCGCCGCTTGGCCTGGCCAAAATTGGCCTTTAGTACCGGTTGGTGGCTCCACATGCATCCAGTCGAAACTAATCTGCAGTACTTTCACCTAATGATTTAACACCTCATTATAATGTAAAACAATCACTAAATTAAATTGAAAACACAAAATTAAAGGAAAAAAACACACGCAAACATTTAGTACCGATTGGTGTTACCAACCGGTACTAAAGCCCTACACGCACCCGGGCTGGCTCGTGTCATGTGGTGGCACTTTAGCGCCTGATCGTGTCGAACCGGTACTAAGGGGGGAGGGGGGGGGGGACTTAGTCCCCACTCTTTAGTGCCGTTTGCCGAACCGGCACTAAAGGCAGTTACGAACCGGCGCTAAAGGCCGGTTCTGCACTAGTGTAACAAAATGTTCATGCATGTCACAAAAAATTATATCATTGAATTAACTAACCAAATCTTCATGAATTATATCATTGACTTCGATGATATAATTTTTTATAACATGTATGAACATTTCATTAGTTAAATCATTGGTCAAATTTTGACACAAATTATAAAGAAGACTAATAAATCAGGACGGAGGTCGTTGTACGCAGGTGGAGGTCGCACCATGTAAAAAAAGGCATGTCATATATCCAATCAACGCTGTCCATGCTCTCATATCCATACCACAATGATTGGTGTTTCAAATATGTATCGGGCTCTGTACACAGACACACAGGTTCGGACTTGTAATTGGGCTATGAGGTAACTGAAGATGGGCTTTATACTAATGGGCCATTTCCATAAACAACACTACTTCTCTGATCGCCATGTGTGACTTTACAATCCTCATGACCTAGTTTGTATCCCACTGAACATTAGTACCGATCAATAAAGTTTTGGCAAGCCTCACAAAAAAAGTTCGATCCTTTCCATAAATCATTCACGTGAATAATTGCTACTGTAGTTTGCTACTTGTTCTTAAACACACAGAATAATCGGTACCACTATATGTATTTTCGTGTTACCATTCGGCTTCCATTAATCCATCTATCCATTAAATATTACCGCTCGCCTTTTTAGACCTCAGCATAATAATTGAAAAATCTATACCTGTCAAGACCTATAATGCCAACAAATATCTTTGCTGAATTATTAAATAAGCATATGCCATGTCGTAAGATGATGGAATCAAAGGGACCACGTCACACATATTGCCATGTCATTTTCGGATGATTCATCCACCAGTTGATCCAAACCTCGCTCGAACTAGTGTGCTGGTGTAATATATACCATACACGCATACATGTCGACCGATGATGGGTCATCTTACGTGTCGCAACTCATGGGACGACGACAACGATACATGGATATCTACAGATTATCTAATTAATAACTAGGCCAAATAAGTTGGTGCCCCACATCTTGCAACTTGGTCGATCGATTGATTGACCCGCTCAGAATTTTGAGTGCCGGAATGAGAATTAGATGGAATACAAACAAGAACAAAAGGTTTGTAAAACCATAGCTAGCGGTGGCATGGCATGGCACGTGCATACACATGCGCACTCGTGGCAACTATCTATGGCCAAGTATCGTCGTGATATTTTCTTTGACCTTGCAATCTTAGTCTAACATGCTTATGTGTGCAGTTGTTGTTTTTTTTGTCTGCTGAGTCACATGTGGTGCCAATTGCCAAGAGAAGACTTCATAATAGACTAATGTGAGATGATTACACGTCTTAATTTTGCAGGTTAGTTAGTTGGGTTAGCAGATCTTGGATGCAACTGCTCTGCTTGTGCCTGGTGTGTGTACTGGTAGATTTATCGAGTTGGGTAGGTAGGTGTCATGGAGGTATCCATACATATCTTTCTCCTGTCAATTGGCTCTTGTCAGCAAAAATAAATAATTGAGATGTTGTTGTCACTCAGTTGCCATGTCGACCTGCTAGAATTGATTTAGGACCTCAGGGTGTGTATAGTAGTAGAGAGGTGGATGTTAGCAATAGTGACAAGTTGATATCCATGTGTACGTTCACGTACATATGTACATGAACTAGATCGATCCACATATCTACGACGATGACCGTTGTGAGCTGGTACGTAGCTGCATACGAAGCTGGATTTTTTTTGCTGGTACTCTACTTGGTGATAATATGATTATTTGTTGTGGTACAGATTTGAGTAGTTGAACGATTGTTACGTCTTGCCCATTCATCATCGTAATTCGCAGCTGCAACGCCTCTCCAGATTTGTAAAGCAACACAGACTTGTATGATTTTAGCCCGACAAGTATATAAGGTACAAAAGAACATGTATGAAATGAGATAAATTGATGAAGACGTTGGAAGCTTGATGGAATAATAAAGGCATGAAAACAGCATGTATAAAAAAGCACAGCCCACCACGTTTGAGGCACAATAGGGGCATCGATCTAATGGTCAGAGCTAGCAGTGGAGGATGAAACAACACTCGGGTATATGCTTTGCTTTGTTGATAGGGATTTTGATCTTGACGTGCTGATATTGTTTGGTCGTGCCACATATCTAGGTTTAGCCAGAGCTAGGCATGTGATGGTCCAAAGAATCCTGCGATACAACTCGTCTATATTTTCAATCAGATGGAATGTATGCGATGACGTGTCGCCAAGACATTGATTGAGCTTGTTAAAATTATAATTATCTAATGCTCTAAAATCTGGCAACTGCGTAAGAAACTTCGGCTCAATTTTCCTGCTCGATACTAGCATATATTCTGTATGTCTCAAAATAAGTGTCTCAACTTTACTACAACTTTGTATTAAAGTTAGTACAAAGTTGAGGCACTCACTTTAGGACGGACGGAGTAGAAAGAAAGAAATGCATTATGGAGGCCGGTTATTCAGTGATGGATGACAAGGGCATGTTGAAATATTTCTAATCCGTGCGTTCTTTACGTACATACACTGAAAGCAACAAGCAAACAAAGTAATAACACATGCAACTACCAAGGTTAATTTTACTAAAAAAAAGATAAAGATCATCGAAAGTTTTTCTGTGTGCGCATGCTCTCCAATCTCCATTGTTAATTAGCACTTCCTTTAGACAAGATGAGAGAGATCGATCAAAAGGGGTCGCATACTAAATAAAGTGCATTTGGTTAGCACACGTATGAATGATTAAGTACGTAAATGGCCATGTGATTGTTTAGAAGAGGAGCCGCGTGCACCGTCGACAGCAGATGCTACGCTCGAACGTTCTGCCAACTAGTTCCTAGTTTGCGTGCGCGCGGCGCATAATTAAACCATATCCAGCGGCGCATGCACGCACCGACGCGCCAAAGAATGGATGGATCCAGGAAGGATCGCTACATACTCCAACCTTTTGGTTTGAAATTCATGCGGATATGGGGCTGGGATCGTCTCATCGTCGAATCTTAGGTTATAGCTAGTCACATCCAAGGTGCTGTCAGCCAGTCAATCGTTCAGTCGTCGAAATCAAAAAGACAAAACGAGACAACAAGGGTCAGATCACAGGTCAAAACCACACTACCTTGTACTCGAACTATTCAACGCCCCCTTCATTCCCTAGCTAACGCGAACCAGTTCATACTTGCACAGGAACACAAGAATAGCATTTCGAACTACTAGTTTGATCGAAATTCAACCTCACCCTCCTCCCCAAAAAATATTTCTTAAAGAAATTCAACCTCTTCTCAGGGCCATTAGGTAAACCATACCTAGACATCATATAAAGCGATACATTGCTAAGGCAAGATCTAAGTAGAAGTAATCAATTACCATAGCGCACTAGTTTCCCCTTCCATGTTCCAAGTCCTGGCTTTCTTCTCTAATTTTTCCTCAGAGCTTCTCCAATCATTGTTACTCAGTCTTAATTTTATAACTCGCTGGAACTCCTAGGTACTTTAAAGGCAGAGTCTTAATTTTCCTTGTCTTTAGCTTTTACCAAAAAGTATAATCTCACGTTAGCTTGCCAACAAAAAAATGAGTTCAATTATTAAATAACCACATGACATGTCATTAGATGATGAAATCAAAGGGACCATGTCACACATATTGCCAATTTCATTTTCGGATGATTCGCCCATTAATAGATCCAAACCTAGCTTGAATTGTTGTGCTGGTGGTATATATACTATCCACACATACATGTCGGCCCATGATGGGTCATCTAATGTGTCGCAACACATGGGAGAACGACAATGATACATATAGATGATAATTTAGGCCAATTAAGTTGGTGCTCCACGTCTTGCAACTTGGTCGATCGATGGATTGATCCGGTCAGAATTTTGAGCACTAGAACCAGAATTAGAATTAATTGAATTCAAACAAGGAGAAGAGGTTAAACTGCTAGTTGTGCTTCCTCTCGCGCCTGCAAAACCGTAGCAAGCGGCCACAAGGCATGGCACGTGCCTACACACACACACCCACACACAGACGAGCCAACCAGCTACAGCCGTGTACACCGTGATATTTTCTTTGACCTTGCAATCTTAATCTAAGATGCCTATCTGTCTAAGCAATTATTATTATTTATTTGTCGAGTTATACATAGTGCCAACTGCCAAGCAAAGAGCTGATAATAGACTAATGAGAGACGACTACACGTCTTAATTTTGCAGATTAGTTAGTTGGGTTAGCACATCCTGGATGCAACTGCTCTGCTTCTGCCTGGTGTGTGTACTGGTAGATAGATTTATCGAGTTGGGTAAGTAGGTGTCATGGAGGTATCCATATAGTAGATCTTTCTTCTGTTCATTGTCTTCTTGTCAGCAGAATAAATAATTGAGATGTTGCTATCGCTAGATAGTTGCCATGTCGACCTACTAGAATCGATTCAGGACCTCAGGGTGTGTATAGTAGTAGGGAGGTGGATGTTAACAACAGTGACAAGTTGATCTCGCCGCGCGTACAAACACGTACGTACGTACATGAACTAGACCGGTCTATCGATGGCGATGACCGTGGTGAGTTGGTGCGTAGCTGCGTACGAAGCTGGATTCTGTTACTGGTACGCCACTTGGTAATAAGATTTTTAGTTGTGGTACAAAAAATACCAGAAGATGAATGTTTGGCACGGCTTGCCCATTCATCGTCGTTACTCACAGCTGCAATATGCTTCTCCAAATTTACAAAACTACACATGTATAATTTTAGCATGACAAGCGGGTCCCACCATCGTAAAGTAAGATCAGTGACTATATAAGGTATGAAAACAACATGTATGAAAATGAGATAAATCGATTAAGACGTTGGAAAGTTGATGGAATAATAAAGGCTTGAAAACAACGTGCATAAAAAGCACAGCCCACCACGTTTGAGGCAGAATACGGGGGAGGAATAAGGCATGATTTGATACTAAATAACACTTGAGTATATGCTTTGTTTTGTTGATAGGGATTTTGATCTTTAGGTGCTGATATTGTTTCGTCGTGCCACATATATAGGTATTTTGCTTAGCTAGAGATAGGTGTGTGATGGTCCAAATAATCCTGCGATACAACTTGTCTATATTTTCAATCAGATGTAACATATGCGATGCTTCTGACGTACACCTGATGTGCCGACAAGGCATTGATCGACCTTGTTAAAATTATAATTAGCTAATGCTCTAAATTGTGGTGATCAATTAAGAAACTTTGGCTTAATTGTCATGCTCGATACTGGCAGATTGGAAGAAAGTAATGCATTACAGAGGCCGGTTATTCAGTGATGGTCATGACGATGGCATGTTGAGATATATTTTAACCCGTGTGTTTGTTACGTATGTATACGTACGGTGAAAGCAACAAGCCAACAAATTATTAACACATGCAACTACCAAGGTTTATTTAACCAAAAAAAAAATTCAACCATAGTTAATTTGAGTACATGCACGCTCTCCAATCTCCATTGTTAATAAGCACTTGCTTTAGACAAAAGGAGAGGGGTCGATCAAAAGGAGTCGCCAGACATGTTAGAATAAATCCGAGGCACTCTGTCGATCATCCGAGGACCAAGCAATCACACGAGCACGACATCGAGATTTGTTAACGAGGTTCACCGATATGGCTACATCCCCGGGGCTTGACTACGGGCGCTCCTCCCCGTGACACCGTCACAATACCGCACACCAGCCACCGGGCGCCGCACACGCCCGCGGCTCCTCTCTTGCGCGCTGTGCTATTATGTTGGCATAGGTTACATCGTGTGTCTACCCCCTATATAAGAGAGGCCTAGGATACAAGTGTCCTACTAGGACACGACTCCACATCCTATGTAAACACGATACAACTACAAGTCCAATCAGAACCTACCTTGTACACTATATTCGACACAACTCTAACAAACTCCACCTTGGCGAATATTCTCCACCACCTTGAGTTCGTCCATGCGTCAAACTTTCATGTACATTGGACGTGAGTTTATCCCATGAGCACCGCTGCTACTCCAAAGACTCCTTGTGACTCCACCTGCAACTTGTAGTCCCTTCTTTTCTTGACCAGAGCCAACATTCGAGCAAAATTAAGTTCTTTGTTACTCTAGTTTGTGCTCCCAACTTCCAGAGTATCCGTCCAACGCAATCACACACTGATCACTAACCTGCGTGAAAAATGAACAACTCACATATTGGGTGTCACACATAAGAGTTACCTGAACTCAACATCACCGCTCCTTTCTTGACCGTCTGTCTGAAACTTGAAGGAATTTCACCATTGCTTGTAGTCATCCCGAGTCAAATTCGCAGTTGTCTCACAACATGTATGACCACCAGAGCCCTGGCCCGTCTCCATGTCCCGTGCATACCGCACACCTCGCCGCTATTAACGCGTCGAGCCTCCGTTGTCCCGGTCGAGTCTCAAGGGTCGCGAACCCACGCCACTCAACCCCCACTGCAGAGTACCATCGATCATCACCGACCGATGACGAGTTTCACGCTTCCATCAGACCACTGGGCTCCAGTCCAAATTACGTGTCACTGGCTTTTTTCCCACTGGATAGGCTTCGATTCTCTGGATCCTTACACCGTAGCCCCTCAATCCAGCTCCACCTTCAACATGACTCCATGGTAGATGATCAGTCCACCCTGCGCCCCGTCGACTTCAAGCTCCGTGTGTACATCACCTTGAATCAACCACGCGACATAGTCTTGTTGAAGCCACACAAGCCCTCGGGGCCTGCGACACGTGTTTCCACGCCCAGAAGTCGGTCACCATCGGCATCACGCTCCTATGTCGTCGTCGCCGATCCTACCACCGTCTTCTGTACCAACCGACTCACGTCGATCCCGTCAGACTGCACAATCCGACCCAGCCGAACTATTCCGGCTGGACGACATGCTCCAGACTCCACGAGCCTTATATGCATGTCACCAATCCCGGTTCCCGTATGACTGTCTCTGCTGAACAACAATATCGCTACCATGATGTCATCCTTGACCAGTGTACAAAGCAAAGAACACAAATGTAGTCTTTCTGGTAGTCTTCCCGTGTAGGTGTAGCAGCCAGCAAATCTCAACTCCACAACTGTAACCTACCTTGTACACTATATTTGACACAACTTTAACAAGACATGTAAAGTCGCTAAATGAACCGCATTTAGTTAGTACACGCATGAATGAGTAATTAATTACTACGTGGATTGTTAAGATGAGTCGCGTGCACCGTCGATAGCAGGTGGCGCTAGGTTGTGTGTCAAATAATCTGCGTGCGCGGCGCATAACTGAACCAACCAGCGGCACATACTTGCACCGACGCGCCTGCGATCCATACTAGCTACTCCATCCAGTCATTTTTACACCGCATATAAGATTTGTCTGGAATCAAACTTCATAAAGTATGACCATTTATATGAAGCATGTGGGCAACAAAAATACTTTCTCTTTTGAACTTGCGTGGTTTGAAAGAGAAGGGTTCCTGGATCTGATAGCCAGAGAATGGGCGAAAGATGCAGGAGGAAGATCTCCTATTGAGAGATGGCAGAATAAGATTAGGAACTTGAGAAGTTTCTTGCGAGGATGGGCTAAACATCTTAGTGGGATTTATAAGATTGAAAAGGAGAGACTCCTTACACTTATTCAGTCCTTAGATGTGAAAGCCAAGTCCACTATTTTGCATTCCTCAGAGCTTCATGCTAAAGTTGATGCAGAGATAAGATTGAAAGAGCTGTTGAGGGAAGAGGAGTTGAAATGGGCATTGCGAGCCAAGGTTCGTAAAGTTGTCCAAGGGGACGCCAATATTCAATTCTTCCATATGATTTCCAATGGCAAGAACAGAAAGAAAAGAATCTTTCAGCTTGAGCAAGACGAGGGAACGATCATAGGACAAGAGAACCTAAAAATTTACATTACCAATTGTTACAAGCAGCTTTTTGGGCCTCCGGAGGATAACTTTGTGTCCTTGGATGAGTCGAGAATTGATGATGTGCCTCAGTTGGCTGCCGATGAGAATGAGGTATTGACTGCACCATTCTCGGAGAAAGAGGTGTTTGATGCGATTGCACCGATGAAGAACAATAAAGCTCCGGGGCCGGATGGATTTCCGGCGGAGTTTATAAGAGGTGTTGGCATATTATTAAAGGGGATCTGTTACCGACGTTCCACGATCTGTTCTCCGGACAGCTTCAGTTGATTCATTTGAATTTTGGAACAATAACATTACTCCCGAAGAAAACAGAGGCTCAGGCCTATTTGTCTTTTTAATGTTAGTTTCAAAATCTTTACCAAGGTTGGGACTAATAGACTCAAATAGATTGCGCACTCTGTGGTGCAGCCGACCCAATCTGCTTTCATGCCGGACAGAAACATCCTAGAAGGGGTTGTAGTCCTGCATGAGACGCTCCATGAACTCCATAGGAAAAAACTAGACGGGGTTGTTTTCAAAGTGGATTTCGAAAAGGCGTACGATAAAGTTAAATGGCCGTTTCTCCAACAGGCTTTGTGCATGAAAGGTTTCGACCCGGCTTGGAGAAACCAGGTTGAATCCTTTACGCAAAAAGGGAGTGTTGTAATCAAAGTGAATAATGACATAGGTCACTATTTCCAGACACATAAAGGCCTGAGACAAGGAGATCCGATGTCACCTATTTTGTTCAACATCGTAGCTGACATGTTAACCATTCTAATAGATAGGGCAAAGGATGCTGGTCAAGTAGGTAGCCTCGTACCTCATCTAGTTGATGGAGGGGTGTCTATCCTACAGTACGCTGATGATACTATCCTTTTCATGGAGCATGACTTGTCAAAAGCGAGAAACATGAAGCTGGTATTATGCTTATTCGAACAATTCACGGGGTTAAAGATTAACTTTCACAAGAGTGAATTGTTCTGCTTTGGAAGAGCCAAAGAAGAACAAGAGGCCTATAAGCAATTGTTCGGATGTGAAATTGGGAGTTTACCTTTTACGTATTTGGGTATACCAATTCATCATCGTAAGCTAACAAATAGAGAATGGAAGTGTATCGAGGATCGATTCGAGAAGAAACTAAGCTGTTGGAAGGGCAAGCTGATGTCGTATGGGGCCCGGTTAATTCTTATTAATTCGGTTCTCACGAGCATGCCTATGTTTCTTTTGTCGTTTTTTGACATACCAGTTGGAGTTAGGAAAAGACTGGATTTCTATCGATCCCGTTTCTTCTGGCAGAGTGATGATTTAAAAAGAAAGTATCGACTCACTAAATGGGATATTATTTGCCGACCAAAAGACCAAGGGGGTCTAGGGATCGAAAATCTTAAGGTGAAAAACAGATGTCTTCTCAGCAAGTGGCTTTACAAGTTATCTGTAGAGTCGGAGGCCACGTGGGCGCAGATTCTGCGTAACAAGTACCTTCAATCCAAAACTTTGTCACAGGTGACAGTGAGGCCGATGGACTCACCTTTTTGGATAGGGCTGATGAGAGTTAAATCAGTCTTTTTCAACAGAACAAAGTTTATTATCGGAAACGGTACCTCCACAAGATTCTGGGAGGATACATGGCTAGGGAAAACACCTCTCGCGCTATAGTATCCTTC